>BSBN01001569.1:5655421-6885843 GCA_027924645.1 Cunninghamia lanceolata | reverse complement strand
TACTAACAAAGCTTTATCAAAAAGATATACATGCAACAGCTCCCGCAACATCTAGAAAATGACACCCGGCACAACTCGTGAGCTCGCGGTATCAAAAGAATTTTTTATGTCATGGCCTTCGGCATCAACACGTGGCACACTCCACAACAAGCATGAAACTTTATTAAAGAAACCAAGCTATGGACATGTCGTGCCCTCTGCAACAAGATAGAAAAGCAGCATATGTAAGAAACACGCAGCAGCCTCCACATAACACTATTGCTCCATAATAACAATAACATGACACATGGCGCGATCCGCACACAAGAAACATATAGCCACAGATATGGAAACAACAATTGGAAATAAACTAAGGTTGAAACAAAGCTAAAACAAAACGTAAAGTTTTACTCTACAGTTCATGGCGATCACAAGGACTTCTGGGCCTGCTCAGAAATAACTCCAAAAAAGAAAAATAATTGTACCACCACTGTCAAATGAAAACTTAATCACAAAATTTGTAACGTGGCCTGGTACACAGACTACTCTGAATCTGACAGCCCCTATCTGCTTTGCAAATCCTGGCAAGCAAAATCCAAATTGATAATAGCTTTGTGGGGAAAAGATTGCAAAATGTGAACAACAGCATGTAATTGAAACTCAAGCTGAGCCATTGGAACCAATACGGCTTCCACCTCTCCTACACTAGAGGAATCACTCAGACCCTGAAAAATAGTTTGATCATTCTGTTTTGTTAATAGCAAAGCCTTTATCTCATCAATCATTAACACTGTGTTACTATCAGGAAAAGGTGAAGGCAGACCCAACTGCACTAAATCTTCAATATGTTTCTTCATATTTCTAACTCCTTTAACCATATCCAAAAGCTCCTTACAATTCATAGCAGCAGAATTATATCTCAGCACTTCATTCACCCTTTTGGCAGCCACCATCCTATCACTTATACCAGCTACAGACAGAGTCTCTTCAAATGTGTCATATAGTTTCTGCAACAGAAGCTGAGAATCTGAAACTCTCAATGAAATAATAGACAAAGTTGCCTGCACAGAAGACTCAACTTTCTCACACACTTGCTGAGCATTAAGCAAAAAGGTAAGGGATGGCTTAAGCTGTACAATCTCCTCAGAGATTCTTTTCCACACAGAAGCATATAGCTCTTTCACCAAATTTAAAACACTTGCAGTCTGTGGCCTTTGTGCCAACTCAATTGTTAAATGTTTTATCTTTTGTTGCTCTGCCATAAACTATGCTTGAGCTGCACTATTCAGGTTCTGCTCTTTAAAAAGTGACTGCTGCAATTGTGATGCCTCTGACAACCTATCTTGATACCTTTTCTCTGCAGTGGCCTTCTCCTGTCTTAAGGCAGCAACAACAGATTTCTCCTATGCCAACTCAACCTTCAAGGAAGCAATCTGAGCTTGTGCTGCTTGATGAATTTGTAGAGAAATTGTAGACTGTAATTCTTTATTCAATGTGTCAATTTCCTAAACCTTGGCCTGTAACTCCCAAGTGAGGTTACTGCTATTAGTCTTTTCTTGTGCCAAGTCAGCCTCAACTTTCTGTAGCTTTTTAAACACCTTCAAATAGTCAGTAGCAACTGTTGAAGCAATTTCAGTCATTAATTCAACTTGGTCTTGTGGCCTGAAAAGAGACATATCTATAGCCACTGCATTCATTGAATAGTCTTGGGGTTGCATTTGCTTATTAGGTTTGACAACATTGGGAGTCAAATGTGTAACAGTCAAAGATTGTTGAATGGGATCAAACAAGGACTTTATGTGGGCTACAACAGGGCTCTTATTCTCTTTCTTCTTTTTCTTTTCCATCCGAGCTTCTCTAGATTTTTTGGCTGTATCAGCCTGGGCTTGGAAAGTAGGAGGTGATGCAATATAGCCTCCAACAAATGGATGACTTTGAGGCAGACCATAAGGAATGGTAGTCATCTATTGACTGGGATCAAAATGTGGCAAAGCCCTCTTGGGCAAAGATGGGGAAAATAATGGCAAAGATATGGCCTGTGAAGACATAGCTTGTGAACTAGTAACTGGGGAAAAAGTTTGTAAAGGCACAACAAAAGTGGCAGGAGACGTGGAAACTTGGATAAATTGGGTTGCCACTCCTAAATGAAAAGAAATAGAGGTAGGAGAAAAGAGAGAAGAAGTACCTACTTGGGCCACCGATGAGATGATTGGAACTTGTTGTTGGTGGGGAACTGATGCTTCTTCCTCTGGCAATATCAACCTTCGTATCTTCTGAGGTCTATCTGATACCTCTTCTGGGTCTTCTTCTTCAACATTAATTAATGTTTGCAGTAAAGGTGCCGCTTCGAGACCCCCAGATGCCGAAGCTATATGGGTCCCGAGAGATGACAGTGAGACAATATTTTTTTGTTTCTCTAAAGCATTGGGAGATGGGGGCCATGGGGTTCGAGGAGCTGTAGATGATGCTTGTCCTATCTCTAGAATCTCCTGAACCTCCTCTATTCTTTCCTCAGTTTCTTGAGAACCCTTTGGCAAGTTGCTTGTATCTGGGCTGGAAACTGGAGATGGATGCCATTCATCCCAAATTGATTCCCATGACTCGTTAGTCTCTACATCACCAAATGTGTGAGTGAACTCAGAGATTTCTTGTCTGTATTTCCAATAGGCTTCAATTTTCTCTGCACTCTAGTCCTTATTTTTCAAAGTTTTCCTCAGACCTGGGGTCATCTTAACCTTGGGATCAAACTCTCGCTCTTTCACATAAAATGTTTCCCAGGACCTAGGGCCCTCATATGGCAAGTCACTCAATTCAACATAGAAAGCATGGTCATCTTGTTTAGGGGATCTTCTATCCTCCTAGAATGGGCGTCCCTCATGAAAAAATTTAGTAGAAACCTTGTTATTGATAATCCAGGAAGCTAAGAAGCTATCCGGGTCATATTTCCATTTATCCTCAACAATCAGAAAACCATAGGCAACTAACTTTCTCAAAAGAAGATTCTCAGTTCCTCTAACCTCAATTGTTATTTTCTCCCTAATCCAAGGGACATCATACATCTTCTTTTTCCTCTTCTTGTGTCCAAAATTATTGTCAGTAACAGACACCTGACGAGCCACCTTTAAAAACGTAACCCTAGCGGTTAAGACCTTTGGCAATAAAACAATTTCTTCAACAAAGCCATGGACTCTGATTATAGTATTATGAGCCCCAAAGAAATAATCACAAGGCGTTTGCAAATTGGTCAAGAAACCTCTGAGGCTCTGTGTCATCCTATTTTCTACAGGCTTAGGACTTAAATGACTGAAAGCGGGTGCAACAAAACATTCTACAAATTCATATGGGTCTGAGGTTTCAAAGAGAACATGGGTCCATGCGGACACTGGGATGGTTCTGTTGCTACTAGACTCAGGGTCATACATATTTAAAGGCATGAATTATTGAAAAAGACCAAAATTTTGATATAACATCAAATAGAACAGGTACACTGAATACCTAAAAACATGATTTTGTTGAAAATTCACAAGCTGATCCACCATGGCAGCAGAGATATGTTCGGCGAAATCAAGTCGATACTCCTGTGACTTGTCCACCATTTTCAATCTGAAAATCACCACCAGCTACCAATCATGAACTGTAGAATCATCATACTGGCCGAAAATAAAAGCTAGCATGGACAGGGCATCTTGAACGTCAATGTTGAACTGAGCACGACCCGTGGGTAGTGAAGGCAACTGAGTATTCTCATCACCTAAATGCATCTCGGCATTTAGAAACTTCACCTTATTATTGACGTTTGCCCATGTGCCTTGTAACTTAGAAATAGTAGGAAATGTGGTTGTTCTGTAATGTTGTAAAGCCAACATATCCCTAATTGCCTCAGGGGTAATTTGAACCATAAATGGGCCACATTGAATAGAATTGGATGGTGGGTGAAACAATTCCGCACACAGGTTGATCAACTCAGGGCACAAGTGGACATTAGGAACTAGGAATTGTGCCAATTGGGACATCCACATTCTCATCTCGAAGGTTTCCCACTGCCCCTTTGTTACACGGACAAGGCACCTTTGGTGAGCCCCTTCTCAGAGATTCTTGGTATTCTTTTGCATACGAGTGTCGAAAATACCATCAACATAATCTTTGACCTGTGTTGAATCCGTGCACACCCCTGTTTCTAGGACCCTTGTCCTCGGATAACTTCTAATTGGTTATACAGGTGCAGAAGCATAAGATTTGCTATTCATTAATTTATTAGTTTGATCAAAAAGCCCTAGCCCTTCTTGTGGTGATTGTGACTCTGACATTTCTGTATCTCTTGTAAAGAAAATTGTTGGAAACTCTTGACATAGAAGGTAAGAAATTGTAAGCGAAGCTGTACTTAACAGGGAATTTAGGTGAGAAACGAAGCTTTGACGCAAACGGCTACTAGAAATGTAGAATGACAATGGCAAATGTGACACTTAGAGGGACTAAAACTTAGCTCAGTGAGGCATAATGAAACAATTAATGACACAACATGTCTTATTAATGGCATTAATGCCAAAAGACAGTTAGTGTATCCTTTGAAATCCTTATTGGATGGAGTGTCAGATCCGTATGTGGAGTGGCAATCTTCTAAAAAGACGGGTACTTTCTTGAAATTTAAGGAACTACAAAATGACCTTTAATAAATGCAACTACTAATGAAAGGGACCTCTATGCTAAAGACACGTGTTCCTAGAACACCTATTCAAAAAGGAAAAAGTGGGAAAGCAAGAGAAAATGGGGAAAGAAGAAAAAGTACCTAACTAACTATGATACACAGTGAGTCTCAAGACTTTAGGTAAAATGTTTCAAGAAGATCCCATTTACCAGAATCTCTTCAGGCTCTCCATCCATAATCTCAAGCTCAAACGTATTTTGCTATTTACAAGAATGGATCTTAAAAGGACCTATCCATAATGATTCAAACTTGTTGTGTCGGCCTGGCTTGGCAGCTCTCTCATCCCATTTCAATACCAGAGACCCAACTTCAAATTTTGGATTAGAAGCTTTCATGTCAAACCATTTTTTGACAATCTGCTGATGCTTCATTATTGATTCATGTGCCTTTTCTCTCTTTTCTTGAACTTCTAGCAACTCAGCAAGTCTGACTTGCATTGAGCCATTTTCCTCAATTTCCAACTATTTTAATAACTATAAGGCAAGAATCTCTATGGCATCATTGCTTGTTTGCCATAGACCAACTCATAGGGAGACATTTTAGTCACTTGCTTTGGTGTGATTCTATCAGCCATAGTGTTGTGTTAGGTAACTTGTGCCACTCTCTTTGATAATTAGTTCCTATTCTTTTTATGAGTATGATTAGGTTCTTATTGGTAGATTATGCCAAACCATTGCCTTGTGGATAGTAATTAGAAGAAGTATTCAGATATATTCCATTTCTTAAAGCAAACTTAGACAGTCTAGTCCCTAAGAATGCCTTAGCATTGTCTGATATGATAGTGCGGGGTGGACCAAACCGAGTGGTTATCCCTTCTAAAAACTCTAAAATTACCTTTTCAGTAGCTTCCTTGAGTGGTACTGCTTCACTCCACCTTGTAAAATAATCTGTTGCAGTAAGGATCCACTTGTATCCCATATTTGATATTGGATTGATCATGCCAATAAAATCTAAACCCCACTGAGCAAAGGGTTCATCCACTACTATGGGAAAGGCAATGCTGCATTTCTTCTCTTCCCAATATATAACTGACAAGCTTGACACTCTTTGACCATCTGATAGCAATCTGCAAACAGTGTAGGACAGAAATAACTAGCTTGTGTCACTTTAATTGCAGTAGTCTTTGCTGAAAAATGACCCCCTGAGGTTCCATGATGAAACTCATGTAATACCTTTTGAGCCTCATCCTTCTCTACACATTTTAACAGTATCCCATCAAAATTCTTTCTAAATAAAACATGATCAATTAATACAAAATGAACCCCTTGTTGCCTATAGTACCTTTTCTTATCAGGGGAGAGTTCATTTAGGAACACACCAGTTTTCATAAACTATATTCTATTACTAATCCAAGAATCTTGATCTATCCCCTGAAGTCTTACCACTGTTTCATTTTCTTCTTCAGGCATTGATTTTTCTATGTCTTGAGTCATATATTGGCATAGCCCCTTTCCTCTAACCAATTTGGTAGGCCTTACCCCTACATCATATTCTAAAATCTTAGTTATCCAATTTGCCCTCTTTTCAGTAATCTTACCCTCCATAATATATTCCCTTACACTAGGGTGGGCTACTAATATCAAGATTTTATTCCCTATTACTAATGTCTAAACTTCTTAAGAGCTTTTACCATAGCATAAGCTTGCTTTTCAACAAAATTATACCTTGATTCATACTCCCTTAGTGTTCTGGAAAAGAATGCTATTGGATGTTCTCCTTCTTCTTTATCACCTTTATGGGTCAAAACAACTGCCACACTATGTTCTCCTCCATATACATACATTATAAAAGGCTTAGAGAAATCTGGGTTTCTCAATATAGGTGCGGTGGAAATGGCCTTCTTAATTTCTTCAAAAGCCTATCTCCCTTCAGTTGTCCATTTGAAAATCAAATCCTTCTTTAGCAACAGAGTAATGGGCCTAACTAGTCCTGCAAAATTAGATATAAAGCAGCTGACAAAATTAGTCTTTCCTAAAAAGGACTAAACTGCCTTCTTGTTAACTGGCAAAGATAGATTCATTATGGTTGTGACTCGCTCTGGGTCTATGGAGATCCCATATTTTGAAACAATGTGTCCCAAAAGTTTCGCTTGGGGCACAATAAAGATACACTTCTTAGGATTCAGAGAAATCCCAAACTCCTGACATTTATGAAAGACAACTTCTAAGTGCTTGAAGTGATCTTTGGCATCTTTGGTAAATACAATAAGATCATCTAAATAAATTACGATAATCTTGTTTATAAGATCTCCAAATGCTACATCCATGGCATGCTGAAAAGTAGCCCTGGCATTTGAAAGACCAAAGGGCATCTTGGCATATGCAAATGTTCCCCACTTAGTAGTGAATGTTGTTTTGTGTTGGTCTTCATCTGCTAACCAAATCTGATTATATCCTGAGAAACCATCAAGCAAAGAAAACCTCTCTGACCCAGCTACAGTCTGCAAAATCTGTTCCATAGAAGGTAAGGGGTAATGATCCTTCAATGATGCCTTATTCAAGTCCTTGAAATCTACACAGAGTCTTATGTCACCATTCTTTTTTCTTATAGGCACTAAATTAGATACCCAGGTTGAATGTTTAATTGGAAAAATGATCTTAGATTTAAGCTTTTACAGTTCATCTACCATTAGAGACTCAATTCTGGGATTCACAGGTCTTTGCTTCTGACGGACTGGTTTTGATCCTTCTGCAAGTTCTATGGTATGTTGGATGATGTCTCTATTATAGCCATGAAGATCTTCATAGGTCCAAGCAATCACTCTATCATACTTATTACACAAAGAAATCAGCTTGTCCTTTTCCTCTTGGGTAGTAGCATTGCCTATCTTTAGCTTACTTCCTTCACTAACCTGAATCTCAGAATAATCATCCTTACTTGCCTTAAATTTCCTTTTGTCCAGGCTTACATCATCAGGGTCAAATAGATTCTCTAGTGTGATCAATCCTTTTGGGAGCTTATTAGACTTAAGTTGGATAATTTGATCACCATAAGCTTCTTCAATCTTGGGCTGTAGTTGATCAACAAACTCTCCTAACAGTTGTAAAAACAAGAGTGCCTGAAGATCATTATCAAAGACTTGCCAATTTTGGTCATTGTCTGGGATTGCAGGTCTCACTATCACTTTTACTGCTTCACTATTGATGAGTAAGTCACTTGCTGGATCAAATTAGGAACCAATTTGTGCCATCCTGTCTGCTTCAGTGTTTTGGGTTCTGGAGACAACTTCAATATTGAAAGCATCAAAACCATCTATTAGATCCCAAATTCTGTGTCGATAAGATCTCATTCTTACATTTTTTGCCACCGCTTTTTCTTTGATCTGTTTCACCACTAGTTTTGAATCCCCCTTAACTATTAGATTCTTGATTCCTTTCTTCTTGGCCAACATAAGACCATGCACTAAAGATTCATACTCAACATCATTATTAGTGCAAGCAAACTGAAAGTGTATGGCTCTAAGAATTTTCTCACCATTTGGTGAAGTGAGACATATACTTGATCCAGCGCCATTTTTGCTCCTAGCCCCATCAAAATTTAAGGTCTAGATTTCTGAGCATTTGTCAGGTTCCTCCTTTTCAGATGCTTCTTTTCTCATAACATTTGGTATTTCTTGGCCTTCTTCAAAAATAACATAAGTGCCCGAACCAGTAGAGTCATAGTTTCCATAAGGGTCACTTTGCATCATGGTCACTAGTTGGTTATTTTCTTCTTCTTGCTGATCATGTTCAGTCTAGTCACCTAATTCTTCAACAAAGACCCTCTCCTCCTTATTCATCATGGTGTGGGATGCTTCAATCCTTGGGGTTGGTTCATCAATGATACGATCTTTGGACAAAGGTTCAGACAATACCTTCAATTTTGTTCCATACTTGGTTCTCAATGTGACCAATCCAATGACATATATCCTCCTATCTTGGCTGTAAAATCCCTAGATAGGCATAAACCAAAGATAGGGGAATATCTATGAATACTACATCCTGCTTGACAGTTATATTAGGGAAGGTATACAGCTGCAATGGAAGTTGTTTAATTCTTCCTATAGTTTGGACAGATTTCCCATCTAATTGCATGACTCCCCTAGTAATTGGCTCATACTTTATCTTTAAAGCATCCGCTATTTGCTTTGGCATAACTGTAGTACTAGCTCCAGAATCTATCATTGAGTTGTGCAACAATTTCTTTCCCACTATTAAAGTCAAGTAAAATGGATCCGACTTAGATTTGCTTACCTCTGGTGCAGTATTCAACAAAGTTGTTGTCTGCAAGGGTGGAGTGTCCTTACTTTGAGCCTTTCCTTGGTTTGCAACTCCTTTTGTACTGGTCAGTTTAGGATCAACTTGAACCTGCAATGCTTCTTGTAACAGTGTCTTTTGCTCAGGAATGGCCAGCATATCCCAGATTGACACATGCGTTGGGGTCTTTTTCAATTATTCCACCACATTCATGGGTCTTAGTATCTATGTCTTTGGGTAGTAAGAATACCTTGCTCTTTCTAGCATTTGGCCAGAGGCTGCTTGATTCTAAACTGGCTGAGGCACTTTTTGCCTTGAAACTAGATTATATTGATTCTGGAAAGGAGGAACTTTGGCGGTCTCATTATTTGTGGCTTCGGGCTTCTCCATCATTCTTCTCTTTAATCTAGTATAATAATTAGACTACACTAAGGGCTTCTTAGAAGTAGATGCTTCATTCAAGAACATTGAATCTTCATCCTCAATCCATGAAAATAAGGCATGTTCAGGAGTAATTTCTTCTTCTTACTGAATAGACATCCCTTGCATCTGAGCCACCATTACTGCATTCTGGACACCAGGTGATTGGTATGGAGGAGCATTAGCCACCATAGCTTGTCCTTCTACCCTTCTTTGTTCTGCTATCTTTTGTTGTAAATTACCTCTAGGACAATATCTGGGCATATGGGCATTGTTGCAAGGGAAGCACCAAGCATTGGTATCTTCTGCTAAGTTATTTTGCCCAAGAACTATCTCTCTATTTGGGTTAGGAGGGACAGTCTGTAAAGGTGTGGGAACCGTGACCAATTGGTTTGAAGGTTGAGGGTTATTTGGTCTTTGAGGACCTTGATACTAATTTGATTGATATGGGGGTCTATTTCCTTGGAAACCCTGATAAGGAGGCCTTGGGTAAGAGGTCTGTTGCCTTTTAATATTAATAATCTCATTTGAAAAGGTCCTAAGAATGTTTTTTATATCATCCATTTCAGATGGAGGGGAAGAGGGTGTTGACAAAGTGGGTTGTTGGGATGCTAGGAAGGTATACATAGACACAAGTGTAGCTGTAGGATTAGGAACTTCCTATGGCAAGGGAACTGAGATTTCTGGGAACATAGGCATGGGAGGCCTTGGAGACAACTTTCCAACATCTATTAGATTATTCTCAGCCTTTACAGCCAATTCATATGCTTCTGGTAGGGTCTGACCTCCTAGGGACTGAATCATGACAGACATATCAGAATTGAAAGCTTTGAGATAGAAGACAATGGCCATACCTGATGGTGGTCTAGTTGTAGCAGGGATTCTGTCTTAGGTCTTTTGAAACCTAGTGTTAAAATCTATTATAGCCTCTTGTGGTGCTCTCTTTATAGTGATCAATTGTTGCAGCAGGGAAGATTTGTCACCCTTCTCTTTGAATCTTGCAAAGAAAGCATCACCGAGCTGATCCCAAGTGGATATTGTATTTGGGGCCAAAGATCTATACTAGTCTAGAGCCTTCCCTTTGAAAGAGGCTACCAACAATCTGATTGCCACATTTTGTACAGTAATGACATGTACTGCACACACATCTGATACATCTTGAAGATGCTCCCCTGGTGTCTTGGAATCTTCTCCACTAAATTTGGGTAAAGCTTTCAAAGCATTAGTTGGAATTGGATCCCAAGTAGCTGGTGGTACAGGAAAAATGAGAGGACTGCCAGTGTTCCAATTTGCATAGTTCCTTGGGGCTACAGGTGCTCCCATGTTTACTCCTAATGCTATTGTGACTTGATTCACTCTTCTTCTTGGAGTAGCAACTAATGGTGGCAATAAAATCCCTGGATTAGCAGCAAATTGAGCTCTCGTTGTCGGTCCACAGCTTTGACTCCTCGTCGCTCTCTGGTTCATACGATCTTGATCAAGGCTTCAAGAAAGGTCCCATCGGGCATGCCAAAAACTATTGATGTATAAAATTGCACAGGTTCTAACACCAACATGGGAAGCTTCAAGAATGTGGGACTTGCTACTTGAAACAACCTCCAAATTTTAAAGAAGCTGGCTCTTCCTATTTTAATGGGGTTTTGAGTAAGGGTAAAGGAAAAAACAAGATTACAGATACAATAAGTAAAATCTAAATCTATGGCGATGTGCCTGAATAAAATGTGTTTCCTTAACTAGCACAATGAAAAAATTCTTTAGATTCAACTATATCAAAGAGCAAATGTTGCATGATTAATATAGATAGATTATAAATGAACTAAAATATCAAAGGCTAAACTCATAAGATTCTGTAAAGACATAAATAATATCAGCAACGGCACGTAACAAAGCTTCTTTCATTAATAGTTCAACAAATACAAAAGGCACAGTGTCATGCATAGGTATATCAACTTTCTTATCAGAAATAGCTAGACTAAGGCAAAATGATATAATTTGGTCACAACAAAATCTCTGAACTTTCTGATCAATTCTCTATATATCTATTACAATATCTCCCTGTATATATAGCCACAAAATTTGACTCAAGATCACCTGTAACTGCTTTGAATCTCCAACGGTATGAACAGAACTGAAGCTAACTGAGACTCCTCTGACACTGAGATCTTCTGAATCTACAACCATCTTTCCTTTCACGCTTATTGGCTGAGAGACAAAATATATGGCACACCAACTACAGTTTGGTTGAGACACATGGAGGCACTTGCGGGCTTTAAAATCTTCAAAAATATAGTTCGCGGCAACATGCGCTGAACACTTAACAACTTTTCCTTTGAAACAAAACAAACCAAAATATGCCATGCATCGCCATCCGCAAGACTTTGAAATATAATACATGGTGGTTTTTGCTATTATGTTGAGACACCTGGCATCATCCGGCAATACTAATAGCTTTTAACCTTTATGCCCCGAGCAACTGTATCTATGACATTTGGCACTATCCGCAACACTTAGAAACTGAGACATTATTATATGGGACTCGCCACATATGCTTCTTTAATTCCTGCACAGAAACAATACTGTGACACATGGCGCCTCTTGCATAAAGCAAAATTAGAAACATGGTGCGTTCCGGTAATGTCACTAGCTTATGAAAAAGGTCCCTTAGAATCGCGCAGAGATTGACACTTGTCGCACTCCGCCCATAACTGAAAATACAAAGAAACACACGTGTCTTCACCCGAGAGCATAAAAAAGAAAGTAGTTCATCTCTCTGCTTTCACCATGTGGCACACTCCGCAACAAGCAACAAAATGTGTCTTAATATCGTGGGCCCATCACATACGCCGGTACTAACGAAGCTTTATCAAAAAGATATACACTCGATAGCTCCCATAACATCTAGAAAATGACACACGACACAACCTGCGAGCTTGCGGTATCAAAAAAAAACTTTTATGTCATGGCCTCCGGCATCAACACATGGCACACTCCACAGCAAGCATGAAACTTTATAAAAGAAACCAAGCCATGGAAATGTGGTGCCCTCCGCAACAAGATAGAAAAGCAGCATATGAAAGAAACACGTGGCAGCCTCCGCATAACACTGTTGCTCCATAATAACAATAACATGACACATGGCGCGATCCGCGCATGAGAAACATATAGCCACAGATATAGAAACAACAACTGGAAATATACCAAGGCAGAAACAAAGCTGAAACAAAACATAGAGTTTTACTCTACATAGGCAAAAAATAGAACCAGTGAACCCCTATCAATTTACTGCCCTAGGTGTAGAAATAAATACCTTTTGAGAGAATGCCCATTGGACAAATCTAAGATCTGCCAAATTTGTGATAAATTGCACCCTACTAGCTACTATGATCAACTCCCAGCTTTGAAAAGGCTGACTAAAAAGAATGTTCAAATAGAAGAGGAGTTGAACTATGTAGGACAGAAACAAGTTGGTCATTTCCCTTATAACCATTATCCAACTCATGATTCTTATAGAGGCCCTTCAAATTGAGGAAATAACCAATGGAATTCATCATGGCATGTACCTTAAAATGCTCCTCCATGGGTACCACAAGACTGGTCAAGCCAGTAGTGACAAAACCAACAATGACCAAACTAACCTTGGATCAATCAACAATGGCCACAACGGTTTCCATCATAATTTGGACCATAGAATATGTAGCCTCAGTGGGGTCCTCAGCAGAGCTATAATCAACAATTCCAAAGCCAACCCAGACGCTTCCCAAACCAATAATAGACACTTCTAAATGAACCAACAAACACATAGAGACAATCTCAAAACGATTCAGTTAGCCAACCACCCCTACTAGCTCAACCTATAACAAACCTGATGAGGTACAAACAACCTCATCCTAGCATTAGCCTAATTACCCTTTAGTACTATTAAACCGACCAAAAATTTATGCCAATTCATTAATCTAATGATAGAAGTTGTCTATTTTTTAAGGAATCATGTATAAATCTTTGTTCTTAATTTGATCGATTTTTACCACTAATGATTGAAAAAGTTTAATGAAGATTTATTATGTTTCCAACAGGTTTTTGAAAGCAATGAAGTGGAGGAGATGGACATTAATTTGGACAGGATTCAACAGCGCCAGATCTAGAGAGTGCCAGAAATCTAAGAGATTCAGAATGAAAGGACTCCAATCATTTGTGAACCACCTGTCCATTTGGCATTTATTTATATTTCTGTTATTTTAAAGACAGTGAGACATTCAAAGCTCCACTCGGAGCTTCTATTTTATGGCATTTAAAAGACATCTTGTTCAGTTAATTTTTATGTTATCGGGTTATAATACTTTTGGTGGCAATAATGGGCCACCCTAGATTCTAGGATTTTAGAAGTGATAAAAACTATTTTTGTTTTTCAAACCGATATACTATGAATGAAATGAATCAAAGTTACTTTGCGTCAGTATAGCTTATTGTATGGTGTTTGTGCAAACTTGAATCAATTCTGTTGATGGTAAAGTGATATGAAGTTAATAGAAGAATTTTGGAGAGCTAGCCACTCGAAGGAAATAGATAAGTATTTTATGTTATGTGGATGTGTTTACTATCTTTTACAAAATGTCTATTTTCTTCTTTGTCATTTTGTTATGAAGTGTTATAGTAGAGTTGTGTTAACTTGTAGGGTGTCGTAATTCATGTCTTTTAGTGAAAAGTGTAATTCAATCGTTCTATGTGTGCCATCCTAAATTTCCTTAGTTTTGGAGATATGTCCTCTGTGTTATACAGTAAAGAAATTATGTCCAGAGCTCCTGCATAGTTTAAATTTCCATAGTTCAGTAGTGATTGCTAGTATAGTTCAGACTTGATGCTCATATGCTTTCCTAGATTAAAGTGTTCTTTTCAATTCATAAATTAAAATAAATTAGTTTTAGGAATTTCATTTGCATTCAAAAATTCCCCTTGAGTTTAAGTGTTTCATGCTTTGTAGTCTAGATTTATTTTATAAAAGGCTTTTTACTTAAAAGTAAACATTCAAAAAATTGTTACTAAGTTGAGATGTCTAAATCCCCTTCCTATTGTATACAGCCTTGGACACAACCCATTCGATAAAACTGATATATTTTCAGCTAAAGTGTTAGGTCTAAATGACAACCTGTCAAAACCCATGCAATAAACAAGGAGTAGTTGTATATATGACTGAGCAGGAAAATATGGTTGGTATAAATGCTATTCATTTGAATAACCTCCAACTGCGTTCTGGGAAAGCTCTTCCAAGACCATCTCCCCCACTTATTGTTGAAATTATAGGTGAAATGAAACCTGGAAATCCATCCCATCAACCCCAGGAGGAGATTACAGTCAAAAAAGTCACAAGAACAACCCTCAGGTAACTTCAGAGTTCCTCCTAAAAGAATGGCTCTGGAGATCACCTCTGGAGTTGCTTCCAAACCATACTTCAGAGCTTCTCCAGAGACTGGATAGCAGACACCATACCCAAAATGGCTCAAACAATATGTTCTGCAAAAAATAGTTCTATAAAAACAAATTCAACCCACCATTGAATCCTAATTGCTTCAAGAAATCAGACAACTAAATATTGAAATTCCACTCCTCCAGGCAATTAGAGATGTTCCTAAACTAAATCAGTTTATCAAACAAAATTGTGTTAAGACTCAGGGCAAGAAGAAAAACTTTCCTACCACCATTCAAGTGGAAGGGAAACTGGTGGATCTTCTAGTGGGGAAAATGCTCCTCCCAAAGTATGAGGATCTTGGGAACCCTGTCATCACAGTCCACATCTCAGGAGTAGAGATATCTAATGTTTTAGTTGACTTAGGAGCAACAATAAATGTCATGACAATTCACACCTTGGATAAATTGGCTCTTACCGACATTCAGGTCACTTCCACAATTTTACAATTGGCTGATCAATCAGTAGGAACTCCAAAAGGGGTGTTGACTGATGTCCCAGTTATTATGGAATCATGGGAATTCCCAATTGATTTTATGATCTTAGAGCCAAGTAACAAAAGGAATGCTTATCCTCTGATTTTAGGTAGGTCATGGATGGCTATCACAACAACATCCATTGATTGCAGAACCGGGGATATGGTCATATCCAATGGCATGGACATGAAAAAAATCTCCTTGTATCATCTGACTAATCCATCCATACATTATTCAGGAAAAGTGTGGGTAGATGAGCCTAACAACATGGAAAAGAATGCTTCCTTAGCTATGATTACTATTACATAACACTCAGGGGAATTGGAAGAAGAAATAAACTATGATACCCCTGAAGATATAACTCACATCCTCATTGAAAAAGACACAATGGACTTAGCTCAAGACTTAATGAAAGAACTTCTGATTGTTGCCCATTGTACCCTTGCTAATATCATTCCTTGTGGAGAAACCTTCTACAGAGACCTAGCCACTTTTCATCTACTACTCCCACATTCTTGCCCTCTTAACACCATGAGTCCATAATATGAGGTAGGAGCATCTATGGAACACATTACAAAGCAAATTATGGTCTTGCTTGGGAAAACACTAAACATCAATACTCAATTGATAGAATGACAAGAAGGAGCACTTCTTGATCTTCTTATATCCCATTTAGAAGATTTTGCTTGGGAATATAAAGACATGAAAGGCATACCCCCTAAAATTTGCACCCATCATATATATACAAAGGATGTTAAGCCTATTAAACAACCCCAAAGAAGATTAAACTCTGCACTCAAAGATATTGTAAAAATTGAGATAGAAATACTTTTACAGGTCGGATTCATTTATCCTATCTCAGATAGCTAGTGGGTTTCACCCTTGGTTATAGTGCCCAAAAAGAATGAGAAATGGAGAGTATGCACTGATTATAGGGAGCTGAATAAGGCCACAAAAAATATTATTTTCCCTTGCCATTTATTGACCAAGTACTAGATAACCTAGCAAGGAAAAATTACTTTTCATTCCTTGATGGGTTTAGTGGATACAATCAGATCCAAGTGATACCAGAAGACTGAGAAAAGACTACCTTCACATGCTCACGGGGAACCTTTGCATAAATATTCCTTCCATTTGGCATGTGTAATGCTCCAACTACCTTTTAGAGGGTTGTGTTGGATCCCAGAAAAACCAATTCCCATTATGCCCCCAAAACATCTAGAAGTCTTGTGTAAAATTTCTAGCAGATATCACCATTGGATAGATTTTTCAATTCTGAGCAACTTTGCCTTTTGAACCATGTTCAAATTCCTTAAAATGAAGAAGTTATGCTTCTTCAAAACCTGGTTCAAAGAAAAGGTGAAAAGGGCTTGGCTATCAGTGAAAATGAAAAGTTTGAAACCTTGAAGGTTCATCGATAGGCAGTTCACCTGATGATAGATTCGCCGACAAAGGCTAGGGAAATGACTCAGGTAGAAGGATGGTTCGGCACAGAGCAAATTTGCCGACAGGGTAAATTGAGACAAAATCTAGCTAAGGCATGAAAAGGAGAAACGATGCCTTATAGGGGAATCGGCTGAGGACCAAAACAACGAACTAGTTCAGATTTTTGGTAGTTTGCCGATATGTGTTTTTGTTGACAAAGGAAGGTAAAGCCGGTTCGCCAAAGGGAATTTTTGCTGATAAAGGAGTTGGTTCGGCATGGGCCCTTTTTGCCGACAAGGCAAATAATGGTAATATTTTGCTAAGGCAAAAGAGTTCGACATAGTGGCATTTTGTCGATAATGAAGAAAGTGATGTTGTGGCCCTTGGTTCTGAAAAGCTAAAGTTTACCGATAGAGGGTAGAAGGGGTAAGTCATTCAAGTTCGGTGTGGGCCACTTGTGCCGATAAGGTAAAAATTGACGGTAAAGTTTCCTAAGGCAAACAAAGACAGGAAAAGAGAGCGTTCTGTCCGCAAATTGGCTAAAGGCGGAATTGGTGAAAAGTTTAAAAAATTGATAGTTCATCAATGTTATGTCGTAAAATGTCCCCCTAGGACTTTTACCTCCTAAGTTTAGCCCTTAGGTTCCTTGTTTTGTATCTTGCATGTTCATTTTAACTCCCAGAACAAAATGGCCTGAAACCCATGTCAAATGCGGCTTGAGAGACATCTGTGGGCTTAACCCTTCCCTAAAATAAGACCTAGGGGCTTGGTACTTACACCCTTGTCTTGCCCTATTTAGGCAGTTCCTAAATTTGAATGTCGATTATGTGACCGTTAGAAGGTTCTGTTGCCGACATCTTAAGTTTGAATTACGAAATTAAAGTGGGAATGCATATATAAACATGTTTAGGGATTCATTTGCAAACTAGAAGATGATTATGAACTTTTGGTGAACTTATGATTTTAGAGCATTCAAGATATTCATTGTTGTAGAGAAAATTATTGTTGTTGTGTTGTGATTGTAGATTTAGATTCATCTTCTCATGTATTGAAGGATTTTCATCTACATGCGAACTACACCTTCGAGGTGATCTCTATTTGTGTTTTCAATCATTTATCAATTTGTTTTTGCCTCTATCCCGCAGGAATACACACTCTTTTATCTGACAACGGTGTTTGGAAGACTTGAATGTCCTTCTAGGGCTTGACTGAGGCAAGCTCCTAAACACCACAACCCCAACCCCATTCTCCGTGATTGCAGGTTACAGGTGGCATATCTGAAGGAGTGGAGTTGTAGGAGGCTAGAAAAAAGTATTTGGATCCCGTATCTAAGAGAAAAAGTAGGACCTAGACTTGGGCGCCTTACACCAAAGCCCCCGGATCTCTAACACAGAAATCTATGGAACAACAGAAACAAGTTACAGACATCTTTTGGGATTCTCAACAAAAAACTGTACCTTGAGGCTTAGGTGCCTGCTCTTTATCCCTTGACTTTTTGCATCCAAAATCTCAAAACCTAGTATGTATCTACTTTGAATTTTACATCTCTGTCTGTGAGCATTTGTTGTAATTTGTCTGTTTGCTTACGACTTTACATAATTAGGGTTTTTAGCATAATCAATCTTAATCAAACATATTAATCAACAAATTCCAAGTTTCCACATCGTTACAAGTGACCATCAACCTGTAGGTGAATCCTCTTGCAAAAGTTGTGGTTCAACTCAGTTGAATGTCCTTGAAAGTTTGTAGTGAAAGGATGGTCAACCTAGTTCCAAAAAGTGTGAAGTCACCGATATGGGCGATAAAGGATAGTTCAACATATTCAAGTTTTGTCAATAAAGGGCAAAAGGCAAGATGGTTCGAAAAGTTGGATTTTTTCCGACCAAAGGAGGTTTATTGCTAAGTTCAAAGAAAGAGGAATTTGCCGATATGGCGGATAAAGAATAAGGGGCGCAAAGGGCTTCCTAGTTCTGCAAAGGTAAAATTTGCCGATAGGGATAAATGAGGCAAAGAATGAAGATAATAGGTAGATAAAGAAAGGCAAAATGATGGATTTGTAGATAGGTACAGTTAGAAGTTAGAATGGCTGGAAATAGAAAAATTGGACAACAAGTTTTAAAGTGTTGTAAAAGCTTTAAGAGCTAATTTGTACTCAAACTTTATAACTTTGCAAAATAGTGCCATTCATGTTGTTCAAATAGTGAAATTCTTCAATGCATGGGTACCTTTGGAGGACAAAATAGACGAATCAAATGTTGCAAATGTCAGAGACTGAAGTCAAGCCTTCCCTCTTTATTGTCTCAAGTACACAAGATGTGCTTGCAGTCTTCTTTTGATTTTTGCAGAGTTGCAGGGCATGGGCTTTTTTCCAAAGTGTAGATTTTCTGACTGCATAGTAGGTTGATTTGAGTGTAGTGTGGGTGTTTTCTTGTTGACTGGTTTTCCAATGCACAAGAATAGATTTCTATATATGCATGATTCAGTGGCATTTGCAAGGGTTGGTCTCTGAGCCAATTGCCTGGTCTGCAATGCCTCAGGATAGTTTTAGGGCTTCAAATCAAGCCAGTCTGGGTAGTAAATGGAGAAATGTGTTTTGATGTAGCATAGGAATGTATTGTAAAGCATATTTTATGCATTATTATGTCTCCATGGCCATTTGTAAAGATTTAGGGGAATGTATAATCGCAGTTGTATGTTTTCCTTCACCACATTTGTTGGTGTGATTGTAATAGAGATTTGATAATGTGTGATAGCATTTAAAATCAATACAAGCTTTGTTTTGAGTCATCTCTTTGTTGCAAATGGGTCTTTGTAGTTTAGTTCTGGATCATTAAGAATGTCTGGTATGTGAAATATAATCTGAGAAATGTATGTGAATACATTTTGGTATTCTGTTGATGCTGGTTCAAATCTTTTCTTCCCTCTTTATTGCTTATGACTCAGTTGCCCAATAAAGTAGGCACCGGCCCATATTGGAGAGGGATCAAACATTCTTTAAAAAATAAACAAATATTTCATCCATGGTTTAGGGTAAAAACCATCTTTTCTATGCATGTACATTCACACAGTTGAATCAGCTTAATGAGAGGCTTGTGCAACCAGTTTGTCTTAATCTAGTGACAGCTTTGGGATCAAGTATACATTGGGTATGGTTGTGTATGTTTATTTGTATTTCATTTCAATGCCTATAGGAATATCCCTCCTAGGTCTAGATGAGCCTGAAGCACAAAGGAGTTTACCTACTCCTGTAGTTGGCCAAAATTCCCCTTTACTTGTTGATAAACCTCTTCCTTTCACCTTGACGACAATCCCTGGCCTGGGTGTTTTAGGAATGTTTTAGAGTTTTAGGTTGCAGTTGTTTTTGGGAACCAACATTTTGGTGCCATTGCGGAGACAAAATTACATTAGTTATTGCCAGGTTTTAGGCAGCTGGACTATTTTTTAGACCTATGTAATAGCACGTTTGCAGTGGTCTAGTTTGTTGCATTGTGTAAGTTGGTAGCCTGTCAACTTACGCCAACATTTTGGTGCCATTGTCGAGGAATATCTCTTTGTAAAATTTTGAAGACCTTTGCAACATAGCCATTTTAGAAAGTTTGCAGTTGTGCAGTCTGCTGTTGTGGGTAAGTTTGCAGCCCATCAACTTACACCAACAGATTGGTGCAGTTGCCGAGGAATAGTAAAGTGTTGGGTTGAAATTTTGCATTTTTCTCAGAACCCAGTGATTTCAAAAACTAGGGTTTGTAGCTAAAATCTTGTTTCAAATTTTACTACTCATCTGATACACTCATTAAAATTTGATTTTGTTTCTAGTGTTGCATTCTTGTGTGTTTTTGCATTCATATCTCAAAAATTTGCATTTACACTTAGTCAATTTCAACAAAAACTAGCATTTTTCACTCATTTAACCTTAAAATTGCACTTGCATTGAGCATTGTAGGACTTTAAAATCATTTTCAGATCTGAGATAAGTTGTTTTACATCACAAATCTGATTAGAATTCATTCATATATCATTTTGCACATATTCATGCCTTAATTTCACAATCAGGGTTTAAAAATCTTGCATTTTTACTAGATTTTGACTTATCATCCATCTAGATTTGCATCATAGGTATGTTGTGAAGGATATTTCTGCATAATTGGACTGATATTAAGGTTATTATTTGCTGCCCCTCATCAATTTCCTTACAACACCTTATCTTTTAGTGATTTGCATTGAAAAAAGGTGAAAAAGTGAACATTTTAGGTGCATAAACAAACATAATTTGTGTTGTTTCATTGCATTCAATCTAAATACATAAAATTATCAATTGGGCCTTGTTGTTTTGTACTATTTTCCTCCTATCCATTGTGTTTTTTGTGGACTTAGTGTGTCTTGTGAACCCTTTTCCCTCAAACAAGTGTTTAGAGTGAAATAGTCTCACATCTAGGGTGCCTTAATCATCATAAAAGTTTGCATGAATTGACTCACTAGATTGCATTGGAAATTGATGTTACAAGACATTTCAAGATGGCATCTTCATGGAAATCTTTGCATGAGTATATCTTGGATTTTAAAAATTTCTCTAATTTCACTAATGAGAACCCTCATGTTCTGAAACACATAGCATGCATACATGATATTGATATTTATAAATGTTCTACATGTGAGCTTAAATTACTTTATTATCTGTAAGACATGATTTTGATAGCTTCGCATTACTCATAGGAGCATATCCTTTGATATTAGAAGAATTAACCAAATTCATCTCTAAGAACTCTCATGAGAAAGACGAGTGTGAAAAATCCTCTTCCGTTAATGCCTTGGAATTGATAGCTAAAGAATATGATGATGTTGATGATCCCATACGTTATCCTACTTCTCCTATAGTTGAATGTCCAAGAACCTTAGATGATAAGACTATGGATACCTCTACTGTGGTTGTAAATTCAAGTACCTTAGACATCACTAATAATATAACACCTAACCTTTTTAACAACACCTTACCTTCCTTTCATTCCAATGCTCTCCCTGGCCAAGATGTAGCATTAGTGGATGAGAAAAGGTCTCTCACATTAAATCCTTTAGGGATAGACATTGGGTATAATCAAGAGGGAAACAATGTTAATTCAATCTTTACTAATAGACTTATACCACCCACCAAGGGGTTATTAGATAAATGTACCAATATTCCTAAGATGATTGTGCGAGGGGCACCTAGTGGACCTTCTTGCTTAAAACCAATGATTACGGTTCAAGGTGATTGAAAACCACCTAGACCCCCCGATTACATCTTAAACTATGCAAGACAAATCACTCAAAGAAGTCAAGGTGTTCAAAATGTGATTGCTCACACATATAACACCCGTAATAACAAGAAAAGTAAGCAAGCACCTCATGTGCCTGTCTCTCTTCCATGTTCTCAACCTGTGCTCCCTCCACCACCTCATCTTACTCCTAGAAGTGGTCAAGAATATGATCTTGTTGAGCATCTTTGCACTACTTCGGCTAAGAGCTCTCTTTGGGATTTAATACAAACATCACCTACATACCATGGAATGCTCCAAGAAGCTTTACAAAAGGTAATTGTACCACTTATTGTTAAGTCGAATGATGTAGCAGCCTTGTTAGATTGTATGCATGCGACAAAAATGGATATTCTCTTCCAACCACATGAATTACCATCAATTGAAGTTCAAAACCAATATGATCTACTTATAATATTTGCCATCATAGATAAAAAGTTGGTAAAGTGAGTTATGATTGATAATGGATCATCTCTAAATGTTTGTGGTATGAAATTGTTACATAAGATTAAGGTTGATACCTCTTTGATTAAACTAGATAGATTAAAAGCATTTGTGGCTTTGATAATGTTGGTAGACAAACTGTGGGTACTATAACTCTACTTGTAAAGGTTGGACCAGTGACTTTGTCTACCCTTTTTTTTATGTCACGCTTGGATCAATTTCATATAATATGATTCTTTGTAGACCGTGGATTCATGCCATGGGGGCAGTTCCATCTACCCTTCATAGATCAATAAAGTTTATTTATAAAGATAAGCTCTACACCATTGAAGCCGATCCTAAACCAGATAACTGTTTACATATTGAAATGCAAAAACAAGAAAAAAATCAGCAAAACCTAAACAACTTACGAAAGGATTCATCAGTACCTCTTGCCATAGATAATGTTGTGCAAGACTCTAAACCATTGAATGCACTTTTTGGTGACGATTGGGGTTCATTAGATTTTACTCCTTCCTTTAATGGGGAATATAAACTTAATAACCCCGACACATCAAAAATCACATCGATCTCATCCAAGCAATCTTTTGAAACTCCTAAGAAAACTAAAGCCTCCTTGGTAGAAAATAACTTAGACAATACTCTTACTTATACTACAAATTATGACACCTACGAGGCTACACCTTCCTCTAAAGAAATGGACTCTTTATATGGTCGTGGATTTCAAATTTTGTACAAAATTGTGACTATGCAGGAAGTTGATGTGGTGTAAATCAACAAGGAATTAGAGTACCTTTACAAGTTGCTAGAATTAATTACACAGCCAGTATAGGATACCACTCTTTGAAACCCACCAAGCCTCTCGTTGTCCTAAACTAAATGTTAATGTAATATCAACAAGACCAAAACAACATGAGAGGTATCCTGGGCTGATAGACAAGAATTATCCGCCAGGAAATATCTCATTCAATAAGGTAAGTATTTCTCCCTCTTTAAGCCACACTCATTGTAGCAAATATTATAGTTGTTCTCAAGGGTGGCCCCTTCCTAGATATGTATGTTCTTAACATTGGGTTGTATCAGGTAAGTATTTCTAACCCTTTCTCCCTTGTGTTGTGATCCCCCTGTGATGTGTTATGTCTTGTTTAGGCCTCCTAGGATGACCCTTGATACTCTTGTAAGGTCAAGGATACTAGGAGACTACCTCTGTTGTGACCATTCTTCTATTTGTATCATCATTCTTCTATCTTGATTCTCCTCTATTTTATTATTGTGTGTTTTGCCTTGGGGGCATAGCATTGCGGTTAATGACTTGGGGGCATCTTCCCACGTGATTGTTCCTAAGACACTTGTTCTCCTCTCTCACTTTATTGTTTACCTTCTTCTAGTGATTCTATCTAGCTGGCAGATGATGAAAAACAAAAATATACTGATACGAACCGCGTGTCCCTTCATCAAGCAAAGCAAAAATAAACCTAGTCCATATATGACGATGGGGTTGATATATATATCCGACACTTGGCTAGTAGAATCACTCTATGTGATATTTTGATGTTGTCTTATATTTGCTAACAAACCATAACAATATAGCTGCTCCGTGCACTTTGTTTATCTTGGGTCTCACCTTGGTTACACTCGGTTATGAGATCTCTGCAGTATAGCCCCATGGTTATACTCAATTTCTGAATTCGTAGTATAACCTTGGCTCTTGATGTTATTAGTGTCATGCATTGCTTTTTATCATATGATGTGGTTATTATCTTAGAGAAAGATTTCTAACCTCTCTTCTTACAGGAAACTCTGTGTATGTGGGATCATTCGGCGATCATAAAGTACATGTCACCTTTGGGGGCATGGGATTTGCGAGAACTCTTGTTCCCTTGTGTGTTTTCTCTCTACCTTAATGTGCTTGATATCGGTACACAACATCAACCACCTTAAGGTGGGGGCATATAAGGTAAGTTGTCTAATGATTTTGGTACTAACGAAGCATGTTTGTAAGCCCTTTGTGAAGGCGGGAGGTTGTATCTCCACGCGAATGCACATCTTTATTTTATATTGCAATATAAAATCCCTCTACAGAGGTGGGATATCGTACATATCCTTTTATCTAAAGCCCTATGCGGAGGTGGGGATGGTGTATCTCTTGAGCTAGTGCACATCCTTTTTATTTTTAAAAGTCCTCTGAGTAGGCGAGGTTGGTGTATCCTCCCTTAAGCATGTCTTTGGTGGTTGTTGTGGCATAATCCCAACTGTCAGGTGTGCCTATAACATGTTTGAGATGGTGGTAACTTAGCAATAAGTTCCTCCCATCACCTTGTTTGTCGTGTTTTAGACTTATAACATGTCTTTGGCATGTTATACGACACTCATGTATTCTGTGTGTCTTCCGTGTGTTTGTTCCCAAGTATAGTCCAAAGAGCGTGGAGAAATGCCCCTCCTATGCTTTGGGATTTGTATGGCATGTTTGTTCCCAAGTATAGTCCAAAGAGTGTGGCGAAATGCCCCTCCTATGCTTTGGGATTTGTATGGCGTGTTTGTTCTCAAGTGTAGTCCAAAGAGCGTGGCGAAATGCCCCTCCTACATTCTGAGATTTGTATTACATGTCTTCTCCCCCAAATGTAGTCCAAAGAGGATGGCAAAATGCCCTTCCTAGATTTTGGGTTGTGTGTTGCATTAATACTTTCCATGTATCTGCATTCATTTATATATATATATATATAGATATGAAAATGAAAAAGAAATAATCACTGCATTCATTGTATTCATTGTGTCTTCAATATTGTCTTCTCCATGTTTTATGTGCCTATTACTGTCTTCTCCATGTTTTGTGTGCTTGTTACTGTCTTCACTATGTTTGGCGTGTTTGCGGCATGTTTTCTCTAATGTCTACCTCAGACTGGGGGCTAGAAATAGTTCCTCAATCTTTGTGTATGCATTAGCTTCAAGTGCTTGGCATGTTTGTTGTGTTTTGACTGTACTTTAATGCATGTATGAGTCGTAAGATCATACATACATTAAAGTGGGGGCTAAATGTTATGTTGCAAAATGTCCCCCTAGGACTTTTACCTCCTAAGTTTAGCTTCTGGGTCCCTTATTTTGCATCTTGCATGTTCATTTTAACTCCCAGAACAAAATGGCCTGAAACCCATGTCAAATGGGGCTTGAGGGACATCTGTGGGCTTAACCCTATCCTAAAATAGGACCTAGGGGCTTAGGTATTCACGCCTTAGTCCTACCCTATTTTAGGCAGGTCCTAAATTTGAATGTCGATTATGTGACCATTAGAAGGTTCCGTTGTCGACATCTTAAGTTTGAATTACAAAATTAAATCCAGAATGCATATATAAACATGTTTAGGGATTCATTTGCAAACTAGAAGATGATTATGAATTTTTTGTGAACTTATGATTTTAGAGCATTCAAGATATTCATTGTTGCAGAGAAGAATATTGTTGTTGTGTTTGTGATTGTAGATTTAGCTTCATCTTCTCATGTATTGAAGGATTTTCATCTACGTGCGAACTACACCTCTGAGGTGATATCTATTTGTGTTTTCAACCATTTATCAATTTGTTTTTGCCTCTATCCCACAGGGATACGCACTCTTTTATCTGAAAACAGTGTTTGGAAGACTTCAATGTCCTTAGGCAAGCTCATAAACACCACAACCCCAACCCCATTCTTTGTGATTGCAGGTTATAGGTAGCAAAGCTGAAGGAGTGGAGTTGTAGGAGGCTAGAACAAAGTATTTAGATCCCGTATCTAAGAGAAAAAATAGGACCTAGACCTAGGCGCCTTATACCAAAGCCCCCAGATCTCTGACACATAAATCTCCAGAACAACATAAACAAATTACATACATCTTCTGGGATTCTCAATAGAAAACTGTACCTTGGGCTTGGGTGCCTGCTCTTTAGTCCCCAACTTTTCTGCATCTGGAATCTTGAAACTTGGTATGTATCTACTCTAAATTTTACATCTCAGTTTGAATTTTACCTCTCATAGGTTGATTATAAAGCAATGAATATGCCAATCAAGGTCTACAAACAGTTACCCATATTTGATGGGTATAATATTTGGGAAGGGGACACACATGTTGATGTATTTTTGGAATTCATGGATGAACAGCAATTTGCGGATGAAGACATGTGAATGAGGTTCTTTGTTAGGTCCTTACATGGAAAGGCAAGGGAATGGATCCAAAGTTTTCCAGGGCAGTCCTTTGCCTCATGGAATGAACTTGTGGTAGCATTTGAAGAGGAATTTAATAAGGGTCTTGACCCTGCTAATCTTATCATAAAGCTGGAAAAAATTAGAAGAGAAGAGGTAGAGTCAAGGAAGGATTTTGGTCATAGGTTTATTGTTGCTCTTTCCCATATTCCAAGTGATTTTAGACCTAACATTCTCATTTGTATTGATATGTTTTTCAAAGCATATGAGACTGGATTGAGTTATGTGCGGGAAGATTTGAAGATAACAAGTATGTAGCAGGCATATTTATCCCTAGACTCCATGGAGAAGGTGAGAGATGACTACATAAAAGGTTTGTTGTCCACGACTAAGTTTTGTGTTGCTGGTAATGAACATGCTGATTTAGAAAATAGCGTTGTGGATACAAACATTTAGATGAATGCAACATTAGATGATGATTGTGTAGTCAAAAGGATAAAAGTAGAAGGTGGTGCATCATATGATAGTGATGCAGATGATGAGGGCAGTGTATGCACTTGCCATTAGCCAGATAGTTTATCAAGTGAAGGTAATGATGATGAAACCAATGATGACTTCCAGCCTAATGTTGAGGTATGTGGTTCAGTGAACAATGAGGATGTTGTATGTATAAGTGAATAGCAAGTAGAATCAACTGGTAAAGTTGATTATGTTGATTGTGTACAAGTAAGTGAAATAGATAGTGAGCAAGGAACTTGTTTCTTGTTTGTTGTATTGCCCTCCTTTGTTCCTATTTGTGATGAGAAAGCAATTAGTGTTTATCCACACGAGGTAGATATGGAGGTGGCTACATTTGATGATAACTGATCAGAGATAGTTATTGGTGCAACCACGGAGTCTCAATGTGAAGAGCTTGCCCTGGATTTTGAGCATGGTGATCATGTGGGTGTATATGAGAACTTGTTTCTTTGGTGCAAGGTATGTTGTCTTCCTCATGCAGAGTGTGCTTCATCTCAGCCATAAGGAAATAAAATAAAAATGAATGTGGAAGAAGATATGTGTCACTCGTTTGTTTGTAGCAGTGAATATGACACATCTAGTTGCCCAAGTGAAAGTGAAATAGAGAGACAATTGGAAGAAAATGGTTCTTCATTTGAAGTGTCTCATGAATCTGATTTATGTGCTGATGTTTTGAGTTGTAGCCTGAGTCATGCTTATGATTCAAAATGTGAAATCTATAACAGCACATATGAAGATTTTGTTCAAGAGCGTGAGGGAGTTACAAATGATTATGAGTGCTTTCATTTTGATGTGGAAGACTTGTTAGCTTTTGAATGTGTTGGTGTTGCAGTAGAGGTTGAATCCTTTGTGTGGGACATTGATGTGAATGAGCAACGAGGCGTGTTTGTGCCTAAATTTCAACATGTTGCAGCCCAACTTGAAGATATGACTGAGCTGGAATCGTTCTAGTTTGCTCCACAAGGTGAAGTTCCCCCTCTTGTGGATCAACAATGCACTTAGGCACAAATATCTTTGCCATGTGAGTTGGAGGTGTTTTCTTTTTCCCTCCATTTGTATGAAGAGGTCAATAGGTATGATAACCTAGCACATGATAATGGAGGTTTGCCTTCATTTGTCTTTGTTGTTGCTGACCTAAATTTTAGTTTTGCACCACTTGCCGCTTGGAACAAGCATAATATGGATGTGAATAGGTCAGGTACCTATCTTTTATGGCAGCCATATGTAATAATTTCATTGATAAAGCTGACCTTGGCTCCACAAGCATATTTTGCAAATTAGTGCATGTTGAGGGTGGTTTTCATTTGTTGCAGCTGGGTGAAGAATGCAAATTTGGTTTGAGGGAGATCAGCTCCTTCATTCAGCTTATATTTGACAAGGGCAAGTAGTTGCAACAATTTTGTGCAAGTTTGGCCTGCAATGATCTAAAAATTTGATACAGTCTTTGACTGTAGGTTTTCCTGTATATATGTTTTTGGTGTTTCCCTTGTTCATTTTTTACTTTTGGTCTTCCCAGAGATAGCTAGTCCTTGCTGTGACACTACTTGTCACACATCCCCAACCAGAGACACTGTTGGAGCCTAGAAAAACTAGTTCCCATTATGCCCATTTTGCCCCCAGAACATCCAGAAGTCCTATGCAAAATTTCTAGTAGATGTCACCATTGGATAGATTTTTCAGAGCAACTTTGCCTTTTGAACCAGGTTAAAATTCCTTAAAATGAAGAAGTTATGCTTCTTCAAAGTTTAGTTCTTATGTTTTTTGCCTTAGTGAAAATCAGTCTTTCCCTTAGAATATTTTTCATGTTTTGCCTTTATCGGCAAATCAGGTTTCCTCCAAACTTCCTATTTTTTCAACAGTTTGGCTTTTAGCCGATAAGGCGATGGAGGGCAAAGGGAAAGTATTCAGTCGACAAAGTAAAGAAAAGGTGAAAAGGGCTTGGCTATCGGTGAAAATGAAAAGTTTGAAACCCCAAAGGTTCGTCGATAAGCAGTTCACATGACGGCAGATTCGCCAACAAAGTCTAGGGAAATGACTAAGGAAGAAGGATGGTTCGACATAGAGCAAATTTGCCGACAGGGAAAATTGAGACAGAATTTGGCTAAGGCATGAAAAGGAGAAATGGTGTCTTATCGGGGAATCGGCTAAGGGTTGAACCAACGAACTAGTTTGGATTTTTGGCAGTTCGTCAATATGTGTTTTTGTTGACAAAGGAAGGTAAATCTGGTACACCAAAGGGCATTTTCACCGATAAAGGAGTTGGTTTGACATGGATTCTTTTTGTTCACAAGGCAAATAATAGTAATATTTTGCTAAAAGAGTTCGACATAGTGGCATTTTTCCAATAATGAAGAAAGTGATGCTGTGGCCCTTGTTTCTAAAAAGCTAAAGTTTGCTGATAGAGGCCAGAAGGAGTAAGTCATTCAAGTTCAATGTGGGCTACTTTTGCCGATAAGGTAAAAATTAATGGTAAAGTTTCCTAAGGCAAACAAAGATAGGAAAAGATAGTGTTCTGTCGGCAAATCAGCTAAAGGCAGAATTGGTGAAAAGTTTAGAAAATTGATAGTTCATCGATAAGGCAACTAAAAAGGGAGTTTCTTCCAAAGGTTCGACAAACAATACTTTTGCCGATAAGGGCAAATATACCATGGTTCGGTAAATTGATTTTTGTTGATAAGCAGAAGGATGGTCAGCCTAATTCTAAAAAGTGTGAAGTCACCAACATCGATGATAAAGGATAGTTCGACAAATTCATGTTTTGCTGATAAAGGGAAAAAGGCAAGATGGTTCGGCAAGTTGGATTTTTGCCGACCAAAGGAGGTTTCTTGCTGAGTTTAGAGAAAGAGAAATTTGTCGATATGGCAGATAAAGAATAAAGGGCACCAAGGGCTTCCTAGTTCTGCAAAGGTAGAATTTGCCGATAGGTATAAATGAGGCAGAGAATGAAGATAATAAGTAGATAAAGAAAGGAAAAATGACCGATATGTAGATAGGTATAGTCAAAAGTCAGAATGGCTCAAAATAGAAAAATTGGACAACACATTTTAAAGTGTTGTAAAAGCTTTAAGAGCTAATTTGTACTTAGACTTTATAACTCTGCAAAATAGTGCCATGTAGGCTATTCAAACAGTGAAATTCTTCAATGCATGGGTACCTTTGGAAGACAAAATAGATGAATTAAATGTTACAGATGTCAGAGACTAAAGTCAAGCCTTCCCTCTTTATTGTCCCAAGTACACAAGACGTGCTTGCAATCTTCATCTGATTTTTACAGAGTTGCAGGGCATGGGCTTTTTTTCCAAAGTGTAGATTTTTTGACTGCATAGTAAGTTGATTTCAGTGCAGTGTGCATGTTTTCTTGTTGACTAGTTTTCCAATGCACAAGAACAGATTTCTATATATGCATGATTCAGTGGTATTTGAAAGGGTTGGTCTTTGAGCCAATTGCTTGGTATGTACTACCTCAAGATAGTTTCAGGGCTTCAAATCAAGCTAGTTTGGGTAGTAAATGGAGAAATGTGTTTTGATGCAACGTAGGAATGTATTGTAAAGCATAATTTATGCATTGGTATGCCTCCATGGCCATTTGTAAAGATTTGGGGGAATGTATAATCATAGTTGTATGTTTTTTTTAACCACATTTGCTGGTTTGATTGTAATAGAGATTTGATAATGTGTGATAACATTTAAAATCAATACAAGCTTTGTTTTGAGTCATCTCTTTGTTACAAATGGGTCTTTGTAGTTTGGTTCTGAATCATTAAGAATGTCCAATATGTGAAATATAATCTGAGAAATGTATGTGAATACATTTTGGTATTCTGTTGATGCTGGTTCAAATATTTTCTTCCCTCTTTATTGCTTATGACTCAGTTGCCCAATAGAGTAGACACCGGTCCATATTAGAGAGGGATCAAACATTCTTTAAAAATTAAACAAGTGTTTCATCTGTGGTTCAAGGTAAAAACCATCTTTCTTGTGCATGTACATTTGCATAGTTGAATCAGCTTAATGAGAGGCTTGTGCAGCCAGTTTGTTTTTGTAATGCCCCAAGATTTCACACAGGACATTAGCTGAACAAACACCGAACCAACAAATTTTTTGCGTTTGCAAGTGCGACATTTACATGTCACATTGCACTCATGCACACACAAGGTGTCACAATAAGCACAACAACACCTAAAACAACATCACCATTGCACAATGCAAGGTGGCACAAGTGGAAGACTTCACCCATCGTGTGACAACTCACCATGATGACCAAGTGAGAGGTGGAGCTCACTCCATGACAAGGATCAGATACACATCCACGACCTCACTCCCTTGTGAACACATGGAGGTGGATGAGGGTGACATTCACCTCAGTCCATTCCATGATGACACAATACATCCCAAACACAAGGGTAATGCTCACCCACATGATAGTCCAACTAGGAGGTACAATTCCTCAACCAACTAGAATGGTCACTAGTCAAACTCATGTAAAGGCACACTTCCCAATGCAAAGGAGGGAATAATCCAAGAGAGCATATCACATCATGGAAATGACACCAAAACACCTACGAGGCTAAAAATAGTAATCAATGCCAAAGAGGATTCATTTTAACCAAAAACATTGAGGTGTTGAACCAATAATATCCACATGTCAAAAAGGACAAAAGCGATACAAAAGGCTATACATGTTCGACACCAATGTCGACACATGCCAAAAGCAAAGATGCAATCCTCACCACCTATGTGGGATGAATACAATCCAACACAAACATATCCATAAACATCAAATACAACATCAATTGAGTCTAAACATGCTAACAGCTAGATTCTAACATGTAAAATCTATCAAAACATGCCATCGTCCTCACAAACTGAGGCATGAAAAAATACAAGATGATATCCAATAATTACAATATTTGAAGGGCTTCATCCTAAACATAGATGAATCATAGCCAAAAACATAAATAAATTCAAAGCATTAATTACATCTTATTACAAGCGTATCAAAAGACCTACATTACAAAGGTTACAATAATCAATAATGATAATATACAAGTGCATAAACCACCCAAAAACCAACACGCTCTCCAAGGTGCAACAAGACATGAAGCACAACATAATCAACCTGCAAGAAGATAAGGAAACTATCCAACACCTGAAGATCATCATGAAGGACCAATGGGGAAATGTTGCTCGCCTCCCAACCATATTGTCATTGTCGAGCGCAATAGCTGTCTATGCAACTCTAGGCAACCCCTGAGCTATGGAGAATGTGATCATGGCAAACCCACTAAGAGCATCTCACACATCCAGGTATACAAGCAACATATGGCATACATGCCAATCAATGCACAAAACACACATGGCACAACTGCCAATACAATGCATATAAACAACAGATGGTACAACTACCATCCAATTGCATTCAAGTAACATATGGCACACTTACCAAAGCATAATAGAATGAAATCACAACATTCAAGCATAAGGGAAATAATCACCTTTAATGCACACCAAACGAGGCATAAATTATAGTTCACCATAGACACATACAAGCACAAATCAGGCATCACAATGCACATGCAATCACATGGTAAAAATCACACGTCGAGTCAAACTCTGACGGTGGAAGAAGGAAGAGAGACCTAGGTAGTTAGGACAAGGAGTGTCAAACAAGGGGAATACTCACCTCACGGTAGAACATGAGGACATAACCTCCTCATAGCAACCAGACACTACACCAAAGATTGCTCTTTACACCCAAACCCAAGCAAGGCGGACACTTCACCAGCACATGCAGTTTGGTGTAGATGATCTTATTATTAATTTTTATTACCCAATGTGTTTAAATGTTATTCTTGATTAAAACTTCCATTCGATAAATTCCAATGACCTATTTGGGCCATGGCGCACGATGGAAGCCACTCCTTTCCTACCCCTAGACCTCTTCCTAAACACCCATAGCACCAATTTGACCAATTGGGCATGGCACGGATTTTGAGATGACAAAATCACAATTTTGACAAAAACACAACATATTCTCAAAAGATGCAAAATACCATTCTAATTGGGAGACAACTCATCCCACAAACTAAAACATCAAGGAAATGAATATAAAGCAATTTTTAGGTTTTCAAAAATAGAGAAATCAATGGCACATATTTCAAAAAATAACATAGTCTCACAAGATGCAGAATCACATAATATGAAGGAGTCAACTCATCCCTCAAAGCAAATCATAAAGGAAATGCATAGAATTTAGTTTTCATGTTTTCTAAAAGTGCAAAATAACCATAAGGCCCTAAAAACTCCATTGGAGCTCTCTTTGGCACCTTGACCAAAGTTAGAACAATTTTTTAACTTTTGTTTTTCAATAGCTATGGATGATCTGACAACTACCCATCATAGATAACATGCCCAACAACCAATATATGCAATAAAAATGAGTTGGGGATTTCCACAGAAAATTTGCCAGGGTTTTGTCTGTATTTCTATGTTTCCAAAATTGAAAATACATGAAATAAATACATAACCAACTGAAATAAAATTTCTAAGTTTCCTACAACTAAAGAAAGCCATCTTCAACCATTATAGATGGTGTGGCATGACGGAAATGTAATAAAACAATTTAAATGAGAAGATTGGAGAAACTTACCTTCCAATACAAGCAAAATCCAAGGAAAAGAATGAGGTTCAATGTCAGATTCGATCCACACACAACAAGCAAACACCGAGCTCCTAAATCTAATCCAAACTCCAAGCAATTCCAAGAAAAACTCCCTTCCAAGCAATCAGATATCCATTTTTCAAGCAAGAGGGTTTCAAACAAAGGAGAGCAAATTTTGAGGAGAAAAAGAATAATGCAAAATACATGTCTTTTTCCTTTTATGCCTCCAAAGATACTATTCTTTTTTTGATAATAAAATAATCCTTTAAGTGATTTAATAAATTAAATCAAAATTATAGATTTTGCACAAGTAAACTATTTAATTCAACAATTAAATAATCGAATGTCTCTTTTGCAAATCAAATAGGCATATAAAAATAACACATTAATAATTTTGTTTCACTAAAACCGTCTAATTAATTCACTCAAAGCAATAGGGAAATAGTTAGTCAAACAAACTCAACTATTCCAAATAGGTTATTTCCATATAACTCAGTCTCATTCCAAAAAGTACAAACATGCCATACTAGGCATTCATTTTTCTCATTTAATGCAATTTCTACCTTTTAACGGAAAAAATATCAAATTTTGGAATTAAACCAAAATCACTCAAATTTGTTCCACAAACATATAATGATGCAACAAACATTTTCACTAAAGAAGAAATAGCAATTTCCAAATTAAAATCATTAATTTAATCTGAAAACACGGAAAATACATTTTTCAAACAATTTTAAAATAAAGTGCAAGAATGATAAGGAAACACACGCAAATGATTCCAAACACACATCACAGGTTTCCACAACACAAGGATAAGGGTGAGATGGCTTAGCGTCCCATGTCAACCTTCTCGACATTTCCCACATTAGTTAACACCTGTAATTACCTGCACACTCAAGTCAACCATCAGACCTACCTGCTCCCTGTATAATAGCCGAAGCAACATAATCCACTCCAATGTTGTATAATCACACATGGTATAAAATCACATCCACTATAATCATCTATGACTAGTATGATCCAGGAATATGATGCATAAATGGAAACATTTCACAATGCGGGAATAATACGACAATCACAACTATACAAGTATAGTGAAAACAGTGAAGTTGAAGCACTAGAAAAATCTAACATGCACAGTCACAATGTATGCATCCCATAATGCATAGTTGGAAAGACAAATAACAAAGCACAACTCCATCAGAAACACCTCGATGGTCATGTAGAATACGCCCTCAGAACCCATCAATGACACCATAGACCTCATTGTCAAGTTCGGTGTAATGCATCAAAGCATAATAATCACATAATACACTGATAAACACTCAGAACAACATATAACACATGAATCAAATAGCCCACAAGGCACAAACTAGGGTGGGCATTACAGTCTTGATCTAGTGTTATCTTTGGGATCAAATGTACATTGGGTATGGTTGTGTATGTTTATTTGTATTTCATTTCAATGCCTCTAGGAATATCCCTCCTAGGTCTAGATGAGCCTGAAGAGCAGAGGAGTTTACCCACTCCTATAGTTGGCCAAAATCCCCGTTTACTTGTTGATAAACCTCTTCCTTTCACCTTGACGACAATCCCTGGCCTGGATGTTTTGTGAATGATTTAGAGTTTTGGGTTGCAATTTTTTTGGGAACCAATAGGTTGTTTTAGCCATTTTTGTTGAACTAGCTAATGAGTGTATGGAGGTCTACGTGGATGACTTTACTATTTATGGGAACACCTTTGAAGAATCCCTCAAGAATCTAGAAAAAGTGTTACAATGTTGTGAGAAAAATCAATTGTCCTTAAGCCATGAGAAATGTTTTATGATAGTGGAACAAGGAATTGTCCTTGGGCATCATATATCAACAGAAGGAATCAAGGTAGATCAAAACAAGGTAGAAGTGATTAAGCAATTGCCTCCACCTAAAAACCAAACTGATGTTAGGAGTTTCTTGGGTCATGCAGGATACTATAGGAGGTTTATAGAAAATTTCAGCAAGATAGTTGCTCCAATGTTTTCTTTGCTAACTAAGCACACTGAATTTCATTGAACAGAGGATTGCCAAACAACATTTGAGACCATCAAATAAAAACTTGCAGTCACACCTATTTTGAGAGGACCTAATTGGAATCTACCATTCCATATCCAATTAGGTGCATCAAATGAATCAATAAGGGCAGTCTTAGGAGAAAAAGAAGAAGGGGAAGGCATGCATGCAACCTACTACATAAGTAAAAACCTTACCCCCTATTGAGAAGAACTACACAACAACTGAGAAATAATTCCTGGCAGTCATATATGCCATCAACAAATTCAGACACTACATCACAGGATATAAAATCTTTGTACACACTGATCATGCAACCATTAAATATTTAATGAAAAAACCTGTAGTAGGTGTAAGAATCATCAAATGGTTGTTACTATTGCAAGAATTTGATATCACTATCTTAGATAACCCAAGGAAATTCAATTTGGTTGCTAAATATTTGTCAAGGTTGCATACAGGTGGAGAAGACTAGCCAGTGGAAGGTAGATTCCCAGATGAACATCTATTTGTTGTTTCTTCCAGTACACCTTAGTTTGCTGATATAGCAAATTTCTTGGCTATAGGCTTGTTTCCTTCTCATTTCACTTCTAAACAAAAAAAGAGATTAGTAAAAGAAAGTTTGCCTTATAAATGGTTGAATGGTTTGTTGTTCAAATGTGGCCCTGATTTTGTGTTATGCATGTGTTTAAGATCTGATGAAATTTTTGATGTGTTAAGGGCATGCCATGATGAACCCACAGGAGGACATTACTCCTCACAAAGGACAATCCACAAGATCCTTGAAGCTAGTTATTATTGGCCATCTCTCCACATAGATGTGAAGAGGTATGTGAAACAATGTGATCAATGTCAAAGGATGGGTCAACCAACTTTCACACAAGAAATGACACTTCACCCCCAAGTGATTTTAGAGCCATTTGAACAATGGGGCCTCGATTTTGTGGGTCCCATCTCTCCAACATCTACAGGGAAAGAATACATCTTGGTATGCACTGATTATGTGACCAAATGGGTAGAAGTTCAAGCATTGCAATTTTCCAGAGAAGAAGAAGTTGTTGATTTCCTATAGATTTGGAGCCCCAAGAGCAATAGTTTTAGATAGAGGTCCATAATTTACCTCTCAAGTGATAAAAGCTTTCACATATTTCTATCAGGTCAAGCACAAGAAGTCTTCACCCTATCATCCCCAAGAAAATGGGCAGGTGGAGGTAACAAATAGAGAGCTGGAAAATATCTTGACAAGGATAGTAGCAATGAATAGAAAAGATTGGGCTAGCAGATTACATGAAGCGGTATGGGCTTACAACACCACATTAAAGTCAACAACAAAATTCTCAACTTATGAACTTGTCTATGGGAAGAAACCAATGTTGTCAATAGAGTTTGAATTACAAACACTCAAGACATCACTCGATATTGGACTTCCATTGTCTATAGCACAATAGGATTGGATTCTTCAACTCAATGAATTGGATGAAATTAGGATGGAGGCCATATAGGAGACAGAACTCATTTAGCATCAAAGAAAGCAGTGGCATGACCAACACATCAAGAAGAGGACATTAAAGCAAGGAGATTGGGTTCTCTTATATGATTCTAAGTTCAAAGAGTTCAAGGGAAAATTACAAACCCATTGGATGCGACCTTACCAAATCAGAGAAGTTTATGACAATGGAATGGTCTAGCTGGCACCCATTGATGGAGAGGAAAACACATTTTTGGTGAATGGTCATAGAATTCGCTTCTACCAGCAACCAGCCACAAAAGAAGAGTTTATCAAGGCCCTGTGCTATGTGACAGAGATCACACTCTCTTGCACAAATTGAACGGATTGTATATATATAAAAAAGTAAAATAAAAGAAGGGTTGAAAACCAGTAATATGACAGCCCTTCTAAAAAAGAAAAAAAATAATAAAAATAAAGGAGGAAGACTGAAAACTGGTCAAATGGTGGTCTTCCTCACCTAGGGAACTGAAAACTAAGAATGGCGGTTCTCTTCTTCATGTAAGAATCAATTAGAAGCACTCCCAGAGCTAATCAGGAGCACCTTCGGAGCCAATTAGGAGCACCTCTGGCACTTTAACAGATAGAGAGGATTTCTGACCTCTCGAACCTACCTCTCCCAACATTAAGGAGGGGCATCAACAAGGTGATGAAGTCATCATGACTTCACACACCCCACTCTCAAAAAGGAGGATAGATCACAAGCACCTATTGCACTCAGCCGCTGGCTAGCCCTATCTTCACATTATTTGATGATACCAGACGCTAACGATAGAGCATTCCCATCAACCATCAATTCAACAAGGAGCCTGACATTTCACGTTCCATGGGCATCATGACAAGTAACATTGAAGGCTGCACATGAAGGAATGATCACATCATATCTAATGGAGGCAGCAACACAAAACCCTAAGCATGACATCCAATCATTGCAATAGTAATCTAGGTATTTCTCTTAAGTTAGCTAATTATGACAAGTGTTTTTAGTTTCTATTTTGTGCAATTTATCTAAACTCCCGTATGTTACCATTATTCCCAATTCAATCCAACACATGTCACCCTAACTATCCACCTAACACGTCAGCTTTGTAGCTCCGAAGTGACATAACCCCCCTTCATACCTGTTAAACCATTATTCTAAAACTTGCATACCATAACCACCTCTCAACCAATTCAGTAGTCATTAGTAAGAGCACAAAAAAAATCTAGCTCCAGAGTTCAGAAAACAGAGAGAGCTCTGGACGTAAGGTTATTCTGTGAAAAAAAGGGTTCAGAGAAGTGTAGTTATAATTGAGGGTTTGCAAAGGAAGAAGAGAAAAAAGGGGGTAAATCATCATCAAAGTGCAGCATGGGGGTTAAAAAGAAATCAGAGCCGAAGACACCAAAGGGACTACTGCAAGACCATGCATCTATTGATGCGTTAAGGGTTGTTGGATGGATTGAATTCTTGGAGAAATTTAAGGGCTATCAAGAAGACATCATCAAAGAATTCCTCCCAACTTGAAAAATAACCAGACACAAGTACGAGGGGTAACTATCTTTGATTCTACCACAATCATCAGTAGAATATTTAGCCTCCCAAAAGAAGGTGAGAGGTTCTATCATTTGAAAACCCTATACTCTGATTTGATAAAAAAATTCTCCATAGATAATGATTCTGAAATTCAAAACACACATGAATAAGGGAGAAGTGAAGGGAATATTTAGAACCACCCTTCCTTGGCCATGGCAATCCTTAGCCATGTGGTTGATGAAGCATTTAACATGTGATGGCCAGTTCTCACTAATGTTAGGACCCATCATGAAAATGCTAATATTCTTGAGGCATGGACACACACACCCTGAGTATAAGATCAATTTGCCCAACTTCCTATACTCTGCAATCACAACATTAGTAGAAAAGTACCAACAGGGAAAGGGTCTGTTGAAGTATCATGGCCTCATATATTTAAATCTCAAACATCACTTTATCTCCAAGAGAGGAGGGGAGGCCTTATGGCAAGCATTTCTGGATGATACCCATAGGCCTAAGAAAAAGGGCAAGAAAATAGTCATAGAATCACCTCCCTCCACTCAGGAGACAAAAGAACAGAGACCAGCTCCATCCACCTCTTCACCATCTACTGAGAGGAAGAAAAAGGGGAAGGAAATTCTAGGAGAATCATCTATTGCACCTGGGCATGTAGAAACCATACCTGAGGAACGATCCCACAAAACATCCCATGAGGCAAAGAGAAAATTAACTTTGGTTGAGGAGTCCACCCCAACAAGAAAAATGAGAGTTGTTGTAAGTGAAGAAGAGAAAGTAGAGTAGCCTACAGAGACTCCCAAACCTCAGAAACATAAAAAGAAGGTAAGTAAGGAAGAAACAAAAAAGGAACCTACAGAGACTCCCAAACCCCACAAACACAAAAAGGAGGACTTAACCAGTATACACACTCCTCCCTTGTTGAGAAGGAGAAAAAGGGGGAGGGTGACTGAGGAGAGTACTCCAAAGATCCCTATTCCTCAAACTACCAAAGCACTAGAGGTAACACCCAATGAACCACAAACCATTTCTTTAGATTCAGAAGAAGAAACACCAGTGCTAGAGACACAACCAAAGCAAGTACTCTGGAGAAGCTAATGGAAGAGAGAACCAACTCAAGTAGAGAGGGACACTGCACTCCTTGTTGAGGTAATTGTTGGTTTCAGAACCTCCATGACCCCTCCTTAGGAGCAGTTTGGGCCATCACATGCCCCAAGGTGTGCTAAAGACAAAGAGACAGAAGAGTAGGGGAGGCCACATAGATGGGAGGAGTAGAGGAAGAAGAAGAGCAGGGTGATTTTGAAGAACACTTGGGGATATTGGGATATAGGATACAAACATGGTAGAAGGGTTAGAAATAGGTAGCTACTCCCATCCTTCTGACCAGGAAGATATTGAGATATCCAAAGAGCAATAACTGATGGTAGAAATTGACAACCTAAAAAGAATGTTATGGGGAAACAACTAATTAACACAAACCTTAAAAAGGTCATGCAAGAAAAGGAGTCAGCTAAGGACTAAGAAATCAGTGACCTAAAGAAGCAAGCAAAGGAGAAAGGGAAGTTCATTGAGGCAAAAGAGGCTGAGGTTAAGAAAAAGGATGCAGAGATAACATAGAGAGATATCCACATCTCTAATTTTTTCAAGGCCAGAGATAACAATATCATTTTGATCTTAGCCCTAGTTGAAAAATTGCATAGTCAAGTCTGGGAATTGACAAAGGCCAACAATAAGATTGATGATCAAGCAGAGTTGATTCACAAATTGGCTATCTCAGTTTCTACCAATGACCAAAGCACACAAATGGACGTCTCTTTGAGTACATTCCAGTTGGATGTCCCTAGGGCCTTGTTCAATTAGGAAAGAATGTATCGAGAATTAGCAAGTACAACTATCATGATGTAATTATAGAGGAAAGTCACTATAATGACTGACAAAGTGAAGACCCTAGAAGAAAACATCATGACAATGGCCACTCTCTCATCAGAGATACTTGCATGTAGACCACCCAGTGGTAATTATGCAATGTTTTTATAAGAACAGGTCCTTCAGAGGAAGCTCTCATTGGTTCTCTCTAACCTAACATAAAACATAAAAGATGGGAATGATTTCCTCATAGTATATATGTAGAGCAAGGATGAAGAAAATAATTTCCTTTATGAACTATATTTGCATAATTTCTTTATTGAAGATCACACATTCTCCATTAATCTTTTTGTAGGAGAGTGCCAGTTGAGAGCATTCATGTCATTGATGAAGAACCATCAAATATGGCATGAGAGAATGGAGGCCTATATAGAAAAAGCAGCATGAACAAGCCTATTCCTCCGAAGGGACTACCAAAACCCAAGGGCTTTTGAAATTCATTTGAGAGTAACAGTCTATCCTCTAAAAGCAAAAAAAATTGTCCCTATACCAATAGCACCTACAGGAGTGTGTTATAGAATTTGGGTTGTTCATGCATACTTCAGCTGATCAGATCATGACAATTTGTAAGAAAAGATGGAACACCCCAACCCAGGATCAAAAAATGAAGGACATAGTATCCCCAACCAACCTAAAATGTTTCACGAAGAAGGCAAGGGCTATAGTCAAAATGATAGACAAACATAAGCATGAATGGATAGGGGGACGCTTCAGGCCATCCTTAATCATTGAGCCCCTACCCATGTGGGTTGGACAACTGGAGGATATTAATTTTTATAAAAATAAACCAAGTTCCAAGAATGGTTGAAGCATATTGACCAATTCCAAGGGAATGCCAATACAAACATCACGACTTGGTCAACCTATGAACATGAGTACATCTTAGATAGGTTGTACAAGATCAATAAATCTAGGTTGTGAGCAATGCAGAAGGACTTGCAAACCCTCAAGCTCAGGGGGAATGATGAGTGGCAGGTAGCACTCATCCAGACATACCCTTTTTGTTCCCTTTTTCCCATATTAATGCACTGTTGGTCCTGTTAATTGCACTATAGAAGCTGTGAAATCTTGTTTAATTATGTTAATAACAGATGGAATGTTGAAGTTACTGTTATGGTGAAAGGACCCATTTTTGGATTGAAACTAATAGAATTATGCAGAAATATCTCTTTTTGTTTCACAAGTATCTATCTCTCAGGTGAAGAAAGGTTTTTGGAGACTCCGGAGATGATCCTAATTATCTCTGGAGTTGAGCAAGAGGTACACTACACAATACTTCAACATTGCCCAGGATGGTTGGAGGTTCTCCAAAGTGAAGCAGCAAGACAGGAAAGGTTGGTGATCATTAAGACCTCTAGAGTTGTGTCCTAACAAGCCTTGTAGTGGTCTCCAAAGCTGCTGGTAATTGCACAGAGTCTCCAGAGTTGCATAGGAATCTCTGAGGCTACTTCACTGCCAGAATCTTTGGAGCTTTTGAAAAGCTACGGAGTTCCACACATCAAGGCCAGGGTGTCTAAGAAGATAACTCCAGTAGTTTGAGGGGACACAATACAATTTCCATTTGATTTTGCATGAGTTAGAGACTTCTAGTAGTTCACTATTTTTGAAAAGTTAAATCCCTTTTTATTAGGGCCTCCACAACCTATTTTGTTAAAAGTCACACTCTAGATTTAAGGACACCTTCAGTGTCACTTAAGTCTTTTTAAGATCTGCATGATTGTACTTTTATAGAGGTAGTTGCATGTTTAAGTTCTATAATAAAATATCTTTTGTATCTCAAATTAAACTAAGAGAAAAGATGGTTAACTCCAGAGATACGATATCAACAACAAACCGATATATATTGATGGAGACAACAGAATAAGATATAGTTTTTAGATGGTTTTTATGTAACTTGGATTTAGCAGAAACATTTACTTCTTGAATATACTCTATTTTGATATACTGGATTAAGGAAGGTGGTTCTATTATATTTTCGTTTTGAAATTTCTGTTTAGCCTTTAGTTTTGAAGATGTGGAGCAAGGCCCCACTCCCACCAACAGATAGGAGGCTAGTATCATTCTTTGCTTTATTATGTTATTTTAGATTTCTTAAATGTAGTCTTTCCTACTTTCATATAATAAATCAAATTCCTATTAATTCAATCTTGTTTCTATTTTTAATGACTGTTCAGCTTTTTGTAATTAGATCTAGATCATTTCCAACAAAGTACTATTTCAATTCTTAGATTAGGATTTCCTTCAAAGCAAAGAGTCAGAATCATGAATTTGATTATTTAGGGAAGTTTCAATTCAATAGATTAGTTAAGGATTGTTGATTGTCAAGTTCCTATTGCAGACGGCCATGGACACAACCCTGGATTTGACCTATAAAATATGATTAAATGCCAAGGTATAATGATCCTTATCAATATCAACAAGAGACCCTATTGTAGCCATGGCATCTGCTGCTTTGTTGTTTAATCTAGGTACTTATTCAAACTGGATCTCAAAAAAGTACTCTTTGAATTCATCTACCATTCTCTTATAGGGTATAATTTTGTCATCTTTTGTTTTTTATTCATTGTTTACTTGTTTGACCATCAGTCGAGAGTCACCATAAACAAACAGTTTTCAATTCTCCATTAGATAGCCATACATAGTCCTGTGATGAGCGCTTCATATTCTGCCACATTATTGGTACAAGGGAATGTGATTTTGTAGGATTTAGGGATGTGATCACCTTGGGGAGTGATGAACAAGATTCCTACTCTTGATCCACAATGTGGATATGATACATCAAAATACATTTTCTAGTTCAGTATAGGTGCAACTATGAAGATGGATTCATCTGAAAATTCTTAATGAAGCGGATGATCTATTGGAATTGGTGCATCAGCTAGCTGATCTTCTATAATTTGTCCTTTGATTGATTTTATTTCTATATACTCAATGTCAAATTTGCTTAGGATCATCACCCACTTAGCCATGCGACCAATAAGAGTTTCTTTTGATAGACGATACTTTAGTGGGTCTAATTTTGTGATGAGCTTGGTTTTGTGATTAAGCATGTAATGTCACAATTTTTGTGTTGAAAAGATGATTACTAAACATGCCCGTTCAATTTGTGAATAGTTAATCCCATTTCTCACTAAGGTGCGGCTGATGTAGTATATAGCTCTTTCTTTTCCATTCTCATCATGTTGTGCTAGTAAGGCCCCTATTGTTGTTGATCTTGCTAAGATGTATAATAATAGGGTTTGATCTAGTTGTGGCAACATAAGCACTGGTGGTGTCGTAAGATACTCTTTTAGCTGATCAAAGGCTCTCTGACAATTTGTATCCCATATAAATGCCACATCTTTACAGAGAAGATGTTGGAATGGGTGGCACTTATCTACTAGCTATGCAATGAAGCATCTTATTGATTGGAGTTTTATTTGGAGGCTACAAAGTTGCTTCAAGTCTCTTGGGGGAGGCATTTCAACTATAGCTTTCACTTTTGTTGGGTCGACCTCAATGCCTCGTCAGGATATGATGTAGCCTAGGATTTTTCCAGAAGTAACCCCAAAGACACATTTTTTTGGATTTAGGTGCACCTTGTATTCTTCAAGATGTTCAAATATCTTAGACAATACATCTAAGTACCCTCATCCTATTTTTTATTTTGCCAATAAATCATCTACATATAGTCTTCCAAGATGTTGTGGAACATATTGTGGAGGATAACAGTCATAGCCCATTGATATGTGGCCCCAGCATTCTTAAGGCCAAAGGGCATGACTACCCAACAGTAAGTATCCCATGCACAAATGAAGGTAGTCTTGTGTTGGTCTTCTTTAGCAATTCTAATTTGGTTGTAGCTTGAAAAACCGTGCATAAGAGATAACATCTCATGTCCAGCTGTTAAGTCCACTATGATGTCAATGTTTGGTAGAGGAAAGTTGTCTTTGGGACATGCTTTTTTTAGGTCTTTGAAGCTTGTACATGTGTATGCCCCCAGTGACTTTTGATACTAGAACAATGTTTGAGACCCATTCAGGATAATCGATGGGTCAAATGAATCCGACATCTAGGAGTCTTTTGAGTTTATCTTTCACTAGACATGCTATCTGTGGATGCATTTCCCTGAACTTCTTATTAATTATCTTGGCATCAGGATAAACTACTAAGTGATGTACTACCAATGAAGGGTCCAATCCAGGCTTATCAACATATGTCCATGCAAAGTTAATGCCTATTTTCTTGAAAAATGTTAAGAATTTTATTTGTTCTATTGGAGTGAGTGAAGCAGCTTTGAAGGTGATTAGTGGTGACCCCTCTGTACCGAGATTCATCTCTTGTGATTCTTCTACCAATATAGGAGAACTCTCTTGTTATAATGTTGGTACCTTGGGGAGGTCAAGTTTCTCATCCTTTGGAACCTCGAAGAGATTTTCACCAGGGGATACGTCCTTTATTTTAACTTTTTTCTCATCTAAAAGTGCCACATGGTGGTTTTCACAAGGGGATGTTGTGTTTTTTATTTTTATGTTTTTACAACTAAGAGACTTGGTGGTCTCCCCAAAGTAAGCATATGTGTTGAGCTCTATGATTTATCCTTCTTTATGTTCCTTTAGGAGCATGTGTTCTCACTCCCATGAGTTCTGCAATGGCCTCATCATTTTGAATAGTATTAAGTACAAGAGGCCCTTGTTGGTCCCAATCTATGAGGTGGGGGTATATGAGTGGAAGGTCGTTAGATGGTGATGGCATAGTAGAGAGGGTATATATGGTAAAAATGGATGTTTCAAAGAGGAGCTTGGTGAAGTCCTTGAAAGAGTCTTGATAATCCCCTTCATTGGTGTTCTCGATAGCGGGAAAGGCCTTTGTGACCTCAGTCAAGAAATATTCTAGTTTTGAGGATACAGGCTCAGGTTTTCCATATCCTAGACCTTGACATCAGTGATTTCTTGTTTCTTGGATGGACTTGATGATTCCTTGTCCATGAAGGCTTAAGCCTCCTTATCCTTTATAGCCCATGTTTTTCACAATGTATTGTTTCCATATTTTTTTGTGGGTAGAACGGGGGCTTCTTCATCTTCCTTTTCTTTGTAAAGCCAAGAAGATATATCTTCAAAAACATCTTGTTCCATCAAGTGTTTGTGTTCAAAGGTAGGTGATGGTTCACATTTGATGACAACCATAGATACCATGTCAGATTTTGGCTTGCCAAATGCTTTAGGGGATAGTGGAAGTTGGCCTATAGAAAAGGCACCGTGTAAGTCATACTCTCCACATCCCATGTCACTTACTTTAACCTTGGTAGGTTGGGAATGGTATCTTGTGATTTGGAAGTGGATGTGATGCTGGATGGATCAATGTAAGATGAAGATGATTTTGTGACATTAATGAAGGGACAAAAGTTTTTATCATGTCCTTCCAAGAAGCTGCAATATTGGAAAGGATGAGGATTGACATAAATTGTAACTTCAGTCCTGTTATGTGGAAATTTTAGGCATTGATGGAAGATGGATGGGACGACATGCATAGCATGAATCCATGGGTAGTTGAGGAGGATGTTATAGGGGAGGTCAAGGTCAAGTACATAACATGTTTCTAAAATCTTTTGCTTGACTTGAATAGGCAACTTGATGGTTCCTTTTGATTGATGATCTGTGTCATCATAGCCTTTGATTGTGATGCTTTTACGTGAGTCTACGACCTCATCAGAATATCCCCAATGTTTTATTAGTTTTAGAGTGCATAGATTTAGGCCTGACCCACCATATATCAAGACTCTTTTAATGGTATGCTTATGGATGTGGACTTTGATGTGTAAAGCATCGTTATGGGATAGGTCAAATGTGGATAAATCATTTTCAAAAAATGTGAGGTGATGTGGTGAAGAAAGGTGTCCCACCATGGCTTGAAACTAATTTATATTAAGGTCAATGGGGACGTGAGTCTCTTGTAAAGCTTTATCAAGTACTTCTTTATGGAGGGGTGAAGTTCGGAGTAACTCCAAAATAGAGATTTGGGCTGGAGTTTTTCCAAGGTGATCAACAAGGTTGTATTTGTTTGAGGATGTGGTGGTTGTGGGTGGGGATTCAAATGAGGCTCCTTGAATGGTGATGCGCCCACAGTGAGTGGTAACAACACAATTAGGAGTCTTAGCTTTTATGGTGATAGTGGCTATGCGGTTAGAACATTCTTCTATTCGACCCACAACAGAATCAAAAGAAGGTGGAGGGATAATGTTATAGGATTGATTTAAGCTAGAGGACTTCCCTTTATCATGGTTAGGAAGTGGATCTTTGTATGCACATAAATTCTCATTAGGTGACCTTTTAGGAGGATCATCAATTATAATGTCACCACGATCTATGAGGTCTTGTATACAATTCTATAGTCTCATGCAATCAGATGTTTTTCTTGCCTTTTACCCTATAGTATTCACAGTAGAAATTTTTGTTGAACCATGAGGGTTTAAATTGATTATTGTCATAAGGCCAAATAGTGGGTAATTGGATTAATTCAACTTTAACCAAATTATATAAAACATTTTTGATGGGTTCTCCTAAATGTGTAAACTTTCTTCTAGGTGCATTGTTTTGTCTTGGTTGTCCTTTAGGGATGCAAACATTATTGTTGCTTGTAGATGGGTTAGATGGTGGTGGAGCTTGTATATTTTGAACATTTTTTATACCCGTCACACCATCATTGAGAGTGTTCTTGCTTTTGCCCCAAAAGCGGGGTTTCACGTAAGATTGGTTGTTGTTATTGCTATTGTTGTTGATGTTGATGTTGTTGACTTTATGGTTATTGTTTTTGTTGTCATTATTTTCTTTGTAAATTTTGATAGCCCCTTTTGTAATGAGGGCTCTTTCAATAGAGGTTCCTTTGTCGATAAATTCTTCGAAGGTTGAGGCACATTGGATTTGAAGGTGGAATCCCATTTCTTGGTTTAGGTTTGTTACAAACATATTAACCAATTGCTTCCCAGGGATGGACCAAGGGAGCTTACTTGCAAAGCTTCTCTATCATTACAAGAAGGCAACAAAGGTTTCCCCATTCTTTTGTTTTGTGTTGGAAAGGTCCGTCATAGACACTTCGTGTTTGAAGTTATAGGAAATGATTGAAAAAAATTTCTACAAGTTCATGGAATGTTTTAATGCCAGGGGTAAGGTGTGCAAACCATTCTATAGCTTGATCCCCCAAGCTTTGAGGAAAAAGCCTCATGAGATAGGCATCTTCATAGAAGACTTCTAAGGAAGTAATATAAAATTCCTTGAGGTGTTCTCGAGGATCTCCTTTCCCTTTGTATTTGTCGAATATTGATGTTTCAAAATTCTTAGGGAAAGGTGGCATGTTAAGAGAGAGATCAAAAGGATATGGACAAATATCTATGAAGGAATATTGTTTCCTTTTATGCCCCTGTTGTATGTCATCCATTCTGTTAGCACTAATTTTGGTCTAGATCTGAGCGTAGGATGTTGGAGGGTTTTTTCCTTTTTGGGCCCTAAGTTTCCTTGTTCATCGCTGTGATTTTCTCTATCGGCGAAACTTCTTTTTGGGTACTCAGATTTTGCTTGAACCATCATTTTGAACCATTGCGTTGAACCCTTTTGGTTCAAGGTTCAACGGTTCATGGGCTTAGGCTCCATCTTTTCCCGTCAGTGAATTATTTGCTCATCTATGTTATCGGCGTTGAACTTCTCTTTTGAACCATCGGGTTGATCTGGTTCAGGGTTCAATGGTTCAAAGCTTTATGATTTTGGTCTTATCGGCGTAACATTCATCATCGGGTGGACGGTGGAGTGTTGGCCCGACGGTTTGCCTCTGGCCGATGGAAGGTTGGCGGTTTGCAAGGTTGGTTTCGGTGTGACATGTTCTATCGGGTTAGCGGTTGGAGGGTCCGCCGATGAGGATTTGGAGTGGTCATCGGTGAGAGTTGGTCTATCGGTGAAGGAGCTTTTGGCTAGGCTGATGGTTCTTCTCTGGCCGATGGGGATGTTGGAGGCTTTCAGGAGTTGTTCATCGGCGTGATTGGCAATGTCGGCCGAGGGGTTTTTTGCTTGGCCGACGATATTGGTCTGGCCGATGGTGGTGGGATGGTAACTGCTAACGGGGTGCAAGCTGGTCATCGGAGAGACTCATACTATCGGTGGAGATCTGAAGAGTTGGCCTGATGGTGCATCTCTGGCCGATGGAGGGGATTCTAATGTAGCGGTCGGCAGGACAATTGAGGTCGGCAGGAGATTCGTGGGCTTGGCCGATGGTGTTGATCTCGGCGATGGGCTTTGGGTGAAGGAGTTTGTGTTGAGCGTGGCGAAAGCGCTCGACGCCTATTATGCAAGTGACTATGCTTTTAAACTACTAAGGTAGTCTCCTCACCGTGCATGTGGGACTAATCTCCCTGCATTTTTTGAACCTGTGGTGAACACGTTTTGGCGGGAATTTCTTTTTTGATGTGTTGCGACGGTTTTCAAGCGACCGCAGGTGGTTGAGCCATCAATGGCGACTGTAGCAGGGGCATGGGCGAGTTGTTGAACAGTCATGTACCTAATTTTTTGGTGTGAGGACTTCCAGATGGTGGCACAGGGCTCGAGGCCACCATTGTCTACTTTCTGTCTCTGCAGCAATAAATTTTGAGCGCCATTCCTTTGAAGGATCTGTATCTGACAGATTTTTGTAAAAGCCTTGTAATTAATTGCTATGGTACACTTTCTGGCTGATATAAGCAGACTGTGTTACCATTGTTTTGTTGTTAAAAGTTGAACATTTGGCTCTGTAATACAATACAGCTGATTTGGTTGCTCTGTACAGCAAAACCTGTGAGTTTATGTATCTCTTGTTGTACGTTTTTGCATGAATCCACTGATTTCATGGTTAATTTTATATGAGAAATGCTATGTTAGCATGTGTTTTGTTAATTCTGTCTCCAGTATTGCATGTATCTTTCTTCTGAGTCTGGATATTTAAGCAATGTTTGAGACTCTAGAACATAGAATTCCTGTGTTGAATGTCTGATCTCTTAACTTCTGCTCAAGGGGTAGATTAAATTGTTCTCAGATTGAACATTGGGAAGGGTATACTGCAGTAGGGATGCCATAAGTATAGATAGCTTAACACTCTGTATTGGGAGATATCTGTAAGGCAGGTATCATATGTATCCCCCTGAAATCCAGTTTTAGTTGTTCATGCATATCATTCACAGGTGTATGTCTACTGACTCCAGGCCCTGGATAGGCACCAATCTTGCTTTGTGTTTGTGTTACAACCATGTCCAGCTTTGCATCCAAACTTAAAATCAAAATCAAAATCTAAAACAACCTTTAGGACATTAGAATTAGTTTTAGGATCCTCAGTCCTCTGTCTACAACTGCAAATAGGCCCAAAGCTAGCCCCTTTGCTCTTATCTTACAGTTTTGGTCTACTTACAGGAGGACTTATCTGCTTTCTGTCAACATCCCAGCCTTGTATGTATATCCTCATGGATGTTGAGTAGGGAATACCCCCCTAGGTTTTGCAGAGCCTGAAGAAGAAGAGGAGATAAAATATAGAGTCTATCTCCTACACTGTTGGCCCCTAGCCCAAAGATCTTGTTGATCATTGATGGCTACCTTGTAGTGAAATTTGGGAATAAGCATCCAGTCCGGGAAAAAAACCAACAGAAATTGGCGACTCTACTGGGGAGTTTGTGAAAGAACCCTGATTTTCAAAAGAAAACAGTTCCTAGTAATAGGTGGCGACTCCGAAGTAATCTCCCAACCGGTCAAAGTAAAACTTATATGCAGGGGAGAAGATCCCAACAAAATCCTTTATTTGAAGAGTTACCAATAACAAGAAGAATGATGTACAGAAGAAAGGGAGCTGTCTCAGTCAGTCATGAGGGTTCCCCCAGAAAAAATGATGATATGCAAGATAACCCTAGGCCATCAGGATAGCATGTGCCTTACTTTTCAAATGCAGAAGCTGATATTTAGGGTGCATATGAGAGGCAATAGGGTGGTAGCGTGAGAATGAGGTCAGAGGTGTTCCAAGAACGCCCATTTCTAGACCCTAGTGAAAGATTTGAAGAGGCAGAGTCTCTGAGGGATGATGAAGATGAAGATCAGAATATGGTAAAACCATCCTCCTCTAGGCCTAGCGAGGAAGAACTAGCTGATGAAATTAGGAGCTTAAGGGCTGAGTTCGAATATCAGCAGGCAATAACAATCAGAGATGACCTGAGGAAGAAAGTGCAAGCTTTAAGGGCTACCCAAAATAATTTAATTCCTACCTTTGAGAATGCAAATGTGCAGAGACATCAACAGAGAAATGAAGTGCAACATCAGCATAATGATGAGAGACAAAATGTGAATGATGCTAGGATACCACTGAACAATGTAAGAAACTAGAATGCAAATAGAAATATTAATATTAATCAGTTTGACAGACAGCCCATGCAGTTAGATAGATTCAGACAGCTAGTATTTGATGGTATTCCTGGGTATCCTAACCCCATTGACAAGCATCTGAGGCTGCAAGTGCCTAAATTTTCAGGAAACAACACAGTGTCAGGAGAAGATCATCTAAAGGCCTTTCAAAATGTCATGGATAACTTTGAGGTTGAACATGAGGATGTTTTCATGAAGTAATTCATGCAATCTTTAGTAGATGAGGCAAGGGAATGATATAAGAATCTGCCTGACCGGAGTATTTCATCATGGGATGATTTTAAAAGGATGTTCAAGGAGCAATATGGTGACAAAACTGACCCTAGCTTTTTTGTAAATGAGTTTACCAGTATCACTAAAGGGTCAAATGAGCAGGTTACAGATTTTAATGCAAGATTTACTAAAGTGTTAAACAAATTGCCACATCACATGAGGCCAAATGAACCAATGTGCATAATATTGTATATCAATGCCTTTGATGCAAAAACTGCATATGGATTAAGAGATAAAGGTCCTGCTCCTCTCAGGGATGCTTTCAGAATTGTAGTGAATATTAAGAACAACAGGAAAGCATCAGGCAAGACTAACAGAAGGGATGATGTGAAAATTCTGCAGAATCCAAACAAGCCTCAGAACACTCAAGGTAATACATCTGCCCTTGAAGATAAGATAGACAAATTGGCAAATGTTGTTAAGGACCTAAGCTACAGACTAGCTAGAAGTGAAAAAGGGATAGGTCCTGATAGGCAAGTCTATCAAAGGCAGGAAAAGAGGCCATCATTGCATGATATGCCTTATAATACCAATTGGCATAATGGTAAGCCTATATTCCCACATAACAGCACAAATCAGAGAGCTCAATATGTCAAAGAAACTCCTGATCCTCTAAAGAAAGCTGTAAATATTGTTGATGATACTCCATGGTGTATAATTTGTCAGATGCCACATTCACAGTCACAGTGTATGATTGCTCAGTCCTTGTGTGATAATACTACATCTTGTAATGAATGTAATGAGCCACATTATGTGCAAGATGATGATGTTAATATGATGTCCACAAGCAGTGGATACCCCATTTATGATGCTGATGAGAGTACAGATGATGGAATTCGGGCCTGTCAACAGGACTTTTATGATGAAGGTAATGAAGAGAGCTATGTGTATGCTCAGAGCTCGCATAATTTTTTGAGTAACTTACAACGACCTTCTGATGAGGAAATTAGGGCCTTCACAGCTGCAGCAGTTGCTCAAGTCAAGAGCAACTACAATCTCAGAGGTAAAGCTCAGATAGGCAGCTTGCGTCAACCAAAAGATGTTTCTGCAGGTCAGCTAGTGCATGGTCATAAAGGAATTGAACCACAAAAAAGGCAGTGGGTTAATAATAAACAGAATTTTAGACATAGAACAGGTCATGAATCTCAAGGACCAGAAAATAGAATCCCTCAGGCTGAAGATCAAAGTAAAGGATCCCAAGACAAGAATGATGATCAGGGAACTATGAAAGTAAAAGCTAAATCAGTTCAGGATAAAAACAAGATTGTGGAGCAAGCTACAACTGTTATACAAAATTATGCTCTATTTGATATAGCTCAAGTCCTCTCCCAGGTAAAGGTCTCTGTTCCACTTATGGAACTGATGAAGGTTGAAGAGATAAAGAATAGGACAATATCCCTAATTTCAGGGGTGCCTTTTCAAGCTAAACAAAATGTTCAGATCCAGGGTGAGAAACATGTCATGTATAATGAAGAAGATGAGGCTCCTGAAGTCTATTTAGGAGTGACTATGACAAAGTGTCCTTCACAAGTGGAACCATTTTATGTATCCCTGGTTATAAATGGAAAAATAATCAGAAATTGTATGCTTGATTCTGGAGCATCTACAAATGTCATGCCTTTGGCCATCATGCAACAAGCTGGATTGAAAATTGACAAGGCATGTGGAAAATGTTATGCTATGGATGCCAGAGAGGCACCAGTTATTGGAATCATGAAGGATGTAGATTTCAAACTGGCAGCATTTCCTGAAAAGAGATATAAAATGAATGTAACGGTGGTTGACATCAAGCCACAGTATGGTATGTTGCTGTCAAGAAGATGGGCTGCACTAATTGGTGGAAGTATGCAGCTGGACCTGTCATATGCCATGATTCCAATGAATGGCAGGGATGTTAAGCTAATCAGAGAACAAAGATCATCAGAGACAGTGGAAGACCAAGAAGCAGAGGAACATATATGCTTTGTAAACACTGACTGTGATAATTTCAAGGTTGTCTCAGATGATAGAGAAGATAAAAAGAAAAATGTCTGCATTAAAGAGCTGGACCAACAAGGTTTATGGACCATGTATTTTGATGGAGCTTGTGCAAAAGAAGGCTCTGGAGCTGGAGTTGTTTTCCTGTCTCCAACTAGTAAGCTCCTCAAATTTTCTTTCTTGCTGAGGTTTGTTTGCACAAACAACATTGTAGAATATGAGGCTTTAATCTTAGGCCTAAATATAGCTCTCAAACATGGAATCAAAATGCTAAGAGTATTTAGGGATTCTGAGCTGATTGTATCCCAAATTAGAGATAGGTATGCTTCAAAAAACAAAAGATTGAAACAATACAAACATGCTGTTTGGGATACCATTGAACTCTTTGATGCATTTTCAATAGGCTGGGTAGAGAGATCAAAGAATGTTATGGCTGATTTCTTAGCTAATGTTGCAATAAGGCCAGATGACATCACTCTGTCAGATGTTACAAATGTAGAAGTTAAAATCAGACCTGCAGTACCAAAAAACATATGCAGTTGGCAAGTGTTTAATGATGATAGGGACTTGTTAAAATTTTTACACTGAATAGATGAATATGAGAATCAAGAAATTGATTTCCAAGCTTTTGTAGAGACTATAGATGGAAAAGAAACTCTTGTGGGAAAAGAGATAATTCAATTGAAGACTAATAAAATCCCTAGAGGGTTAGTAGCTTTGGAAAGAGCTTTTGACAGTAGAGACAAATTGGTCACAAGGACATCTCCCACAAATAAGGAAGATTTAGAAGAGATAAATTTGGGGACATCTCAGGCTCCCAAGAAGGTGTACATTGGTAAACAGCTCAAACCACACATCAGGAGTATGCTGATTGCATTACTGAAAAGGTATAAACATGTTTTTGCTTGGTCATATGAGGACCTAAAAGCCTATAGGGAAGATTTATTCCAGCATGAGATCCCATTGAAGCCTGGAGCTAAGCCATTTAGACAAAGGCAAAGACCTATTAATCCTACCTTAGCTCCAAAGATGCAAGAAGAACTCAAAAGGCTTAGGGAAGCTGGAATAATTGTGCCAATCAGACATTCAACTTGGGTGTCTAACCTTGTCCCAGTCAGAAAAAAGAATGGTGATATTAGGCTTTGTGTTGATTTCAGGAACTTGAATGTATCCTCTTTAAAGGATAACTATCCACTGCCTAATATGGAAGCTATGTTGCAGAGAGTGACTGGTTGTGAACTCTTATCCATGATGGATGGATTTTCAGGTTATAATCAGGTGAAGGTAAAGGAATCAGAATAGTATAAGACTGCCTTCACCACTCCATGGGGAACTTATGTGTATGTTAGAATGCCATTTAGACTAACAAATGCAGGTGCTACATTTCAAAGAGCAATGGACGTTGCTTTTGCAGGGTTGATTGATTCAATCCTGGCTGTATATCAGGATGACTTGACTGCATATTCAAAGAAGGAAGAGCAGCATTGTTTGCATCTAGAGCAGATTTTCATAAGAGCACTAGAGTATGGTATTTCTTTAAATCCAAAGAAGTGTGCCTTTGGTGTAGTTGAAGGAAAGCTCCTGGGACACATTGTTTCCAAGGATGGAGTTAGGATAGATCCAGAGAGAGTGGTTGCTATTGACAAAATTCAAATGCCAAAAACTGTAAAAGGAGTTCAGTCCTTCTTTGGACAAATAAATTTTGTTAGGAGATTTGTTCCCAACTTTGCAGAAACCACAAGGAACATTTCTAAGATGATGAAGAAGGATGCAACTGTCAACTGGGAAAGTGAAGCAATAGAATCATTTCAGAGTATCAAAGAGGCAATCAAGATGGCCCCTGTTCTTAAATCTCCTGATTTTTCTAGGCCATTCCAAGTATTTTCATTTGCTTCCTTTCACACTGTTGCTGCATGTTTGCTACAGAAAAATGAAGATGGTTTTGAACAGCCCATAGCTTTCTTCAGTATGTCCTTGCAGGCTTCTGAGTTGAAGTATGATGTTATGGAAAAATAGGCATATGCACTAGTCAGAGCCATCAAAAGTTTCAGACCATACCTGGTAGGATCGCATGTAATTGCATATGTACCCCATGTAGCAGTCAAAGACATATTCACTCAACAAGAGGTGACTGGAAGAAGGTGTAGATGGATAAACAAATTGCAAGAGTTCAACATAGACATACAAATTACCAAGTTGGTAAGAGGACAAGGATTAGCCAAGATGATGGCACAATCAAACTTGGAAGCATGCCAAGTTAATGCAGTCCAAAATGAGAGTGTAAATGTGTCAAGATCTGAATGGTACAAGGATATTATCTACTACTTGCAAAATCTAAATTGTCCTTCCCATTTCAGTGATAGCCAAAAGAGGACTTTAAAGTTACATGCAATCAGGTATGTTATTGTTCAGGGTGAGCTATACTGGAAAAACCCTGATGGTGTGCTGCTGAGATGTGTGGATGAGGATATGGCTAACAATGTTTTGATTGATATGCATAAAGGATTGTGTGGTGGACATTATACTGCTCAAACAACAGCTCATAAGACTCTCAGAGTAGGATATTGGTGGCCCACTCTCTTTTCAAATGCACAAAGGTTAGTAAGGAAGTGTGACCCGTGCCAAAGATTCTCAGGAAAATTGAGATATGATGGTGCTTTACCCCTCAGAACTGTAACTGTGGATGCTCCATTTCAGCAATGGGGAATTGACTTCATAGGGGAAATTGCAGACAAGTCAAGTGGGGGACAGTTGGATTTTAGTGGCAACTAATTACTTTACCAAATGGATTGAGGCCATTCCAACTAAGAGAGCTACAAGTAAGGTGGTGATGGATTTCATACTGGAAAATATTATCATCAGGTTTGGAGTACCATTCAAGATAGTCACTGATAATGCTATGTGCTTCAGATCAGGTGAATTTGTTGATTTTTGCAACAAATATGGGATCAATCTATCATATGCATCACCATACCACCCACAAGGAAATGGTCAAGCAGAATCAAGCAATAAAAGCATCATGAAAATTATCAAGAGGATACTGGACAAGAACAAGAGAGCTTGGGACTCAAAATTAAAGTTAGCAATATGGGCTGACAGAGTGACAGTAAAAAAGGCTATTGGAATGTCACCCTTTGAGCTAGTATATGGTGCATCAGCCAGATTGCCCATAAACAATCTCCTACCAGTTTACAGATTCATCCAAGGAAATGATGAGGAGATTGAAGACTCCATGACAGAAAGAGTGAATCAGCTGGTTGCATTGGATGAGAATAGAAGGAAAGCACACCAGATCAACCTCAAGAGACAACAAGATGTGAAATATCAGTTTGACAGGAGAGCTACAAAAAGGAAGTTTCAAGTCAATGATCTGGTGCTCATATGGAATGCAAAAGGTCAAGAAAAGGGTAAACATGGTAAATTCGAACCCTTATGGATGGGCCCATATCAGATTTGTAGCATTCATGGGGAGGATTCTTATTTCCTCCAGGCCCTAGATGGTGAATTTCTGGAATTGCCTGTGCATGGCCAATTTCTTAAGTTCTATTTTGCATAGATGACTTGTCGCTGTGCACATTTGTAAAAATATGTATATAGTGTAAATGTTCTATACAGTTCGTGCTTTTTTGGCTTTTTTGCCTGGTCTGCCCAGAGATCTGGTTCTCGCTGCAGGTTTTTCACCTGCACGTCCCCATTCGGAGCCAGTGTTAGCACTAATTTTGGTCTGGATCTGAGCGCAGGATGTTGGAGGGTTTTTTCCTTTTTGGGCCCTAAGTTTCCTTGTTCATCGCTGTGATTTTCTCTATCGGCGAAACTTCTTTTTGGGTACTCAGATTTTGCTTGAACCATCGTTTTGAACCATCGCGTTGAACCCTTTTGGTTCAAGGTTCAACGGTTCATGGGCTTAGGCTCCATCTTTTCTCGTCAGTGAATTCTTTGCTCATCTGTGTTATCGGCGTTGAACTTCTCTTTTGAACCATCGGGTTGATCTGGTTCAGGGTTCAATGGTTCAAAGCCTTATGATTTTGGTCTTATCGGCGTAATGTTCATCATCAGGTGGACGGTGGAGTGTTGGCCCGACGGTTTGCCTCTGGCCGATGGAAGGTTAGCGGTTTGCAAGGTTGGTTTCGGTGTGACATGTTCTATCGGGTTAGCGGTTGGAGGGTCCGCCGATGAGGATTTGGAGTGGTCATCGGTGAGAGTTGGTCTGTCGGTGAAGGAGCTTTTGGCTAGGCCGATGGTTCTTCTCTGGCCGATGGGGATGTTGGAGGCTTTCAAGAGTTGTTCATCAGTGTGATTGGCTGTGTCGGCCGAGGGTTTTTTTGCTTGGCCGACGATATTGGTCTGGCCGATGGTGGTGGGATGGTAACTGCTAACGGGGTGCAAGCTGGTCATCGAAGAGACTCATACTATTGGTGGAGATCTGAAGAGTTGGCCCGATGGTGCATCTCTGGCCGATGGAGGGGATTGTAATGTAGCGGTCGGCAAGACAATTGAGGTCGGCAGGAGATTCGTGGGCTTGGCCGATGGTGTTGATCTCAGCGATGGGCTTTGGGTGAAGGAGCGTGTGTCGAGCGTGGCAAAAGCGCTCGACACCTATTATGCAAGTGACTATGCTTTTAAACTACTAAGGTAGTCTCCTCACCGTGCATTTGGGACTAATCTCCCTGCATTTTTTGAACCTGTGGTGAACGCGTTTTGGCGGGAATTTCTTTTTTGATGTGTTGCGACAGTTTTCAAGCGGCCGCGGGTGGTTGAGCCATCAATGGCGACTGTAGCAGGGGCATGGGCGAGTTGTTGAACAGTCATGTACCCAATTTTTTGGTGTGAGGACTTCCAGATGGTGGCACAGGGCTCGAGGCCACCATTGTCTACTTTCTGTCTCTGCAGCAATAAATTTTGAGCGCCATTCCTTTGAAAGATCTGTATCTGGCGGATTTTTGTAAAAGCCTTGTAATTAATTGTTGTGGTACACTTTCTGGCTGATATAAGCAGACTGTGTTACCATTGTTTTGTTGTTGAAAGTTGAACATTTGGCTCTGTAATACAATACAGCTGATTTGGTTGCTCTGTACAGCAAAACCTGTGAGTTTATGTATCTCTTGTTGTACGTTTTTGCATGAATCCACTGATTTCATGGTTAATTTTATATGAGAAATGCTATGTTAGCATGTGTTTTGTTAATTCTGTCTCCAGTATTGCATGTATCTTTCTTCTGAGTCTGGATATTTAAGCAATGTTTGAGACTCTAGAACATAGAATTCCTGTGTTGAATGTCTGATCTCTTAACTTCTGCTCAAGGGGTAGATTAAATTGTTCTCAGATTGAACATTGGGAAGGGTATACTGCAGTAGGGATGCCATAAGTATAGATAGCTTAACACTCTGTATTAGGAGATATCTGTAAGGCAGGTATCATATGTATCCCCCTGAAATCCAGTTTTAGTTGTTCATGCATATCATTCACAGGTGTATGTCTACTGACTCCAGGCCCTGGATAGGCACCAATCTTGTTTTGTGTTTGTGTTACAACCATGTCCAGCTTTGCATCCAAACTTAAAATCAAAATCTAAATCTAAAACAACCTTTAGGACATTACAATTAGTTTTAGGATCCTCAGTCCTCTGTCTACAACTGCAAATAGGCCCAAAGCTAGCCCCTTTGCTCTTATCTTATAGTTTTGGTCTACTTACAGGAGGACTTATCTACTTTCTGTCAGCATCCCAGCCTTGTATGTATATCCTCATGGATGTTGAGTAGGTAATACCCCCCTAGGTTTTGCAGAGCCTGAAGAAGAAGAGGAGATAAAATATAGAGTCTATCTCCTACACTGTTGGCCCCTGGCCTAGAGATCCTGTTGATCATTAATGGCTACCTTGTAGGGAAATCTGGGAATAAGCATCCAGTCCGGGAAAAAACCAACACATTCTTTGCATAAATTGTTGGACTATTTGTGTTATGTTGGTTGCGGGTGGTTGGGGTGTGTTGGCTTGTTGTTGGTTGATGATTTGTTGGAGGAAATTGGGTAGTAGTTGTTGTTCTTGGGTGATAAGTTGTTGAAGGAAGTTGGGAGGTGGTTGTTGATTTTGTCGTTGAAATTATTGTTGTAGTTGGAGTTGTTGAAGGAATGTGTGATTGAAGTTTTGAGCGGAAGAGGATATTGGTGGTTGTGAAGTAGGGGGTTGCACTGATATGGCATATTGGGAATTGATTTGAGATGTGGGTGTGGATGTTTGTGTGATGTTGCCTAGATTGTTGAATGTAGGATTTGAATACTGGGAAAGAAATTGGGATATGAATGCGATGGTATTTTGATCGAGTTGAAGGATGTTAGTGGAGGTGCTAGTGTAAGTTGAATTGTTTGGGATGTTGAGGGTGATTTGTGGATTAGATGTTGTTCTGGTTGATGTTGTAATAGTGGATGTAGAGGTTGATTGTGTTGTGGTGTTGGATGTATTGTTGGATGAGGAAGGTTGTGATGGGTTAGTGGAAGGACTATTTGATGTTTGGGCACCATTTTGAAGTAGGAACTCTAGATATCTATTAGGATTAGATTTTAGAACCCGGTCTAATAGTTCCATGACATTGGGGTCTTGTGTAAAGTCCATCGCTTCTTGCTCGGGATTTGGATTTTATTGATTTGGGGAAGGAAAATGTTGAGGATGATCAGTCACAGTTTGAGCATCCATATCCCTCATTCCAAAGTCACTAGGCATCCCAAACTCTCTATTGGGTTCCATGTTCTTGTTTTTCTTAGCTTGTAACCTTGTGGTTGGGGGAATATAAATAAATGACCTAAAATTGATGGTTGAATGGATAAGTTATATGGAGGATATTGGACCTTAGAATTTTGTTTTTGTTTGATTTTCAAAAGTTTGGACCAATTGAAATTGATTGGTGGATGAAGGTTGGTTGGAGGATGAAATATGATTTGGTATGATCAAGGATAATCTTAGATGATAAAATGATCAAAGGATGGTAAGGGCGATTTTGATGATACTTTGGGTAAGGGATGATTTTTAGATTTAAAATCAAAAGGGAATTAGGGAAAATCTAGATCTTGTGGATACCAAAGGATTTATCCTCTCCTACTTAGGGTAGACAAGAGCCTAAGCAAGAGAAGGATATAAGGATATTTCACTTGTGGTAAACAAGACGCACCAAGTAAAATGGGATTCTTGGAATTTATTTAGGAGTAGTCTAAGCTCCCAAGATAACTTATCCAAGGTTGATAAGGGCTAATTTACACAAAACTCAAGATAGATAAGTTCTTAAGTCTAATGTAAATTAGGGGATGATGATAAGATCTAGATTAATCTTTAGTCAAATTTTGATTTGGGATAGACTTGATTAAAGGATGAGGGATAGACTTGGTTAAAGGATGATTTGATTTGATGAAATGGAAGCTTTGTTTTTATAGGGGATGGATTTGATGTTGATGAAGATTTTGGTATGGTTTGAATTGATGAGATGAAGGTATGGGTCCAAAGTAGGTCAATAGATTTGTTGTATGGTCAAAATTTCTAAGGTCTCCAATGGGAAAATGGGATGATTAGGGGAATGAATATTTTGATGGAATGGATGAATTATTGAAGGATGATTTGGTGAAATTAGAAATGGATGGTTTTAGGTTACTTTCAAAGTATTCTGAAGTCCTAAGGGTAGTCAATTTTTTTATTGTAAAGTTGTTATGTTCGGTTGTCCAAGGTTATAGGTGAAGGTGCTGACAAAGTCTGTGCAGGTGCTAACAAGGAGAGCACAGGTGTTGATAGAGGAAGTAAAGGCACTGATAGAGGAATCTTAGGCACTGATAGGTCAAACGAAGGCACTAACAAGTCAAGCGCATGAGTGCTAACAGGTCAAACACAGGCGCATGCACAAACAAGTCTAGCTAAGGCGCTAGCAGGCGCAAGTGGACATGAGTGAAGGCATTGACAGAGGCTGAGAATTTGTTGACTGATTCAAATGATTGGTCATTTGATTTCTATGTAGAGGCGTTGACAAGGCTAACTCAAGCACTAACAAAGACTACAAAAGCATTGATAGAGACAACCAAAGTGTTAACAGAGACTGCAGAAGCATTGAGAGGTTTGGCTTAGGCGCTGGAAGGCTTTGTTCTTTGAATGATTTTTGTGTTCTGTTCAAGGATTTCTTAGCAAGAGATTTAACAAACAATAAGACACAATGGATAATTGTAATTTAAGGGAATAAGGATGATAGGTTTTTACATGTTTATCACATGACACTTCGAGCACATAAACATTCCCTAAAATCATTCAAGTAGGAGTGATTTATTAATGTGGGCCCACATGATAGAATACCTATCCATGTCCTTACCTAACTAAGAACATTTCACCCTGAGTGGATAGCTAGGGATAAGAGTGTTACACCCAATACCCCTTTCCTTGGAGGCTTTTATGCCTTACCAAAAGAATACTTCTATCTCGGCTTCAAGGAGGTACGGTGGTGAGTAACTTCAGGGGACGGTATGTGTCCCTTGCACCACACTAGAAAATGATCGATGGTATTAACCAGGCTTCAAAAGATTCTTGGGGGTGTCCTAATATACACAAGGTACGAGGGACAAATCTATGAACAAAGGATTACCAAGCATCCAACCAAGAACACCACCACTTTAGTCTCGGTGGACCAAGGGTCTTGAGGGTTTTGTTTAGACTGGATAGGGTCCCTATTGAAGTGAGTCTTTTGATTCTCTCAACATTTATATACCCCACCAAAACATGGGGTTGAGGTCATCCCTTGGAGTGGGTGTATCTCCAAGCATGCCTCCTAGGGAAGAAAACATTGCTCACTTTTGATCCCCGAGATCACACAAGGTGTGAGGGGAGAATATACGTTAAAGTAGTGCTTCTTTGGGGATACAAAACAAAGGATTTAAAAAAGGATTTCAAATCCCCAAGATCACCCAAGGATGTGAGGGGAAAGGATAAGTCCTAGTGTAAATCAAGACAAAGCATACAAGTTCTTTTCCTTCTACTTTAATTATGTGCCACTAAAACTAGTAGAAAAGAATTGAACTTTGGTCGTGGGGCTACAAAAAATGTTAGTAGTTTGTAAATGATGTCTTTGTCAAGCATTTAAGAGCTGCAAAAAATCAGATTAGTGTCCAAAAGATCATACAAATTATGTTCTGACAGAAGCACTAACAAAAGCCTCTAAGGCGCTAAAAGAAATCACTTAAATGCTAACAAAATAAACTAAAACGATGATAAAATACACAAAAGCACTAATATACCATTCTTAGGTGCTAAATGATAAAAGCTCTAATGTTAAAAGAATCTCATGGATGCATTGACAGACTATCATATGCGTTAATCAGAGAAGCCTAGGCACTAATCTAAGACTCGTATGCACTAATACATAGTGATATACTTGTTTTTACCTGCATCTGAATGCTTTGAACCTACAAATGGAGACGTTGAACCTACACGTGGAGGCACTATCTGGACACATAAGCCATAACCTTGCAAAAGATGTTAATTTCTCTGACAAAATAGATAAACCAGATTGTTTCCTAAAAATAAGGTTAGTTATCATAGCAGAATGTAAAGATTTTAGTCCAAAATAGTGTTAAAGGCTTAGAAATGATTATAGGCTAAAAAGATTTGCAAATTGATTAAAGGACCTAGATAAGACCTTTAATTCCTTGCAAGATAGACTGTTAGACCTGTAGAAAGATGTCGGAAGAGCTACAAGACCCACTATCAATCCACATAGATATGAAAATTTTAAACAACAAACAACAAAACAAAAGCACTATTATAGACTACATAGGCGGTACTGTGGGGCACGTAGGTGCTGATAAAGGACTCTAAGGTGCAAATAGAATAAACCTAGGTGCTAATAGACTAATCCTAGGCACTAACAAATGACTCGGAAGCAATAAAACTTCCTACAAAATAGACTGTTAGTTGACAATCGAAGGTGCTAAATAGAATGTCGCAGGTGCTATTCCTTCCAACTTAGGTGCTAATCCACAATTGAATGCGCTAACTTGTCACCTACACAAGAACACAGAAAATTCTTTCCAAAAATTTAAATTCGGGGACAATCCAGTCCCTCCAGGTGTGCCAGATAAAGATGATGAAATGGGGAAGATGTTAAAAGCATAAAGTAAACACAAATAAATGGTTATGCCTTGAAATCTTACTCCATTTTAGTCTCCTTGATAAGGTGGAGGAAATGCGTACACCCAGTTACAAATCCTAGCTTTACCCAATGCAAATGAAATGTGGATTGCTCAAGCATATACTAGCATAATGAGGGCAACAATCTAGCTATAATTTGGGGATAATTTGGCTATGAAAATGATGAATTATGAGAGTATAAGTTTGATGTTCAAGTGTTAGAGTTGTAGAGTAAAAATGGCTTGGAGAGGCTTCTTATTTATAGATTTTTGGGGGATTTTGGATCAATGGTGGAAATTCAAATATGAGATCCAAGGGTTGAGATTTCATAGTGAAATCAATCGATAGGGTTTCATCAACAAAGATGGAGGGCTCACATTATTTTGGAATTTTTAATTTGGCCTTGAGAAGGCTTTGCATTAACGAGGATGGAGACATGTGAATGAATTATAAATTTATGGGTGAGTGGGATGAGATAAGACAAGTGCATGGATTGGGAAGGGTGGAGACACGTGTGAGTTTAATTTATTAAATAATGTATATTATTTAATTAATTATGGGGAGATGGGTTAATGATGGTTAGATTAATTAAGTAGGGGATTAATTTAATTAACTTGGCTATAGGAAATTAGTGGATGGGTTAATTAGTGCTCCAAATTAATTAAATAGAGGTTTACATAATTAATTTGGGTGTAGGGATTTGGTAGGATAGGGTAGTTAATTAAATAAATGTGGTTTACTTAATTAACTAGGGATAGGCTATGGGCAAGGTCAAATGAATTAAATAAATGGACTTTATTTAATTAATTAGGGTTAATGGCGAAGAGGGATAATTAATTAAATAAATATTGGGTGATGGTTGAGGAGGGATAATTAATTAAATATTATTATTTATTTATTTAATTTTGGATAATGGTGATAACGAGGGTCGGGTAAATTAATTAAATAAAATGATTTGTTTAATTAATCTAGAGGAAGGGGACAATTAGCATGGAAGGAGATGTTAGGGAGATGCTGAAAGATGGTGATGTAGGGTACATCATTTTTCAGGTGTCTACACCAAGAATTAGTGTTCATCCCAACAAAAGTGTCTATTCTTCCCCAATGATTATGGTTAACAAGAAGGATGAGTTATGGAGAATGTGCCCAAATTACATGGAGCTCAAGAAGATTTATCACAACCCTTATTTTATGATACTTAATTATGGAAATAAATATTATTTAATTGAATATCGACTAATTTTGATTGTGTTTGTGACAGGAACACTCTCTCAACAGAGAGAGTATCATCGAGGCAGAGGGCGTTTAGCCGAGCAAAGGTGAAATGTGGTGAAGTGAATCTAAACACACCAAATAGATTTCATTTTGCATCAATGAGAAATATAATTGCATTGCATAATCATTTTGAAAGAAATAGATTAAACTAAATTATTTAGTTGCAATATTATTAATTGTCCTTTTCAAATTAATTAGATATTTGCATAACTTTTTAAAAAAGATTATTTTAATGCAAACATTCTATTTGGCCACAATAATGAGATGACAATAAGGGAATATGGAAAATCTTTATTCCTATCAGTTTTCCAAGTTTATGGAGATTAATTTAGAAAAAGAGAGAGATAGTGGGAAAGTAGAGTTATTTGAATTTATTGCCTTTTCTATTTTAATTTTGAACATATGCTCTGTTCAAAAGTAAAATCTTTTAAGTAGAGAATAAAAATAGAAGTTTGGGGGTTCTTAGTTTTTGGGGAATTTTGGTTCCTGGGTTTGGAAAATGGAATCATGGTGCAGGTCTGAAGGAATTACCGATTGGGGCTGCCAAGAATTAATTATCTCTGTACAAATGCTATCCCAAGTGTGTTTTACTGGAAATGCTTTCTTATAATCATTTCATAGATTGTCTTTTGCTTGAGGAATGAAGAATGTTGGGAAACTATACAAATAATGAATAATGTGTGATCATTGTTGCATGTCTGTAAAATTAGTTTTTAATCATTTCTTGGAATTGCATTATATTCCACGAATGATTGAATCTACATTTAAATTGGATTGTATTGCATTCCCTCTATAAATTGCTTCAAATTGTATTTGTATGTCACTCCTCTGTATCATTTGAAAATCTATTAATTTATCCTTTGTTTATAAGTCATTTATTTGTGGGTTCCGATGATCTCTAGAGGAACCATTCTGTGATAACCTTTGCTACCCTCTGTGATTAAATCTTGTTTTTATATCTTATTGGGTTGAGGCAGGTTGTACCAATTTAGTGCCTCCAATGCAATGATTTGCTCATATGTTGAGTCGTACCCTGTCTATTATTCTTCTATTTTCCTCAATCAGTTTGAGAACCTTGGATAAATCAATTACATACTGTTGTGTGGAAGTCAATTTATGTGGTTGTTAGGAGTTTGATAGCTACTCATTCATCTAGACGTAGAGCATCTATTACTGAGTCGTACTTCTGCTATATCAAGTTGATTTGCAAGCTTTCCTTATTGTTGTTTTGATGTGAGTTTAATTTGCAATAGAACCGTTCTCAAAGGCATCATATATATATAGAAGTTAAATTTAATTAGAAATGCATTATATTTCATCTATAGAGGTGTCGAATAATCTTTAGAAGATCATGAATGTTTGAATCTGCATTTGTGGTGGCGTCAAATATATATTTAGAAGTTTATAAATGTTGCATTTTTATTTGTAGTGGTGACGAATATATATATTTAGAAGTTTATAAATGTTGCATCTGTATATGTTGAGTAGCATCGAATATATATTTAGAAGTTTATAAATGTTTTCTTTTGCTTCATAAAGGCATCAATTCATACTTAGTAGTATACTTATGACTTGCATTTGTATCATAGTGTCATTGCATCTTACTTAGCCGTATACATATGGTTGCATCTGTTTCATAGTGGTGTCAGCTTTTACTTGGAAGTTTATATATGGTTGCAGCCATATCATAGTGTCATCAACTTATAATTTGAGGGTTATAAATGATTGTAATTTCATCTATAGAGGAGTTAAATTTAAATATGCTTTATGGTTGATTATTAATCATGGTTAAATCAGTAGTTAGATGTGTTTTATTTCTTTCTTACTTAATGCATGCATAAGGGAATTAATAAAAATGGTGAAATGCTATCTTAATCTTAGATTTTGTAACTAACTCATCCTTAAATGGAACATGTGACCTTTTGGAAGTAATTTTATATCTACAGTATAGCTCTATATGAGGAAATATGACTATCAGTTTGAAATACTATGTGTAGGCTAGATCTTCTCCTAATATAGTCTTGTAGTTATCTGTCTCCTTAAATATGGGGAAAATTATGAATTTGAATCATCGAGAATGTTATATCTTAGTTTGAAACAATGAAACTGAGTCAATGTTTAAGAAGATATCTTTAGGGTTCATTGGATAGAAGACTATCTATTGTCTGTAGAGACTAGTCTTGGAATTAATAATATTTGCCTTTGATTTATTATGAATGATCTTTGTTGATTGCTTTTTTTGACAGAGCATAGTAATAAATGTCATAGGTTGTAAACTTGTTTGGAATGCTTAGTGAGCTTGTTCTCTCCTGATTATGATAAGTGGATTTCTCATGAATGTTTGAGGTAATCAGACCTTTAACCTTGTTTCCTTGAGAATTGAGAAACATAATTCTAAGAACAAGAAGATGTCTAGATTATAGAATTAGCATCTTAGAAGAAAGTTCATTGGTTTTATTTTGCAAATTGAAGACTATCATATTGTCTATTTAAGGCATGTCTTCTAAATTGAAATATTTCATAGAATGATCATTTTGATGGCATCATGAGATTATTAGATTAGATGAATATCCTGTTAGAAGTTCTTTTGTGAATGAGATGTGTGATGTTATTCCACTAAATCTTTTGCATGTACCAAATGACATAGTATTGCACATTATGAATTCATATATGGATTGAAGTTCCTTACATAATGAATGCATCCTTGGGATGATGTATGATTGTTTGCATCTGTATGTTGCTTCACTATTGCTATTATTTCTATATGTTGAGTTAGAGAAAGAGCATGGATGGGTGTCGTATATGGAGCTACAGAGAAGGGTAGATTTCTATTCATAACCTATTTGCCGAGCACAGCTTAAAAAGATGCTTTGGCCAAAGCTTGTATATCATTAGTATTCATTACTATTTGATTTATTTTCACTCTCTGTCATATCATGATATAAGTACATATGTATTTTATTCATGCTAGAAATGTTAGATATATCATGTTACACCAAATTCCTTCATGCATGTTGGATTGAGTTTGCTAGCCCCCTCGCGAAGGGTCGAACTTCTCCATTTAGGAGTAAGATTGGGGAGGCATAAGCCTTGTGGTTGGGTGGTAAATTTCCTTGATGATGCTCTCTCCACCAGATTCAGTGTCAAAGATATGGTATGGTATCGAAGACATTGTATTGTGTAACATTCTCTTGTTATAAGCCTATATGGCTAGATGTTGTAAAGGACTTAGTCCTATTTGTAGCTATTTGACTAGTTGTTGTAATGTTCTTGAATTATATAGATTGTTGTATTTTATGGGAAAAAATTTAACTCATTCCCTTTTTCCACATTAATTTATTAGAATAATATTATTTTATTCTAGTTAATCATAGTGGATATTACAAGATCACTCTTAAAGATAAGTTTCATATTATTGATGAATTAGTAGATGATTCTAATATTGTAGTTTTACTAAAGAAAGAGGATATAAATATGACTACATTTAGAACATTTGAGGGTCATTATGAGTTATTATTTATGTCATTAGGTGTCACTAATACCCAAAAAACTTTTCAAAGCCTCATAAATTTAGTGTTCCACCCATATGTTCAAAAATTGGTGTTGATATTCTTTGATGACATATTCATCTATACTAAAACACAAAATGATGAACAATTCATAAAAAAATTCAGAGTTAGTAAGCATTGAGGGAAACTCTTTTCTGAAGTAGATGGGAATGTTATGATCCTAATATGATATAGTCCTAATTATAATAAGTTGAGCACTTGTGGCTTGCTTAACCATAATATATTCATTTATTAATCTTACTTATTCCTTAAGATAACTTAGTTAGGATGAAGGGGTGTGTCCCTACATAGTTATGCATATAAATAAGGAAGAGAGAGACTCTCCCAAACCATCATATCATCTAATATTGAATTCACATGTTATTTTTTTATTATTTGAGGTCACCCTTTTGAAGTGGTCTACTATTTTATTGATTTTTACATTTATTTCCAAGAAATATCATAATAATACACAACAGTGCACAGATCTCCAAATTACCCAAAGGCTAATCCAATACATATGAATCTTCTTAACAAAAGAGGAGTCAAGGGCACACACTAATCTCTTAAGGAAAAATAAAAATGATATCAAATCTCTTTCATTTTCTAATACTTATCCATACCAAAACACACAATAATACTCCATCACCAATTCACACCTTCCACAACATCATGCCCATAAATTCACATAGTATTTTTCTTACATCCCATGATATCACACATCAAATACAAATGCACTATATGCCTTGAAAACACTACAACACCCACGCGAATACTCCTTATATCACCAAGAAACGTAGTTCCCAGAAATATGCAAAGTCATCCATGTCTTAAAATAAATGTAAATTGAGTATGTTTTCCTCAAGAGAGGGTCCACACCTCTTTCAATCCCATATGTGGGTGAATTTTAACCCAATTAGGAAGATTTGCACCCAAAACACATAGCACCCATTCCAAATGAGCTTCAACACATATTACCAACACAATAAGAGGGATTTCACGTAATAACAAGAATACTCATAGAAAAACTAGCAAGCTTTCAAACATCATTTCAATAAAAAACAACAATAATATACACTCTAGAGTGGCTTAAGAGCCTATCTCAATACTTCAACAAATTTTGAGAATCTCTTGATCCAATCTCTTCAATCTCTCCCCTTCTTCAAAGCTCTCCATCTCTTCCCATTATTCTTTTCTCCAAACAACTTGAAAATAAAATATGATAAATCTAAAAATAGAAAATCCAGACCTAAACAAAACTTCAAGAAAAGTTTAAATAAAGAACAATTATCTAGATACAATGAATCTAGGCAAAAGTTTGACTTTGCCACCTAAATCAAATTTATCTTTAAATCTCTTCACTTATTTTTAAAGATATTTTTAAATATTCTAGACTCTTCTAAAACATATTTTAAACACTTCAACATGGAACTATCTCATAGGTCATCACTTTAGAGATTTAATTTGACTCAAATAATAAGAAAAATAATATAACAAGACTCTTAAATTTTCTCTTAAATTTAAATCTGAAATTTGACATTTAAGGGGACTTAACCAAACTCCAACTTAATAATAATAAAATAATCATAAATTATAAATTAAAATTAACAAAATTTTACATGACATATTTACACAATAATACCTTAATTTTCTCTTAGGATAAGGCTTAGGTATGCCAGGGAATCACATTTTCTCGAGAACCTCCACAAATTTTCAATGGCCATGGAAATTAACTTGCACGCTTGCATCTAAACATCAATATATTTAAGATAATAGCCGAAGTGAAATTCACAATTAAATCAATATACACACCACAAATAAATTATAATTAACTAATATTATCATGATTCAATGAAAATCTAATGATAAATTTAATCCACTATCGAAATCACATTCACACAATCGCATAAAATAAATAGAATCTATCTAATTACAATAAGATTCATCATTACATAATTAAATCCATTCTAAAATCAGTCCATAATGATAAAATAAATATGAATTCTATACTTGACTATAGATAATGCAAATAAATCCATAATCATTAGTTAATCAATTCATCATCCAAACATATAATCAACTTGTAATATCTCTCATTTCTAGTTTCTTTGGGAGTCTATGATATTATAATTTTGTGATAAAATTAAATAAGTTCTATTAACTTATGTTAAGTGTAAAGTGTTGATTAAACATATTTTGTGTTTAATGTGTAATTACAATACCATGGTTAATTGTTAAAGGTGATTATATGATTATATTGTTTCTGACAATGCTTCTAAGGTATGTGTGGCAAGATTATGTTGTGCGACAAGTACAGGTATCGAGGAAGGTGAACTATGTCCTGGTGTTGAGGTGTCATGAAATGGTCTAATTGTGTGGGTAATTAAATAATAAATTAAATTAAGATAAATAATTAATTAGAAATAGTGGGTGGTTGGGCAGGAGTCCTTCCACACAATGGGTGTGGAAGGACCAGGGTTTTGTTTTACCAACCAGGATGCCTAGGTGGCAAGTGACTTGGATTGAAGGGTTTTGATGTGACAAGGGTGGCAGAAGTGTATTGAGGGGATGGTCATTAATTTTGCCACGGCTTGCATTTTAATCATAGCGTGACTTCATTTCAAGGCAAGCTGCCTCCGTTTTCTACATGTGCCTCCAATCGTGCTTTGCTAGGAAGATTCGAGAAGACATTTCTGTTTATTTAGAGAAGCTGAGTGTAGGGGTTTTTAGCAATGTCTTTCAATTTCAATGGCAGGTGGGTCTGGTTTTATTATGAGGATTTCGACGGAAGGATTGGTCTATTTGGGAATGGATACACCCATTCAGGTGGAGAGTGTAGCAAGACAACTCACCTTCAAGGGTTTGGTGACTAATCATAGACTCAAGAGAATTATGTGCTTAAATGATGACTTCATTCTATTGGCGGTGAAGGTCATCTTGGGAAATTTTTTTTTGGAGGAGTGCGAATTCTACCGAGTCGACACTTCAATTGTGTCCCGGTTCATGGCATCCTTGTTAGACGCTGGCATTTCAAAGGAGAAAACTGGTCTTTTGGTAAGGTGAATTTTCATTGACAATTTGCTTGTGGGAGTGGCAGATATAATCAAGCAACCGAGCCAGGAGTGGGCATCCCTAGGCCTGTAGATTTTCATCTGCTAGAGGATAATGTGGCGGTGGTTCATTATTTTCCCTTTCTGTTAAACCCTAAAGGCTGGTCGCTCATTTTGCACAGAGAACAAGTCGTGGCGGGGGTGGATTTTCTATTGAAGTTGTTGCATATTGAACCGCATGATGGCTCCTTCGACTGGTTAGAAGGCTTCAAGGTAAGGATGACAAATCTTGGTTTTGAATAATAGCTATGCTGGTTGTAGTTGGATGTTTGTTTCTCTGCTTTGGTTTCAATTTGGCATAGGGAAAGATGTTTGTGCAGGGTTTTGTTCTCTCCCCTGTAGCTATATAATCTGATGACCAATAGGCCAAATTTTGGTATTATACCCCTAGATAGATGGCAAGCCTTGCATGGCCCTTTTTTGCATAATGGAGACCCTGCGTGGTCAAGTAGTTTCCAGTATAGAAAGATTAGGAGATAACTGCAAACTATATGCAGTCAGAAATGTAATCTTCTTTTTCAAATCAATATAATCTATAATCTTATGAAGCAAAAAAAAAATTAATTAGAAATAAATTAATTAGTGGCTTGGTTAATTTATTTGATAATTAATTGTTAAGGTTAATTAGAAGATAAAATAATAGGATTGTTTTAATTATTTATTTAATACATATATTTTAATTTATTAATTAATTATCTAATTAGATAATTATGTTTCTATCATTTATGAAATAGAGTTAAATGATTTGACAAATCTAATTATTTAAATTATTTTAATTTAAACTAAATGATTTTTATTATTAAATTAGAAATAAATAATTATATTTATTTCATAGTTGGAAAAAGAAGATAATAAAAAGATTTATTATCTTTAGTTATAAATAGAAAAGTAATATTTAATTACTAATATTTTGCCGATAAGGGTGTGGTTCGGTGGTTAAGTCGCTCAATTGTAGTGGCGGCCACTAGAGTTCAAACCCCCACTGGGCCAACGAGCTCGCAGGCTTTATGCCTTCGTTGGGCCAATGAGCTCGCGGGTTTGAAGTGTTCTTGCTAGGGGATGAGGTCCCCCGTGTTGTGGCCTCACCGGTTCATTGCTCCGGGCAAAAGCATTCACGTGGAGCCAGAGGGCATGTCGCACCAGTGTCGCCAATCACGTTAAAAAGTTTACTAGGTGCATATATATATATTTAATTACTAATATTTTATTATTAGGAATGTGCACAATAGAAAAAAATTATTTAATTATGTTTTTTATTTGGATGGAATAAAGTATTTTTTTTAAAGATTATATTTTTATCTAGATTTCATGAGAGAATGTTGAAAAAATAAAAAAATAAAATTTATTAAAAGAGAAGAAATAGTTCTATTTTGATTCTTTTTAATTATCATTTTTTAATATGGAATTTAGAAGAAGAAGAAAAAAATTTATTGAAGCTTAAGGATTTTGAAGAGTGAAGTATTGCTATTGCATGTGGATTATTCTTGAATTCACTTTCATTGATTATCAAATTGTTTCAAGGATTGAGGTAGGATTCTCATCACGGAAAGCATTAACAAATATTTACTTTGGTTAATTGATGAATCTGAGGCTTTGATAAACACGAAGTTATTTGTTGAGCATATCATATTTAAAAAATAATAATATGAAAACCTGAATCAAAACAATTAGATTTCAGATTGTTTAACATGAAAAGAAGCTAGTTGTTGTAGGTTGAAAGCTAGGGTTGCAAACCTAGTAAAATTTAAAAGAATCTTGTAATTTACAGAATTCAAACATAGATATGATTTTGGATTGAACCTATATGTTAGGAAGAATCAAAATATGTTTTTCATGACGTGTCTTCTATTATGGAAACTCTATTTCAAAATGAGTTTTTAAAAGAAGTTATAAATATTGAACTGTCACGAGGAGAAAAATCAATATGTTGCGTCTTTAATAACTTTTATTTTAGAAACTGAGTTTCTTCAAATTTTTTATTGAAGATATGTACATATCAATGTTATCTATTTGTTCTTATGTTATCAACTAATTGTATTTTCAACTTTGTAGCCCATATTAGACATTGTAAATGTTAGTGTAGGTTTTTATTTCCTAGTTGGGTTATTTATTTTCCCTTTATTCCTAGGTTTTTCTTACACCTTTTATTAATCTCACTTAGATTAATAAAGCATGTCCTATTAGGTGAGAAGATTATGAGGTGTCACCTTCCTACATGTGAGCATCCATTAGCTATCTTGGGAAGATACTTTGCTATCTTTAGTCCGATAGATGGTTGCTCTTGATTGGTAGGTGTTGCCACCTCCTCCCTCTCCCTGGTCTATATAAGCATGCTACCTAGCTTGTATTTTGTATCAATCTTTTGCTTTTGTATCCTCTTAATGATATTTTTCTTCTAGCATTTGCATTACTCTCTTGGAAACTAACTCTGTGTTGCTATTTTGATTTCGTATCATTTGCATTCATAGTTTAGATATCTATTCTTTTGCACTAGTTTTCTGGGTTAATCATCTTTTCAGATTCTAACATGGTATCAAAGCTATTCTATGTGCAAGAATAGATTTTAGTTTCCTTATTTGAGAGATTTTGGGGGGGGGGATAATAAAGCTTTGTTGGAAGTTTTCAAAAAACCCAGTATGCTCTTCTCTTGCATCTTTGGATGATCTAGAGAATTAGAAAAGTTTGAAGGAAATAGTTTGATCTCAGGGGTTTCCATATGTGTTTTGTAATATCTGGGTGATTGCAGTGTCTTTGGTTAAATAATAGCGGCATTTTTGGCTATTCCAACGCACCCAAGGGGCTCGAGAAAATTAGATTTGGCTTTCATTTCACCAAAATCGAAGATAGATTGACATAGTTGTGGAACTAAGGTTTTGTGCTTAGATCTGAAAATCAACTTTCAATTGGAGTGTTTTCAGGCCAAAAGGACCTTTCCATTACGTCTGGGAGGCCTCACAGATGAATTTTTATATATTATACGCCCAATTTCGGTGTCGAGAGTCAAAAAGGCAAAAAAAAATTGCTAGAAGGCCATCTTGGCGCCCAGGTGTAAAATTTATCAAATTTGTTCTGCAATTTTTTGTTTTCCCCTGCATCATATATATAATAGGGGGGTTTTGTTTTTTTATTTCAAAAAATATTTATATCAGGTATTTTTTTGAAATTAAAAAATAAAAATAAATAAATTTTTGAGCGATGTACTAAGCGCTTACAACGTTGTTCCTAACACTAGGGCCTCGGCCCCTTTAAGGGACCGAGCCCTGCCATCTACGAGTGCGGCCTTCTATAGGGTCTGCAAACCCCTTAGCCTTTGGCCTCTTTAACATTCATTTTGCCTTATATTTTTTGGCCTTTGCACCATAAAACTCAGACCTGTGAGCCATTTTGGCATTTGTGCCAAATCCTTGGCCTTTGTGCCATCATTTTGTATTACCTCTACTAAATTTAGCAGTCAAATCTCACATTTGGCAAAGTTTTTTTAATTTGAAGGTATTTTTGGCAAATTCTTGAATTTGGCAGAAGGTTAAAGACATTTGGCAGAGAATCTCCAGATTTGGCAAGGAATATCCAAAATTGGCGGACCGTTAACTTTGGCGGTATTTTGGGCGGAGGGGTATTTTTGCCCACAGACCCCTCTTCGTTGGAGTTTTCTTTTTTGCTGTTGAACTTTGAAGACTTCGTTCAGGCTCATTTTGGCTCCTTTTTCTGAGCTTCTTTTTTTACTTTGGCTATTTTTCCGTCCTCTTCATAGTGGTGTAGACAATTCTAGTGCATGTTTTTTTCCAGAAATTGCAGATTCTCACAGGTAACGATGCTTTGTTCCCATTTTTTGGAACTTCAAAGGATCATAACTTTCACATACAACCTCATATCGAGGTGATTCATTTTTTGAAAGTGCATGATTTTTCGAGTAGATTACATTGGTGTTGTTAGTTAGGCAGAGTTCCAATTTTGTACTTTCAACATATACCCAATTTGTGAAGGTTTTGTAAAGCATTGAAATCAAGACCACTTAGTATTTCTTGCTAGTGGCAGTTGTAAACGCACTAATTATAAAGTGCCAAAATCATTTTTTGCTTGGGGGTTCTTTGATTGAGTGAAAAGGGGGGGTGTCTTATGTGCTCTCTTTAAGTCACATCTTTTATGGGATTACTGTAATCATTTTGGGGGTTCATCATGGATTTCGGTTATTTCCATCCTTCTGTTGTTAAGCTAACCTTAGAGAACTATTTGTCTTGGAAATAAGGGATAAAGAATCAATGCCTTGAGCAAGATCTATTGCCCCATCTCCTTGGACTCGTTCCTGAGCCAAGTGACAATGATCAAAAGAATGCATGGTTTAACAATAATGACATGGTCTATAGACTAACGTGTATTACTATTTCTAAGGATATTCTGCATCACATAGAGCACACTGAGTGCCCTTTCACTGCCTGGATCATCATCCAACAGTTATATGGAGACTTTGGATCTTCATTTGATAGTGATGTTTCCTTGGATGACCAGGCTCTTGTGGATGATACTGAGACTTATTTGCCCCATCTTGTGTTACATACATTGATACCCCATCTTCAAATATAGCACATGTTGCTTCATCAAATTCCAGAGATGCTTCTTTGAGAGCTTCCAGTGATTCTTTGTAGCAGGATCATTACAGTCTTCCTAATTGGGATTCCTATCTATCAGACATTGCATCTTTGTTTGTGGCGTCTCACATTTCAGATTTGGAGGACACATTTGAGGGATTATCTCCCCTCTTTCATGACAATTCTTTTGTCCTTGCACCTACTATTACTACAGATTTTAGAGAGGATTCCTCGAGGGCTACCAATGATTCTTCACAGGACATCTCGTGGGATTTGCATTGTAGCCACATGGCGTGCATTACCATTCCACATCCATACATCAGTTCTTCAGATCTTGTTCTTTAGTTTTCACATGATTTTGAGAGGTCACTTGTTTCAATTAGTCCTGGGACTCCTAATTTGATTGTGACTCATTTCAACATTAGCATGACAACACTTGAGCAGAATTCTGAGACAAGATACATCATCAGGCTTCCTTCCTCACCTTGCTTCTTTGAGTGGGAGGTACTTCAACATTCATCATTGGAGTTGTTTCTTCCTAAGGGGAGAAATGTCTTTTGCCACAAATAGATCATCTTCAACATTCATATATGGGCATCCTCATTCGACATAGGAGCTACTTCATTGTGGAGGGGTTTCATAGTCTCTTTCATTCTCTCTACTTTGGGGGGGTCTCTTCTCTCTCTATTTGGGGGGATTTTATCTCTTCTAGGGGGCTTCTTCTCTTTGGGGGAGAATTTTATGCACATGGGTACCTCCTCAAGCTTGATTTGTTGGGACCCATCTCTACATCCACCTAAGCTACGCTTAAGGGGGGGTGTTAGTGTAGGTTTTTATTTCCTAGTTGGGTTATTTATTTTCCTTTTATTCCTAGGTTTTTCCTACACCTTTTATTAATCTCACTTAGGTTAATAAAGCATGTCTTATTAGGTGAGAGGATTATGAGGTGTCACCTTCCTACATGTGAGTATCCATTAGCTATCTTGGAAAGATGCTTTGCTATCTTTAGTCCGATAGATGGTTGCTCCTGATTGGCCGGTGTTACCACCTCCTCCCTCTCCCTAGTCTATATAAGCATGCTACCTAGCTTGTATTTTGTATCAATCTTTTTCTTTTGCATCCTCTTAATGCTATTTTTATTCTAGCATTTGCATTACTCTCTTTGAGACTAACTCTCTGTTGCTATTTTGATTTCGTATCATTTGCATTCATAGTTTAGATATCTATTCTTTTGCACACACTAATTTATAAAGTGCCAAATATTGTAACTTGCTAAGGGTGAATTAATTGAGCTATTTGGGGGATGTTAATGTAAACACACTCAACTTATAAAGTGTCATCACACATGTACTTGTCTTTTGGGGGGCTAACACATGGGCATTTTGTAATCATAAACCAAAATAAAGTTCCATCACGAAGCGAGACTTAATCCATGGACTTCATAGCATGACATATTGTGGGATGAGCAATGTAGTTGAACATGACATGTATTGTGATTCCACCTCCTTGATGAAAGCTCACACTGAATTACATCAGTTATTCTAGATCTTCATACTCTCTTTGTACCACATCATGTTTATGACTTGACATATCTTGATTCACATTGGTTCGCATCTCAAATTAAGATCCATTCATCTATAGTAATGGCTTTTGAATCTTGCATCTAATTCACATCAGTTCTAATTTCAATTTCAATATTCTCAAATTTTGCATAGTATTTGATTTTATCAATTAGTTTCAATCATAGTTCATGTAAGATTTGGCTATGGAGATAGCCATCCAAGATCAAGAAGGCTAAAGGCAGATTAATAATTTTAAAGATGAATATGATGGAATTATGCTATTTTATTTAAGGATACAATATGCAAAATAAATACAAGAGATATTAGATTACAATGAGATTAGAGAGATTAGATTGCTCGTATGATAGCTACAAGTGGATATATATAGGATACATCACCAAGAGTCATGCATGTACAACCAATGTGAGATAAAAGAGATGTAGTCACATGTGTGTAGTTTAACTCCACTAGACAAGGAAAGTATAAGTCACATGATGCAAGTACAACCTTCCTAAATAGATACCTACATAAGAAAGCTTATCTTATCCTAACAGCATGTAATACAATAAATTAATTAATTAAATGTAAGAAAATAAAATAATGCACTAGCACCCCTCATAAGCATAACTTAGGTGTTAGGAAAAATAGAATGGGTCCTGACAAATGTGTAGCCATGTTAGGTACATATGTACAAGATGTGTCCATTAAGGAACTATGAAGGATAAAACCTCACATGAGAAAAAAATCCCCACCAAAAAGAAGCCCCTTAAGAAAAGAGAGAGAAGCCCCCATATAGAGGGGCAAAGGAGAGGAATTGATAGCCCCCGAAGAAGTAGCTTATTACACTTATGGTAGATGCATGATTATAACTACTAAAGATGATCCATGCTCATTGAACAAAATTTCTACCCTTAGGAAGAATCAAACAAAAAGGTATATGCAGATATCTTCCCATTCCTAAAAGGAATATGAGGGAAGAAAACTTAGAACATGTGATGTCTCTAGAAGTTGCTCGGATGTCACCATGTTGTTGTTGAAACAAGACACGAGCCTAAGTGAAAATAAGTGACAATCTAGAGCCATGTGGAAATGGATGTAGAATAGGTACCAAAGATGAAGATGAATCGTCTGGATATTGTCCAAGGATCTCCAAGCCAATGTCAAACTATGCCAAACATTGAAAACATGAAACATGTGCCATATAAGATTCAGGTGCAATAACCATGGATGTGTGGTGCTCACCATAGGTGAGACAACTAGAATAATGAGAATCTAGTACTTCTATAGAAGGTGTCAACATGAACGATGACTAAGTTAGATTTGTGGACTCATAAATATGTATAAAATATCATTGTGGAAGCATGAATTGGTAGAGAAAGAAAAAGGAGGTCTAAATGAACTTGAGTTATGACATTTGAAGAATGAGATTCAACTTCATGTGAGTTGTCATCAAAGAGATGAGTGTCCTCAATAGCGTCCTTGAGATCTTCAAGTTGAGAATCCACAAATGGATGATAAATGTTTGGTAAATAAACGTCCCAATGAGGTAGATCAAGAAGACAAATATGATCTTGCTACAAGGAATCACAAGAAACCATGGATAAAGCAACACTGGGCTCTAATTAAGCAACAGGTGATGATGGAGATGAGATTTTAATACATGTCATTTGACTACATTAGACATCCCTTGATGGTGTGTCCACACTAGATGTCTAAGTATGGACAACAAATGAATTTGTAAGTGTTAGAGTAGAAGAATTCAGTAGACTAATATGTTTTTCTTGAAGAAGTTGCTTTAGTTCATCAATTTTCTTTAGAAAGCTACCATTTTCATCATGACCTATCTTTCCACAATAAGCAAGTTTAACCTTGCATGATTAAGAAGGTTTCTACAAAACAATTAAATGAAAAGAAGATATAGTAAGAGACATGATTAACTCCCTCGAGATTACTCAATCATGAAACCAAAAATAAAATGAATAACCAAAAGATCAACCCCTAGAAATTATACAATCATGAAACCCCTTAGCATAAAATCATTTTAGCACTTTGTATTTAGTGCATGTACAATTAGCACTTGCCAAAATTCCAAAGTGGTCTTAATCTTGATATGTTATAAATGCCAAAGTAAGACTACAATGTTGAAATTATAGATATATTTTGACCTGCAACATATAAAATGAAAATATTTTTTCCAAAATTCACATTAATGTTTTTGTTAAAAATTATAATGGAAGATCAACTTTAGAGCATCATATCTAGCTCAATTCTACTCTAAACCTTTATTGTGACCACTTGCTAAAATGCTCTTGAAGTCCCCTTTGCAATGAATTTGAAATTACTATTTTTAAAATCTACGAGGCATACAAACTTCTACAAATAGGTATTTTTTTTGAGGAAATAATTAGCAAAATAAATTCTCTGAGGGTCTTGAGCCAAGTGCTCCAATTTTGACAAATGACAATCGATCTATGGGTTTTGAGTCTTTTGTACGTGATGTTAGGATCAGATTTGACCCAAAATGCTCCAAAATTATGGTAGCCTATTAGATCTTACAATCACCTCCCAAATAAAAATCCTTGTAGATCTAGCCTCCAATGTCCAATTTGAATCTAATAAAATACAAAATCCAGTATCTAGGATGCTTTAGACTCAATGATGAACTTAGACTTACTATAATAAGCTCCAAAACACACCTATAATACAAAGCCACAGAGAGAAACCTCCCTAGAATATAATCTTTCTATCACTTTTTAATTCTCTAAATCACTATTCGATGCAAGAGAAGAGTATACTAAGTTTTTAAAGAAAAATAAGATATAAAATCCTAGATCTTTAGAAAACACTAGCCCAAGGCACTCTCAAGATTTGATACTATGTAAGATTTGACAGTGGAGTGAAAGGAAGCAAGGTACATGGAAATGCTTCCTACACTAATATTAGAGGAGAGTATTGTGTAAATATTTTATCTTTGCAATTACAAAAAGTAGAAACACATATAAGCATAAACGAACAATATACCATAACACAAGGTGTATGTGGGGAAAACCCTTTCGGGAGAAAACCCCACACTCCAAAGTAGCCCAATGTATTATTTAGTAATCTTAAACAAGGTTATAATACACTTGTAGAGCAAGCCTTTATAGAAATATCACCAACATTTAACTCTAGAGTGACTTCGACAATATTTGGGTACCTGCAAATTACACCATACAAACTACAACTCCAAGCACCAATTTATAGGCAAGAATTCAAATTGGAAACCATAAATGGTCTATTAAAAGCATTAGAAAAACCACAAGAAATATGGTGCCCAAACTTGGGTCCAAATTCCAATGCCACCTTCTTGGTCTTGATCCTTCTAGCTATTTTTAGTAGATTCCTTACACATTTTATAGTTGTCCTAACCTATCAAATTTAACCGCCCAACTCGGGTGCCCCATTTTTTTCTTATTCAACCCAGTCAAATATGCTCCATGACAAGTGTCCATACCTCTCATAATGATTGTCAAGATTCTAATGTAATTCTCTCTCACATGCTCTTATATGTCATAAGAATTTGTCATATGTAACTCTCATCATGATGACTCTACACACACTACAAGTTACTGACACATAGAAAGCATATGCCAAGTCAAAATGGGATTCCAACCTCCTCATGTGAGAACACAAACTCATTAAAGATGAAATTCAAGTAACCTCCAAGTGGGACACCGGCTCTCCCATAAGAAGACAAAATACACTAAAAGATAAATTAGTCAATGCCTACAAAATACATTAAAACAAACATTAGGAATGCAAGGTTGAGACACCTTTTCCCAACATTCTCCCACTTGTTGAACACCTTGAAATAGTAAAAGGGAAAGTCACCAGCACTAGAATCTAACTACTAGGGTCTGAAAGGCCCATAAACTTACTACACTACCTAAACTTATTTATGCTCACAGGCTTAGTCAACGAATTTGCAACATTTGTCAAAGTGTCAACATTTTCCAACATCACCCGTCTATCCTCTACTGTGTCATCAATAAAATGGTACTTGATATTAACATGCTTTGTCCTTGCATGAAAATTTGGGTTCTTTGCTAAACATATGGCACTCTAACTATCACAATGAATTGTAATAACTCCTGCATTTAGCCCAACATCTGAACACAATCTCTTAAGAAAAATGACTTCTTTACAAGCACGAGTAGTTTCCATGTACTCTACTTCTATAGCGGATAAAGTGACCACAACCTACCATTTGCTTGTCCAACTAATAGCACCACTAAACATCATGTTCATACATATCCACTGGTGGATCTCCTGCTGTTAATATCTCTAGCCCAATTAGAATCCACATATCCATGAATATACACTAAATGTTGGGCCCTTGTAGGATAATCATGATAAAAAATGGAATACTTAAAAGTACCCTGCAAATATTTGAATACCCTCTTCAATGTATCCCAATGTACTCATCCAAGATTAGCCATAAAATGACCAAGGACTCCCACTACTCGGGAAATGTCTGGTCTTGTACAAACCATAGCATACATTAAACTCGTAATAGCACTAGCATAATGTATTATACTCATATCCTCCATCTCACTAGAAGATTTTGGAAACTACTCAACTGATAAAATTGTCTCCATCGTAACAAGAACAAACAATAGCCTACAAGTTATCATGTTGAATCTCTCCAACATTGAGTTCACATACTTACTTTGGCCTAACCAATTTTTTTTGTTGTCTCTATCTCTTTTGATCTCCATCCTCGAGATGTACATGGCTACCCCTAAGTCTTTCAAATCAAATTGTGTTGAAAGTTGAGACTTCTATTCACAAATCAAACCCTTCCCATTACTTAAAATAATATATCATTACATATAGTGGGCAGTAGGGCGGGGGACCCTACACATCATATGATGTGTAGGGTCGATTTGGCGGGGTGACGGCATTCAATTTAACAAGAGCCTAAGGTAGCATAGTTTTGCATGTTTCATAGAGGGAGATATGATTGGAGAGGACATTTCCCATGAAGGCCATAAGGCAATAAATTGGCAAGCATATTTTGGCAAGGAGCTAGAGGAGGGGAGCTTGCCAAAGTACGCCGATCTCAGTTAGCAAGGTGTCTTGGCCCTCAAGGAATGAACCATCATAATACAGAGTTTAGAATCTTCCCATCACATTAATAGCAAGTGAGGCTGGCAGTATAGGTTAGTTTTATATATTTCATTTCTATTCGGTGGGGCTATGGACAAAATTCCAAAGTTGGATTTTTACCTCTCTCCAGACCACCTGTTGAGTCGTCGGTTGGCGTGTGAAGGAATGGTAGCTCCAATTTGCCTAATCAGCTCGGTCAGGCAAATGGCATTTCGAGGGAAAATTTTAGACCAGTGCTTTAGGTTGGTGTTGATATAGGGTGACGCTTTCATGATTGGAGCCGTGAAATTGATTTTGGGCAGGGCCTTTGTGGAGGACGGGGAAAGATACAGGATCAACCCTGATATCACATCTAGATTCATGGCCTCCTTGCTTAATTTGAACTTGGAAAAGGCTGTGATCAGTACTGCAACTCATAAGGCTTTCAAGAACCACTTTCTCGATGGTCTTGAGGATGCCCTAGCGAAGGCAATTTTTGGTGCAGGGATCCCCTAGCCAAAGGACCTGGAAAAGATGGACAGAGATGAGGGCGTTATTCCCTATTATATGTTTCTGTTGGACCTACAGGGAATGGCTCTGCAAGAGCACAGGGAAAGAGCTAGGAAGGGATGGGCGTTCCTAAGGAAACTATTCCAGTTTGAGGCCATAGAGGACTTCACGTGGATCCCAGAGTTCCGTGATTACCTATTCGAGCAACGTCTAGGGTGAAGGGTTAGAGTATGTCTAGCCAACTATGTATGGTTTTTTGGTCTTTTCTGCAAAAGTTTGACTTCAATAATATGTTTATAATGTATACTTGTTTATGTTTAGTAGCAGTAAACTGCCAAGGAGCCCTGCGTGGCATTTTGATGGCATACCAGACCCTGCGAGGTCATTTTGATAGTATAGCTAGTAGATGGCAGAAGTATGGACTTTGTCACTCTGACAAAGATAAGCTGTATGGTTTTTAATATTTTAATACAAAATCTCTCTTACGTATAAAATATATATATATATATATATATATATATATCATTACATATAATGCAATGATGAGAATACAATCAATGCCTGTCTTACAATAGATGCAATGATCTGATTTGGATCTGAGAAATCACAAACACAAATGAATCAAACTTTAGCACCGCACCTTAGAAGATTGCTTAAAACCCTACGAAGATTTATTCAACTTACAAACCAAATGTTCTTTACCTTTCTTAATATACAATTATCTGGCTATGACATATAAATTTCTTCCTCCAAATCACCATGAAGGAAAGTTTTCTTCACATCCATCTACTCAACCTCGGATCACATGTTGCACAACTATAGATAATAGAAACTGAATGGATGTTATCTTAGCAACTACGGAGAAAATCTCACCATAATCTATTCCCTCAAACTAGGAACAACCTTTCACAACTAATCTTGCTTTGTACTTCTCAACACTGTCATCAGAACTGATTTTCTTTTTGAACACCCATTTACATCTATCAGGCAAAGGTACTAGATCCCATGTGTCATTTTTCTTTAATACAAACATCTCTTCTTCCATGGCCACTTTCTAGGAATTTGCATCATCCATACCCATAGCCTCCTTTATGGTACTAGGCTCATTAGTGTTAGTAATCAAAGTAAAAATATATCTCCAATTAGAGGAGTATACATTTCTGGTTGTTGTCTTTTCCAAGTGGACCTCTTCAAAAGATGAGATGGAGGATCTATCTCTTCTTTAGAACTTTTTGAACTATTAGAACTCTTCTTTTCTTCAGGTCCTTCGTGGGATTTCGGTTCAACATTCATAGGTGTAGGAGGAAATTGAACAACATCTTTCTTTTCTTTCTTTTCTAGCCACAATACAATAAAAGAAGGCTTAACTTCTCTAAAGATAACACTTTTACTACACAAAACTCTTTCATCCATAAGATCCCAAATCTTGTACCCTTTCACACCAATAACATAACCTAAGAAGATATATTTAACAACCTTATTCTCCAACTTTTTACCTCTTCTCTCTAAGCACATGCGCATATGCCTCACAACCAAAGACTCTAAGATGTCTCATTGAGGGATTTTTGCCTAACCACACCTCCACAGGTATCTTATCAACAAGAGTTGATGCAGGAGGCTTGTTAACCAAGTAACAAGCCATAGCAACTACTTCTACTTAAAACTTTTGTCCCAAGTTGACAGGCCACTAAGCATACTCCTAGCCCTCTCCATGAACGTCCTATTCATTCTTTTTGCAACTCCATTTTGTTGAGGGGTGTATGGAGTTGTCTTATATCTTTCTATTCCATGATCTCTATATAACCTATCAAAATCTATGGAACAAAGCTCAACACCATTATCAGTCCTCAAAATATTAATCTTTTTACCAATCTAATTTTCAACAAGAGCCTTAAACTCTTTAAACTAACTAAACACTTTAGATTTACTTCTAAGGAAATATACCCATGTCCTCCTACTGTAGTCATCAATAAAAGATACATAGTAAATAAATTATAAAATGGAAGGAATAGTAATAGGACCAAAAATATCAAAATGTATCAAGTCTAATATCTTAGAAGATTCACGAGAACTAAAATAAAACTAAACATGGTTCCATTTCCATAAATGCAATGATCACAAAAATCTAACTCAAGGTTACAATCATTCAACCCCTCAACAAGATTTTTATTTTGCATGGTCCGTAGACCCTTCTCACCTATGTGGCCAAGCCCCTAGTGCCACAACATTATCTTCTCTACTGGAAGTTTTGTCTCCAAAGCATGAGCACCCTTAGGTACTTAGAAAGCATGACCATTAGAAGTGGATGCAACACACCTCTTTGTTGGTGGTTCCAATTGTGAAGGTGAAGAGTATGTAGATCTCTTCACTACAATAATAGAAGAACTATTACACTAAACCACACATGCATCCAATTGAAACAAAGTGCCAATATGAACACCTTTCATAAGAATAATAAATTCTCTAACCATCTTGCACCCTCCATTCAAGAAAACAACTTGCACACCCACATCATTCAATTTACTTATAAATAGCAAGTTCCATGCCAAACCATAAATATGCAACACACCATTGATGCCCTTCACTAGTCCATCAGGGAATCGTATCAAGACTCTTCCATGGACAACCTTCCCACCGTCATATTCTTCATATTTTATGAACCAACCTTGATGTGAGGTCATATGAAAAGACGCACTAGAGTCAATAATCCATGTACCTTCCAATGCATGTGTAGCCAAGGTAGTGACAAAGGCATCACCATCATCTTTAGAGGATCTCTTAGACTCATCATTAGAATCATCCTTTTTCTTTCTCTTCTTCTCCTCCTTACAATCCCTTTTAGAAATGACTAGGCTTGTCATAGTTCCAACATTTCACCTTAAACTTACTAGGAGACTTAGATCTCCCATGGTATTTGGATCTTGAATTATCTTGCTTTCCATCCTTCTTCTTACCTTTTTCTTTGGATCTTCCATGAACCGCTAGGGCCTCCTTAGCTGACTTAGAAATCTTCATTCACATCTCTTCAAAAATAAATGATGCAACCACCTCATCCATCTTGAACTTGGTGGTAGTGCTCCTAATGGCCATAACAAGGTGGTCCCATGAATCTAGCAAAGAACGTAGCAAAGTCATAGAATGACCCCCTCCTCCATTTTTACCCCCATAGAGTTTGGTTGGGCAACTAGCATATTGAAGGCATTAAAATGATTAGCTATACATATCCACCATCCTCCATTCTAAGAGAGCACAACTTCTTTCTTAGGAATAACTTATTCACTGGGGATTTAGCCTAATAAAATTTTCAAGGCTTTTCTAAAGACTTATTGCTAAGGACTCTTTATGAACATTTAGCAAAATTGAATCTGCCAAATAAAGTGTCATGAGACCCTTCGCCTTTCTATCCATCAAGTCACAGTCTTCTTGTTTCATACTCAATGGTTTGGTACTAGATATTATAGCCCATAGATCTCCAACTATGAGCATATATTCCATTTTAAGTTTCTACAACTCAAAATTAGTGCCAGTAAATATTTCCCTCTATTCTTGATGTGCTTTCCATCTCTTCCTGCAATAAGAAGAAAACCCACTCTACGCAACCTTCCACTCAAACAAAGATTAAACAAAAAACCCTCTACCCAACAACTAGGATCCAAGGTGATCAAGCTCTGATACCAACTGGAAGGAAGCAAGGTACATGGAAATGCTTCCTATATTAATCTTAGAGGAGAGTATTATGCAATTTTTTATCTTTACAGTTACAAAAAATAGAAACACATATAAACATAAATGGACAATATACCATAATGCAAAGTGTACATGGGGAAACCTTTTCAACAGAAAGATCCCACACTCCAAAGCAACCCAATGTATTATTCAGTAATCTTAAACAAGGTTACAATACAATTACAGAGCAAGCCTTTATAAGAGTATCACCAACATTCAATTCTAGAGTGATTTCAACAGTATTTTTATACTTGCAAATTACACCATACAAACTACAACTCCAATCACCTCTTATAGGTAAGAATTCAAACTGGAAACTATAAATGGTTTAGGAAAACCATTAGCAAACCTACAAGAAGTATGGTGCCCGAACTTGGGTCCAAATTCCAACACTACCTTCTTAGTCTTGGTCCTCTTGGCTATTTTTAGCGTATTCCTTACACGTCTTACAACTATCATAACCTGTCATATGACCACCGAACTTGGGTGCCCTCATTTGTCCTCATTCAACCTATTCAAATATGCTCTATGACAAGTGTCCATACCTATCACAATGTTGGTCAAGATTTTAATGTAACTCCCTCTTACATGCTCTTACACATCATAAGAATATGTCATATGTAACTCCCGTTATGATGACCTTACACACACCACAAGATGCTGACACACGGCAAACATATGCCAAGTCAAAATGGGATGCCAAACTCTTCATGCGAGGAAAAAACTCACTAAAGATGAAATCCAATTTACCTCCAAGTGGGACACCAACTCTCGCATAAGAAGACAAAATACACTAGAAGACAAAATAGTGAATGCATAGAAAGTACATTAAAACAAACATTAGGAATGAAAGGTTAAGACACCTTTTCCTAGCATGCAGATAGCCTCCCAAGATGAAGAAGGCTAAAGGTAAATCAAGAATTTAGAAGAAGGATATGGTAGAATAATGGCATTCTATTCAAGGATGCAATATGCAAAAGAGATGCAAGAGAGATTAGATTGCTCATGTATGAGAGATACAAGTGGGTATACATAAGATACACAGCCAGAAGATTTGAATGTACAACCAATGTGGGATAAAGGAAATGTAGTCACATGTGTGCAATACAACTCCACCAAATAAGAAAAGTACAAGTCACATGATGCAAGTACAACCTGCCTATGTACATACCCACCTAATCAAGCTTATCCTATTCTAGTCTAGGTTGAGTTACACTCGATCTATCATTCTAGTTAGAGTGAGTTAACTCCCCTCTTGATTTGGAGTGATTGAGAGTTAAACTCTTAGCCCTCTTAGAAATGTCATTTTTTTTTATTCATGGATTCAAGAGGTCTATTTATTTGTATGTTACTCTTTATAATTATGTTCCATTACTAAATATATAAATTCTTTATTCATTTTCCTAATTCTGTGATCAACTCATAAACTTTAGGTCTTGTGTAGATTTGTTGTGTATATGACAAATTCTACCAGTGAATGTCTAAGTCACATGCTTGTTTATGTGGATGTATAGGTGATATTGATGATATGTATGTACTTCACTGTTAGTGATAGATCACGAGGAGGCATCTAATGATCTGAAGGAGAGTCATCATGAGCATCTAAAATGGTGTATCAATATGATGCATAGATGAAGCCATGCAGTCTCCTAAGGAAGAGCTAGTATAAGGTGAAAGATGAAATTTATGAGATGAGCATGTTCTAGGTCCAAGATTAAATCAATCCACAAAAGCACAGGATAGAGCATGGAGTGATGTATAAGAATTTTTATATGAATCAAACCATTGTTTTGCGTCACCAACTTAGGTGTTTCCAAATATATTCATTAAAGTATTATCTCACATATATGTTCATAAGATGAAAATAATAAATATCTAATGGCATTACATCTTCATCTCCACTAAATGTAGATCTATCATTGGTGCTCTAAAAGCACATGTATTAGAAACATTGTTAATTGGATCATCATAAACAAGGAACCATCAACCACATTATGTGAATGATGGGGCAAAGGTTGCTTACCACTTAAGAAACTATCACTAAACACATAATAAATGGACCATGAACCAATGGATAGAGATGATATACCATTATGAGCTACACGAGGATCACAAGCTCATGTGAAGGTGAACATAAATAATGTGTATAATTGTTGACCTATTTTCCCCTTCCTAGAGTCAAATAGCCCAGCTTGAAGATATTGATGAAATCTCTTAAAAGTTAGATATCCTTCAATTTTTACTGAAAATCCTTGCAAAAAACCCAAAAAACCCTAGAATTTTTTGTCTTTGCCTTAGTTTTTGGCCCTTTTTTGGCCTTTGTTGGCAAAACTTCGAGTTCGCGAACATGCCAGTTTGCCGATTGGCTGATTCACTGACTAAGGCAGGAAAACTTGAAATTTCACTAAGGAAAGCATGTTTCCCTTTATCGGCAATTCTCATGTTTCACGAACTTTTTCAAAAGTTCACATTTTCACAAGTTCGTTGATTTGGCGATTTGCCGACAAAGGGGCTAGGTGAGCAATCTATCTTCAAATTTTAGCTAAGGCAAAGAGAGCAAAAGGATGCCTTTATTAGTGATTTCCCAATGGTGCGAACTCTTCAAAAGTTCAAAAATTCTTAAAGCACAAAATTTTTAAAAGTTTGAAATCTCCACGGTTCGCCGATAAGGCAAATCACCGACAAAGGAAAAGGAGGAGGGTTCGCGAAAAGTTAAATGGGCCAATAAAAGGAAATTTTGGCTAAGGCACAGTGAGTTCAAAGTTTTAAGGTTTTGTCGATAGGGTTTTTGCTGATAAGGCAAAATAAGAGTGAAGACATCGGCAAAGTAAAGTGGTTCAGCAAAGTGAAGTTTTGTAGACAAGGAAGGCTTGGTTTGAAAGTTGATGATTTTGCCGATAGGGAAAAATAGGAAACATAAAATTGGCTAAGTAAAAGAAGGAAAAAGACCCTCTCTATCGGCAAATCGGGGAAAGTTCAAACTTCCCAAATAGTTCAAAATTTCTTTAGTTCGCCGATAGGGTGATTTACCGATAAAGAAGAAGACAAAAGCGGTCAAGTTTAGGAAATGGTGATTTTTTCAGTAAGGCAGAAAAGGTAAAGCTAGGCCAAGGTTCAAAAAAGTGCAAAATCGCCAATAAAGGAGAAAGAAGAATAGTTCGCAAAAGACAAGTTTTGTTGATAAGGCGAAAAAGACACAAGGCCAAAGGTTTGGAAAAGTGGGACTTTTCTGATAAAAGGGAGCAAAGGTAAAGTTTGAAAAGTTGGAACTTTGCCGATAGAGAAGAAGAAGAAGCAAATAGGGCTTGGTTCACAAAATCAAGATTTTGCCAATAGGGGAAAACAATGGAGCCAAGCAAAGTTAGAAAAAATGGATTTTTGTCGATAAGGGTAAAAATGGGAGAAACAAGCCATAGTTTATAAAATTAAAAAGTTGCTGACTAAAGATAAAAATATGCAGAAGGCAAAGACAAAATGGTTCATAAAATGCAGATTTTGCTGATAAGGCAAAATTCAAGTCAGAGTTTCAAGAAAAGTGAGAAATCATTAAGAATAGAGTTTGTAATATATTGTAGACTTTAAATATATGAATTTAAATATTTAAAGTGTTGTAAAAGCTCTTTATAGGGAGATTTGGTGGGAAAATATTTGAATATTTTCGTTAGCCATTAATGCAGAATCAGATCGGCTTAGCTACTCCATTTCTAGATATTTTGTATTTATTGTTGCAGGTGATGAATCAACTACCTGCATTCAAGGCAACAAATATCTCCCAGCTACTTCAACATCCAAGAGATTTTCTGCATTCATGTTTGGCAAATAGACATTCCTTTTGGCATGGATATTTTTTGATGGGCTCATGGGGTGAATTTATTATAATGAATGACTCAAGTCAATGAAATGAAATGCTATATATACATGTGAAAAAGATCTAATGGGGGTTGGACAAAAAGACATCTTTTGTACTCCAACATAACCCTCCTCTGATGTAACCGTGCCTTTCTCATTAATATATGTTGGTTGTTTTTACCTCTTCATGTTGTTTTAGCTCTGTGTCATTTAGAACTAGTTTGCCTATGAATGTTTATTTCCTCTCAACGCTATTCTTCTTTTTACCTCTGTTAGAATCTGCTACATTTGTGTAAATTTATCAGTTGTATCTGGTTATTTTGTGCATTTTAGTTATGTGAGTGTTCTATATTCAAACCTGGTGTATCACCTCCTTTTCATTTCATTTTTATCCTTCTTCCCCTTTTCCTCAACAGTGGATAGATTAGGTTTAGTCTTAGCAATAACTGAATCTCCCATTCAGTGAAGGAACCAACCTCTCTCTAAAGATTTGATTTCCCTGTAGGTTCCCACACCTGGAAATCATCTCAATGTTTCACTGGATTATTGAAGCCCTAAACTGCTCCAACACATGGTGCAAATCATAGTGACAACATTTCCTGGCATGCTCGGTGGGACCGTTTGAATCTAAATCAAGAATTAAGTTGAGAATTTGGTGTTATTCTTAGTATTTTGCACTTTGGCAGACATTTACATGCACCTGATGACTCTATAAGCTCCTAGTTTTTTTACTAGTTCAACCTTTTATGCCTATGCAAACAAGAGCTTCTTCAAGAGGTAATTATCAGTTTATTGAATTGCATGTTGTTGCTTCAAGGAGAAGATCTAGGTTATCTAGGTCTCCTACAAGAAGAAATAACAGTCTTGTTCTATCTCACCCAAGAGCTCTATCTACACCCCCTCCTGTTAGGTTTTAGTATACAAGAAGAGGCTTGCACATACCCAGACTAAATTTGATTATTCCCAGTATGGCAAGAAATCCACCTTTTGTGACCTTTAATGGAGGTAGCCCTTTAGATTTGGCTACACACAATGATATACCCACTGCAGCCCTAAAGAGTATTTCGTCCTTTACGGGTGATGGTTCTACAACCCCTGTTGAGCACATCAAAGCTATATCCAACATGTGTTTAGTTCATCACATTCAACATGAAGATGTTGATGTTCGGCTCATGGTCTAGTCGTCCAAAGGAAGAGCTCTTCAATTGTTCAAGAGCTTAACCCCTGGTTCAATACATGACTGGGATGAGCTAGGAGAAGCCCTCTACAAGCAATTTGGAGAGAGGGTAGATAATGATTCACTCATAGAACAGCTAACAACGATCGAGAGAGCTCTGAGTGAGATGCTGGCAAATTTCAACTTCAGATTTCAAAGGACTTGGGAGAGAATTCCAACTCTCCTCATGCCATCTCCACAAGGTGCTTTTTTGTATTTTTTAAGAGCTTTAATTTTGATATTGTTGTAATGATGCAATCTATGGGTGCTCAAACCCTACCTGATGCCTATGAGACAACTTTAAGGGCTAAAAATTGTTTAATATAGGCTGGGAAAATTGCTCCCAGACCTCCTATACCCATTTTCCCAGAGGTACCTTCACCATTTCAACAACCCATTATTGCTTCCATCCCAGAGCCTAAAGCTTCCACTTCTTCTCTTTCTCAAGAAGAGAATGATCTTAAAACCCTAATGGCTAATTTGACCAACAAAGTAAATAGCATAGCTATTCAAACTGCCCCCAAACCTCACCAAAATTATAACCAAGGGTAGTATTCTAATCAAAATTGGAACCAGGGGTACAATTCCAATAGAAACCAGAACTGGAATCAGGGTTACTAGCCTAATCGGTATCAAAATCCTAACCCTGCTCAGCCTTTGCAAACAGTTTGACCTATCCAATAGATTCTAGCTGTAAATCCAGTTAGGGATTTAGTCCCTACTCAAAGCAATCTAGCCCAAGAGGTATATTGGTGCTACCCTTGCAACCAACCTCACAATCAGCACAAGAAAGAGATTTATTGGTGCAAAACTTTCATACCTAGCGGGCATCATTGCTAGAGGTAGCAAATAGAAACCCATAGGTAATGGTTGAGGCTATTCCTGATGCCAATATGATGCTATGGATTCTTGAAGATTTTTGTGATGTCAATCAACTTATGGATAGTGTGATCATGCCTATAAGTGGTATTGCAGACAACACTAGATCCAGAAAGAGGTAGTTGGAGGATAGCCCCATGCCTACTATGTTACAAAAAGAGCCTATTTCAAAGGCAAAAGTGGCCAGTGCTACAAATCCAATTCAGAGCAGTAGATCTGTTGTTGCAAAAGAAATTTCATCAAGCCCAAAAGCACCTAAACAAGCTGCAGATCAATCAAAGAAGGGAACATGGATTCCCTCAATGCATAAGATAGCATCTATTCCCCTAAATATTGTGGAGCAGATGAATAAAACAAATATAAATGTCTCAATGTGGGAAGTAATGTCAATCCCCTCTCAAATGGATTTATTACGAGAAGCCTTAAGGCAATTCCCATCAGCTGAATCAGTAGCAACTAACTCATCAACAAAGCAGAAATAAAAGAGCCCAGTTAGTCTTGTATAAACAACAAAAGAGCAAGTGAGTTCAACAAAGAAACCATCCCCTTTCTACTTGTCTCTAATCATTGGCAAGTTTCTAGTGCATAATTGTACGATTGACTCAGAGGCTAGTGTTTCAGTCATTCCTAAGAAGATAGCAGATGCATTAGGCATCAAGTATACCCCTACTTCATCAGGAGCATTATAGTTGGATGGCACTTCTATAAACATTATGGGAGTGATCAAGGGACTAGACTTGACTCTACATGCCTGTCCAAACTTGACTTTTCGTCAAGACATTTCAGTCATTGATCTTCCTCCTTTCTTTGCTATTTGCTTTTCAAGAGACTTCACAGCTAAGGTAGGTGGATGCCTTTCTTTTGACTGGTCGCATATGCTATTGAGAACTAGATATGGGACAAGGTTCACCATTAAGGCTAAACCAATTTCGAACTATCATGTGGATAACTATGACCCTAACATGGTGAATCCTCATGTTATGATTCATGGTGAGGAAGTGCATGATTCAGAGTCTCTTGAGACAACATCTTCACCTCTTCCAATCCCTGATCTTTTCCTTAATGAGTTGGCAAGGGATCACTACGATTTTGATCCTTATGAGACCACTGAGGCAACTGATTTGGGCACCTATATGATCCATGAGGGGAATTCTTTAGTCCCTCTTGTACTTAAACCAACTGATGACTCTAATGGCCCATGGAAAATGTTTTTTGATGGTGCAAAGAGTAGAAATGGAGCTGGTGCAGGGGTCTCACTAATCTCTTCAACTGGTAAGAAGCTGCATTTTGCTCATAGTCTACATTTTTCTTGCACAAATAATGTAGCAGAATATGAGGCATTGGTTCATGGATTGCTACTCGCTAAGAAGAAGAACATCAAGCATTTGGAGATCTTTGGAGACACTAATTTGGTGGTCAACCAATTTAGATAAAAATGTGCAATTAAAAATTAGCTTCTCAGAGCTTACAGATAGAGTTTGGGGCTTGTTTGAGAATTTTGATGCTCTCAACCTACATTTAATCCCAAGGAAATTAAATGCTAATGCAAACCAATTAGCAATAGTTGGTGCTCAATTCTCTCCACCTACTGATTTGTTTCAGGGTCCTGATCAACATGTTAAAATAGTAGTTAGGCCCTATGTTCCTGACAATGATATACATTGGCAAATTTTTTATAGCAATGATTGTGAGCTTCATCCAGAATGAAGTTGAGTTCTCATCCATGCTGCAGTCCAGGCTACAAGAGGGTTATGGTGATCAAATAATTCAATTGAAAACCAACAAGTTGGCTAAGGGTTTAGTCACTCTTGAGGCAATTTTCAACCATGATGATAAGTTCAAGGGCGAGAGAAAGAACATGATGTTCAAAAAGTAAGACTACTAAAAGGTTACTGTCACCCAAGATAAAGAGTTACTGCTGGGAAAGGTATGTCAAGATGCTGAACAACGAGATTTTATACACCTTTCTCAAAAATATAGTTATGTTTTGGAATGGAGTTATGAAGACCTAAAGGGTTTTAATCTAGATGTTGCCCATCATTCCACCAATTTGGATCTAAATGCCAAGCTCGTTCACCAAAATCAATGGCCCATAAACCCTAAGATTGAGCCTCTGATGAGAAAAGAGTTTGTAAAGCTCATCCAAGCAAGAATTATTTTCCCATTAGGTACTCCACTTGGGTAGCTAATCTAGTACCTGTGAGGAAGAAAAATGGTGAGATAAGGCTCTGTGTGGATTTTCGGGACCTGAATCGAGCTTCCTTGAAGGATCACTACCCTTTGCCCTCTATGGATCAAATTTTGCAAACTGTTGCAGGGGCAGAGAGGTTTTCACTACTTGATGGCTTTTCTGGTTATAACCAGATCTTTGTCAAAGAGGATGATAGATTTAAAACAATATTTACAACTAAGTGGGGAACCATGGCATATGCAAAAATGCCATTTGGTCTTTCTAATGTTGGTGCCACATTTCAGAGGGCAATGGACATTACCTTCAAAGGTTTTATAAACAAGTTCATCCTGATTTATTTGGATGATATTATAGTCTTCTCCAAGAGAGGAGAAAATCATATGGAGCATCTGGAGAAAGTCTTCCAAAGATGTAGAGAGTTTGGGGTGTCTTTGAACCCTAAAAAATGTATTTTTGTTGTTGCTTAGGGTAAGCTTCTGGGCCATTTAGTGTCTAAGGATGGGATCCCATATATCCTAAAAGAACATCAGCTCTTCTTTCTCTTCCTTTGCCTGCTCACAAAAAAGCTCTACAATCATTCCTTAGGCAGATCAATTTTGTTAGGAAGTTCATTCCTAACTGTGTTGGCTTGGTGAAACCTCTAACCCTTATGCTTGACAAAGATGTTGTTTTCAAATGGACTAAAGAAGGGAAAGATGGTTGTGAGAAGATCAAAGAAGAGATTACCCAAGCTCCTACTCTCATGAACCCAAATTATGAGGACTTCATCTTTTATGCCTATGGAGGAGAGAGCAACATTGTTTTTATTCTGATGCAGCAAAATGAACAAGGAATGGAACAACCCCTGGCCTTCTTTAGTCAGACCTTGAAAGATTATGAGGTTAGATACAGTCCCATGGATAAACAGGTATTTGCCATTGTTAGAGCCTTGAAACAATTTAGATATATGTTGGCAAATAATAATATCAAAGTTTTAGTTTCTCATCCTAGTGTGAGAAATTATATAATGGGCATTGAAATTAGTGAAAAGAGAGCAAGCTGGGTCACTAAGATCTGGGAATATGATGTGATCATCAAAGCCACTAAGTTGATTAGAGGCAGAGAATTGTGTGAACAACTATCTTAAACTACTGTAGATGAAGTGAGTTGTGTAATGAAGAGAATTACCTGATTCAGCTATAGGTTTTCCAAAAGTTTGCATTTTCACAAGTTCGCCAATTCGGTGATTTGTCAATAAAGGGGCCAGGTGAGTGGGCTATCTTCAAATTTTGTCTAAGGCAAAGAGAGCAACAGGATGCCTTTATCAGCAATTTCCCAACGGCACAAACTCTTCAAAAGTTCAAAAATTCTTAAGTTCACCGATCACGCGAATCCCCGATAAAGGAAGATGGAATGCGGAGGAAAGAAAACAAGGCTTTGTTGGTTATTCTCAAAAAGTGTGAACTTTTCAAAAGTTTGAAATCTCTGCGGTTCACTGATAAGGAAAATCACTGACAAAGGGAAAGGAGGAGGGTTCACAAAAAGTTAAATGGGCCGATAAAAGGCAAATTTGGCTAAGGTACAGTGAGTTTGAAGTTCCAAGGTTTTGCCAAAAGGGTTTTTGCCGATAAGGCAAAAATAAGAGTGAAGACATCAGCAAAGTAAAGTGGTTTGGCAAAGTGAAGTTTTGTCGACAAGGAAGGCTTGGTTCGAAAGTTGATGATTTTGTCGATAAGGCAAAATAGGAAACATAAAATCGGCTAAGTAAAGGAAGTAAAAATACCCCCTCTATCAATGAATCAGGGAAAGTTTGAACTTCCCAAATAGTTCAAAATTTATTTAGTTCACCGATAGGGTGATTTGCAGATAAAGAAGGAAAAAGCACTCAAGTTTGAGAAATGGTGATTTTACCGATAATGCAAAAAAGGTAAAGCTAGGGCGAGGTTCGAAAAAGCACAAAATCGTTGATAAAAGAGAAAGAAAAATAGTTCGCAAAAGATAAGTTTTGTCAATAAGGCAAAAAAGACACAAGGCCAAAGGTTCAAAAAAGTGGGACTTTTCAGATAAAAGGGAGCAAAGACAAAGTTTGAAAAGTTGGAACTTTGTCAATATAGAACAAGAAGCAAACAAGGCTTGGTTCGCAAGATCAAGATTTTGTCGATAAGGGCAAACAATGGAGCCAAGATGTTACACCCAGTGTGTTTCTATCCATTTACTATTTACCTAGATTGGTTAATTTGTTTGAATATTGAATGATTATGAATCTTTGCATTTATGAGTATTATGAATCTTGAATGGAATAGGATGAAAAATGGAATAATGCAATGTCTTGTATTAAAAGTGATTATTGTTAGGAAATGAATGAAGTAAATCATTATATTTTGATCAGCTAACTATTGTGGCGATGATCTAAGTGGATGCAGGAACAGGTTGCTCTTGTTGATGATTGCTTTTACACATTCATAACAAAAGTTAAAATTCAAAAAATGAACCTAATTGTCTTGAAAGATATGAAGGAATCAATTAAGATTACTTAATCCCAAGTTTCCGTATGGTCAGGTCTTGACCTTGTGGATAGTTCAGTAGGTTAATATGAAGCTGTAATATGCAAGGGGTCTTACTTGATTTAAATTGATTTATGACTCACTGGACTCGAATTATGCAAATTGTTGCAAATATCAACAAATTATCTATCTCTTTGTATAAATTTGTTACTATATCACAAAGCTTTATATGATTTATATTAAGACAAGCTTTTCTTTTCAAATACTATGAAAATTGTCAAATATTAACTCAATTGTTCATGTTTTCTTCAAATATTAGACAATCTCCTTTAGATTTCTGCGTTTAAGCTAAATATTTCAAATTGTTTGGGAAAAGTTAGAGAAATTTAAATTCAACACCATTTGCTATAGGATCTAAATGTTCTGTCATGCACGTTATAAGAAATACAGTAAACCTGATCAAATCAGCAGACCAAATCATTAAATGTGGATGCCCTGAGTATTTTCACGAACATACATTCAAGATTGCGAGCTTTAAGAGATATTATTTCAAATACAAAGAAGAGCCAGAAGACACTCTGAATATAGATGCAAAATTTCAGATTCATTTATATTCAAAACACATAGTCATATACGATTTACAATGTATGAATGACTCTTAGCTTCATTAATCAAATTCACATAAAACTTACAACGCTTTATAGATACAATAAGAAAGCTGGATATTCCACGCGTTCCTTAGTGCAGACATAGGCGACCGCCTCTAAACTAAAGTACTCCTTCTATTCAAAATGCTTGAACCAATTACAACTGCTAGCTATCTTTGAAAAATCTCGGTGTAAGTAATGTACAAGTAGCTCAGTTCCTTATATAGATTTTGAACTTCTCATTTCTATGGCTACAAACTTCATCTATGGTTGAGATCCTTCCCCTTTTTGATCAATGGTACGCATTCATCTCTAACCGTCTGCCAAAATATCTAAATGGCATCTTTTCCCCGTCAAAGGATGCTATTGGAATCTTTCAAAAATAAGATTCCCCTTTTCTTTGATTTCCTCTCGCCGATACTGTTTATTTGACTTTTCTCAAAAATTATTGCTGCCTTTGTCTTCTCATTCTTTCAAATATGTTTTGAAATTGCCAATACACCTTCTACAAAGGTGTGGTCCCCTCCTGGACTCTTTGCCCATAAATACTCTTGCATCACAACTTCTTTTCTCAATTTCTTTTCTCTATCTTCTGAGTCTTCTCTTCTTCTCTTATACTTCTTCATTTTAGCACTTTCTTCCACTAATGAATCCATAATCTGTTTGCTCATATTTGCCTCAGGATTTTCTATGCATGGTGTGCAAATGGCATTAAATTCTGTTAAGGCCCTTTCCTCTCCATATGCTGGCACTTCCATACATTCATGCACTAAAAGTTTCTCTACTATCTTCTTGTACATTCTAATCATTTCATTTGCTTTCTCTTCTAAATCCTGGACAATTGTTATACATTTTCTGAGGTTATCTTCCTCAAACTTAAGCTCTAATCTTGTCTGTGGCACTTAACTTGCCAGTGAAGGGATAATTACTCCTTCATTAATTAACTCTTATGTTCTTTCTTCAATTTCTGTCAGTTGTTTCAGTTCAGACTTACATTCTTCCTTTCTAAATTGGCGGTTATGTATGAGTATACTACATTTATTCTTTTCTTTTGCAACTGCCTCCCAACTTTTCACAGCCTGCTTTATTATCTGCTCACCTTCCTATATAAAATCCTTGAACCATTCATCAAGAATATTGGCCTTCAGCCTTTTATTTTCCATGTCCCTTATTTCTTCTTTGGATACAACTGCTATGTCACTGGGCAGTTCTGGGACTGTGGTATTGGGATCAAATATCTCTTTAATAAATTGCTGTAACTAGACAATATGTCCCTTTAGATACTCCTGCTTGTCTTTGTCCTTTCTCGGCATCTCTGTTGTCACTTGGTGCATATCCTCCCACTCAGTAATGTGCTGCTCTCTAGTAGTATGCCCAAGGTCAAAATTTAATATCTTATACTCTTCTAAGGCGATTTCACCTTTTGCTTTCTCCTTTTGAGGTATGGCTAGATTCAGCACCCTAGATCCACCTGGACCTCTCTGTATAGCTGACATTGTCCTAGCCTTTCTTTTTTCTTTCCTTGGTGTCTTCTCACCTAACAAACTCTTGATGTCAATTGGTACTAATTGTACCTCTTTTTTCTCCTTTCTTATTTCTTCTCCTAACCAGGCAGGAATTTCCTTGGTACCTTCTGTAGTTTTGACTTCATCAATCACCTCTTCATGAGGCTTCTCCGTTTCAATTTCTTCTTGTTGTTCTTCGTCTTCTTGTTGTTGTGGTGGGGGCTCTTGTTCCATGGGATCATTTTCCTATTCTTTTGATTCACGTTCATTTTCCTCTTCTTCTATTTTAGTGTCCCCTCCATCTTCAGCTTCCTCTTCAGGACCTTCTTCTTTTGATGGTTCTTTTTCCTGATCTTCTTTTGTATGTATTTGCTCTATATCAGGCATGTTTACATCTTCTACTGGTTCCTCAGTTTTATTTTCATCCATCTTTTATGGCTCTTCTCTATCTTCAAGCCTCTTGGTTGCATCTTCTGTATTGATTGCACCCCTTGTATTCTCACTTTCCTTTTGTTATGCTTCAGACCTATTAACTTGTTTTGTGGCTGCAGAGGATCCTACCACTGTATCTTCTTCTTTTGTTTCTCTTTCCTCTTGATCTTGCATATTTTCTGTGTTTTTCTCTTCTTCACTTTGTTCATCATACATATTAAACATATTCAAGACATATGCTCCTGATGTGTCAGCTTTTGTTTCATCTTTTGCTTGATCATGCTTTTCTGTAATTATCTCTTCAGGTATTCCTTCTTTCTCAGCTTCTTCAATCTTATGGGCTTCCTCTTGTACATCTTTAATGATTTCAGGAGGAACTAAGGTACCAAATGAGTCCACTGATCCTGTTTCTTCTTGTACCTTTTCCTCTTCATGCTCTGAGCTTTGCTCAATCTCCATTTCAGCTTGAGTGCCTTGCTCTTCTTCTTCACTTAGGAAATCACTAGAATCTTCTTCTATTTCAATCTCCTTTCATGGTTTCCTTTCTTTTTTCACCTCGCCCCCTGTATCTGCTTTTTTCTGCTTCGGGGCCATTCTGTGGAAACATGCATCTTTTAACTTTCGTTTTACTTTCCTGTCTAGGGTTTTTACTATGAATTTCTGCTTTTTACCATTTTACCCTAACTCATTTGTCCTTTCTATTTTTTTTTGACTTTTAAATTTGCTAATCCCTACCCATTTAATTAACAGTTAAAACACGGATTGAACAAATTCCTACATTTTACTGAAATTACTGAAATTAAGAGGTGTCTTACCAACTGAAAAGAAACGACGTTTTGGGATAAATACCTGTATTTCCTGACCGTTTAACCGTTGTCGTTGAATTACTTTTACCTTTTTCTTTTGCCCAGCTACTGTAACTCCGTCGGCTAGGTGACTTCTATTCAAATTACTGTAACAACTTCGTTCTTCTCTGCAATTTTTAGCTCTTAACAATGTATATCTAAAAGTGAAATAACATTAATTTTACCCTAACTCTCGCTAAATTTTACCCTTTTTGAGTGTTAGATCCGCATTAATTACAGCAATTAATATGCCAAACTTCGGCTTTCTATTGCAGTGTATGCGTCTTTTTAAACTTTTTACCGTTATTTCATTTCTGCATACATACCTTTTCTTTGTATATTTCATTGCATGTTGCCTTTGTATGTTTTCTTTGTATCTTTTAACATACAAGCCTTTTATGCAAGAAATCAAACTAAAGTCTCTTTCCTTTTTTCTCTTTTTCCGTACATGTATCTTTGCTTTGTATATCACTTCTTGTATATTCCTTTGTATGAGCACATATACAAACATCTTATACAAACCTTCTCTTTACCTTTTATCCTGCGGTGCTTTTACTTTCTTTATATCTAAAATATGTACATCATAAACATACAAGCATTAAATCATACAAAGACTTTTCTGTATTTAATTTCTTTTGACATCCGGCTTGTATCTCCGCTTTGCATCTTTCAACTTGTACATCGGCTTGTATATTAGAGATATACATTGTTATTATACAAGCCCGGTGTGCAATCAGTGGGGTCCACCTTACCTTTTACTTGTATCTCCGTGATGCATATAACACTTTGTATCAAACCCTTAGATACAAAGCCCAATATATACAAAATCATTTGTATCTTCTTATTGGACTTCTCATTTTATAAACCACAGTTTACTTACCCTTTCGACTCTGCGACATGCATATAAACTCAATGCATCTTTCAATATATTTTAATTCACGATGCATCACTGTAACCAGATTTTAATATTTCCTGAGTTCCGTAGTGTATGTATAAAGTGAAATGTATGTCTCCGAAACATACACATACAAAGCTCGAAACATACCTCTATAAAACCACATTTCATCCTCCTTTCGGTTCTGTGACATGCATATTACGTTGTATATCCCCTTGTATGTTTCCTGTTTGACAAACATACAAACCCTTTATACATTCAACGGACTTAACTGATTATTTATTCTAACTCTGACCTCCGTCAGGCCCGACTTGTATATAAGGATAAAGAGTTATCAAAATGCATACAAGTATAATGGTATAATAAACCCAACAACTCCCCTTTGTGACTTAAACAATGACTCAATATACAAACAACTTTGTATATGCAACATACAAACCCTCCCATTATACATTTACCAAAAAACACGTATAAATTGTAAAATATTGGGAATTTTAAAATGGTTCAAAAAGCAACCCTTACTTATTTTTGACAAGGAATTCACCCATACTCTGCCTTGGTACTTAATGTTATTTTTTCTTTACTTTCAACAAGGTTTGTACCTTTCACTCCCTTTTCCCTTTTACCACCAAGCAGACCCAGACACACAAGACAACAACCACACCAGGGGTCCTCATTTTGCTAAGAAGTAAAATGGGGCGTGTTGTGAGCATCACAACAACTAGAAACCAAATAAAACAATTAAATTAAAACCACTAAAGAAAACTAAATGAAATAAATTTATAATTTCCAACTATCTTTCTGCAAATCATTATCTAACTTGAGACTCAATGTATTCAATAAGGTGCATGAATTTCCCTTTTCAGTTTAAGTGGGTGCACGTGATTAATAATCTTCATCTTAAAAATCAATTGAACAAACCAGTGACTGATATTAGACTACCTAGTTGATGTCATTCCCTCATAGCCAACCGGATAGAGCCTTGCTGCCAGTAGGCGTCCATAGCCCCAGCAAGGTTATCGTTACAATTCTCCTAAGTAGAGCCCCACTGCCAGCAAGCGTCTATAGCCCCGGTAGAGTTACTTAGATGACTTAACTTGGATTTTCAGTAAAATCTACTTTATTTATTTATTTAATTAATATTTTGTATTTGATAGAGACTTCATAAGATATTACAATTGTAACTTCATGATGCAAGGAATGATCACTTGCTAAAATTAAGCTGAGAATTGTAATGGTAGCAAGGGTGACCTCTGATTTTTCACCTAATATCTACACTGGTAAGTTCAACAAACCCAAGGATTTTAGGTGTGTCATTGTGAGAAACTTCCCTTGAATACTCAACCCATAGTTATTGAATACAAAATTTCACAAGTCAACTAACTTTCTACATTCATGACAGTCACAACAAGTTATGCATAAATTTTAAATAATTAACTTGAATGTTCTAAATTTTCTATTATTTTCGGTGGTTATTAATCTGCTCCTGAATACTTCAAAACAAAACAAACATCCCTGCTAAAGCAACACAACACACAAACAAAACAAAACAAAAATAACCCAAAACTATACATTATTCACATTATGATACACAGAAACTAACTACCCTCACCTCAAGCTTGAAAGTAATGTTTCAAATGTTGGCCATTAACTGGTAATGGCACATCTTCCCCAGTCAAGGTCTTGAGCCTGAAAGTATTGTCTCCTATTATTTCTGTGACCTATAATGGACCCAGCCATAACTTGTCAAATTTCCCATGATTACCTTTCTTTTCATGTGCTTTGTCCCAGCACAGCACTAAGTCTGATATTCTAAACATTTTGACTCTTGCTCTTTTGTCAAACCATCTCTTGACTACTGCTTGATGTTTGGCAATTTTTTCAATTGCCTGATCTCTTTTCTCATCCAGTTGTAGCATTTGGATGATCCTGGCTTCCCTGTGATCATCAAAGCCTAAATATTCATTAGCAAACTTCCAGATAGGTATTCTTAAATTCACTGGAAGTATGGGATCAGCCCCATAAACTAAATGATAAGGTGCATTACCTAAAGCTTCCTTAACCTTAGTCCTATCTACCCACAACACATACTTCAGCAATGTGTTATGTTAGTATTTAAATATGTATATGCAGGCCCCTTCCCAAAAATCTAAAAAGTTCTAACTCTTTTGACCTCTGTAGTGCTAAAAAATGCAAAAAATCAGTCATATGTGTGTGCCTTTGTATATACAAGGTGGTTTGTATATACATGCGGGTCAATTGTGCATTGGCGGGTCAGAAAACTCTTTCGCCCTTTGAAAAAATCAGTTAGATGCATTTCCGAATGCATATCAAGCTTAGAATGTGCATATACAAAGGGGGAATCTTTCGCAGATTCCTGGGAATATTCTCGCTTTGTATATCGGGTTGCATATAGGTATGCATTGAAAAATATACAAGGGCGCACATGCAAGATGAACAGTGCAGCGGGGAAGATACATGTGGTAGGGCCCACAGGTATATACAAACGAGTTTGTATATTCGGCATATAAAGGAAATATACATTTGATGAGATACAAGTCGGTTTCGAAAGGTTCTCCAATCTAGCTGATAAATGAGTTGGAATCCGCGACTTGTATATTTGCTTTTATATGTGCAACATACAAGATAGAGGTACAAAGGAAGACATACAATCCAGACCCGATGAAGATTTCAAGTTGCTTCATAAACATTTGGGGTCCGTGGCGTGCATGTATATGGCATTTGTGCATGCCGATATACAAAGGGTGAGGTGCAAGCCGGATTTTAAGGCGGATGCAATGTGTTTTATATTTTTGGAAATCCGTGGCTTGTATCTAAATTGTATGTATATGCACATATATAAGGAAAAATGCAAGAAAGAAGATGCAAGGTGGACCCGATTGAAAATTTCAATTTGCTCTGTTACAGCTTGGGGTCTGCCTTGTATGTTGAACAGTTGCGTGTATATGCATCCTGCATTTACAAAGATGTAAAAAATGATTGTATATGCATATGTTTTTGCATATACAAGGGCAAAAAGGCAAAATAAAAGGAGAAAGAGCTAGCGATAGAAACATGAGGTGCCTACGTGGCACGATTTCACTGGCCGACGACTTTTCAACATTTTTGGGTGCCGTGGATCTCAGTGATAGGAGTGGATCGACGGCCTTGTTTTGAACCTGCAGCGATGGATTTTTCCTGAGAGTGTGCAGTCATTTTTTTAGCAGGAAATTTTTCAGAGGTACGCTGTTGCTACATTTCAGAGAGCCTGTGGGTAGCTGAAGCGTCAATGGCAGAATTGTAGCGGTATGGGTCGATGATGGACAGGTCAACAACCCGATTGAAGATGAATGTCCTTGAATGGTGGTGCAGATCCTGATTCCATCTACTCATTCCTCTCTGTCTCCCCACAGCGTTGAATATTTCTGAGCGCCATTCCTCATGCATTAAATCTAACAGATTTTTGATTTGCCTTGTAATTAATTTTTGCCGAGTACATAGTCTTGGTATAAAAGCCAAATTGTGTTACTTGTTGTGGTTGGTTGAAGACTTGGGCAATTTTTTGTGTGAATAACAAAATACAGAGCATTTCATGTCTGTTTTATCTCTGTGGAGTTTATGTGTTGCATCTGAGTTGTATCTTGCACATATGTTTAGTTTTAGTGTTAATGTTATATGAAAAATGCATTATTGCATGTGTTTATCTGTCTATCTCCATTTGTTGTATGCATTTTCTTCTTTTGAATCTGGTTGCTAAGGGTTTCTCAGATTCTAGGGTATAGTCTTGCTGTACCACATGCTTAATCTGCAACTTCCATTCAAGGAGTGGATTAAATTGTTTTAGGTTAAAGTGTGGAGAAGATTGTATGTCAGCTGGGATATCCATAAGCAGAGACAGTTAAATACCCATTCTTGGGTGATGTTTGTAAGGCAAGCATCAATCTAACCCCTTAAAACTCAAATGACAGTTGCAAGCCATTCTTATGTATACGTCTAGTTGACTCCTTGCCCTGAGATAGGCACTGGTCTGTTCTTGTGAAGTAGTTATGATCCAAAGCCCCTGTCTTGCATCCAAACCATAATTTCAAACCATTCCATATTTCTAACCTGTTAGTTGTAGGAGTAGGATTAAGAACCCCTGCATACTCTCATACCTAACCAGTCATATATGTCCAAGAAAGTTGCCAAACTTGTGATCTATCATTTAGATCTTGGTCTATGCATGAGAGTATTCTTCCTGTTCTGAAAAGCTAAATCTTTCTGTCATTGGGTGAGTCAAAGTGTCAAATCTTTAGCTAATAGGGATACCCCCTTGGTGCAGCAGAACTAGAAGTGAAGGGGAGGCAGCTCACGCAACCTCTCATGTCTATTGGCCGAATCTGCCCGTGCATTGGAACTGGCAAACCCTCTGCTGATTCGAAAATAAATACCAACATGTTCCACTCTCTAGGATTCTTTTCAATTAGCTTCTTGATTATATCCAATAAAATTTTGTTTGTAGACTCAGCTAACCCATTCCCTTGAGGATAATAATTTGAAGAAAACTTTAAAACTATTCCGTATTCAAATGCCCATTTGGAAAATTTCAAAGAAGAAAATGTAGGGCCATTATCACATACCAGCAAATATGGAGCTCCAAACCTTGTTATGATGTTTTCTTCAAGGAACTTAATAACTACCTCAGTAGTAGAGAATTTGCAACATGTGGCTTCAGTCCACCTTGTACAATAGTCAGTTACTGTCAGTATAAACTTGTGTCCTGTAGATGATGGAGGATTAATGACTCCAATGAAATATAAGCCCCATTGTGCAAATGGCCTAGACTCGATGACAGGGTATAATGGATTAGCCCAATTCCTTCCCTTATCTGCTGTAGTTTGACAAATGTGACAACTTCTAATGTGACTCTATGTATCCTTAAACATTGTAGGCCAATAGTATCTTTCTCTCAATATCTTATGCGTCGTAGCTAAATGGGAACCATGAATAGTCCCATACTTGTCATGTAATTCTGACAACACCTTATCTGCTTCATCTCTGTTTAAACATCTTAAATATATTCCTCCATGGTTCTTCTTGAATAGAAGACCTCCTTGTACCATGTACTTCTGTGCTTTGATCTTTAAAGCTCTCCTTTGAGAAGATTTCATCTTACTTGGGTACTTGCCTGATATCAGAAAAGTATTCAAGTCATCGTACCACCCTGATGCATCACTAGAATTCAACTTATATTGTTGTTTCACCAAGTTTGGATCTGTGTTTGCTATGGTTTGTACTAGTGCTTGTCCTCTGACTAGCTTCATTGGGATAATTTCCATACCAAACTCTTGCAGTGTTGTAATCCATTTGGCTCTTTTCTCTCTAGGTTCATTCTACATCAGCAGCATCTTCACAGCTGCATCTGGTACTATGGCTTTAACTTGACTGCGTAAGATGTAATGTCTGAACTTTTTTACTGCTCTTACCAGCGCAAATTCTTGTCTTTTTGTATCAAAATATTTTAGTTGTGCATCTTTCAGAGGTGCACTCATGAAAGCTATGGGTTTCTCCTCATTATCTTCTCCCTTCTGTGTTAAGGCAGCTGCAACTAAATGTGAAGATGCAAAAGAATAAATATAAAATGGATTTGTGTAATTCAAACTTGTCAGCACAGGAGCATCAAAAATAGCTTCTTTGATATCTTCAAATGCAGCTTTGGCTATTAGTGTCCATTCTATCACCGCATCTTTCTTCAACATGGCGTTCAATGGTTGCACAATCTCTGCAAACCCTATAATAAACTTCGTGATAAAGTTAATTTTACCAAAAAAGGACTTTAGTTCTTTCTTACTATTTGGTAATTGTAATTTCTTTATTCCTTCTATTCTATCAGGATCAATAGATATCCCATTCTCAGAAATAACATGCCCCAACAACTTTCCTTTAGTTACCCCAAATGAACATTTCTTAGGGTTGAGAGAAATTTCGTACCTTTCACATCATTTAAGTACTTTTCTTAGATCTTCAGCATGAGTGGATGCATCTTTAGAATAAACAGTTAAATCATCCATATAAATTACAATGCACTTACCTGACAATCCACGGAATGCAATATCCATGGCCGCTGAAAAGTCGCACATGCATTGATTAAACCAAACGGCATTCTTTTGTATGCATAATTACCCCATTTGCAAGTAAAAATAGTTTTCAACCTGTCTTCTTTATCAACTAAGACTTGGTTATATCCTGAAAATCCATCTAGAAAAGACATCATCTTAGCTCCATTCACTGCTTGCAGCATTTCATCTATTGGAGGCAGGGGATAATTATCTTTTTCAGATGCCTTGTTCAAATTTCTAAAATCTACACATAACCTGATGTCTCCACTTTTCTTTCTCACAGGTACTAAATTAGCTACCCAGGTTGAATGTCTGACTGGGAAAATTATTCTGGTTGATAGCAATTTTTTCACTTCTTCAAAAATCAAAGGCTCTAAAATGGCATTCATAGGCCTTTGCTTCTGCCTAAATGGTTTAACATCTGGTTTCAATGGTATCACATGAGTTATGATGGATGTATCATATGTCTTTAAATCCTCATATGTCCATGCTATGACATGTTTGTAATCTTTCAGAACATCTATAATTTCTTTTCTCAATTCCTCAGAGCAAGCTTTTCCAATCTGTACATTTTGTAAACTCTGCTCTGTTCCAAGGTTATATGGATCACACTTACCTCCCTCAATTTTGGGTAAGTCCTTCTATCTTACTACTCCATCAAAATCAAAGATCTGTTCTAACTCAATCACTCCTTTAGGTAAGAAATTGCTTTTTAAGTTGATTATGTCTCCTTCATCCCAAGACACATCAGGCCTTTCTTGTTCATCAATAATTTGAGCTTCAAATACCTCATTACAAGTTAGAAAATCTACAATTTGCTGATCCCCTTCAAATACCTGAAAATGAGTAACATTATCTGGTATGATAGGGACATTTACTAATTCAACAGCAAATCTTTTTAATCCTGACAGTGTTAAAGGTTCTAATGTGCTAGCAACAACTGCTAATGCATCTGGTCTATGGTTCAATTCTCTAGGGATATGTTCTATGTTGAAAGCATCAAATGAATCTATCAAATCCCACACCCTATGCCTGTAGCAAACCATCTTTTTATAATTGCATGCATATAATTTCCTTACTTGTCTGACTCCTAACTCAGAATCTGAAAACAGTCTGATCATTTTTACCTTTTTCTTGATAGCCATCACAAGTCCATAAATCAAAGCATCATATTCTGCAACATTGTTAGTACAAGGAAATTGTAGCCTATATGCTGCTAAGTATGACTTACCATGAGGATCTATAAGTTCTACACCTGCACCTGCACCTTGTTTAGATTTTGATCCATCACATTTTAGTGTCCACATGCCTTCCTTATTCTTTTGACCTTTTACTTGGGCATGTTTTGCTTCTCCTATCACAGGTGAGGTGCTATCTTGTTTTTTCATTGGTGACTCATTTTGACTTATTTGCATGTTTATCCTTTCAGTTTGTAGATCAGAATGACAGACACTTTTGTCTTCTTTTTCTTTTCCTAAATTTGGAGTTAATACATCTCTGTTGTTCTGAAAGTATCTCTCTGGTTGATTAGGATTAACTTTTCCTTCTTTCAATTCCATTCCTTTTGTGCATTTTATGTATTGATACTCAATAATATCTCTGCACATTCCATAATTCTCCTTAGAATGAGGCTTATCATGGACTCTACACATGTTTTTGTACAATTTGCACTGAACTGGAATATTTTGTCCAATACACTTTTTCATTTCTTGTCTAATGATCTGTCCAAAACTACTTATTGCATTGTTTTCTTCATCAGAAGAATTTCCATCAAACTCAATGAATAATATTGTTTCCTTACTGACATGTTTTTCCCTAAAATTCAGCATTAAGATTTCTTCAATTTGTACCCCTTTGTTAGTGATCCTATAAACACCAGGTTCAACAGAAGCATACAATATTTCATTAGTCCTATTGTACTCTGTAATCATGTGTTTCATCCTGGGTTCAGCTTCTATCTTGATCTGATTTGGAACACCTCTCCAAGGTAACCACATATGTGAAAAGTCAGTGGCCATATATCCATTCAATGTTTTAGACTAGTCTCTACTCAACAACATTCCATAATTATCAGGTATATCTACTATCCAAATGTCAATAAATTGACTTACCCTAGGATCTCAGGCTAACTGCATTTGAATATGCATAAGTTCTCCTATCACATTAACCTTAGTTTTATCCAATTGTGTAACAACTTTAGCAGATTTAGTGGGAGTCAACCCTAAAGTTTTGCATATTCCTAAAGGCATTACATTAGTTGATGCACCTGTTAGATCTAGGGCACACAAATGAGAGGGGGGGTGAATCAGTTGTACAAAAAACTTGCTTTTACTTTAGACACTTGATTCTTCTTTGTTATTTAATAGCATATTAATTAACCATTCATGAAAGCATAAAACATAAACACCAGACCAGATAAACATCAACACATTAGACACCAAGATTTTGACATGGAAAACCTGGTTAAGGGAAAAACCACGGGGTGATTAACCCAAGGATTATCCTCTATTAGAAGAATAAGAAAAATGGATGGCACATGCCAATTAGGGCTCACTGCCTGAGCACACTGCTCATAAGAGGCACACTGCCTACAAGAGACACACTGTCTACAAAGTAACAAGTATTACAAACTTGAACTGGAGAATGACATCTTTACCATGCCTGGATCAGTTCCATTTAAGCCCAAAAACTCTTGCTCTGCCTTTCGCACTTCCCTTTGCTATATCACACTCATCCCCACAAGACACACTTCAAAATGAATTCACAAACCCTTATTTATACAAGGCATCAACTTAGGAACAATCATCTAAGTCGGCAAACACCTACAAGATCATTCGCAAGACATGTAATACATCCGGTCGGCCAGTCTTAAGAAGAACACCAAAATTTGTGGTTATTCTTCGAATGCAAACTCTAACTTCAATGCGGACCGCCAATAAGAATAGAACACGATCCAAAGATCACCAAAACCTTTCCTGAGTCATCAAGAATATCAACACTTTATCAGCTTACTTGAATTCTTCTGTTCTTCATCTAGAACTTCAAGAACACAGTCTGTCATCACTGTCATAATGAAAAATGTTCTTCCGGACCTCCAAATCATTCACAAATCTAGTTGTCACTTCACACTGACTTCTTCAACACTCCTTCCAATCCGCAGAATGAGATAATTTAATTCCGGATCTCACCGGACCAATCTGTGACACTCTGTCTCCACTGAACACCTGCCGGAACCGATTCTACACAAGCAGCCATAACTTCTTCTGATCTTTATGCAGACCTCTGAAATCTTAACTAGAACATCCCAAGACTCATATCTACAAACCCTTTAAACTGCATCCTCTGATCCTCAACCTATTGAGTACTTTTGCCTTCTTCTCATCACTGTTCTTCACTATTCCTGATGGAGACTAATTTCCTCAATAACCTCAGCACACAGCTCATCCAATCCTTCTTATCAATGCAATATGAGTATGTTGACATCAATGACAACACTAGTTAACCTCATACTTGCAACAATCTCCCCCTTTGTCATTGATGGCAACATATGATGTGAAAAACCATTAAGACAAGAACTTCTCCTTTCTGTCACAGCTCCCCCTATCAGCAACAACTCTTCACATGTCTTCTCTTTCTTTACTGCTCCCCCTTTGATCATCAACCACTTATTTTTCACATGTCTTCTCTCCTCCTTTGACATCAATGGCAAAGGGCTCATACTTGCAATTCTAACACATCAGAATCATACCAGCTGCTCCCCCTTAGTAGCAACTCCCATCATCAATCCAAATCACAAGATATGACTATGATATCCACCGGACTGATGCACATCAGTGCATCCTAGTTCATCATCGGAGGGGCCATGACCCCTAACTTCTCCCTGAGATACTCAAGATTCCTTGAGAAGAGGTTTAGTAAAAATATCTGCAAGTTGATCCTTGGAGGGCACATACTTCAATCTGACTTCACCCTTGTTCACTTGTTCTCTCAAAAAGTGAAATTTGATAGATATATGCTTGGTCTTAGAATGCAATACCGGATTCTTAGAAATATTTATTGCATTTGAATTATCACAGAAAATTGTGATAGGCTCCTCATATTCTACTTGAATATCTCTTAGCATTTGCTTCATCCATAAAAGTTGAGTGCAACTACCTGCTGTTGCAATGTATTCTGCTTCTGTTGTAGATAGGGATATTGCTTCTTGTTTCTTGCTTAGCCAAGAAACCAACCTTTTTCCCAAAAAGAATGCTCCTCCACTTGTACTCTTCCTATCATCCACATCTCCTGCCCAATCTGCATCTATATATGCATGAAGAGAAAAGTCATGATCTCTGGGATACCATAGGCCATATTCAACTGTTCCTTTTAAGTACCTAAAAATTCTTTTGATTGCCATGACATGAGATTCTCTGGGATCAGCCTGGAATCTCGCCACAAGACCAACAGCCTACATTATATCTGGTCTAGTCTGAGTGAGATACAATAATCCACCAATCATTGATCTATACTTTGTCTGATATGTCTTAGGAGAGTCATCATATTTGCTCAACTTACATCCGGTAGCCATAGGAGTGTTCATTGGCTTTGAATCTTCCATTCCAAATTTCTTCAATAGTTCTTTCACATATTTGGTCTGAGAGATAAAGATTCCTTTCTCTGTCTGAGTAATTTGTAGACCCAAGAAGAAATTCATTTCATCGAGCATTGACATTTCAAACTCACTTTTCATTTGGTTTGCAAAGGTTTTACACATACTGTCTCTTCCTGCAAAGATGATATCATCAACAAATACTTCAACAATCAAGATGTTTTCATGATCAATTTTGAAATATAGGTTACTATCAGCAGTACCTTTTTTCAAACCAATCTTCAAAAGATGTTTGTCCAGCCTCTCATACCATGCTTTTGGGGCTTGCTTTAGACCATACAGTGCCTTCTTTAATTTGCAGAACATATCACCATGCTCAGATAACTGAAATCCATCTGGTTGTTCAATGTACACCTCTTCTTCTAGGTCAACATTCAGGAAAGCAGATTTGACATCCATCTGATACACTTTGAAATCTTTGAAGGCAGCAAATGCAAGAAATAGTCTGACTGCTTCAATTCTTGCCACCGGAGCAAAGGTTTCCTCAAAATCAATCCCTTCTATTTGAGAGTAGCCTTTGCAGACTAATCTGGCTTTATTTCTGATTACTTCACCAACTTCATTTAGTTTGTTCCAGAAGACCCATTTGGTTCCAATCACATTCTTGTTACTAGGTCTAGAAACAAGATCCCAAGTGTGATTTTTCTCAATTTGCATCAACTCTTCCTCCATTGCTTTGGTCCAATTTTCATCATTGCAGGCTTCATTTATTGTCTTAGGTTCAATCTTTGAGATTAGACAACATTCATCTAGATTTTGAGCAACATTCCTTCTAGTTTGCACACCTTTGCTTTTGTCACCTATGATCTGATCTTCAGAGTGGTTCAGTCTTACATACCTTGGAACTTTGGGAGTTTCTTGCACTTCTGCTTCTTGATCAGACTCATCCAGACCTATCTCTTCTTCCTAATTTACCGGATCAGTCTGAATCTGACCTTCAGGAGAGGATTGAGTTCCTTGAATCAGAACACCATTCTGATCATCTTCATCATACTCAGAAAATCTTGAGGGCTTTTCAATACCTTCATCAACCTTCACATTTGTACTTTCTATCATCTTTCTCAGTCTCTTATTGTAACACCGGTATGCTTTGCTTTGAGTGGAATAACCCAAGAAAATTCCTTCATCACTTCTAGCATCAAACTTTCCTAGATCTTCATCTCTTTTAATGTAACATTTGCTACCAAATACTCTAAAATATCTCACAGTAGGAATGATGCCAAACCAAAGTTCATAGGGAGTCTTACCGGTATTGCTTCTAATTTGAACTCGATTGAGAGTGTAGACTGCAGTGCTAACAACTTCTCTCCACAACATATGAGGAACATTTGCTTCCATCATCATTGTCCTGGATGCTTCCTGGATAGTCCGATTCTTTCTCTCAACTACTACATTCTGTTGTGGAGTCCTAGGAGCAGACAACTGTCTCTTTATACCATGCTTCTCACAAAAGTCTATGAATTCACCGGATGTGAATTCACCACCTCTATCAGACCTTAGACATTTCAGTTTTAATCTAGTTTGATTCTCTACCATAGCCTTGAAGATTTTGAACTTCTCAAAAGCTTCTGATTTCTCTTTCAAAAAGGTAACCCACATCATCCGAGAATGGTCATCAATCAGTAACATGGAATATCTATCACCTTGCATACTCTTGATTCTTGTCGGACCACATAGATCAGTATGAACTAATTCCAATAATCCGGTAGAGGACTAATCCTTGCTTTTGAATGAGACTCTGCTCTGTTTACCTAGCTGACATTCTTTGCACAAATATTTGTAGGTCTTACCAACTTTGGAAGATCTCTTACAGCCTGAGTATTGCTTATCTTGATGATGTTATCAAAATTTACATGACACATCCTTCTATGCCATAACTAACTCTGATCAACTTGAACAAATAGACAACTTTTATTAGTACCAACTAGATGGAAGATATTACCTTTTGTTTGAGTACCGGATGCAATCTCAGTTCCAGAGCTTTCAAAGATCCTACATCTTCCATTCTTGAACCGGAGATCATAGCCTTTGTCCACCAACTGACCAACACTGATAAGATTGTGCTTCAATCCTTCAACATATAGTACATTACTGGTTTTGTTCTTTCCATCAAAGAGATAGTTCCCCTACCTCTGATTCTACCAACAGAATTGTCACCAAACTTTACCATTCCTCCTTCATACCTTTCCAAATCTAAGAACTTGTTCTTGTCACCTGTCATATGGTGAGAGCATTCACTATCAATAACCCAATCATCCTTTTCTTCAACTTGGGCAGCCAAAGCTCTTTCTATAACCTTATGATTGATAGATTCAGGGGATATTGGATCTTCTTCCTTGATGGCAATGAACACCCACTCATTTCTGGATTTGTCTCCTATCTCTGATTCACCATCTGTTACTCCTTCATTATCAGCTTCTTCATGAACATAATAACAATTCTTTTGGAACCTTTGTCTGTTAGAATTTGATCTTGTGGATCTTTCCGGACATCTTGAGGCAAAGTGACCAATCTTATTGCAGTTGAAGCACTTAAAGGGTAATTTTCCTTCATACTTACCGGATCCTCTTGGCAGTCTTTTTGCAATGAGGGCTTCAAGTTGAGTTGTTTCTGCTTCTTCCTCTTCCATGTCTTTTCTTGCTTGATCATACCATGACATCTTCCTTGAAGAGTTTTCTCCCGAATCAAATCTTTGTTTGCCTTTCACATAGGCATTGGCTTTGAATGCAGATTCAGTCTTGGGGGGATCATCTCCAAACTCAGTCATTTCAAATGCAACCAGTTTGCCAGCCAATTGGTCTCTTGTGATAGTTGTATGGGCTTTGAATTCATCAATGGCAGCAACCTTGATTTTGTAGGCAGCAGGAAGGGATCTGAGAATTTTGCAAACAATCTCATTTTCATCCAAAACTCCACTAGCATTCCTAATTCCACACACCAGCTCATTTACTCTTGGCATAAAGGTAGTGATATTTTCATCATCTCTCATCTTCAATCTTTCAAATTTCCCTTTGAGACTCTGCAACCTTGCACTCTTAACATACTCATCTCCTTCATGCAGAAGTTCCAGTTTAATCTAGATCTCATAGGCAGTTGGTAGGTTAATAACATTTGAGAGCTCTAAGTCAGTTAATGCACTTAGAAGAGCCTCTTTAGTCTGCAGATTGTTTTCAGCATTTGTGATTTTATTTAGAGTTGTCGGACCACCCTGTGGAGGTACATATGCTTTTGTGATCATGGACAAGTAAGCTTTTCCCATGCACTCCAAGTGACATTTCATGCGACCTTTCCAAAGAGAGAAGTCTTGTATGACGACATCCTGGATCTCCTCAAGTAGTTAAGCTCCTTTTTAGAGGAACTTTGCTCTGATACCAATTGTTAGATCTAGGGCACACAACTGAGAGGGGGGTGAATCAGTTGTACAAAAAACTTGCTTTTACTTCAGACACTTGATTCTTCTTTGTTATTTCATAGCATATTAATTAACCATTCATGAAAGCATAAAACATAAACACCAGACCAGATAAACATCAACACATTAGACACCAAGATTTTGACGTGGAAAACCCGGTTAAGGGAAAAACCATGGGGTGATTAACCCAAGGATTATTCTCTGTTAGAAGAATAAAAAAAATGGATGGCACATGCCAATTAGGGCTCACTGCTCGAGCACACTACCTACAAGAGACACACTGTCTACAAAGTAACAAGTATTACAAACTTGAATTGGAGAATGACATCTTTACCATGCCTGGATCAGTTCCATTTAAGCCCAAAAACTCATGCTCTGTCTTTCGCACTTCCCTTCGCTATATCACACTCATCTCCACAAGACACACTTCAAAATGAATTCACAAACCCTTATTTATACAAGGCATCGACTTAGGAACAATCATCTAAGTCGGCAAACACCTACAAGATCATTCGCAAGATGTGTAATACATCCAGTCGACCAGTCTTAAGAACACCAAAATTCGTGGTTATTCTTCAAATGCAAAGTCTAACTTCAATGCGGATAGCTAATAAGAATAGAACACTATCCAAAGATCACCAAAACCTTTCCTGAGTCATCAAGAATATCCACACTTTATCAACTTACTCAAATTCTTCTGTTCTTCGTCCGGAACTTCAAGAACACAGTCTGTCATTACTGTCATAATGAAAAAGGTTCTTCCGGACCTCCAAATCATTCACAAATCTAGTTGTCACTTCACACTGACTTCTTCAACATTCCTTCCAATCCGCAGAATGAGATAATGTAATTCTGGATCTCACTGGACCAATCTGTGACACTTTGTCTCCACTGAACACCTGCCGGAACCGATTCTACACAAGCAGCCATAACTTCTTCCGATCTTTAAGCGGACCTCTGAAATATTAACTAGAACATCTCGAAACTCATATCTACAAACCCTTTAAACCACATCCTCTGATCCTCAACCTATTGAGTACTTTTGCCTTCTTCTCATCATTGTTCTTCACTGTTCTTGATGGAGACTAATTTCCTTAATAACCTCAGCACACAGCTCATCCAATCCTTCTTATCAATGCAATATGAGTATGTTGACATCAATGACAACACTGGTTAACCTGATACTTGCAACAGCACCAAAATCTATCATGCAATTATGTATATTCTTTCTACACATACTAATGGTTAACAAGAAAGGAGGAGCCTCCCTCTTGTCTGCATACATTACCACATTAGTATTGGAAGGCTGTTCAGTTTTCCTAATCTTTTCTTTGGGTTGTGCATCCCTACTAGGAACATTCACATCAGTAGAAACTTTAGTTGTCACAAATGTATCCAAGGATTTTATGAAATCATTTCTGACCCCTGGACTTTTCAACAATTCACACAAAGGTATACTAACCTTGATTTTCTTTATCTCTTCTGACAAGTAACTCGTCAACCTCATGGTTTCTACTGTCTCTGTTTTACTTGTTTGGACCTTTTGTGCTACTGTTCCATTATTTGCATGATGATTTGCCTTCAGTATAGAAGGATTATTACTAGCGTTCTGATTTGGGGGAGTATTGAAATTGTTAGGAGGTGTGGAAGTAGTGAAAGGACCTCCTCGCCTAGTGTTATTTCTCAAATTGTAGGTATAATTTTTATTTGACTGTTGAAAAGCCTGGACCTCTTTTGTCTCGTATAACACTTCATTTTCAGTTTGAAAGGGAAACTGAAATGCATTTAGCACTAAGGCTGACTCAGGCTATAAGTTCTCACAAAAATAAGGTTCATCCTCTAACAATTGGTCCTCTTCTTCTCTGGTTGCAAATGTAAAAGTCTCTAAGACTAAAGCAGTCTCATATCCTGAGGGCACTATTTCATTACCTTTGGGAATGAGAAACTCAGACGTAGGAGCCTATACATCTACATTGAAAATACTTGCTACCAGATGAAACTGAGGACAATCTAATTCAGCATGGGCACTGGTATTATGAATTCTACACCAATTCTTTAATGCTACATTAGCCATTTGAATCCTAGCTGTTTGTTTTGTATCCTGGTTATCCAAATTTTCAAATGGAGAAGATAGAGTGCCATTATTTGGCACTGTGTTCCATGTCTTGGGTGGCCTTGGCTGATTCTGATTTATGTTATTATTACCCCAGGCTCTATTATCTACAACAGGTCCTCTGTTTTGCACTACTTGTCCTTGATTATGATTTTGACTCTGACTGTAATTCTGGCTTTGATTTGAACCTTGGCCCTGGTTATAATTTTGATTCTGATTTTGGTTGTGGCTCTGATTATAGTTCTGGTTTTGGCTCTGGTTATAATTTTGGCTATATCCCTGGTTGTTTCTACCATAGAAATTTTCATTTCTCAATTGTGTCATTTCAATAGTCAATCTTTTCAAATGTGCAGTAATCTCTTTGATTTCTTCCCTTTCCTCTTGTGCCTTTGCCACAGATGTGTTCTGAGGAGGTTGGAAGAAAGATTGACCATTACTCTGGTTATTATTGGCAGTGTTACCAGTATAAGGAACTATGGCCTGGATTGGGGCAGGATTATACACAGGTGTGTATGTAGGGACTGGATTCAATAATGAAGTGTTATGTGTAGGACCTCCATTCCAAGGTTGTGCTTGACTTTGCATCCCAGGGTTTCCTCCATTAAGAAATGGATTATAAGTTGTTTGCCTCATCTCTTGGTTTATAGAGGCTGCTTCTTTATAAGCTTTAGATATTGTATCTATGTAAGGCTTTCTTTTGACAAACATAGTTGTTAATGGATCTAAGGCAACATAATACATGGCTAACAATGTATCTGCATTTACTGTGTAAGGAGCTACTTACCTGGAATAAGCCTTTTGAAACCTGTCATTAAAATTGTCAATCAGTTCTCCCTCACCTCTCTTAATTGCAGCCACTTTATGATACAAGGTGGAAGGATCAATTGGTCCTCTAAACCTAGATAAAAATACTTCCTCTATAAGTGCCCAAGAAGAAATGTATCCATTGGGCAAGTTCACATACCAGTTAGAAGCATGTTCGTTAAAGGTGTAAGGAAACAACCTACACACAACATCTTCATACTCTAATCTGGTCCTAAAGCATGCCTCCTTGAATATCCTAATATGATCCTCTGAATCCTAATTTAATTGATATTTAGGACATTTCTTTTCAGGATTCTTTGGCATCTCATGATAATCGGTGAACTGTATGGGAGAGTTGACATTAAAATAAGCCATTGCAGGTATTTGTGCTTGACCTGGACTTGTAGGAATACCTAAATTTCTTGGTGGACTTGAATTTCTGGGAGGACTAGGATTTCTTGGAGGGCTAGGACCTGTAGGAGGACTAAAACCTCTAGGAGTATCTGAACCAAGATTTAAAGATCTGAATGAAGAACTGTCAGGACTCACAATGTTATGAATGTTAAAAGGTGATCCAGGAGGCGTTCTAGATGAACCTCCCGCGTGTGATATTTTAGGATGCCAAATCAAAGGACCTTTACTTTGCCTTCTATCAAGTAATTGCACGAATATATCCTCTAAACTGGACCTAGACCTAGTCACTCTACCACTGTTATGCGCCAGCTTTACTCAAATCATACCTTAACTCCAATCAGGCCCTCCTTCTAGCGCCAAAAACTATTGACGATTGCTTTTACACATTCATAACAAAAATTAAAATTCATAAAATGAACCTAACTGTCTTGAAAGATATGAAGAAATCAATTAAGATTACTTAATCCCAAGTTTCTGTATGGTCAGGTCTTGACCTTGTGGACAGTTTAGTAGGTTAATATGAAGCTGTAATATGCAAGGGGCCTTACTTGATTTAAAGTGATTTGTGACACACTGGACTCGAATTATGAAAATTGTTGCAAATATCAACAAATTATCTATCTCTTTGTATAAATTTGTTACTGTATCACAAAGCTTTATATGATTTATATTAACACAAGCTTTTCTTTTCAAATACTATGAAAATTGTCAAATATTAACTCAATTGTTCATGTTTTCTTCAAATATTAGACAATCTCCTTTAGATTTCTGCGTTTAAGCTAAATATTTCAAATTGTTTGGAAAAAGTTAGAGAAATTTAAATTCGACACCATTTGCTATAGGATCTAAATGTTCTGTCATGCACATTATAAGAAATACAGTAAACCTGATCAAATCAGTAGACCAAATAATTAAATGTGGATGCCCTGAGTATTTTCACGAACATACATTCAAGATTGCGAGCTTTAAGAGATATTATTTCAAATACAAAGAAGAGCCAGAAGACACTCTGAATATAGATGCAAAATTCCAGATTCATTTATATTCAAACACATAGTCATATATGATTTACAATGTATGAATGACTCTTAGCTTCATTAATCAAATTCACATAAAACTTACAACACTTTACAAATACAATAAGAAAGCTGGATATTCCACGCGTTCCTTAGTGCAGACACAGGAGACCTCCTCTAAACTAAAATACTCCTTCTATTCAAAATGCTTGAACCAATTACAACTGCTATCTATCTTCTAAAAATCCCTATGTAAGTAATGTACAAGTAGCTCAGTTCCTTATATAGATTTTGAACTTCTCATTGCTACGGCTACAAATTTCATCTATGGTTGAGATCCTTCCCCTTTTTTATCAATGGTACGCATTCATCTCTAACCGTCTGCCAAAATATCTAAATGGCATCTTTTCCCCGTCAAAGGATATTGTTGGAATCTTTCAAAAATAAGATTCCCCTTTTCTTTGATTTCCTCTTGCTGATACTCTTTATTTGACTTTTCTCAAAAACTATTGCTTGCCTTTGTCTTCTCATTTTTTAAAATATGTTTTGAAATTGCCAATTACACCTTCTACAAAGGTGCAGTCCCCTCCTGGACTCTTTGCCCATATATACTCTTGCATCACAACTTCTTCTCTCAATTTCTTTTCTCTATCTTCTGAGCCTTCTCTTCTTTTCTTATACTTCTTCATTTTAGTGCTTTCTTCCACTAATGAATCCATAATCTGTTTGCTCATATTTGCCTCAGGATTTTCTATGCATGGTGTGCAAATGACATTAAACTCTGTTAAGGCCCTCTCCTCTCCATATGCTGGCACTTCCATACATTCATGCTCTAAAAGTTTCTCTACTATCTTCTTGTGCATTCTAATCATTTCATTTGCTTTCTCTTCTAAATACTGGACAATTGTTATACATTTTCTGAGGTTATCTTCCTCAAACTTAAGCTCTAATCTTGTCTGTGGCACTTGACTTGCCAGTGAAGGGGTAATTACTCCTTCATTAATTAACTCTTCTGTTCTTTCTTCAATTTCTGTCAGCTGTTTCAGTTCAGACTTACATTCCTGCTTTCTGAATTGGCATTTATGTATGAGTATACTACATTTATTCTTTTCTTTTGCAACTGCCTCCCAACTTTTCACAGCCTGCTTTATTATCTGCTCACCTTCCTGTATAAAATCCTTGAACCATTCATCAAGAATATTGGCCTTGAGCCTTTTATTTTCCATGTCCCTTAATTCTTCTTTGGATATAACTGCTATGTCACTGGGCAGTTCTGGGACTGTGGTATTGGGATCAAATATCCCTTTAATAAATTGTTGTAACTGGACAATATGTCCCTTTAGATACTCCTACTTATCTTTGTCCTTTCTCAGCATCTCTGCTATCACTTGGTGCATATCCTCCCACTCAGTAATGTGTTGTTCTCTAGTAGTATGCCCAAGGTCAAAATTTAATATCTTATACTCTTCTAAGGCTATTTCACCTTTTGCTTTCTCCTTTTGAGGTATGGCTAGATTTAGCACCCTTGATCCACTTGGACCTCTCTGTATAGCTGACATTGTCCTAGCCTTTCTTTTTTCTTTCCTTGGTGTCTTCTCACCTAACAAACTCTTGATGTCAATTGGTACTAACTGTACCTCTTTTTTCTCCTTTCTTATTTCTTCTCCTAACCAGGTAGGAATTTCCTTGGTACCTTCTGCAGTTTTGACTTCATCAATCACGTCTTCATGAGGCTTCTCTGTTTCTATTTCTTCCTGTTGTTGTTGTTCTTCTTGTTCTTCTTGTTGCTGTTGTGGTGGGGGCTCTTGTTCCATGGGATCATTTTCCTGTTCTTTTGATTCACCTTCATTTTCCTCTTCTTCTATTTCAGTGTCCCCTCCATCTTCAGCTTCCTCTTCAGGACCTTCTTCTTTTGATGGCTCTTTTTCCTGATCTTCTTTTGTATGTATTTGCTCTATATCAGGCATGTTTACATCTTATATTGGTTCCTCAGTTTTATTTTCATCCATCTTTTCTGGCTCTTCTCTATCTTCAGGCCTCTTGGTTGCATCTTCTGTATTGATTGCACCCCTTGTATTCTCATTTTCCTTTTGTTATGCTTCAGACCTATTAACTTGTTCTGTGGCTGCAGAGGATCCTACCACTGTATCTTCTTCTTTTGTTTCTCTTTCCTCTTGATCCTACATATTTTCTGTGTTTTTCTCTTCTTCACTTTGTTCATCATACATATTAAACATATTCAAGACATATGCTCCTGATGTGTCAGCTTTTGTTTCATCTTTTGCTTGATCATGCTTTTCTATAATTATCTCTTCAGGTATTCCTTCTTTCTCAGCTTCTTCAATCATATGGGCTTCCTCTTGTACATCTTTAATGAATTCAGGAGGAACTAAGGTACCAAATGAGTCCACTGATCCTATTTCTTCTTGTACCTTTTCCTCTTCATGCTCTGAGCTTTGCTCAATCTCCATTTTAGCTTGAGTGCCTTGCTCTTCTTCTTCACTTAGGAAATCACTAGAATCTTCTTCTATTTCAATCTCCTTTCATGGTTTCCTTTCTTTTTTCACCTCGCCCCCTGTATCTGCTTTTTTCTGCTTCGGGGCCATCCTATGGAAACATGCATCTTTTAACTTTCGTTTTACTTTCCTGTCTAGGGTTTTTACTATGAATTTTTGCTTTTTACCATTTTACCCTAACTCGTTTGTCCTTTCTATTTTTTTTTTACTTTTAAATTTGCTAATCCCTACCCATTTAATTAACAGTTAAAACACGGATTGAACAAATTCCTACATTTTACTGAAATTACTAAAATTAACAGGTGTCTTACCAACTGAAAAGAAACAGCATTTTGGGATAAATACCTGTATTTCCTGACTGTTTAACTGTTGTCGTTGACTTACTTTTACCTTTTTCTTTCGCCCAGCTACTGTAACTCCGTCGGCTAGGTGACTTCTGTTCAAATTACTGTAACAACTTCGTTCTTCTCTGCAATTTTTAGCTTATAACAATGTATATCTGAAAGCGAAATAACATTAAATTTACCCTAACCCTCGCTAAATTTTACCCTTTTGAGTGTTAGATCCACATTAATTATAGCAATTAATACGCCAAACTTCGGCTTTCTATTGCAGTGTATGCGTCTTTTTAAACTTTTTACCATTATTTCATTTCTACATACATACCTTTTCTTTGTATATTTCATTGCATGTTGCCTTTGTATGTTTTCTTTGTATCTTTTAACATACAAGACTTTTATGCAAGAAATCAAACTAAAGTCTCTTTCCTTTTTCTCTTTTTCCGTACATGTATCTTTGCTTTGTATATCGCTGCTTGTATATTCCTTTGTATGAGCGCATATACAAACATCTTATACAAACCTTCTCTTTACCTTTTATCCCGCGGTGCTTTTACTTTCTTTATATTTAAATATGTACATCGTAAACATACAAGCGTTAAATCATACAAAGACTTTTCTGTATTTAATTTCTTTTGACATCCGACTTGTATCTCCACTTTGCATCTTTCAACTTGTACATCGGCTTGTATATCGGAGATATACATTGTTATTATACAAGCCCGATGTGCAATCAGTGGGGTCCACCTTACCTTTTACTTGTATCTCCTCGATGCATATAACACTTTTTATCAAACCCTTAGATACAAAGCCCAATATATACAAAATCATTTGTATCTTCTTGTCGGACTTCTCATTTGTATATAACCTTGTATTTTACCCGTTTTCCAAACATACAAACCCTTTATACATTCAACGGACTTAACTGATTATTTATTCTAACTTTGACCGTCGGGCCCGACTTGTATATAAGGATAAAGAGTTATCAAAATGCATACAAGTATAACAGTATAATAAACCTGACAACTCCCCTTTGCAACTTATACAACGACTTGATATACAAACAACTTTGTATATGCAACATACAAACCCTCCCATTGTACATTTACCAAAAAACACATATAACTTGCAAAATATTGGGAATTTTAAAATGGTTCAAAAAGCAACCCTTACTTTTTTTGACAAGGAATTCACCCATACTCTGCCTTGGTACTTAATGCTAATTTTTCTTTACTTTCAACAAGGTTTGTACCTTTCACTCCCTTTTCCCTTTTACCATCAAGCAAACCCACACACACAAGCCAGCAACCACAACCATAGCAGGGGTCCTCATTTTGCTAAGAAGTAAAATGGGGCATGTTGTGAGCATCACAACAGCTCCTTCGGAAGAGAGGGGAAATATCACTCAGGAGGACTTGGTCTGGTAACACTAGAGAAATCTAGACTGAGCAAACACATACACACAACTCTATTTTGACCTAGGTTATGTCGAGTCTGTATGGGTAGCGGTAAGTGATCTATGTTGTGAATCCTAAATGCTTGTTTGAATGTGATTTAACCTATATGTTAACTTAAGTCTTCTTTGATAAGTTTATGATTTCATAGATAAGGTTTTCTCATGAAATGGTTATAACTCATGCAAGTCCATGATATACTCATACGTATGAGATAATACGAGCATGAGTGCACGTGGGTAGACGTACCTACGCACACTCATGAATGTATTGCTCATAAGTATGGGGATATCGGATTGGACCATGTGGAATTTATGTCATTTGTGTGTATGTGGATTTCATGTCATCTATGTTTATGTGGATCAATGATATATTCATATATATGTGTGTGTGTGTGTGTGTGTGTGTGTGTGTGTGTGTGTGTGTGTGTGTGTGTGTGTGTGTTTGTGTGTGTAATAAGTTATTTATTATTATATTCGTATAGTTATAATCATGTAATTATTATGTGTTTTGATGAAATGAGAATATTTGAATTCTATTATCGAAAATATATGTTTTAAAGTATGTGTATACACACACACACACACACACACACACACACACACACACATATATAAATGTATACACACACACACATGTGTGTGTGTGTGTGTGTGGCATAAATGATTATGACACTGCCATAAGTGACACGTAGCCTTAAAACAAGGGAGAATAGTAGCATATGAGCGTTGTTTTAAAGTTCATAACATGAGAAGCATATGCAAGTATTACATGGAGTTGTGATTCTAATAAGTGAAGCTTGTTTAAATATATATGTGTGTGTGTGTGTGTGTGTGTGTATTATGTGGCATAAATGATTATGGCGTTGCCATAAGTGACACGTAGCCTTAAAACAAGGGAGAATAGTAGCATATGAGCATTGTTTTAAAGTTCATAACATGAGAAGCATATGTAAGTATTACGTGGAGTTGTGATTATAATAAGTGAAGCTTGTTTAAAGCCTATCTAAGCACTATGAGAAGTGTATAGTAAACATTTCAAAGTGAATTCTAAAACAATCTCTTTGGCAGCGTTTGACTTTGTCTTAGACGTGGGAGTAAAACTGAAAACAATTATTTATTTTTTTAAAAGAGTCTTCATTTAGTTTCCAACATATATATTGACTTATTCTTTGAAACCAATTTTACAAGGAAATAGGAAACATGGTCTATTGTGTGTCATTTTTGTGAAGAGGTTTTAACCCTTTAGAAGTCTTTTTTCTTTGTTTTGCTGAGTTGTTTCATGAGTGTCCTCTTATGTGTCACCTTTCTTTGATTTCCTTTTGCCACCTCTAAATCTGTTTAGATGAAGGGGAAGTTGTGGCAATTTTATAAGCTAATTTGTAGCCTTAGTTCACTTGGTTTTCTTGTATAAAAAGGGGAACTTTCTCATTCTATCACACACAATTTTTCCAGCCAAGAGCTTCATTATTTTGCTGTTGTAATTATGAGTTTGGTGTTGTGAATGCATTGCTATTTTGTTTTGATTTTGTGAGAGGAAGTATAAGAAGGTCAGAGAGAGAGTTGGGTTGCTTTGGAAGGGAGATTTAGTCCATTTGAAGGATCACAAGCAAGAGGTTACATCGATCTATTGGAGAAAATATCACAGGCATGCGAAATTCTTATCCAATATGCTTTTTCTGTTTGAAAGTCTAGATGTGTTTGATTATGGTTGTGGAATAAATTGTTTTGTTGTCTTTGTCAAATTGGTTGTTTACTTATTTATGCAAAAGGTATATATATATATAGTATGAGAAATATAGTGAATGTGAAATTAATCTCCTTAGCTATATTGACTTTTATGTGCAATTAGGAATGATTAGTTGTTGCTACAATGTGAAAGAGTAGTAAACCGTATCTTGCAATTTGTATTACTTTGATATATGTATCATAGTAAAACTTGGGAATAGGTTAATCCTGGAATGGGTGATCCATGGTAAAGGGAGATAACCTAGTATAGAGATAGATATCTTTCCAAATTGAGCTAGAAGGATAGGCGAGTGTGTGATGTCCATTTCAAGTTAGCGGTGATGAAACTTTGGCCAAAGTAGTGTAAACAACCAATGTTTGCATTGTCAGTTCACTATGATCCCGGTTTACATTCTAGGAAGGGCAATCATGCTTGTAGGTTGGAGCCACAATGTATGACGATACTAAACATGTAGGACACAACATCTTTCTTAGTTTAGGCTATTCTTTGAGGTTACCATACCAATTCCTTCATCGAAGGGTAGGGTTGTTTACTAGTTTGGTAAATGTGCGGGGGATCGTAGTTAGTCCGTGGTTGGAGGAAAAGTGCTTGAGTGATGCTTCCCCTCATAAAGTTGGCGGTCGGTATTTGAAGATAGACATCAGAACCATCTTGTATCTCTACTTTTACTTAGCTCTTCGAAGCTTGTATGTAACTTCCTTTGGAAAATTGTAAAGAGGAATGTTCAATTCTTGTATTTATGTAATGAAATTTGATTATGCAATGGTTAAGTTTGAAATAAGTTTCAAATGTGCATCTTATCAAATGAGTTAAAGGAAAAATTTATTGATCTTATTGTTGGCATCTCAATCTTTTTACTTTTGCGTTAAACTTGGTAAATTTTAGTTGGTAGAACAAGTGGCATGTTACACGTGGTATCAGAGCTACTAGGTTTAGCTCTGGAACCTATGTGCTCTCTATGATTTCCCCTCCAACATTATGAGAATCTAATGTTTGGAATTCTTGTGCCAGGATGATGCATATCAGAGTGACTGCAAGGAAATCAGTCATTAAGAATGAATGCTATCTTAGGGACAAGAAGGAAAGAGAAGCCATTGTTCACACCATAGAGGGGACAAACAATGACAACAACATATGGTTAGGAGATACAAAAATAGTAAGCCATGCCCTCTCTTGATTAAGTCAAGCGAGAAGAAGGACGAGAGATGAAGCCAACTTCAACCGTCTGCCTTCAGTCTCTCCAACCAAGTCAATTTCCCTGCCACTATCTAGGGATATGCCCTTTGAGTATAGTGTGACTCTTGCTATGTTGTTTCAAGATCCTCAAGTTTCTCCTTTGGCAGAAATAATTGTAATATCATCTAGTGATGAATCAGAGGAGTATGTTCCCTGAGACTAAGTATCTAAGGATAAATCTGAGGGATACACTCCACTCAACCCTCTAGACGAGAGTGAATTTGAGGGATACTCTCCATTAGACTATCTCAATAGTCATTCCATGTAAATCTAAGGATATTTAAATCCTTATCATTCTTAATAAAAGAAAAGTTTTCTTATCAAAAGCTTGTGTTTATATGCTCTTTTAGCAAAATGATTGATTATAAATGATTCTATTTGAAAAGTTAGATGTTTTAAGAATGTTAGGTAAATGTTCGTAGAATCTGATCATAATGGAAACCTATAGGGTAAACTTTCTAGAGAAGAATGGTTCGTACCAGAAATAATCTCGGAGGAAGTGAAGAAGTAGGACAAGGGTCAGGGTATATGAATACTAAGTTGGACCGTATTCTAGCAATGATGATCGAGACAAGGGAGACAATGGGAATCTTAGAACAAAAAGGAAATGATGGAGCAGAAAAAGAAGTTCCTAATGGCGAGAAAGGAGAAAATTCTCGTGAACATACTCAAGCTAGTGAACACGAGGATGAAGAATCACAATCTCAACCACGTACTGAACAGGACTAATGGCGAAAAATCTATCTTGGGATATGAGAAAAATTACCCCTCCGAAGTTCAAAGGTAGCACCAGTGGGGATGTGGCTAAGGCCTGGCTCATTGAAATGGAGAAATACTTTGAGATTAGGAACTACTCAAAAGTTACTAATGCGGTTTGGGGAGCTTTTCAGTTGGCGGGTGAAGCATCCAACTAGTGGATGAGTAAGAAGACGAAACTAGGGATTAGTTCAACTCAACTCACTTGGACTGAATTTGTGGAAATATTCTAGAAACATTGGCTACCCTAACTTTTCTATGACCAGAAGCTCTCAGATTTTTAGAATCTAAGGCAAGGAGATTCCTTAGTCAATGAATACTAGGAGAAGTTCACACGTCTTCTAAGGTATGTACCCATGTATCAAGTTGATGAATAGTTTTGCATTAGAAAGTTTATCATGGGACTGAACAATCAAATAGGTGGGGAGGTAGATATGCATGGTCCTACCACAATGGATCTTGTATATGAGAAAGCTCTAAAGCAAGAGCAGAAGCTAAAATCTATCGCCAACTAAAATCTATTGCCAACTATCGTGAGAAGAATAGGAAGAAGTTTAATTGGTCACAAACCAAGCAAACTTCTGGGAAACCTAATGTGGTGCAAGGATTTCAGAAGCAACGAGAAAAGAATTTTTAGAATAATTGGAGTGAACCAAAGAGGGATTGAAAGGGAAATAATGACAATAATTTCAACAATGCCACCAAGAACAATGATAACTCTGAAAGAACTTCTAGAAGGAAGGGGCCAGTGAAGGGATGTTTCACTTGTGGTGGTGATCACTTAACTAATCAATGCCCCAACAAGCCATTAGGATCACAACCTCGTGGTAATTCTTTTCCACCCAATGGGAGGCATTTTAGCAGAGGATATGCACCACAGTTAATAACAAGCAGGTAGAATACCAGATCACTCCAGTGGAAGTAGTAGGTACTTTATCTGGCATTACCCATTTCTATTTTAATAGATACTGGTGCCACATAAAATTTTATTTCACCTAGAGTAGCTAGTAAAATGTCTAAAAGAGCTGGCTATATGGAAAAGTCTTGGGTTGTCGAATATGCAAACCAAACAAGAGCTAAGGTGGACCAATGTATGTTTGAAGCAAGGGTTGAACTTCCTAGTTTCTCTATGGAAGTTAATTTGTAGATAGCTCCCTTAGGGTCCTATGATGTCATCCTAGGAATGAATTGGTTATGGAGGCATAGAGCTAAGGTTGACCGTCATGCAAAATCTGTATAATGCCTAGATGATCACAGGAACTGGGTTTCCTTGCAAGGGAAACCTAGGGAAGTTAGGCTTCATCAAATTTTGGTTGTTCAAATGCATAGAGCAAAGAAGAAGGGTTGTCAACTCTTTGTAGTGAAAATAGAAAAACTTGAGGACTACAAAGAGTTTATCAACCAAGGTGATGTGGTATATTTTGGGTCACAAGAACTCCAAGAAGCTGAGGATGGAGAATTGGAGGATGCAGAAAGGACGGATATGGAGAAATACCCTATCCTAAGAGACTTTACAAATGTATTTCCAGAAGAACTACCTAGATTGCCTCCTAAGAGAGTGTTCGACTTCTCCATCGACATTATTCCAGGGTCAGAACCTATATCCAAAGTACCATATAGGATGACGACAACAGAGTTGATGGAGTTAAAATCCCAGCTAGAAGAATTGTTGTCCAAAGGATTAATAAGGCCTAGTGTTTCGCCTTAGGGAGCGCCAGTGATCTTTGTGAAGAAGAAAGATGAGACACTGCGATTATGTATAGATTATCGACTGCTCAACAATGCGACGGTAAAGAATAAGTATCCTTTACCACATATCGATGATCTCTTTGATTAGATGCGGGGTGCAACAGTGTTTTCCAAGATCGATTTAAGGTCAGGTTATCACTAGTTGAGGATCAAGGATGAAGAAATTTCTAAGACGATTTTTCAGAACAAGGTACGACCATTATGAGTTTAGAGTTTTACCTTTTGGGTTGATGAATGCGCTTGCAACATTCATGAACCTTATGAATAGCGTGTTTAGAGATTGCTTGGATAAATTTGTGTTGGTCTTCTTGGATGATATTTTAATTTATTCTAAGAGCGAAGAGGAACATCTTCAACACCTAGAAATGGTACTCCAATGGCTAAGAGAGCATAAGCTATATGTGAAACTTTCCAAGTGTACCTTCTTTCAGAAGGAAGTACAATATCTGGGTCATGTGATTTTAGCTAAAGGGATTGTAGTTGATCCAACCAAGATCAAAGTGGTGCTTGAGTGGCCAGTGCCAAAGAATGTTTTTGAAGTGAGAAGTTTCATGGGTTTGGTTGGGTATTATCGTAAGTTTGTGGGAAAAATTTCTAGTATAGCTTTCCTATCACTTCTTTGTAGAGGAAAGGGAAAAAATTTGATTGGTCTAAGAAATGTCAAGAGGCATTTGATCTCTTGAAGAAGAAATTGACCACAACTCTAATTTTGAAAGTGCCAGATCTAGATGGTAACTTTGTTGTTATCACGGATGCATCAGGAGAAGGTTTGGGCGGAGTGTTAATGCAGGAAGGGCAAGTCATTGCCTATGAATCTAGGAAGCTAAAGTCGTATGAACAAAATTATGCTTTGCACGATTTGGAGTTAGCAATAGTGGTTCATGCATTACAGATGTGGAGACACTATCTGATGGGTAAACCTTTTGAATTGAAAACAAACCACCATGGTTTGAAGTATCTATTTACTCAACCCAATCTGAATGCAAGATAAAGGAGGTGGTTAGAGTTGATATTAGACTATGATTTCGACATTAGCTATATCAAGGGAAAAGAAAATAGAGTAGTTGATGCTTTAAGTCAAATAAGGCATATATCTTCCATGATATCGATCCAAACTGACTCCAGAAGTCGAGTATTGCAAGGATCCAAGGGTGACGAGTTCTATGAACAAGTCAAGCAAGCACTCTTGGAAAATTTGCAAGATAAGAGGTATGAAGGTTTTTAATTTGAACCCAATGATGTATTGAGGTATAAAGGAAGAATTTATGTACCTGATACTGGTGAGTTAAGGAATTTGGTATGGAAGTAAGTTCATAATGCACCATACTCAAGACATCCTAGTGTCACTAAGATGTTAGCAGATGTGAAGCCCTTATACTTCTGGAAGGGAATGAAAGGGGATGCCGCAAGATTTGTGGAAAGTTATTTAGAATGTCAAAGGGTAAAAGCAAAACATCATCATCCTGTAGGTTTACTATATCCCTTATTAGCATGGATTTTGTGCAAGGTCTTCCAATGTTAAGGAATAAGCATAATGCTATTCTAGTAGTTGTGGACAAGCTTACAAAGGTGGCACATTTCATATTAGGTAATCTGATAGATGGAGCTCCCGTAATAGCTCAAAAATTTGTCCAAGAGGTTTTTAGATTACATGGAATTTCTGGAAAGATTATTTTTGATAGGGATGCTCATGTAACTTCTAGGTTTTGGCAAACCTTGTTTTCTTCACTTGGAACTCAACTAAACATAAGTTCAGCTTATCATCCAAAAATGGATGGGCAACTGGAAAGAGTAAACCAAGTGCTAGAAGATCTTCTAAGGATGTATTCCATGGATCAACATTACAAATTGGAGGATTACATACCTTTGGTTGAGTTTGCATACAATAACTCCTATCACTCTGTGATAAAGATGGTTCCTTTTGAAGCATTGTATGGCAGGAAATGTCGGACTCCTATAAGCTGGGATAAGCTAGAAGATAGGATAAGCCTTGGGCTAGAAATGTTACCAAATATGGAAGAGTAGGTTAAGATTATTAAGCAGAGGTTAGCAAAAGCTAATGATAGGCAGAAGCTAATGATAGGCAGAAGTTATGTCGATGCCAAACGGATTCCTAGGAATTTCTCCGTTGGGGAGAAGGTGTTGTTGAGATTAAAAGCCCAAAAGAGTTTGGTAAAGTTTGGAAAGTCATCCAAACTAGCTCTACACTCTATAGGTCCATTTGAGGTCCTCGAAGAAGTCAATTTGGTTGCATACAGAATTGCTCTACCACTAGCTCTTGCCAAGATGCATAATGTCTTTCATATTGGAATGCTTTATAGGTAAAGGACCCAAGGGTGGTAACAATCAATCCTCTCAAGGTACTCGGAATGCGTAAGCTTCACTTACGTAATAGAGAGGTTCTGCAATGCAAGGTCCAATGGGATCAGTATGCAGAAGATTCTGCCACTTGGGAAGATTATGCTGAGATGAAGCAGAAGTTTCCACATGTTATTCTGAAATTTGAAAACTCTTGATGACAATATGTTTTGTAATATGATATTTTTATGACTTATTTATGTTATGATAATACTTGATACTTAAAAATCATCGAGGACGATGATTCACAAGGGGGGAGTATGTTACACCTCGTGTGTTTCTATCCATTTACTATTTACCTAGATTGGTTAATTTGTTTGAATATTGAATGATTATGAATCTTTGCATTTATGAGTATTATGAATCTTGAATGGAATATGATGAAAAATTGAATAATGCAATGTCTTGTATTAAAAGTGATTATTGTTAAGAAATGTATGAAGTAAATGATTATATTTTGATTAGCTAACTACTGTGGTGATGATCCAAGTGGATGCAGGAACAAGTTGCTCCTCTGGAAGAGAGGGGAAGTATCACTCAAGAGAAGGACTTGGTCTGGTAACCCTAGAGAAACCTAGATTGAGAAAACACACACACACAACCCTATTTTGATCTAGGTTATGTCGAGTCCGCATGGGTAGCAGTAAGTGATCTATGTTGTGAATCTTGAATGCTTGTTTGAATGTGATTTAACCTATATGTTAACTTAAGTCTTCTTTGATAAGTTTACGATTTCATAGACAAGGTTTTATCATGAAATGGTTATAACTCATGCAAGTCCATGATATACTCATACATATGAGATGAACGAGCATGAGTGTACGTGGGTAGACATACCTACACACAATCATGAGCGTATTGCTCACAAGTATGGGGATATCAGATTGGACTATGTGGAATTTATGTCATTTGTGTGAATGTGGATTTCATGTGTGGAATTTATGTCATTTGTGTGAATGTGGATTTCATGTCATCTATGTTTATGTGGATCAATGATATATATATAATAAGTTATTTATTATTATATTCGTATAGTTATAATCATGTAATTATTATGCGTTTTGATGAAATGAGAATATTTGAATTCTATTATCGAAAAGATATGTTTTAAAGTGTATATATATATATATCTGTGTGTGTGTGTGGCATAAACGATTATGGCACTGCCATAAGTGGCACATAGCCTTAAAACAAGGGAGAACAATAGCATATGAGCATTGTTTTAAAGCGCATAACATGAGAAGCATATGCAAGTATTATGTGGAGTTATGATTATAATAAGTGAAGCTTGTTTAAAGCCTATCTAAGCACTATGTGAAGTGCATAGTAAACATATCAAAGTGAATTCTAAAACAATCTCTTTGGTAGCATTTGACTTTGTCTTGGACGTGGGAGTAAAACTGAAAATAGTTATGTGTTTTTTAAAAAGAGTCTTCATTTGGTTTCCAACGTATATATTGACTTATTCTTTGAAACCAATTTTACAAGGAAATAGGAAACATGGTCTATTGTGTGTCATTTTTGTGAAGAGGTTTTAACCCTTTAGAAGTCTATTTTCTTTGTTTTGCTGAGTTGTTTCATGAGTGTCCTCTTATGTGTCATCTTTCTTTGATTTCCTTTTACCACCTCTAAATTTGTTTAGATGGAGGGGAAGTTGTGGCAATTTTATAAGCTAATTTGTAGCCTTAGTTCACTCGGCTTTCTTGTATAAAAAGGGGAGCTTTCTCATTCTATCAGACACATTTTTTCTAGCCAAGAGCTTCATTATTTTGCTGTTGTAATTTTGAGTTTGGTGTTGTGAGTGCATTGCTATTTTGTTTTGATTTTGTGAGAGGAAGTATAAGAAGGTTAGAGAGAGAGAGTTGGATTGCTTTGGAAGGGAGATTTAGTCCATTTGAAGGATCACAAGCAAGAGGTTTCATCGATCTATTGGAGCAAATATCATAGGCATGCAGAATTCTTATCCAATATGCTTTTTCTGTTTGAAAGTTTAGATGTGTTTGATTATGGTTGTGAAATGAATTGTTTTGTTATCTTTGTCAAATTGGTTGTTTACTTATTTATGCAAAAGGTATATATATATATATATATATATATATATATATATATAGTATGAGAAATATAGTATGTATTGAATGTGAATTTAATCTTCATAGCTATATTGACTTTTATGTGCAATTAGGAATGATTAGTTGTTGCTACAATGTGAAAGAGTAGTAAACCATATCTTGCAATTTGTATTACTTTGATATATGTGTTGTAGTAAAACTTGGGAATAGGTTAATCCTGGGATGGGTGATCCATGGTAAAGGGAGATAACCTAGTATAGAGATAGATATCTTTCCAAATCTAGCTAGAAGGATGGGTGAGCATGTGACATCCATTTCGAGTTAGGGGTGATGAAACTTTGGCCAAAGTAGTGTAAACAACCAACATTTGCATTGTTAGTTCACTATGATCCAGGTTTACATTCTAGGATGGGCAATCATGCTTGTAGGTTGGAGCCATAATGTATGACAGTACTAGACATGTAGGACACAACATCTTGCTCAGTTTAGGCTATTCTTTGAGGTTACCATAAGAATCCTTTTGTCGAAGGGTAGGGTTGTTTACCAATTTGGTAAATGTGTGGGGGACCGCAGTTAGTTCGTGGTTGGAGGAAAAGTGCTTGAGTGATGCTTCCCCTCATAAAGTTGGCAGTCAGGATTTGAAGATAAACATCAGAACCATCTTGTATCTCTACTTTTACTTAGCTCTTCAAAGCTTGTATGTAACTTCCTTTGGAAAATTGTAAAGAGGAATGTTCAATTCTTATATTTATGTAATGAAATTTGATTATGCAATGGTTAAGTTTGAAATATGTTTCAAATGTGCATCTTATCAAATGAGTTAAAGGAAAATTTTTATTGATCTTATTGTTGGCATCTCGATCTTTTTACTTTTGTGTTAAACTTAATAAATTTTAGTTGGTAGAACAAGTGGCATACATTACACAAGCAAAGTTAGAAAAAATGGATTTTTGCCAATAAGGGCAAAAATGGGAGAAACAAGTCATAGTTCAAAAAATTGAAAAGTTGCTAACTGAAGATGAAAATATGTAGAAGGCAAAGACAATGGTTCATAAAATGTAGATTTTGCCTATAAGGCAAAATTTAAGCCAGAGTTTCAAGAAAAGTGAGAAATTAGTAAGAACAGAGTTTGTAATGTATTGTAGGCTTTAAATTTTTGAATTTGAATATTTAAAGTGTTGTAAAAGCTCTGTATAGGGGGATTTTGGCGGGAAAATATTTGAATATCTTCTTCAGCCATTAATACAGAATCAGACCTGCTAAGTTACTCCATTTCTAGATATTTTGTACTTATTGTTGTAGTGGATGAATCAACTACCTACATTCAAGGCAACAAATATCTCCCAGCTACTTCAAGATCCAAGATATTTTCTACATTCATGTTTAGCAGATAGACATTCCTTCTGATAGGGATATTTTCTGACAGGCCCATGGGGCAAATTTATTGTAATGAATGACTCATGTCAATGAAATGACATGCTATATATACATGTAAAAAAGATGTAATGAGGGTTGGATACATGGACATCTTTTGTACTCTAAACAAAACCTTGCTCTGTTGTAACCGTGCCTTTCTGATTAATATATGCTGGTTGTTTTTACCTCTTCATGTTGTTTTAGCTTTGTGTAATTTAGAACTGGTTTGCCTGTGAATGTTTATTTCCTCTCAACCCTGTTCTTCTCTTTACCTCTATTAGAATCTGCTACATCTATGTAAATTTATCAGCTGTATCTAGTTATTTTGTGCATTTTAGTTCTGTGAGTGTTCTATATTCAAACCTGGTGTATCACCCCCTTTTCATTTCAGTTTTATCCTTCTTCCCCTTTTCCTCAACGGTGGATAAATTAGGTTTAGTCTTGGCAATAGCTGAATCTCCCATTCAACGAAGGAACTAGCCTCTCTCTGGAGATTTGATTTCCTTGCAGGGTCCCATAGTTGGAAATCATCTCAATGTTTCACTGGATTGTTGAAGCCCTAAACCACTCCAACACATGGTGCAAATCCTAGTGACAACAATAATGTAAAGGCACATAAAGATAATATAGAAGTGAAGGTGAACACATGTATCCATCAAGTAAACATAATTATTCTCCTTAAGGAATGACAAGTTGAGAGATGAATATGTAGTAGAAACCATATATGTAAGAGGAGAACTATTGTGGCATGCATAAAGATTATCCTTGATATGTATAATACCATCCTATGGATCAAGATATGTAGATGCATCACTAGAGGTTAGGGCTACATTATCATCATGACTTGTCACACAAGGAGTATAATCATCATTAATCATGTAGACAAATGAAGTAAAGTCATCTAAGATGGAAGGAGAAGTATTAATAAGATCAATGAAAGAAGGGAAACTAGATAAGCATGCAACCAACTCACTGTCGAAAAATGTAGCATCACCTATATGGAAATGGATGTAATATCCTCAAGGATGAAAGGATAAGAGTGAATGAAGGGTGAAAACACCTTATAGTCTTTGATACATGGATGAAGGTAGTCCAAGGTAGAGGTTCATGAGGATCTATAATGAAATACATATTAATCAACTAAAATGGGCGAAAGGAATGATAAACTAGAGCCAAACCCTAGGTAAAGGGAAATCAAAGCAATTAAGCTCTAAAAGGAATTGCAAATTTGAAATGAAAGATAAATACAATCAGAAGTGTCATATATGAAACAACAAGGTAGAAGGACCAACCTTAAGGTCAAACCTTAGGGGTGTAGGATTAATTGGTTTCACCAAAATATAGAGATAGAAATATTCCCTGCAAAATGTCTAGGGCTAAATTATTAACTTTAATTCAAACCTTATATAAATAAGAGTTGAGTTTGATTAACTGAATAGATCAATGCTAACTAAGTATATAAACATGTGCTAAATTAAAATGAGAGGCAATTAGGCTTTACATACCTTGGATGTGAACTCACCTAATTGTACGTTGCAACAGAATAATAAGAACTAAATTGTGAGACTAGATTCATGACCATAAGACTTAGATGATTGAATCTTGAGATTACAAAGAGCTTGGGACATAATTACAATGGTGATCTTATCTTGCAAAAACTATGACCTTGTCTAGAGCTAAATTTGATCTTCAGTACTTGCAAGAAGTATTCACTCAGTGCTACTTGATGCAAGGAAAATAATGGTGGTTTTAAAAACATAAGGGTGTTTGCTAAGCTAGGGTGTAGAAGTATGCCAACTTCCCTCTTGCACCTTAGTTGTGCCTTGTGACTAAGTTAACAATAAAGATTAAAAGTGATTGTGGAATTGGATATTAAGTGTTAATGTAGCTAGAGAAAGTTGTGCACTTGTAAAATATTAGAGATATATGCGAATATACTATCATATAAATACCGTCAATGTAAGTGATGCAATTCGATGTACTGTGTGTAAAATGACTTAGATACAACTCCTTTAAATACACACTTTAAAACCATAACTCAAAACCTTTTAAAACTCACTTAAAAACATAAACATGTATATAAATTAATTAATTCTAAAATAACCATATAAAAATATAAATATACATCAAATTAATTAATTAAAAAAAACTCTTAAACAATATGTACAAAATAAGTATGAAAGAAAAAGAAAAAATAGATGATATATGCTTTTATCCTTGAAAATTATCTTTAAGTATCTCCTCTCTTTAAACAAGGGTAATGGAAAATTGCAATTGTATATTAGTGGCAGTTCATTCTTGGTTTTTAATGAAAATGCCGATTAACTTAGTGGACTGTGCCTAAATTTGACGGTTGATCTTGTCTGTCAGGTAAATTTTTCATAAGAGTTATTTATTCAAACTTACCCTTCAAATACTAAGACATATTTTATATAAACACACACATATATTGACAGTGAAATCTCCCCTTTTAAAGATTTCATACAATACAATTGTCCTAAAATTTCACTTGAATTGACGACAAAAATAGCTAAATATGACCATCAAATTTAAATCGAAATACACATATTTCCACAGTCTATTTGAAATATCCTCTGAGGAATTGGTGGGTATTATGCTTCTTAAGGGATCTTGCAAGTAGGATAGACAGTCCTGCTACTGCGAGTCCCTCCTGTAGTCATTTTGTATAATGTGAGCTATCAGCTCATTATCATCCTGGATATCTAGTAAAGGGCTGCATTCAATAGTCATAAAGGTTTGCAGTGAATAGCTGCCCTCATCATCCAGGGTAGGCCAAATGGTCTGCTCAAGTTCATGGTATGGTTGGGCTGGGGTATATAAGACCAACTTCTTGGTTACAGTCCCATTAGATATGATCATGTTTCCTGACCTGCAACCTATAAATGCATCTACGGTGGCAAGCCATGGTCTGCCTAGTATAAGAGGATAACCAACGATATTGACCTTGGGATGTAGGACTATGAAATCAACAGGGTATTCCCAAGAATCTAATGCAATTACCAAATCCTCAATGACTCCTTAAGGTTTAACTGTAGACCTATCAGCTAATTGCAAAACTGTCTGAGTAGGCCTAAGGTTGTTTAACTGGAGTATCTGCATTGTCTCCTTAGTCATTACATTAATTGCAACACCCAAATCTATCAGAGTATTCTTAATCAGAGTCCCATTGATTTTGACATCCACTACTGGACTACCTAGATCTATATATTTGGGAAAAGTTATATTCCCCAACATTATGTCAACAAGGTTACCCAAAACATGGACTGTCTTTGGGCCTATTCTCTTCCTTCCTGGTTTCTTTATGTAGAGATCTTTGATAATCTTAGTATAGATAGGAATATCTTTGATGGCTTGGATTAAGGGAATCTTTATGCTTATATCTTGTAACTGGCCTATGAGGTCAGTTTCAAACTGTGCTAGTTGCTTATGGATAGCCAAGCGTTCAGGGAAAGGAGGCTTAGGATGTGAAATGATATGAGGGTCCTGATTTGATTCAGGTTCCAAAGGTGGCTTATTTGAGGCTTCCTTTGTGGGTTCTTCATCTTCAAGTTCTGTAATTTGGGGAGATGAAGGGTCCGCAAGTTGCTTCCCTATCTGAGATGAACATTACTCAACTCTACCCCGTAGGTGGGTTATTGCATCACCTCGTTAGTATAAGCTTGTTGAACAAGCTTGTTGTTAGGGTTAGGTGCAGGTTGGGCAAGGAGTTGGATAGGTCTAGAAGGTTGATTTTGAGGAGTAGATGGAAGCATTATGGTTGGCTGTTGTGGCTGAGATGGAAGCATAGGTTGCTAGTAATTTGCATTTTGCTGCCATTGTTGGTTCTTGTTCCATTGGGGCTGCCATTGAGGTTGCTGTGTAGGCCATTGGGGGTTATATTTGGAACCTTGGAAACTTTGTTGGGGCCATGGGTTTGGCTGTTGTTGGTTCCAACTGGGTTATGGAGTAGGCCATTGTGGGTTTTGCCAGTGATTTTGATTACTAGGCCATGGCTGAGTGTTCCAAGTAGAGAAATTTTGGTTTGCAATAGGAAAGGGTGAATTGAAACTTAGTGGATTAGAGGGCATACCTTGTATTTGATGCGAAGGTCTCATTTGAGCTATGTAGAATAGTTGTCCATCCTCTCCTTCAAATGGCTAAAATTCTGGCCTTTCAACCTTCTCTTGCTGGATGCTTGCTACCCTTTTGCATTTACAATTGGCCTTCCTTTGCCTACAGCTGGGACAATACTCAGTAAGCATTGCATCTGCCTCTTCTTGTTTCTTCTTAATATGAAGAGTGTCCAGTTGGATAGCCATATGACTGATGATATCCTCTTTCATGTTGGGCAGTAAGTTATTGATTTCCACTCTTGAAACCCCATTGGTTGCTTTGTTTGTAATGGATGTCCTTTCCCCCATTGGTCATCTAGTGAAAGTTCTTGAATAATTTTAGCAAACCTTACAAATTGACTCAAAAGGTAATTGAGAAACATCACCTTGCCCAATGAGATTCAGGGCATCCATGCAATCATCATTAACCCCTCTCAAAAAGACCAATTTTAATGATTCTTCAGACAATCTGTTTTGGGGGATTTTCTTCAAAGAAAACTAGAATCTTTCAACATAATCTTCCAGTGGCTCCTCCTCCTTTTGTGACATCCTGAAGATGTCATCTCTCCTTTGGTCATGTCCTCGGTAGTAATCTTGGTACTTCTCCAAGAATTTCTCCTTCATTGTATCCCAGTCTGGAATGACATATTTTCTTATCCCCATAAACCATCTCAAGGCTACATCCTTGAGAGTGGCAGGAAAGAGTTTAAGCCTGTGAGCATCTAAAGTGTAGTCATAGCTCCTACACAGGATATCAAACTCAAACAAAAACGTATCTGGGTTCTCTGTCACTAGGCCATAGAAGACTAGTAATGCCGAAGGTGGAATGTTCTTTAGCACTATAGCCCTCTCCTGATCAGTGATAGGAAACTCAAACGTTGCTTGCTCTGGTGGATCCTCCACCGTGACATCTGCCATGGTTCTAAAGGTCCCTTTTGTAGTTGTGGAAGAAGTTGATGAAGATGTAGAAGGTGTTGATGAAGATGTAGAAACAAGTCCTTCTCCTTCAACAATTCCTACAGTATAATTGATAAAGTCAGCAGTATCTTCTTTGTCCTGATAATTTGAAGGGAGGAATTTGCCTCGGTTGTCTCTTTGCCTCCGCATATAGTGAATTTAGCTTTATATACCAGTGGTCTTCCACAATGTTAGTAAAATTTCTAGTGTTTCTTGAAAAGTGAATCTATTAATGCTAATGTTGGAATCAAAATTTAAGCTACGAAAACATGTAAAATGAGCCTATGAAGGTAGCACCATCCCCGACAACGGCGCCAAAAATATAGAGGAAAACTAATGCATTGTAGACTTAACATAATTCAGGGGTAAACCTATTTGAACAATCCACTTAACATTGTACTCCCACATTAAATTATCAACCGAGGAGCGTAAGCTTATGATGGCACTGCACTGTATGTGCCTTTAGGGCTCATATTCTCCTAAAATATCTTATCCAACCCTACTCAGAATATTCTACTTTGTTGGAATTCATAGAAATGCAAGAACAGTGAAAATAGTTACAAAATCTAGTGGCTACGGGTACCTTCAGCATAAGCTGTAGATAACTGCTAGCAATAGAAAATTATAGAACTAATCCAAAACATTCAAAATGATGAGAAAACTAATGCTAACCTTCAAAGGACTTAAAATGGACAAAGTATATATTTGTTCATGAACCATAACTACTATAACTACTATAATTTAACAATCAAAGTATTCTAATTAACTCACAATACATTTATAAACTAATGGAAAACAACTTTAACAAGAATGCATAAATGAATAAGAAAATAAATGAAGTGAAGATCAATACCTCTACTGGCCGGCTCAGGGGATTGACTCACTTAGCTGGGAATCAAATCTAAATCAGATACTCATGCATCCACATAACACATGGTTCCATTCATTTCATATCATAAACAAAATCTCTTTCAGATTGTATTCAATAATGACATTCTTAACAAAACATGTCTGGAACTTCTAATATTGAATAAAACAACAACTGAGTAACTGGATAACAAAGTAACTAACTTGACACTGAGCTCATCCCTCTTAACTTATATAAAAACGGGAGAGTCTTATGCAACTACCAACTAACTACAATCATTAATCCATTCCTAGATATTAGGATACAAGGTTAAGATTGATTTTTTAATTCTAATTGAACAGAGGAAGGAGAATCCTATTCAAATATGAACTCTTATGCAACTACTCGTATGAAAAATACACAACCTATGTTTGAAACAAGTCTACTTCTTCTGCATTTACTCCTTTCCATGATGGTTCACATTCATCCTCCAGTTGCCTACACTTTTGGCGGCTTGACTTTGACTTCCTTTAATTCTCCTGTTCTGCAACTCGCTGCAAATTCTCATTTCCTTGATGCCACATGCTTGCTGCTACACATGGATTAGTCCACAAAACATATGCACGGAAATAACCTTCATAATTAAACCATATAATCTTTTCTATATTGCATGCATACTCATGTTCAAATCATTCAATTAATAAATATCATCACCATATTCCATATTAACAACATAGATCCAAGGTCTTGCAAAGTATATAAGAAGACAATATATCATGATGGTGATGTTTGAAAAGTATCTGAAAGATCATATGGAAAAGGTCTGAAAGCATATAAAAACAACATAAAAGAGGCCAATATTTAAACCCATCAGAAATATTCCTTACAAAATATCTAGGGCTAAATAATTAACTTTAATTCAAACCTTATATAAATAAGAGTTGAGTTTGATTAACTGAATAGATCAATGCTAACCAAGTATATAAACATGTGCTAAATTAAAACGAGAGGCAATTAGGCTTTACATACCTTGGATGTGAACTCACCTAATTGTACGTTGCAATAGAATAATAAGAACTAAATTGTGAGACTAGATTCATGACCATAAGACTTAGATGATTGAATCTCGAGATTACAAAGAGTTTGAGACATAATTACAATGGTGATCTTATCTTGCAAAAACTATGACATCGTCTAGAGCTAAATTTGATCTTCAATACTTGCAAGAAGTATTCACTCAGTGCTACTTGATGTAAGGAAAATAATGGTGGTTTTAAAAACATAAGGGAGTTTGCTAAGCTAGGGTGTGGAAGTATGCCAACTTCCCTCTTGCACCTTAGTTGTGCCTTGTGACTAAGTTAACAATAAAGATTAAAAGTGATTGTGGAGTTGGATATCAAGTGTTAATGTAGCCAGAGAAAGTTGTGCACTTGTAAAATATTAGAGATATATGCAAATATACTATCATATAAATACCGTCAATGTAAGTGATGCAATTCGATGTACTATGTGTACAGTGACTTAGATACAACTCCTTTAAATACACACTTTAAAACCATAACTCAAAACCTTTTAAAACTCACTTAAAAACATAAACATATATATAAATTAATTAATTCTAAAATAACCGTATAAAAAATATAAATATATATCAAATTAATTAATTAAAAAAAACTCTTAAACAATATGTAAAAAATAGTGTGAAAGAAAAAGAAAAAATAGATGATATATACTTTTATCCTTGAAAATTATCTTTAAGTATCTTATCTCTTTAAACAAGGGTAATGGAAAATTGCAATTGTATATTAGTGACACTTCATTCTTGGTTTTTAATGAAAATGTCCATTAACTTAGTGGATTGTGCCTAAATTTGATGGTTGATCTTGTCTCTCAAGTAAATTTTTCATAAGAGTTATTTATTCAAACTCACCCTTCAAATACTACAACATATTTTATATAAACACACACATATATTGATAGTGAAATCTCTCCGTTTAAAGATTTCATACAATATAATTGTCCTAAAATTTCACTTGAATTGACAACAAAAATAGCTAAATATGACCATCAAATTTAAATCGAAATACAAATCTCCCCTTTTAAAGATTTCATACAATACAATTGTGATATTTTATTTTAGGGTTTAACTGCGTAGTTTTTGAGTCAAACACATGACCCATATTTCATAAGTAGTGGTTCACATGAACCCATCTCTCATGTTAATGAATGGTCCACTTAGCACTCATTGCATCCAGGTGATGCTCACAGGGGTGAAGCATCGGGACTTCCCGGGAGGTCACCCATCCCAGTACTACTCCGACTCAAGCGTGCTTAACCATGGAGTTTCCCCCAAGATCAAGCCCACTTAGCTTGCTACCCCATTTGCAAAACCTTCAGCAAGTATTGTGCCTCATGAACCATTCATTGTAGAGCCCCTTTAGCTCATCAATTGATAAGTAGGAGGTATTTTTTGCAGCGTGTCAAATTATGATATTTTATTTTAGGGTTTAACTGCGTAGTTTTTGAGTCAAACACATGACCCATATTTCATGAGTAGTGGTTCACATGAACCCATCTCTCATGTTAATGAATGGTCCACTTAGCACTCATTACATCTAGGTGATGCTCACAGGGGTGAAGCATCGGGACTTCCCGGGAGGTCATCCATCCCAGTACTACTCCGACTCAAGCGTGCTTAACCATGGAGTTTCCCCCAAGATCAAGCCCACTTAGCTTGCTACCCCATTTGCAAAACCTTTAGCAAGTATTGTGCCTTATGAACCATTCATTATAGAGCCCCTTTAGCTCTTCAATTGATAAGTAGGAGGTATTTTTTGCAGCGTGTCAAATTATGATATTTTATTTTAGGGTTTAATTGCATAGTTTTTGAGTCAAACACATGACCCATATTTCATGAGTAGTGGTTCACATGAACCCATCTCTCATGTTAATGAATGGTCCACTTAGCACTCATTGCATCTAGGTAATGCTCACAGGGGTGAAGCATTGGGACTTCCCGGGAGGTCATCCATCCCAGTACTACTCCGACTCAATCGTGCTTAACCATGGAGTTTCACCCAAGATCAAGTCCACTTAGCTTGCTACCCCATTTGCAAAACCTTCAGCAAGTATTGTGCCTTATGAACCATTCATTATAGAGCCCCTTTATCTCATCAATTGTCTTAAAATTTCACTTAAATTGACGACAAAAATAACTAAATATGACCATCAAATTTAAGCCCGTAGTACACCCAAATACTTAATTTTTCATGGGAGCTCCCACCTATTTGTTGTAAAGGTGTGTCCATCAAAGGTGATTTTTACGGGAGTCCCTTTGACGAAAGCAATGTTTGCCTTTCCGCCCTACCTAGACCTTCTCCATAAGCTTTTAGTATAAAGAAAAAGCTATACTTTACCGGGGAAGAAAAAACGCCACCACGATACGATGCCAATCTTTAAAGCCCATTGGATTTGAGTTTCGTATTTTTTTTAATTAAAAAAGTCACTGCAGTATTCCACCTGGCTTGGAACTCTCTGCTGTCTCATTTTTCGTTCTTATCTCGACCACAAAACCCAAATCATTGAGAAAAAAGGCTAACTACTAAAACGATTTCTCAAACGCGCCATGAAAATTTCTCCCCTTTCTTTAATAATTCTCAGTAGTTTCTGTAAATTCTTCACGCTCCGAATCACAACTGTTCCTTAACAGATTTAGGTAGAAGATGATTCCATATAAGTTTCCCGGCATATCAAAACACTCACTCAATTACCGTCTGACATCTATTCATCGCCGCAATTGTCAGTGAATGAAGTGCGGGAGGAAAAGTTGCAGACACGAGTTAAAAGCTAAAAAAACTCTATATATATATTGTTTGGGCAGGGCGGGAGCATTGTTATTATTGTTCGGGGAATGGATGCAGCAAGGCGGGGGTCGAGAATGGTGATCGATCCAAAAGTCCGTCAGGTAGGGTTTGTAACCCCAGGGGGCGGTGAAGCGCAGCCAAAACCTCCACCAGCAATGGAGGCAGCAACGACAGAGGCAACGGCGGCAGCCAATTCACCGTCGCCTGTAATGATTCCGCCACCGCGCCACGCACCAGACAACGTTGTGACCAGGGCGGTGCCCATGCCGGTGCCAGTGCCGGTTTCGACGATGGGTGGCCACTCGGAGACAACGATGCCCATGGGGAGCTACAACCCTGGGGATTCTGTCCTTGGCACTTCGCCCTCCAGCAGAAATGGCACGGAGCGTGGCTACATCACTCTTTCTTCCGAGGACATGAATGAAGATCGCATTTCGCCTCGTTGGATTGCTACGGATTCGAACCCTAGTTACAGGGTACCGCATGGAGTGGCGTCTGTTCCTAGCGGTTCCATGGAGCTTGCGGCCACGCGGCCATCCGCCACTTCAGGGTCCTTTGCTGGCGCTACTAGCCTTCCTCCGATCGCCACCATGCCGCCCCCGGAAAAATCAGCAGGTGCTACTTTTAGCCATATTATTTATTTCATTTGTTTTTCAAATGACAAAACCCGTTTGAGTTACTGCTCAGGTTAGTTACCTAATCACTTACATTACAAATTAAAATACACGTATTCTTCAGAGATAATTGATCACGCGTCATCTTTAACATGCTCTCAACAACAGGCCATTATTTCACGTAATACAGAAAATGTGTACACCAGGACAGGTTGTCCTACCTGTTCTGCAGTTTGCTTGTGACTATAACTAGCAGTAGGGCTGGAATGACTACGATAAGGATTGAAAAATTGGTGCTTTAGGCATTGAATTTAACTATCTGGGATTGTTTATTTCTTATTTTAATTAATGTTAATGAATGCCTAGAATCAGGCTGATAATGTTTTTAGCCTTTCAACAATGTTAAAAGAATGCCTAAAATTGTGGCTGAGAAGGATTTTTGCTTTGTAATTTATGGCCCTGGGTAAGGTTTTGTATGGCTTTTATGTGAATTGGGGTATGCCTGGACTGCATTCTGAAGATTTGTAAACATGTGTAACGCAATGTATTTAGTTACACCACTGAATTGTTTTATTTCCAAATAGTGTTAAAAAATGGTCAGTCATGATTGAAGAGAAAGGAGGTTTTGAATTATAGTGCCTAATTATCTTGTTTTTATTCGTTTTGAATAATGTCAAATAATGGCTAAAATTAGGGCTAAGACGGGTGGAGCCAGTATATACTTACAGTACTTACATTGTTTATTTATTTTTAGTAATGTTTAATAATGGCTAGAATTAGGGCTGAGAAAATCCTTAATGTTTGGGTTCAGGAGGAGAAGATGATTCAAAGCAAAAGCCTTTGAAGGAGAGGACTTCAAAAGCTGAGAGACGAGCACTTCAAGAAGCTCAGAGGGCGGCGAAGGCTGCTGCAAAGGCAACAGGTACTTCACGCTATTCTTTAGAAATCTGCAGGGTTTTTTAATTTTTTATTCAAAGTCATGGAAATTCTGGTGTCTACAATGGAAGTCACATCCAATGCTCATATCCATAGTTCAATAACTTGGCCTTGACAAAAACTCAGCAGGCCTAAAGTTTGATTCGAATTTGGGACTCGGCAAAAACTTGGTGAATTTTCCAAACATTAAAACAGAAGTTTGTAAAATAATCTTAAAAAACATGCATAAATTGAATTTAGAGAAGTCATGAGCAGGCAGAATAGGCGCCTTGAGAATGATATCGTCACCGTCTTTTACATAGGTTTTTCAAAAGATAGGTATGCTAGTTTATATAAGCTTCTTCCTCTCTATTGTCATTTAGAAAAGTTGTTTTTACATCCATCTATTATAAGGGCCAACCAAAATGAGATGCAAAAGACATAATTACTATTACAAAAGTGTACTTGGCAATTGGAGCAAAACTCTCATTATAGTTGGCTCCCTCTTTCTAAGAGAACCCACATGCAACAAATCCACCCTTGAACTTTTTCTATGCTCCCATTTGCTATATGTTTCACTTTGTACAACCATTTGCAATCAATCATTGATTTTCCATATGGTCTTGGTACAATCTCCCAAACATCATTTAGAATAATGGAGTTTTATGCCTTTGTTATGGCATCTTGCCACACTTGCTTTGAGTTTGCCTACTCAAAATTGGAAGGCTCAACATTAATGATGGAAGACATTAATGCAACATAATTTGAAAACTTCTTAGGTAGATGGTTCACTTTGAAAGAAGTTTTTGGTGCTCCTACTTGTTCTTGTGCCTCTTGTAAAGTTTGGGTAAGCCATTTAGATTATTTCGGTGTTTTAGATAAAGCTGAGGTATCTGTTGCCTTACTAGTACTTGGCTGATCTGCTGTAGGGACTGCTGCATTTTGCTGATTATATCTTAGAACAACAACTTGTTCGCTTTCTTCAGCCTTCATGGGAGGCTTCTTAGACTTAGAGGACCAAGCATCCTCATCAAATTTCACATCTCAGCTCACTAATATTTTTCCTTGTGACGAGACACAGATCTTGCAAGTTTTGGAAGACTCACTATATCCCGCAAAGACACCCTCCAGTTTTGAGGGTTCAAACTTAGACTTTTTCTCTTTTAGCACATGAATGTAAATAGGACTCCCAAACACCTCAAAATAAGAAACATCTGGTTTCTTTTCAGTGAAGGTTTTTTTCGGAGTTTTGTCCTTTAACACCTTGTGAGGACACCTGTTATATATATATATATATATTTCATAGCTGCAAACTTCAACCCAAAGAAATATTAGTAAATTTAAATCATGAATCTTAGACTTAGTTGTCTCTATGATGGACTTGTTCTTTCTCTCTGCAACCCCATTTTGCTGAGGGTTGTAAGCCACAGTCAACTCTATTCTTGATCCTTGCATCTTTACAAAAAACATCAAAGTTCTTGGAGATATATTCACCTTCATTATCACACCTCAAAACCTTAATCTTCCTACTTGTCGAATTTTCCACTAGAGCTTGGAACTCTTGAAATTTTACAAAGACTTCATCTTTGGTCTTCATAAAACAAACCTAGTTTTTTTTTGAAGAATCATTAATAAATGAAACATAATAAATGTTTCTAGCTAATGAAGTTGTTGACATAGGTTCACAAACATCTGAATGGGTTGAATCTATAGTTCCTTTTGTTCCATGCTCACTACTCGGAAAAGCAGTCTTGATGTGCTTGCCAAGTGCATACGCCATTCTTCTCTACTTTGAAGTTAGGCAATACATGCACCATATCCTTCAAGAGAGGTAGAGCTCCATAGTGCAAGTGGCCAAGTCTCTTGTGCCAAAGCTCACACAATTTGTCATAGTCATGTATCAAGGCTTTCTATTTGATTGGATTAGCAATCAACTTGTAAAAACTTCCCTCATGAATATCTCTAGCCAATAATTGACCAGGATCATGGCTGTTTCTAATGATAACTTGTAGCTCATCAAATTCAACTACACACTTCAAATCTATCATGTCTGAAACTGAAACTGAATTCTTTGTTAATCTAAAAATATTTAGGACATCATGAAGGTCAAGAATATCACCAAAAGGCATGAAGAAATAGTTTTAGTCTCAATAACATGATATGTGACATCATCACCAGTCTCTACTTGTATACCATCCTTATGCTCCTGAAGTCTACTGAAAGCTTTCTTATTAAAGGTTATGTATCTTGATATGCTGCTGTTCACCTATCACCCTACACCATGAATGGTGCTAGTGGATAATCATGACATCATGGAGAAGGTTGTCTTATGCTTGGATGAAATCTCATCCATTGTTGAAGCTTTTGCACTTTGTGCCAATTGCCTTTGTTGTTGCTACTTGCCTTCACCTTTTTATTCTAAGGACACTAGAAGCATGGGGGCCATTCTTTTGGCATTTGAAACACTTGATATGGCTCAAGTCTTTTTTCCCATGCTAATAAGAATTTGAGTCCTTCTATTTTTCTTTTAGACCCTTCCCAAGTCCTTCAGAAGCTTCTTAGGTGGATGGATCACTTTGAAAGAAGTTTTTGGTGCTCCTACTTGCTATTGTGCCTCTTGCAAAGTTTGGGTAAGCCATTTTAGCCTCCTAACTGTTTTAGTTGGGGCTGACGTGTCTTTAGCGAACTTGGCTGATCAACATTAGGGATCATTGTATTTTATTGGCCAGAACTTGGAACAATAGGTTTTTTGTTGGCCTCAACTTCCATTGGAGGCTCATGAGGCTTAGAGGACCAAGCATCTTCATCAAACTTAACATCTCCACATCTTTGCTCACTACTATTTTTTGTTGTGGTGAATCTTAGATCTTACAAGCCTTGGAAGACTCACTGTATCTCAAGACACTCTTCAGGCTAGGGGTTTCAAACTTGGTTCTATTTTTTTTTTGGCACATGAATGTAAACAGGATTTCCAAACATCCAAAGTGAGAAACATTAGGCTTCTTCTAGTGAAGGCTTCCTTTGGAGTCTTTTCCTTCCAAAGAAACATTGGTGGATCTAAGTCATGAATTATAGACTTAGCAGTCTTTATGATGGATCTGTTCTTCCTCTGTGCAACCCCATTCTGTTGACGCTTGTCAGGCACAGTCAACTCCCTCTTGATCTTTATATATTTAAAAAAAGCATTGAAGTCCTTGGAGAGTTACCAAATTGGCAAGAAAACAGGCTATTCCTAGAATCGAATTCCAAATCGAATCACATGTGGATTCAAGGAGAGTTTTTTTTTTCTTGCATTATAATCGTTTGGAATCAGCAAAGAACAAACCTAAGTCATTCTTGGTCAGGGGTGGCGATTTGAAAGCACTTTACTCATGATTCCAAAAGAGGGCAAAAATTTTGACATTGTTTTTTACTTGACCATCGAAAAACCCTAAATGACATCATTTCACTCATTTTGCGAGTTTGATGAGTTGTAGGAACAAGGAAAGAACTGTGCATGTTAAAGGAATAACAACTACAATATATGATAGATCACCTTCGAATCACAACCCTTATTAGATACACTAGTGCTGAAACCTAGCACCATGGCATCTCTGCCCCTCCCTCGTGCGTGTTAATGTGGCTTATCCTATTGATTGGATCATTTAGTGCAGTATTCTTGTGCGTTGAGTGTCTATAGGCTTTCCCCATATCCGACCTAATCAAAAAGTATATCAAAACTCAATAAACATAATATAAAGTGCGCTCTTTGGTGCAATCAATGCTATCTCCCCTCTTAGAATTAATAAATCGAATTCAAATCTCTAGAAGCATGGCCTTGGAATGATGAATCTTCAACATAATTCCCATTATTCGAGAAGTGGGCGAAGATTTATAATTTATTTATATTGTAATATTTTAGTTTTATGTATAGATTAATATTAATATTATTAAATTATATTTAGATATGCATATTTACTATTTAGTTGTCTATATTATTCCATAAAAATTAAAATATATTAATATTAACTATTAACATTTTAGCATATTAATATTCTTTATTTATATTAAATTGTTTAAATATTATTATATATTTATGATTTTTATATGTTCTTTGTATGGACGTATCATGAATGTACCCAATCCTCCCAAAAATTGCCGTACTAGTGTACTATATCCACGTATCCGTACTTGAACCCGATATTGATTCAATAACTTAGCCTTAATCCTTCTACTTGTTCGACTTTCCACAAAAGCTTTGAACTCTTGAAATTTCCCACAGAACTCCTCGTTAGTCGTAATGAAATAAATACAAGTTTTTCTTGAAGAATAATCAATGAAGGAAACATAATAAATATTTCTAGCCAATGAAGTTGCTGACATAGATCCACAAACATTTGAATAGATCAGATCTAGAATTTCTTTTGACTTGTGCTCATTGTTAAGAAAACCAATTTTGTGGTGCTTACCAAGTGCACATCCCTTGCATACACCAATCTTTCTTGCACCAAAGCTCACACAATTTGTCACTGTTTTGTATCAAGGCTGCCTGCTTGATTGGATCAGCAATTAGCTTGTAAAGACTTACATCTTGAATACCTTTGGCCACTACTTATGAAGATCTTGGCTGCAAGTTTTGATGATAACTTGCTGATCATCAAATTCAGCCTCACACTTCAAATTTGTCATTGTTGAAACTGAAAGTAAATTCTTTGTTAATCTAGGAACATAAAGGACATCATGAATGTCATGAATATCACCACAAGGCATGCGGAAATAAATAGTTCCAGTCCTAGTAATAGCATATGTGGCATTATTAAGCTCTACCTATATACTAGCCTTTTGCTCTTGAAGTTTGCTGAAAGCTTTCTTATTTTATGTCACATGACATGATGCCCCACTATCCATATACCACCCTACACTAGAAATGATGTTAGTGGGCAAGTATAAAACCATGGGAAAGGTAGTCTTAAGCTTGTATAAAAGCTCATCCATCGCTGAAGCTTCTGCACTCCTTGCAAACTGCTTTTGTTGCTACTGCTTGGCCTTCCCCTTCTTCTCAAGTCATTGAGAAGCATAGTGGCCAAACTTTTGGCACTTGAAACAGTTGATATGGCTCAAGTCTTTCTTCCCTTACTGAGAATAATTTGTATCATAGTACTTTCCATTTTGACCCTTCCTAAGTCCTTTCTTGCCAGTTTTCTTCATCTTCCCAATGAGGGATTGGTTTTGACTCCAATTTGATTGAAGTAGCTTCAAGTTTAGTTTCTTCTTGGGTAAAATCATCTCAAACCTTCTCAAAGGTTGGAAGCTTTTCACGAGCACAAACACCTAGGGTTGATCATGATCCATACATAAGTCAGACATCATGGGGTTGAAACCTCTGAACAACACAAGCACTTGCTATTTATTAATAGATGCCACAAAAAACAGGGGGTTGTGCTCCTTTTACTCAAAAAAACCATTATTCATGTATGTCTAGGTTGTGCACTTGATTTTCTCACAAATTTCAAGCCTTTTTAACAGCCAGGATTCTCAAATACAATAAGGTTATAAGCAAGTATTGTCAAGCTTTTCAACCAAAACATCAAGCACATTTCATTGGAAAACAAAACAAAAAGTGCCAACCTGAAAATGGTGGACTAGATGCAAAAGGCGCTCTGAATTAAAGCCTTTTCCCTCCATAGACACTTCTGCCAACACTCGCCTCCTCTCACAGCCTCCACTCTTTCATGTCCATCAAACTCCAAATTTTTTTATTAAGACCTTCCAAAATGTCCATCAAAAGCTGAACATATGAGGATTTTTATTCACCCCATCTTGCAAAACCCACACCTTTCTCCCTGTTTTGCATGATGTTTACATAGATCCATCAAAGAAATTAAGTGAAGGTAAGTGGTGTAGAGTGGTGTGTTTGAGCCTGCCGCTTGGCATGGCCACCATAGTCCTTGCCATGCAACTACAGTCTGCAAAAAAGGTGGTAGCTTCAAATGATTTCTTTTGAATAGTTTAACACTACTTTAAGTTAGTGTTCTATGGTAGTTTAAGATATTATGATATGGAATATGGTTGTTAATTTCTTAAAAATCCATTACCTTTCAAACACATATGTCCTTGATAACTCGTAAAGTCCCAAGAGACAAAACATTAATGTAGATAAATAATTTCACACTTAATAAAATGACCACATAATTCCCTCAAGTGACACATTGACCCGTGCTACACAAATATGACACAAGCAAGGACAAGTCGAGTCAATAATGCACAATGACACAAGTTAAAGACAATGCAGTGTATATATAGATAATTTGGACATAAAGTTTGCAAGCATGGAACTGGTTGATGGTGTGTGTTTGAGGTCTTTGTTGATGGGATTGGATCATGACATCCTTTGCCATTGCCAGAGAATTCCTGCTTGGTGGTGTTGTCATGTCTCAAGCACATTCATAAGGACATGAAACATGCTAGATATTGATTATAGATAATCGTTAACAAAACCAGTTTTATATTAATCATTTAAATTTTTGCAATAATGTACATCATCAGTAAAATCGCAAACTTGCCAAACCAAAATAGCACATTATCTTTAAAATTATAAATTACATTATTGACATCAATCATCATAAATCATTTAGTAACTCAGAAGTGAGAAGTCAAAAGAAATACTCTGTTTAATCAATCAAATCCTAGAAATCCACAGAATTATTATTTAAATAATAGTCAAATAATGATAAAACTGTTGCTAAAGCAGACTATAACACCAACTTCTCTTAACATGATTAACCTCTATTAACATGCTAAGTTTTTAATATCTGTAATGCCCCCGACTGTAATCTGCCTTAATAAAACATAAATAAATTGAATACTTATTGATGAGGCCGACCCCCTTTGGACACAAATAAATTCAATACCTATTGATGAGGCCGACCCCCTTGAGAGGTCGCCTTCCTCTTGGGGAAATATATATATATATATATATAAGAGGCCGACCTCTTTGGAGAAACGCCACCCTTGGGACAAGTCGTCCCTAGTGGAAGGATCACCTCTCTTCCTAGAGGCATGATGTAGTATAAATAAAGATGACTTGGAAGCAGCAAAAGGAATCCATCCAGCAATATAAATAAATAAAAATAAGATATATAATAAAGATCTATAGGAGATAACAAATATATACAACAAAGAATCATTTATTGCAGCCATTTAAGGATAAACTTGGCAATCCATCAAGAGGTACTCAATCAACAATCATCTAGCAAATTCATCAAGCAAGCAGTTTTGAATTTAAGGAAGTGTTAGCAAATAGGAAGGATGGCCCCCTTCCGGTTCACGAGAGATGAAAGGATGACCCCCCTCTCATGCTCTTTACAAGTTTGGACCACAGTTGGAAGGACGAACACGCTTTCATGCTCTAGGTCTACCAAGAATTGGAAGGATGGCCAGCCTTCCATGCTCTTGGGCTTGATTGAGGAGAACGGCCAGCTTCTAAGGTGGACTGAGAGTGGGAAGGATGGCCCACCTTGCCTGCTCTCGGCCAGTAATTCCAAGAAATTCACAATGTGATTGGCTGTGAGAATTATGCTATGATGTATTGATCTGAATATTAATGATGCTAAGATGTATTGATCTGAATATTAATGAGGCTATGATGTATTGATCTGAATATGTAATAACCACCCTAGTTTTCTCGAAAATATGTTAGCTGAAATCTAAAGCACAGGCAGTCTTTGGAACACTTTCTAATTAGCAAGATCCCGTGGAGGGCAAGGTGAGAACATACAATGTTCGAATCACACATCTATCTAATGTATGCAAGGTGGCAAGCCGACTAGAACACATGCAAGGCGATGTAACCGACCTATCTACCACTTATTCAATGGGACCAATGTGTATAAACCATGGCAGAGTGTCTAAGCTTGTTCGAGACCAAAGTGGTCGATAAGCTCGTTCAATACCAAAACGCGTGTTAATGCAAATTGCTATAAATATTGCCGGTAAAACCATCCAGTTTACAAAATGAAGTGCAAGCAAAAACACCATCGGCGGTACTACCTTCCGGGGTTTACAAACACAACCAATATTACTTTAAACCATCATTCCATCTGATCATCTAATTCTGATATAAAATTTCAAGCTGCTGTTACAACTAAATCAGAACTATACAAATTCAGAAATCATCAAATTGCATAAGGGAAATCATATACCAATGGTCTGCTGCTGATGTTTGATGTTGGGCTGCCTAGACTGTTGGTGATGGTCTGAACTGAAGCTACACACATTGTTTCCCTGCTGAAATCTCTGTCACAGTCAACACTCAGGTCTGATATACAGATCAGCAGTCTGATTATGCACAGAAAACACTGTACACACCCCCAGAACACACCCCAACACTAACACAACTGATCATATCACTGCAATGAATACATCCAACTCATACCATATTACTCCTATCAAACTGAGAGCATTAATCTATTGCCCAGAATTATTTATCAGCTTTTGTACCTTGCTGGTACAATAGGTACAACAGCATTGGATATCACCAAAATGCTCATAACATAAAATATTCACCAAAGTTCCTCAGAAAAACACGCGCAATGGCTAACACCAACCTAGGCGCTCACAATAGAGGTAAGAAACTCCAAAAGAAAGCAGCGAATTAATTTCAAGACCCTCACGTACCATTTGGGAAGGTACGTCCCTTCCAAGGTGTACGACCTCCTTTGATAGCAGCTCCTTCCACATCAATGTGTACAGTCAGCATTATTTTGTCTTCTAGTGACCACTAAAGACAACCCAAACGTGATTCAACAATAAAGTCTTCTTATTATTGATTTGGTTTTAATAGCAAACGGTACGACTGCTGTTGTATGACCTGGGTATGAGCACCCCATCTCACAGGAAGATGAAACATCAAAACACACCAAAATTAATACTGAAAATTCTGCACCACAAAAATCATTTCAGCACACATCAAAAAGACTCTGCTCAGGCGCATAGCAAAATGACTCCATTGAAGCTCAATGTGTTTTTAGAAGCAAAAGCACCAGATAAATCTAACCAGGGTTGATATTCCACAACCGAAACTAGAGGAAGATTGAGGGTTCCCAACCCACAAATCCAAGCACAGAAGCTCTCTCCAGAAATTTGAATCATAAAATGCATCAACTCCCATGAGCATTCAAAACTCAATTTTATATCTTCCCATGTATGCCAAAGATGAATAAAATATATTATATTGCATTATGGGCTTCATGTGTAATTATTTCCCACTAAAGTGGGTGCTCACTTTGGGTAATAAAATAATCTTTTTTTCCCAACGCTCACCAAGCCATAAAAACCACTTTTAAAATAACTTAAGTTGTCAACTTTAAAATATAAAGTTAAAACCAAGGACAACTTAATTTAATTATTTTAAAAGTCATTTCCCTTAAAATGATCTAGTTAGCCTTCGGGAAATTCACGGAAACAAGGCTGACCATTATTAAATTAATTACCGACGAAAAGGGGACATTACAAAATATTAATGATGCTATGATGTATTGATCTGAATATTATCATAATTTCTTGATCTTTAATATTTCTAATATCATTTCTAGCGATTATTATTGTTTGCAGGCAAGGGAATCAGGTATATCCCAAAAAGGGACATTACAAGTGGTATCAGAGCTTTGATCCTACCAGCTTGCGGATCAAAGATATTGTATGCAATTAAGCCAAAGAGCTCAACGGGCCTTAGATAGGGAAAGGAGAAAACTAGAAGCAAGTAGCAGCCAAATTAAAAGTAGTAAAATGGGTGATTATGAGGTTAACCTAGGAAATGAATTGAGGGCTTTTATGGAGCAACACGGGAAGACATCACAATTGCTTCTCCAAACACTGGAAAACATGAACAATACAATCAATCCTCTTAGGTCTAACCAAACCTATGGAAGAGATGCTAATTCCAACCATTCCGAGAATAACAATAGAACTCCATTAAGATCATCACCTAGATTAACGAGGCCTACATCCTTACCTAGAGAAGAGTAGTCAAGAGAAGAGGAAGAACCCAACATGGCAGCAAATGACATTGATGAATGTGTAGAAGCATGTTCAAGAATTGATCCTGATCTTAGAAGACATATTCCATTTAGGGAATATGGTGATGCAAGAACAAGAAATATCTCAAGAAAAGAAAGAAGGCAGTCCAACAAAGATTTACGATGTAGAGTAAGTAAGACTATTCTTCCTAATTTTGATGGTTCGGGGAGTGTCACTGCACGAGCACGGATCCAAAAACTAGATACATATTTTACCCTTAGCTCCATGATAGAAGATGATGCTATTAATTTTGCCATTCTACACTTAGAGGGGATTGCACACGATTGAGGACGTATGAGGATTGCACACGATTGAAGACGTATGAGGAATTTACACAGACATAAATCGATTTAATCAAAAGCATCCTGAAAGGCATTTCAAAGGTTGACACAATTAAAGCAACAAGGTTAATGGAGGATTATGTGGCAGAGTTTCAAAGAATTTTAGTCATGGTGCCTAGTGTCACCAAGGGAAGGCTCATATACCTATTTATTGAGGGATTAACTGAGTCACTCCGTGGCTTGGTGGGCGCTCTTGATCCTACATCCCTACATCCCTACAAGATGCAATCCAAAAGGCATTAAGGTTAGAAATTACAACAACTAGGAATAAGTCATACTCTAAGAATGCACCAACTGAGAAACATAAGGAACCATTCCCCCAAACTGAGTCATTACCTCCTCAATCCAACATAACAGAAGAACCCATGAAAGAACTTCGAAAGAAAGGGTTGTGTTTTACTTGTAAGGAAAGATCGGAGCCGGGTCATCAATGTTCAAAAAAGGGACAAGTACACAACTTAGAAGCAATGACAGATGAGGAAGTGGAGGAAGAAGAAATTGAACTTAAAAGGAAGAAGTGGAAACAAGATGAAGAAGGGTTTTGCAAGGAGTGCATTAGCAACACTGTCAGGTGCCCCCAAGTATCACCCTTTTAGGATTCATAATGTGTTACATCTTACAAGGACAAAAGGTAACGGTATTAGTTGATAGCGGTGCTACACAACTTTATTGATGAAGGTTTAGTAACAAGGATGGAAAGAGCATGTAGACATGGACAAGGTCAAGGTGGTGGATGAGCTCATTCTATACAAAGAACAAATATATCTTGTTGCACGATCGAAGATGAAAGAAAAATAACAAAGGACATAACCACCCCATGGATCTCAAATTGCCCCATGAAAGGAGAGAAGAATCTTGGGATATTTCTAGAAATTCTTTGGGACTAGTTACAGAATATGAGAATCTTGAACGTAAGCCAAAAAGATATGAAATCATTCCAGAAAAGAACAACTCATTTAAGGTCATAGATGTGTGTTGTGCTTCAAATCCTCATCTTAATATATGGGAAGCTCACTTTGTTGCTTTGACTCAAAGCATCCAACCCAATTGGTTCTTTGAAGATGTAGTTGACGCTAAAAGAAGAAATTGATCTTCTGATTGATGCTTCCTTTACGTGGTTTCAAGCTATACTCATGCAAGATGTCTTTGGTGAGGGTGAGAGAAAACTTGTCTTAAGTGATGGATCTTAACCTGTTACCAACTCGTGGTTTTGTTGTTGAGAGATATGGGGAAATACAAGTACCTGAACCAGAAGAATATTGGACAATAAATTGTCCTCATACTTTAGAGAATGTAATCAACCTTATAATCTTAAAGAACTATGTTGCAAGTTGGGTGGAGACAAGTATACTAACAACAATTCTTCAAGGATAATCTATGTCTAGGAGTTACAGATGTACAAGGTTGACTTGGGATCCCGATTGGTGATTGGTTGAGGACATGCAATTTTGGGAAGGGCGGACTGTAATGCCCCCAATTGTAATCTGCCTTAATAAAACATAAATAAATTTAATACTCATTAATGAGGCCGACCCCCTTTAGACATAAATAAATTTAATACCTATTGATGATGCTGACTCCCTTGAGAAGTCGCCTCTCTTGGTGCAGCCACCCCTCTTGGGGAATTAAAAACAAATAATATATAAGAGGCCGACATCTTTTAAGAAACGCACCCTTGGGACAAGTCGTCCCTATTGGAAGGACCGCCTCTCTTCCTAGAGGCATGATGTAGTATAAATAAAGATGAATTGGAAGCAGAAAAAGGAATCCATCCAGCATTAGAAATAAATAAAAATAAGATATATAATAGAGATCTACAACATATAACAAATATATACAGCAGAGAATCATTTATTGCAGCCATTTAAGGATAAACTTGGCAATCCATTAAGAGGTACTCAATCAGCAATCATCTAGCAAATTCATCAAGCAATCAGTTTTGAATTTAAGGAAGTGTTTGCAAATAGGAAGGATGACCCCCCTTCCGGTTCACAAGAGATGAAATGATGGCCCCCTCTCATGCTCTTATCAAGTTTGGACCAAAGTTGGAAGGACGGACAGCCTTTCATGCTCTAGGTCTGCTAAGAATTGGAGGGACGACCAGACTTCCATGCTCTTGGGCTTGATCGAGGAGGACGGCCAGCCTCCAAGGTGGACTGAGAGTGGGAAGGATTGCCCACCTTCCTTGCTCTCGGCAAGTCAAATACAACCAGCCTTGATATTGCTATTTCCCAGTAATTCCAAGAACTTCACAATGTGTTTGGCTGTGAGAATTATGTTATGATGTATTGATCTGAATATTATCATAATTTCTTGATCTTTAATATTTCTAATATCATTTCTAGTGATTATTATTGTTTGCAGGCAAAGAAATCAGGTATATCCCAAAAAGGGACATTACAATATCTCTCTTTCACTCAAAGTATATCTAGTCTTTATACTTGGTTCATTGTTCGTACTTTTTGTCCAATTTTACCGAATGCCAGTCTTAAGTCTTCCAATCACAGTCAGTTTTGTGTGTATTATTTATGTTACTACTTCACTTCATTATATACTTGTGTGACCTTCTCAATGTCTGTCATGCTTTGTTTCATAGATTTTCTGTCTCCATATGCTAATTTACCTTTTCCCAAGGCATTTCACCCCTTGATATTAGTAGGTTGAACTTCTTGTTTGGTGGGTGCCTTTGTTTTTTTAAATTCCTTTGTAAAGTTCTACTTTTTGTGTAAGGTAATCATACCCTCAATTCTGCTTTGGAATTTCAGTGGTGAAGGATGATGGTTTCTTGACATTAACTCCTTTTGCAAAGGGAGGCAGATTATATATCATGCATGCAATACTTTCTTTGAATTCATAGTTGGGCTTAACATAACATGTTGTTTTCAAAAACATTTTTTTCCTTCAATCTTAGGTGTCATAACTACAGTCGTTTACCTAATTACGACAAATCTTTTCTGTAGCAAAAATCTTGTAGGGGAGAGGACCCAGTACCTGCACACCCTAAATTTGTACACGTCATGCTCCTAAATGGTGCATTGGATTTTCATGAAAATTTCAGCATATCTCTGCATCTGAGTTAAGAGCATAAAACTATTGAGTGGGGTTCAGGGTATCAACGATGTAGCCTAATCAGCTACATCTTTGGTGAGTTGTCCAAAAACACCCCAAAAAAAAGTTAGACCGAAACATGTGCACCAAGGCATGTATCACTGATCACCTTACGTGTCACCATATGATTGGTTGTTTCTTTGATGTGACTTGTGAAGAGTATAGTTACACATTTATGTGCACATGTATTGGTTTCTTATTAAATTTTTACTGGTATATTATTTCTCAACTACTAATTCTTCTAATATACTTGATTGGGGGTCTAAGTGTGCGGTACCATAGTGGCTCTTGGTACATGCTCATCTATTGGGGCCTTTCCCCTATATTGTTTGAAAGGTTTCATGTGCACGTTATCTGCATGATAACATCTTCTTACATTAGAATTTGGTAATAGTGTATTTAACAGATAGCCTAAGATCAAGTTGTATGGTGTCTTATTCTTTGAATTTCAACTCACTTATTTTGTTGTAGATTAGGATTCATTTCAATTGAATTTTCACTTTAAACATTTAAAGTTGCTTTTCTGATTTGCCTGATAAGTTGCTTGTAATGGTAATGGTTTGAGTATTTAATGTAGGAGGAAACAAGGGTGGAGATGGAGGACCAGTAGTTGCTGCAAAAGAGGCGAAGGTTCCAAAGCCTCCCCCTCAGAAGAAAGACAGTAATGTAGATAAGAGGTCAGTCACAATTTCAGAGAAAAAGTCGACAGAAAGGAGTTTGGATAAAGATAAAAAGAAAGATATACCAGCTCCTCGGATGCAATTTGATGATGAACATCGTGTAGCAAAGGCAAAGAGACGCTCATTAGTTGAACAGACTGAAACTAAAAATAGAGTCGAACTCTTTAGGCATTTGCCACAATTTGTGCACGGTTTACAACTTCCTGCCCTTGAAGCTAAGTTCTTTCAAGAAGATCCTCTGCATCCTCATCCTGCTGTCTACAAGGTATTGCTCCTAATATGCACATACTTTTGGCAGACAATTGCACACAAATTAGGACAAATGATTGATGCATTTTAATTATTTTTCTCTTAAATCCTTATTGGTTTTTCTTCTTTTGTGTGGTTATTTGCCAGTTTTTAATTGCTGTATTTATTAAAAAAGACTATGCTGCATTATAGCTCCATGGCACATCCATAGAATATATTTCATTAGTGTTTTCTGAGTGCTGCCATATTTTGTGTTAGGTTGGTTTGCAATATTTGACGGGAGACATAGTTGGTGGAAATGCTAGATGTGTAGAAATGCTTTCTGCTTTTCGAGAGGCTATTAAAGACTATGTTGTGCCACCTGAGAAAACCTTGGTACGTGATTTAACAGCAAAGATCAATAGTTACATTTCATTTCTTATCACATGCAGGCCTCTATCAATTAGCATGGGCAATGCCATTAAATTCTTGAAGGCACGGATTGCTAAATTAGCAGTGACTCTCTCAGAATCAGAAGCAAAGGCCTCACTTCTCTCAGATATAAATCGGTTTATATATGAGAAGATTGTATTTGCAGACAGAGTCATAGTAAAGCATGCAGTAACAAAGATAAGGGATGGGGATGTTTTGCTTACTTATGGATCATCTTGTGTTGTGGAGATGATATTATTACATGCTCATGAATTAGGGAGGAAGTTCCGTGTTGTTGTAGTGGACTCAAGGCCAAAACTTGAAGGAAAAACAATGCTTCGTAAGTTGTTGGCTGCTGGTCTCAACTGCACGTACACTCATATAAACGCAATTTCCTATATTATGCAAGAAGTAACAAAAGTTTTCCTTGGAGCTGCTTCAGTTCTATCAAATGGAACAGTTTATTCAAGAGTGGGCACAGCTTGTGTAGCAATGGTGGCTCATGCATCACATGTTCCCGTGTTAATTTGCTGCGAAGCTTACAAGTTCCATGAGAGAGTTCAACTTGATTCTATTTGCTCAAATGAATTAGGTGATTTGTCTTGACACGATCTCTGTCAAAAGCATTTTTAATGTTAATGACTTAAATTGTCTAAGTTATGTGATTTAAGTATTTCTTTTAAGGTCCCCTTTCTTTTACGTTTGCAAAATTTGTACTTTAGATTATTGAAGATAAGATTTTTGGTTTAGTAAATTTTCCCTCTGCATTCCAGTGAATATGCATAATCTGAAGACACTTTTCAAATTATGCTATTCTCCCGGTGTTACGTGTTATTCCTCAAAGTCTGGAAATACATTTATAGTTATGCCAATTTTGCTGAATCTGCTTGCAGGTGATCCAGATGTTCTTGCAAAGGTTCAAGGAAGGAAAGATTTAAATCAGCTGGAGGGTTGGACAAATGATGAATCCCTACGACTACTTAATCTAACGTGTGTTCTCTGTTCTGTCTTAAAAGTAATTTTAGCTCTACATTTATAGCTGTTTTACACTCAGTAGGTTTTCAGAGGCTAATTGTCAGGTTTTGGGATTGATTGTGACAGTTATGATGCAACACCTGCTGACTACGTCTCAATGATTGTTACTGATTATGGCATGGTAATACTCTCTTAATCACGACATCTTTCACATTTTATTTTGAAAATAGTAATTTTTTAAGACCAGAAAAGAACTGACACGAAAAAATCTCCTGGAAAAAATGGAAAGTCAAATATATTCCTTTTAGTTTTGGTCAGGGATATGTTTAAAATCTGTCATAGGATCATAGAAGGAAAGAGATGATTAAGGTCGTGTATATTTAATGCTCCATAAATAAAGTTCTTAAATTTTTCTATTTTCTCAAACTTAAAAAAGGCTGAACATAGCATTTCTTATAGACTTTAGCTTCTGCCTTACGGAATTTTTAGAGAACAATTTTTTCTGAAAAATTTTCATATAAGAGAATTTGGATCAATGTATTGGGCCACAGTTCTTTGTTAGGAGTCAGGACAAATGATTAAATTACAGATAGATCATAGGAGCTCTTTATATATACATTTCAAGTGACAAATAGACATATTAGTAGTATAACTATAGATAACTCCAAACAGCATGATATGTGGATACATTCAAGCATCATGGAGGGTACATATAATGTATGAAGAATAATTAGTAATTTCTGCCCAAGCATTAAATTTTTTTACCTTATTAATTAGTTTCAGTTTTGGTTCTCGAGCATATGAATGATGAGTGTCGCCATGATCCAAACCTTAAATGTTCGTTGAGATTGTTGGAATGCTTTTTTCTTCTGTAGCTTCCCTTAGCTTCATCTTCATGAAATGATCCTCCTATAGAAATTTAATATTTTCTGTACAAATGTTTTGGTTATATGACTGAATGATTTGCTAAACCTATGCACTTTACCTGATGATGGTAGATATCAGCACAATGCTCCTTGATTCTTCATTGAAAAGATCATGTTCTGCTAATATACTCCATTAGTCAACTTGGAATCAATGCATTGTGTCTTGACAAAAATGAACTGCAATAGTTTGATAGCTAGTCAAACATAAGGGTTTCTAAAATGGACCGTGTCATTTCAAAGTAATGACGAATGCTTTCCACTTTACACACTTAAATCATCATGTTATACTGCCATCATGAAACATGTGCTTTACCCTACTCGACACATACAAATTACTCTATTCAAATCTCAAATACTATTTGCATGTTATTTGGCTCTAGATATCCTTTTCATAAATAACTAATTTGTTACCTAGAAAGTTCATATTAATTATTCCTTCCCTCACCTCCACTTGCCACTAATTCGAATGCAGTTGCTTGTGGTTCAATTGAAGTTCAACCTAGTGATGACTTAGATGCTTTTGAATGAAGAGCAAGATGCAGATTTCGATTGTATTTTCTATTTTGTAATGATTTGACATATATGATATAATATTGAATTAGCAATTATGTTAATCACTATCATAGTATCAAGTATCAAATGTGCTTTCAATTCTGTATATATATATACAGAGAGAGAGAGAGAGAGAGAGAGAGAGAGAGAGAGAGCCATACCCAGCAATCCCTGGGAAAAAAATGACCTTACTGGCCCACCCAAACTTGGGCCCAATTCTGTATCCAAACTGGCAACTTAGATTGTAATCATGAATAGCAATGGCTAAAAGCCTAAAACATACAAACAATCATCAAATCTAGAGTGAGATGCATAGATTGATTTAAAGTGTTAATACTAAATCAAAATAGCAGAGGCTAAAATCAATCTAATATTAATAACACACAATACATTGCAAATTCAAAGAATCAAAACTTGTTTGTGTTGTATCTGTAAGACAGCCAGGTATTGAGATCAAAATTTTACACCATAAAAGTAAAATCTAAATCATTCAACCCCATACAGTTATTTTCACATATAAATAGTTTTTCACTGGGCACTGACAATTCAATCCTCCTAAGAACCTGAAAAGGCAATAACAGCTAATTACATATTTAATAAAATGCTCAAGCAACCAAGGAAGGATATCACTATAGCACAAAAGGTGACTGAAAGATTTTTGAGTGATTATACTTTTGTTTCAGCAAGAAAAGTAGAAAGAATTGAAGTGTTGACTATGATACAACAGAAGCTGCCAAGAAGAATACTGTTACAATATTGTCATTGATGTCAAAGGACACACCAATGTTATTTAAGGCAAAGGCTGTTGATACCATGTTCATGCAACGATAAATGTTTAAATTAAAGATTTAAACATATTCCCCAAGGCGCCATGATCAGATTTATTGCTAAGTGTGGAGTTTCTTTTTGTGGAGAAGATAGCATGCAAAGGATATCTTTAAAGCTTTATTTCTGTTTTTGAAGTGCCTTATTTTAGAAGCTTTATATCTGTTTTTAAAGCGCCTTATTTTAGAAGCTTTATATATGTTTCTAAAGCGCTCTATCCTTGTTAAAAAACACCATGCTTTATGGTTTTTAAAGGTGCTACTTAAAATAAGACAAAGTCTTATTTAAGAATGATTTTAGGCCATGAGTTGTAGTTTGGAAAAGACAGCGATCAAGGTTGAAACAGCAGCGGCGGCTTCTTTTTAGAAAGATTTTTCAAGATACTATGGAGTGCGAAAAGAAAAAGCAACAGGGACGAATTTGCATGTCATGATCTATATTTTTTTGTGTGCAAGGAGTATGACACAAAGTTAGTTCAGTAAAGAAGATCTAATTGCAGATTTATAATAAAAAGGAAGCAGATTGGTTAGAGAACTAAATGGGAGATCTATGAGAAGATTATGAGCTGAGTTAAAGAAAGTGCTTGCAGTGCTCAGGGGAGTTGGTGCTTCCAGTGAGTTGAAGCTCACTTTTGGTGTTCATTTTGCTTATGGTTCATTTGCACTATCCTTATACTGATTATTGTTTTGTTTCAGCAAGAAGAGTAGAAAGAACTGAAGTGTTGATTATGGTTTTGTTTCAGTGATGTATTTTTAAAGGTTTTTGAGTGATTATGGTTTTGTTTCAGCAAGAAAAGAAGAAAGAACTGAAGTGTTGACTATGATACAATAGAGGTTGCCAAGAAGAATACTGTTAGAATATTGTCATTGATGTCAAAGGACACACCAATGTTATTTAAGGCAAATGCTGTTGATACCATGTTCATGCAACGATAAATGTTTAAATTAAAGATTTAAACATATTCCCCAAGGCGCCACAATCAGATTAATCGCTAAAAAGAAAAAGCGATTTATTGCTAAGTGTGGAGTTTCTTTTTGTGGAGAAGATTTATTGGTAAAAAGAAAAAGCGATGTATTGCTAAGTGTGGAGTTTCTTTTTGTGGAGAAGATAGCATGCAAAAAGAAAAAAAGATAGCATGCAAAAAGATATATTTAAAGCTTTATTTCTGTTTTTGAAAGCGCCTTATTTTAGAAGCTTTATATCTGCTTTTAAAGCGCTCTATCCTTGTTAAAAAGCACCATGCTTTATGGTTTTTAAAGGTGCTACATAAAATAAGACAATCTTATTTAAGAATGATTTTAGGCCATGAGTTGTAGTTTGGAAAAGGCAACGATCAAGGTTGAAACAATGACTTCTTTTTAGAAAGATTTTTCAAGATATTATGGAGTGCGAAAAGAAAAAGCAACAGGGACGAATTTGCATGTCATGATCTATATTTTTTGTGTGTGTAAGGAGTATGATAAAAAGGTAGTTCAATAAAAAAGATTTAATTGCAGATTTATAATAAAAAGGAAGCAGGATGGTTAGAGAACTAAATGGGAGATCTATGAGAAGATTATGAGTTGTTAAAGAAAGTGCTTGCAGTTTTGTATGTGATTGTTCCATCTTCCATTGAAGAGAATATTCACTAGAAGATTTTGTGCCTATTGTATTGGAGGTTGGTGCCTCTTACTAAGTGGGTGCTTAGGGGAGTTGGTGCTTCTAGTGAGTTGAAGCTCATTTTTGTATTCAAAGATTGGTGTCTTCTGTAGGTTGGTGCCTACATATTAATAAAAACAAATATTTTGCTGTGGTTTTTTTTCCTGAGGGTTTTCCACGTAAAACTGGTGTTCATTTTGTTTATGGTTCATTTGCACTATCAAGTTATCAAGTTTTGATTATCCGGTTTTTAAAAGTTTAAAATTGTTCTTATACTGATCCCACCCCCCCTAGTATAAGCGTGTGCTCTTCAATTGGTATCAGAGAAGGTTCCTTCGAAGATAAGCCTAACAAGCTAGAAGGTACATCTTGAGAAGCACACATGGTTGGTCATGATGGATATGGTTTCTCCTTGAATAGGGCACCTTTGTTTGATGGAACTAATTATGCGTTTTGGAGCATAAGAATGGAAACATATTTGAGTGCTCTAGCTTTTGATATTTGGCAATCTATTGTTGATGGTTATATAGCTCCTGCAACTCCTCCAACTGATAGTGCTGGAAAGAAGTTTAGTGAATGTAATGCCAAGGCCAATAACTCTATTCTTTGTGGGTTGTTTGAATTTGAGTTCATGAAGGTGATGCACTGCAACTCTGCAAAAGAAATGTGGGATAAACTGAAAAATATTTATGGAGGAGACGTCAAAGTTAAGAAGGCAAAGCTTCAAACTCACAGAGGAAAGTTTGAAGGCCTCAATATGGAAGAAGAAAATATTGCTCAATACCTACTTCGTGTGGATGAGATAGCCAATACCATTAGAGGTCTTGGTGAAGATATCGAAGAATCCAAAGTTGTGCAAAAGGTCCTAAGGTCCCTCCCATTGCGATTTGATGCAAAGGTTTCTGCCATTGAAGAAATGAAAGATCTTGACAAGCTAACGAAAGATGAGTTGCATGGGATCTTAACTGCCTATGAGATGAGAACTGTTGATCAACCATCCAAAAAGGAGGTTGCCTTAAAAGTTTCAAAGAAAGAAAAAAATAAGGAGCATGAACCAAGTGACAATGATGATTCAGATGAAGAAGAAGTTCACGTCATGAGAAGACTAAAGAAAGGATCGGGAAAATACAAAGGCAAGTTACTTTCAAGTGCTTTAGTTGCGGAAAAGTAGGACATTTTACTTCCAAATGTCCATATGCAAAGAATGAGGGCAGCGATAATGAGAAAAAACCCCAGTACTACAAGAAGGGTTATCAAGAGAATAAAATGAATTTTCAAAAGTCTAAAAAGAGTCTTTATTCCAAAGAATATGTCAGCTCATTAGAAGATAGTGATGAAGAGTCTTTCAATGAGAAAGAAGTACTCTTTATGGCAAAAGAAGAAAAAAAGTGATCAAAAGGAAGATTCGGAAAATATGACTAATGAAGAAGATGAAGGTGTAGATCTTGAAGAAGAGCTTTTCTTTGCCTATAATGAGATTGAAAAGCTTAAAAGAAAAAATTCAAAACTGAAATTGCAGCTTCAAGAAGACAATGAATCAAAGGATAAAACATCACAAGCTTTTGAGGAAGCTGAAAAGATAATTGTAGATCTGAAAATTCAGATTGAAGAGGTCAAAAGATTTGAGGAAGAAGTGAGAAATCAGTTGAAGATGAAAGAAGAAAACTGTGAAAAACTAGAATTTGAAATTGTTTCTCTAAGGAAGCAATTGGATAAAGTTGTGGTTCAAGCATACAGGGAGTTGAATGAAAAGAGTGCAGAAACTTTGAACAAGATCATCAATTCTCAAAAGTCTACATTTGATGAAAGTGGCCTTGGATATGAAGAAGGCCAAAGTTCCAAAGCAACTAAAACTTTCAAGAAAACAAATGAAGAGAAACAAAAAAGCTATGTAGATAGTCTCAAAAGTGAAGGAAACTAGGTAAAAGAAAGTCAGAAGGCAAGTTCACATTCTGAAATTAGAAATAATGTCTTCAAAAAACCTCTTCCATCCAGGCAAGCTCAAATACCCAGGTTTCATAACTCTTTTTATGGCTATTGTTTTTCATGCAATCATTTTGGTCATAAGGCTATGGATTGTAGGGTACATGCAAGAAATAATTTCAGTCATAGAGGTAGGGATTATGGAGAATATCCTAGAAATAATTCTACATGGAACAAGAACAAAAATCAAGGTTTCATGAATAGGAATTTGAATTCTTTTTCCCCTTTAATGAATTTTAATGTCATATGCTACAAATGCAATAATTTTGGTCATACTACAAAGGTTTGTAGAAGTAATTTTGTAGAGTCTTGTAAACAAAATGAGAAGGAAGAGAAAAAGGCCAAGGAAAAGGAAGAAAATTCAAAAGTTTATAGAAAGAAGAAAGCAGAAGAAAAAAGCAGAAGAAAAAAGAAAACTCTATGATCGTTCAAACAACCCTGCATGCACAGAATGAAGGCGATCAATGGTACATTGATAGTCGTTGCTCAAGACATATGACGGGTGACAGAAGCAAATTTCTTACCTTGAAAAGAATGAATGGTGGAACAGTAAGGTTTGGAGACAATGCTTCAGCTAAGATTTCAGATAAAGGCACTCTTGTTCTAGATGATGGAAGAACAAAAATTGAAAATGTTTTATTTTTTGAAGGTTTGAAACACAATCTTCTTAGTGTGAGCTAGATGTGTGACCAAGGACACACTCTTACTTTCAATTCTGAAGGATGTGAAATAAGTAAAGTAGGCAGATCCATTGCTGAAGCTAGTAGAGCAAGCAACAATCTCTACATTCTCAATAATATCAAAAGTGAGAAGTGCTGTATGACTCAAGAAGATGAAAGCTGGCTGTAGCATAAGAGATTGGGGCACCTAAGTTTTGACAACCTTGTTAAGATCAGCCGCAAGGAAGCAGTGAGAGATATGCCAAAGCTCTCAAAACCTTCAAACATAATTTGTAAGGAATGCCAATTGGGAAAAGAAACTAGAGGAAGCTTTAAGTCCAAAGAGTATTCTACATCAAAGCCTCTAGAGCTAGTTCATATAGATTTATGCGGGCCAGCTAGAACAAGGAGTATGCAAGTTGAAAGATATTTTATGCTATTAATTGATGATTTTTCTAGAATGACTTGGGTTGCTTTCTTGAAGGAAAATTCTGAAGCCCTTGACAAATTTAAGGCATTCAAAGCCTTAATGGAGAATGAGACTGGCCAGAAGATCAAATGTCTTTGATCAAATAGAGGAATGATTTTGAAAATTTCTGCGAAAAGCATGGCATAAGAAGACAATTTTTAGTTGCAAGAACACCACAGCAAAATGGTGTAGTTGAAAGGAAAAATAGGACAATTCAAGGGATGGCTAGAAGCACGCTAAATGAGTCCAAGGCTCCTTATTCTTTCAGGAGAGAAGCAGATCATACTGCTGTTTATATTCAGAACCGTGGCCTAATAAGAGTAAATGGCAGCAATACTTCGTATGAATTATGGAAAGGTAGGCCAACATCGATGAAGTACTTTAAAGTGTTTGGTAGTCTATGCTATATTAGAGGAGATGGAGACAATCTAGGAAAATTTGATCCAAGAGCAGATGAAGGAATTTTTCTTGGATACTCTTCAAAGAGTAAAGCCTACAGATGGAATAATAAAAGGCTGCACAAAGTTGTTGAAAGTGCAAACGTTAAAGTTGATGAAGAAAGAAATGTTCTAGAAAAGATACATGAGGTTGATCAAAATGAGGAGTGCAATGAAGACATAAAATGTAGAAGAAAAAGAAGTTGAAACAGTTGAGCAGAAGACACCATCAAAAGCACCAACAAAGACACAGTCTAAGTTTGTACAAAGGAATCATCCAGAAGATTTGATAATAGAAGATGGTAGGACAAGAACAACAAGAAGGATGGTAAATTATTTAGAAGATGAAGACATATCCTTGCAGTCCAAAATTGAACCTAAGAGTTTCAAAGAAGCAGCTGAAGATAAGCATTGGATAGAGGCCATGGAAGAGGAGCTTGATCAAATTAAGAAGAATGAAACTTGGGAACTTGTCCCAAGACTCGAGGACAAGAATGTCATTGACACAAAATGGGTTTTCAAGAACAAGCTGAATAAAGATGGTCAAGTTGTAAGGAACTGATGCAGGGGCATCGTTTTGTTTCCCCACCAAATTATTTTGTTTTGATTAATCGCTGTTTTTAAGTTTGTTTTGTTTAGTTGTTTGTTCTCTTTCTTGCATCGGCCTCATTTTGGTCGGTTGAGGCAGCTTGTTTTTGGTTGAGGAAGTTAGTCAGTTTCAGTCAGTTCCTGTTGCTTGCATTGAGACAGTTGGTTCTTGCCACTAGAAAAGGGAAGAAGTGGGAAAACAGTTAGCATGGCTAGGGGAGATGACAGTTGACAGTGAACGACTCCAAATAGGCAAAGGTTGTGAATAGAGGGGCGTTGCCAACGAAGCAGAAGGAGATTAAAAAATTAAAAACCACAGAGTGAAGGGGTTCGTGGCAGGGGACAGAGAACATGACAGATCAGGTGGAAGATTGAAAGTCTGAGGAAACAATATGCTGTGTTAAGTAAGGCCGATATCTTTGTATTCATGGCATTATGGCCGAACCATGAATAAAGTCTTCTGTGAATGATGTTTCTGTGTCATATTACTGTCTTTGGATTGCTGTATTAGTTTCCTGAAATTTCATTGAATTCTAGTCTGAAGTTCTTGTCACTAAGTTATATTATAGTTGGTGTATCTATCATCGTTTGTTTTGTCAAGGTTCTGCCATCAGATAGGTATTAGAGCATGTGTTTGAGAGCGTTTCATCAGTTTGGTATCAGAGCCTGAGAAGTGGGCTTTTGTGGAGTGGGCATAATGCCACCGAGAATGATGAGAGGAAGAGGTGCTCGAGGTAGAGACCGAAGAGGCCATGATGAATGAATTTTTGACATGTTGCAGAATTTGGCAGTAAGAATGGAAGCCATAGAAAGGGCACAACGGAGAGGATCAATAGTAGATGTTATTAGTGAAGTTGTTGAGGAAGAGCAGTTACGAGATGATGAAGAAGTTCAGGAAGAACCTAAAAGATTTGAAGAGAAATTGTTGATGACAGTTATGAGTGTGGGAGCCAAACCTAAAATTGAGGTTCCTACGTATTCTGGAAGTTTAAATCGGGAGGAACTCATTGACTAGATCAATGATCTAGATAAATACTTTGAGTATGAAGGAGTTGCAGAGGAAAGGAAGGTTAAATTTCCCTATACAAGGCTCAAAGGCCACGCTGCTATGTGGTGGGACTAAGTCCAATCGGAGAGATGAAAGAAGAATAAAGAGAAGATTACCTCTTGGGATAGAATGGTTGCTAAGTTGAAGGCCAAGTTCCTTTCGAGAGATTACCAAACTAATCTTTTCAAAAGATTGCAGAATCTAAAGCAAAAGGACATGTCAGTGAAGGAATATACAGAAGAGTTTTACAAGTTGATGATTCGGTCAGGCCATAGTGCAGAAGATTTGGAGAAGGTAGCAAGATATTTGAATGGTTTGAAATATAGCTTGCAAGATGAGCTGAGTCTAGTATCCCCTAAAACTCTTGAAGAAGCCTATCAGTTTGCCATCAAGGTAGAAGAGAAGTTATGAGAAGACAAAATCAGCAAGGAAGAGGACAACAACAACCCCATGAAGAAGTGGCTGGAAGTTCAAGTGGGACAGCCAATCAAGAAAGAGGAGGATTTCAAAATAAAGGAGATAGATCATATGGAAGAGGAGGTTTTCAAGGAAGAGGAAGAGGCTTTGCTGGTTAGTGTTTCAAATGTAACCAGTATGCTGGTCATAAGAGTTGGGAGTGTCTCGAGTTCTCACAAGGAGGCCATACAAGAATCGAGAGAAGCAATCGGATTGTACAAGCAAATCAAGAGAGTGTTGGGTCACCTGCTCATCACCAAGAAGAACCTTAATCCGGAGAGTCTTTGCTGTTCAAAAGAGTGTTGTTAAAGCCACCTAAGGAGAACCAAGAACCGGTGCAAAGGAGAGCTTTGTTCAAGACAAAATGTAAGGCAAAAGGTAAGTGCTGCAAATTGATTATAGATAGTGGGAGTACGTATAATTTAGTGGCTACTGAAATGGTAGATAAATTGGGTCTTAAGAGAATTAAACATCCTACATCTTATAAAGTTTCTTGGCTACAGAAAGGGTATCAGTTGTTGGTCAATGAACAGGCTTTGGTTGAATTTCAAATTGGTTGTTATAAGGATAGTGTTGTATGTGATATCATGCCCATAGATGTGTGTCATGTGTTGCTTGGCAGATCTTGGCAATTTGACAGGGAAGCTGAGCATAATGGAAGAAATAATACTTACACTTTTGAGAAGGATGGAATTAAGCATACATTGTTACCTATGCAAGACCAAAAAGAGGACAGCGGTAGTAGCAGTAGTAGTAAGGTGATGTTAGTGAGTGTGAAGGAGTTTGTAAATGGTAGGAACGAAGAAGAAGTCGCAGCAGCAACCAAGGAGGAGTTACTTCAATTTTATGAGTTGTACAAGGATGAAGATTGTGTTGATTTGCATATAGGACAGCGGAAAGAAGGTGTTGAAATAAGTGCATGTGATGTTGGGACAGCAATACAGGATGGTCCCATGAAGGACATAGAACTACTACAAAGTTTGGAACAACAATGTCAAGATGAACATATGGATGAGATGCCTCATGGACAGCGTGAAGGGGCAGCCAAACAAGATGATGAAGATGACTTGTTACTACAAATTGCAGCCGTGGAAAATGAATGGATTGAGTTGACAAAAGGTGAAACAAATATTGCAGTAGAAGGTAATGGGGTACATGTATTTTCAAATTCCTTTGATGAAGATACGATTGATTTACATGAATATGCACTACTAGAATTGGAAGCAAACCATGTTTCACATACCTATGTTAGTTTCTCCGATTTTGTTCATGTTTATGTTGAAGCTGAAAATTGTTTGAGTGAGATGGGAAAGGAGGTTGTAGAGGATGCGATGGGGTGTAATGACAGAATGTCTAGGTGGAAGAGGACGGATCAAGAGGAGTTAATCCTCATGTTGGGTTGTCATAACAGGAAGCTGACAAGTGGGAGGCAAAGGTGGAGGAGTTTTATGCATGGTGGACATGGATCCCCAAGTGGTCTTGAAGAAGCTGAATTCATTTTGTCATGTTATGCAGGATCTATTTCGGCCACATGCTGGAAAAAAAAGAAAGAAGTAGATGGTTGTAGATTATTGAGTCCAAGCATTGGGGTATGCTGCAAGTTGCTACAGCTTGAAAGGGTAGTTCTACTACCCAACTTCATCTGTGAGCTATGCTCACAAACATCTCACCCGGGGAGCCTGATGCAGGGGCATCGTTTTGTTTCCCCACCGAATTATTTTGTTTTGATTAATTGCTATTTTTAAGCTTGTTTTGTTTAGTTGTTTGTTCTCTTTCCTGTATCGGCCTCATTTTGGTCGATTGAGGCAATTTGTTTTTGGTTGAGGAAGTTAGTCAGTTTCAGTCAGTTCTTGTCGCTTGCATTGAGACGGTTGGTTCTTGCCACCAAAAAAGGGAAGAAGTGGGAAAACAATCAGCATGGCCAAGGGAGATGACAGTTGATGGTGAACGACTCCAAATAGGCGAAGGTTGTGAACAGAGGGGGGTCGCCAACGAAGCAGAAGGAGATTAAAAAAATTAAAAATCACAGAATGAAGGGATTTGTGGCAGGGGGACAGAGAACATGACAAATCGGATGGAAGATTGAAAGTCTTAGGAAACAATATGCTGTGTCAAGTAAGCCCAATATCTTTGTATCCATGGCATTATGGCCGAACCATGAATAAAGTCTTTTGTGAATAATGTTTCTGTCATATTACTGTCTTTGGATTGTTGTATTACTTTCCTCAAATTTCATTGAATTCTAGTCTGAAGTTCCTGTCATTGAGTTATATTATAGTTGGTGTATCTGTCATCGTTTGTTCTATCAAGGATCTGCCATTAGATAGGTATCAGAGCATATGTGTTTGAGAGCGTGTCATCAGGAACAAGGCAAGATTTGTGTGCAAGGGATATGCTCAAGTTGAAGGGATTGATTTTGAAGAGACTTTTGCTCTAGTTGCTAGGATGGAAGCCATAAGAATGTTCTTAGCCCTTGCCAGTTTCAAAAATTTCAAAGTATATCAAATGGATGTAAAATCAGCCTTTTTGAATGGAAACTTGGAGACAAAGTTTACATTGAACAACCTGATGGATTTATTATTTCAGAAAGTTAGAACTATGTTTGCAAGCTAAGGAAGGCACTTTATGGGCTGAAACAAGCCCCCAAGGCTTGGTATGCAAGATTAGACAAGTATCTACAGCAACAAGGCTTCAAAAGAGGTATTGTGGACAGCAATCTTTATGTCAAAAATGAAGGGGATTACATTTTGATTAATGTTGTTTATGTTGATATCATTTTTGGAGGTAACAGTGAAAAGGTGTGTCAAGAATTTGCCATTAACATGCAGAAGGAGTTTGAAATGTCTATGCTTGGTGAGTTGTCTTTCTTTCTTGGTTTGCAAATTTTACAATCAGCTAGAGGCATATTCATTTCCCAAACCAAGTACATTAAGGAGATGTTGAAGAAATTCAGGATTGAGAACTACAATCCTGTGAGTACCCCCATGGTTACTGGATGCAAGTTGAGCAAGGATGATGAATCTCTTGAAGCTAATAAAACTTTGCATAGATCTATGATTGGAATTTTATTTTATGTAACAACCACATGAGTTGATATTATGCAAGCGGTTGGGTATGTGGCTTGATTTCAGGCTACACCAAAGGGCACACATGTGAATGCAGTAAAAAAGATATTCAAATATCTCAAGGGCACTATGGATTTTGGGTTGTGGTATCCAAAAGGTGACAATTTCACCCTCAACATATATAGATGCAGATTGGGCTGGTAGTATTGATGATAGAAAGAGCACGAATGGAGTTGCATTCTTTCTAGGAGATTATCTTGTTTCATGGTTGAGTAAGAAACAAGCGTCTATTTCTGTCTACAACCGAAACAGAATACATTGCAACAATTTCTTGTTGCACATGTGTTTTATGGATGAAGCAGACTTTGAAGGACATCAAAGTAGAATATGAAAATCCCATCTCTATTTTTTGTTACAATATGAGTGCGATTAATACTATTAAGAATCCGATCATTCACTCCAGGACAAAACACATTCCGATTAAGTATCATTTTTTAAGAGAGCAAGTTGTTGATTAGTAGGTGAAGTTGGAGTATGTTGCCACCAAAGAACATATTGCAGATATCTTCACCAAGCCACTTCCAAAGGAAACTTTTGAGTACTTGAGGAAGAAGTTGGGAGTGATCACACACTCTTTCAGTCAATAAGTATTGACTTAGGGGGAGCTTACTATAGCTATATCTTTCAGCTCTGTGGTGAAGAAGTTTTAGAACAACAAGTAGTTTTGTTTGCCATTGATGTCAAAGGGGGAGAAGTAGAGACAGGGGGAGTAGTTTAGTAAGTATGAAGTTGCCATCAATGACAAAGGGGGACATTGTTAGAATATTGTCATTGATGTCAAAGGACACGCCAATGCTATTTAAGGCAAATGCTGTTTATACCATGTTCATGCAATGATAAATGTTTAAATTAAAGATTTAAACATATTCCCTAAGGCGCCACAATCAGATTTATTGCTAAAAAGAAAAAGTGATTTATTGCTAAGTGTGGAGTTTCTTTTTGTGGAGAAGATTTATTGCTAAAAAGAAAAAGCAATGTATTGCGAAGTGTGGAGTTTCTTTTTGTGGAGAAGATAGCATGCAAAAAGAAAAAAGATAGCATGCAAAAAGATATCTTTAAATCTTTATTTCTGTTTTTGAAAGCGCCTTATTTTAGAAGCTTTATATCTGTTTTTAAAGCACTCTATCCTCGTTAAAAAGCACCATGCTTTATGGTTTTTAAAGGTGCTACATAAAATAAGACAGTCTCATTTAAGAATGATTTTAGGCCATGAGTTGTTTGGAAAAGACAACGATCAAGGTTGAAACAACAGCGACTTCTTTTTAGAAAGATCTTTCAAGATATTATGGAGTGTGAAAAGAAAAAGCAACAGGGATGATTTTGCATGTCATGATATATGTTTTTTTTGTGTGTAAGGAGTATGACAAAAAGTTAGTTCAGTAAAAAAGATTTAATTGCAGATTTATAATAAAAAGGAAGCAGATTGGTTAGAGAACTAAATGGGAGATCTATGAGAAGATTATGAGCTGAGTTAAAGAAAGTGTTTGCAGTTTTGTATGTGATTGTTCCGTCTTCCATTGAAGAGAATATTCACAAGAAGATTTTGTGCCTATTGTATTGGAGGTTGGTGCCTCTTATTGAGTGGGCGCTCAGGGGAGTTTGTTCTTCTAGTGAGTTGAAGCTCACTTTTGTATTCAAAGATTGGTGTCTTCTGTAGGTTGGTGCCTACATATTAATAAAAGCAAATATTTTGCCGTGGTTTTTTTTCTCGAAAGGGCTTTCCACGTAAAACTGGTGTTCATTTTGCTTATGGTTCATTTGCACTATCAAGTTTTGATTACTCAGTTTCTAAAAGTTTAAAATTGTTCTTATATTGGTTCACCCCCCCTCTCAGTATAAGCGTGTGCTCTTCAAATACTAGAGAATTGGTAAATGTTAAAAGGAAATGAAGAGACATGCTATAATCAACTTGTCCTACATGCATTCAGTGCACAATGCCGATTGCAAATGGTAATACAAGGCTGATTTAATATATTTATTGATTTTATTAAATCAGCCTTTTGTTACCATTTTCAATAGGCATTGTGCACTGAATGCACCTAAGACAAGTTGATTATAGCATGTCTCTCCATTTCCTTTTAACATTTACCAATTCCTTAGTATTCTTCTTGGCAACCTCTGTTGCGTCATAGTCAACACTTAGGTTCTTTCTACTTTTCTTGCTGAAACAAAACCATAATCATTCAAAAATCTTTCAGTCACCTTTTGTGCTATAGTGATATCCTTCCTTGGTTGCTTCAGCATTGCAGAGATGACAAACATGCATTTACTGAGGACATCCATTTACCATTTGTTTCGTAGAACTAGTTTTCGCCTCCCCCTGGTGGTCCCCCACTAGTGCCTTTTCCTTTCTCCAAGTTTGTTGATGAGGTGGATGCTAACGTGGTCAAAAGTTTGGAGGAGGCTCTGCAAGTTGTGGTTGACGATGTTAGAGGGGCTCCTCCAAATCACGGGTCTTGGGCAGATCTTTTAAAGAAAAAAGTTCTAGTTTTGGTGGCTCAGGTCCCCATAGAGGAAAGGGATGTGCCTTTGATCGGCATGTGATTCTTGCCTCTTGTGATGCAAATGGGAAAATCTTTCTTAACATACTTGACATGGTGATAGATAGAGCCACAATAAAAATGCAGAACTCCTTAGTGGGTTAGTTTTTGGGGTCTAGACCGAACATTGACATAGTCATATCTTGGGCTGCAAAGAAATGGCTCATCAAGGGTAAAATGGAGATCTCAACAATGGCCAAGGGGTTCGTTTTATTTTTCTTTTCTTGCCATGAGGATGAGTACCCGACTGTCGAGTCTGGGAGACTCACCCAGGGTTGCCCGGTTCGCCACTCGCCGAGTCTGGGCGAGTCCTGGAACTATGGTTGGAAGCATTTTGGTTGGTGGCCCTTATTGTTCCTTAAGAATGGTCCCTTGGCTTTGACCCTTCTAAGGAAAATGTCAATGTTGCTCCTATTTGGGTTAAATTGTCGGGCCTCCCTATGGAAAATTGGGAGGAGGAAGTATTGCGAGGGATAGCCAACTCCTTTAGACAATTGGTGGCTTTTAATCCGGTGACCAGATCTAGAAGGTGTCTAGTGTATGCAACAATTTGTGTCAACATCTGCTTTCGCACTAGCCTATTGTGTTTGATAACTCTCCCTTTTCTTGTTTCTCTTGCCACAAACATGGCCATCTTGCTAGGAACTGCTCGTCTAAAGGGAATGGTGCTAAGGTTAAGCCTTTCCCTTGGGCCCATTCTTTATTTGTTGAGAAACTTGTTATTGGGGTGGAGTTTGTGGCTATTGTTTTTGCTTTGGAGGATGGGGAGAAGGTTTGTGGGGCTCCCCTGAAGGATGTAGGCTTTGGTGCATTTGAGGAGTCTTGCCTTGAAGATAGAATGGGTGTGGTTGTGGAAGTCAGCCTTTCCTTGGCCCCTGGTTCGAAGGCTGCAATTTTGCTGCAAGATAACAATGGAGCAAAAGAAAGTTTCTTTTCTTCCCCATTGAAGTCAGTGGTTGAGGGAGTTTCTGTAGCGAAGATATTAGAAAAGGGTGGACAGAAGGTAGTAGCAGGTAAGATGAAAATCTCCTTAGATCTTTCTTCCTCTAGAAAAACAAGGAATGCAAAGAAACATGCAAATATTGGCAAGGACCCAAAAAAGGAAGGCTTAACCACAGAGATTAGAGAGTGAGAAACCTCTAAGGATGTATGAAATGACAACCAATGTACATTGGACAAGGGTGGCTCAAGAATCACCCCTAAATCCTGAAAATAAATCCTGGAGATGAAGTTCATTTCTTAGAGTATTAGGGGGTTCGATAGTCTTCATAAATAGGTCCTATCCAATTTTTGGTGTCTGAATAGACCTGACTTCTTGCTTCTTCAACAAAATCAAAATGTCCATGGAACACTTCAATTGTATCAAATTGAGGGTGTGGAAGAATGGTTCTTTTGTCAGAGTTGATTTTACGGGTGCTTCAGGCGGCATTGTAACTCTATTGAATCTTGAGGCATTGGTACGTTTGACAGTTGCTGCCTCCCCTCACCACCGGCATTGGCTTTGCGTGAGGACAGAGCTTTACAAATGCATTTGGAAGATTAATGAAGGCTGACGTAGGGTTTGTGTCTTTGCGGGACAGGAAGGTTAGTGTACAGATTTGTAGACAAAATCCTTCATTCTATTTTTACAATTGTTTTTACAAATGTGTCCGCTATCTCCTGAAATGCCATGTTTTACAGATCTGAACATCTGAATATTCTTTTTTAAAGAACATTATTTGCCTAATCACTATCTCGTCTCATCCATATAAGTACATAGAAAGGTAGCCCCAGGGTTAGGGTATAGGAAAAGAGAACAAATTTTGGAAGTGACCAGAGGATACCCATCATAATTCCAAGATACATAATTTGGGTAACATACAAGCAATAAATAAGACAAATAAGCATGCAAATATTGAATTAGATGTGAACTGTAATAAATGAATCACTAATTTTCTCACTAGTGGTTCATATATACAAAAATAATTAGATTATGAATAGTCGATATATCTGCACGCATCAATGTCAATTACACTTTTATAATGTTAGAGATTCAACATTATGTAAAGGAAAAAATATAAAAAGTATAAAACTTATGAGGAAATGCTTCATCATCTTCTCTGAGGTAATAAAAAATGGCCAGATTTCATCAGCTTCAGAATGATACCTATCATTGTTATCCTCCTCTCCTGTGGCATTCAATGCAAAACCAAGCAAGCCCAATTGCACATCTGTATACTAATGTAATCTGTGATACATGAAGCATCCTCTAGTTCTACAATCCAATATGTCACTGGTCTTTGCATGTAATTTATTGAACATAAATGACAAAAATCTATATTCCACAATTGATGAGCTCAACTCTCAATTTTATTTGCTCACCATATCTGTATGCTATTGAAATGCCTTTAAATTTAAAAAATAGCAGGTTTTTCTCCCTTTTCCTATGTTTTTTTTAGTTATTTTTAAAATCCGATTTTTTTCCTGTTTAAATCCTGTTTTTTTGAAAAAATCTTATACTTTTGGTTTGCTGATTTTTTCCCCAAAAGAATTTTGCTGCTATGCTACACACAACACCATTGCTACAAAAGGCAGAACAGAAGTGACAATCACCTAGAAATTATGGACCTAATTCAAATTACAACTCGCAGCAAGGAATAAATCAGAATGTAAGGATCAGACTTTCACATTTCACTTTGTTTGCATGCAGCCCAGCCATAAGGCATTATAACCAACTCAGAAATTTTCCAATAGCTCTGTCTTGACTGCTACTTTCACACACACAGGCCAGCAGAGAAAACAAATCCCCACTTCTTATACCTGCGATCCCTTTACTTCCTGTCTTCTTGTGTCCCCCCATCCACATATGTATGCTTTTAAATTCATAAGAATACCCACCTAGAATAAAACAGCCACCACCAGCCCAGAATAGGAAAAAAATCAGAAGAAAAAAACCCTGAGAGAACACACAAAAATTAGACGAAAAAAACCAAAAGTTGAATGACTGTTGTTTTTGGGTGACACAGGATTGTTTGTGGGCCCAGATGCTGTTGCATCATCCTTGAATAGGTCAATTAATTCTTTGCCCATGGCCTTAGGCACCTGAGCCTCTGGCACACCCTGGGGCAGTTCCATGCCTTGCATACCTGGAACTGGATTTCCCTCATCATTTTCCACTGACTGCACTAGAAGCTCCCCCAAACTATCTCTCACCTCCAAATTTTGAACTGTGACAACTAATTTTTCCTTGAAGTCTGCCAAAATAGTTGCCTGGGAGCAAAGCACATCATTGCCCTCAATACCATCCTTACCCAGAACTGAATTTACCACTTTCAGTAGAGATGGGTTGGGGCAGTGGAAAATCTGTTTGAGCCTGTGGTTGAGAACACCCCCTTGTAAAGATGACTCAAGAAGAGCCAACTCCTCTCCCAGCCATAAAGAAAATTACAGTGGCCAGCCACACAAGCCATAACTGTACCTCCTATGACCCTGTAAAAAGCACACTAGCACACCAGGCAACCAAGATTAACCAACGGGAGGATTCCATATAATAGCTAAGTTGCAGGGTTTGCCTGCCAGAGGTGCGGGTGCGGGTGCGGTGCGGGTGCGGGTGCGGTGTGGCTCGGGTGCGGGTGCGGGTGCGGCTCGGGTGCGGGCAGGGTGCGGTGGAAGGGGGCTGGGTGCGTCCCGGACGCACCCGGGTTCGCTGGGTTCGAACCCAGCCTAAAAAAAGAGAACTCGCATAGCACCCGGAACGCACCCACGCCCCCATTCGTTTTTTTAAAATTTTTTTTCAACTTAAACATCAATTTTATATTTTTTTAAACATCAGAGAGCGAGCACACTTTTTCAGCGAGTGCCGCGAGTGGCAGTGGTGTTGGTTGTGGTTCTTCAAATGATCCTGCTAATGTCCAAGATGATGATGATGATGTGGAGGATTTAGCAAATCCAAATGATGATCGACACTTGTCATTTGACATTGAAACAATGAAAATTGATTGTTGAACATGATATTATTATTTTGAATCTTGTTATTGAACTTGAAGTTCGAGTTTTATGTTTTATGATATTCAAGTTGATGGTGGTTTTGTTGATTATATGATGCTATGTGGTGTTCTACACTTTATTCTTGCAATTCTACACTTAATTCTTGCTTCTATGCTTAATTTTTTTGCATATACATATATATATATATATATATAAAAACGAACCCAATCCCCAAAAATTTTTTTGGCCGAACCTGCGAACCCGAACCTGCATCCGCACCAGAACCGGCAACTTAGTATAATAGGCATCTTTTACCTCACAGCCAAGCACAATAGAAAGATCATAATAACAAGAGCAGCCACGAACATGCCTGGCCATAGTTAATATATATTTAATATAATTGATATATTATATGAACATATATAATAAATAAATTAATATATAATTTTATAATATATTTATTTATTAAATTAAATTTTAATTAATATATGATAAATATAGTATATAACAATAAATTATAATAAATTAGAAATTGTGTTATAAAGTAATCAAACAAAGAATAATTGGAATAATCAATAAAGTAATCCAACAAAGAATGTGATTTAGAATAAGGATTACTTTTTATAAGCCAAAATAATTGGAACTGCAATACTCTATAATTCAATTATTAAAAAGTACAACCTCTAGAAACTGTAATTTATAAAAAGTATTAGCTTTATCTATTTAGTCCTTTTAAAAACCAGTTGCAATGCTCAATGTCTCGTCTCCCCAAAACCTTATCCAACCCTGGACTTGCCACACAAGCAGATGTGGCTGGTGCATTCCTGTATCCTTTTATTCCTGTTGCATCCATATCAATAGGTTGCCGATGCCATGTTCAAACAGAGATCAAATGGTTGTGATCGATAAGAAATTGGCATATCCTGAGTTGCGATTGATCGGCTGCAACGTTACAAGCAAATAGTTTCAGTATTCCAACAGGTGTGGGGTGAATGACTTTTAAAAAAATTCCTTGGGGTCCCTGTGGGTATGGCCAAGTATGTCTGGGCATGCCCTGGGTGCCGAGGTTACCCCCTGGGTATGTCTCAGACGTACTCAAGGCATACCTGCAGTGCCTGGTACACGCCTTGGTGTGCCCGGCGTGTACCTAGTTTTTTAATGCAGTATGGATGAAGTATCATCTGCAATGGTGGTATTTTCCTTCCATTGCCTTTTCTCAGCCTTATTTTCTCAAAAATTGACGAGAAACATACACAATTGTTGCAGTTTACTGGAAGGTATCGAAGTTGTTTGTAAAAGCTTTCTCTACATTTTGTTGGCCAGCAGCAGCCTTTTTATTTCATATTCTTGTTTCCCTATTCAAGTGCCTTTCTGCATGTTACAATATTCTATCTCAGCTCTTTTTAGTGGATTTAATTGCTACATAATTCCTTGCATCATTTTACATGCAATACCATATCAGCCGTTTCAAACTTTTGACATCTAGCACTGTTTGCAGTCATCCTTTTAATCATAATGTTTTATTTTCCCTTTACATTTGAGTTTTGAGAGGAAAGGAGAAAAAATGACATGGAAAAGAGATCGTGTTAATAGGGGTTTGCATTTTTATTAATCGGTGCTGTCTGTTTTTTGCAGGTACCTCCAACTAGTGTGCCTGTCATTGTTAGAGAGTATCGGAGGGAATACCTGTTAATATAATTTAGGAAATTTTGTATACCGTCTTCCATAATTCTACCTGCTATTTTTACAAATGCTGGTGCATTCCCAAGAGCATAATGTTTGGTTGACGGCTGTTTTTAAAAACATTTATCGTGAGTATAATTTTATAGAGATTCAGAAAATGTTCAGGTTGATAAGTTTTTTATGTTTGATTCATGAAGTAACAGAACATTGATGAGATACTATGCCGTAAGGAGCCAGCAGAGCCCTTATTTTTCATTTAATGATCTGTTTTCATATTCTATTTGATTTTTTAGAGGCCTCTTTTCGCATAATTCACATTCCAGGGGGCCATGCCACTAATTACTCTTGATGTTGTTTGTCAATTTCAGTTTGAGAAGGGATTCCTTTAAATACCTCAATGCAAGGCAATAATTGTTCGTTTTTGACAATTTTTGTTTACCTCCCTATGCATTTGCGTGCTATTTGATTTTTAAAGGTGGACATTTCTTATGTTTGGTGTGGTAGTAATATACCACATTTTATAAAATTAAAATGTTTAAAACTATGGTTTCATTGGGATCATACTTAATATACCAGTATTTATGCTACTTAATGCCATCACATTCTCGTGTGGTCATTACCTCCAAATACCCTCCCTTGAGCCACATTTGGTGGTTGGGGCTCCTAGTCTGGGTCTGTTACCATGTTATTTTCTATGGACATTTTATAAATTATAATGTCTAAAACTATGGTTTCATGGGGATTTGTAATTTTTTTGATGCATAGCACCAATATTTATGCCACTTAATACCATCACATTCTCATGCGGCTCATTACCTCCAAACACCCTCCCTTGAGCCACACTCAGTGCTTGGGGCTCCTAGTCTGGGTCTGATATTATGTTATTTTCTGTTGACCACTGAGGACTCGAATCTAAGGCCTCCCATTTATATGCTGGGGTCCTCTACCATTGAGATACTAGCCCTCTTTTTGACCAGTCTTTATTATAGTTTGGGTCTGACTCATTTTCTCCAACACCCTAACTTGAGCCACAGTTTGGGGTGTTTGGGGCTCTGGGGCTGGGTTTTATACTATGCTATTTTCATGGACTAGCTAGAGCTTGAACCTAGGACCTTCCATTTCCATGTTGGGGTGTGCTCTACAGCTTTGCTACCAGCCCTCTTTGTGATTGTACTTTTTTGGTATGCTCCTTATTATGGTTTAGGTGTGGTTCATTTTCTCAAACAATTTTCATGTGACGAGTAAAAATGACTAATAATGAAAGGATATACATAATCTGAAACTCCATAGAATGAAGTTGTATGTCATTGGTAGATTATCACTGCTTGATATTGAAGTTGAGAAACTCTGTAACAAGTGTGGAAGGCACTAGTTAAGGATAGGCACTAATATTCTGCAATCGATAAAGGCAGAGAAATTCTGGAGAAATTGCTATTAGATCCGTTTAAAATTCATTGCTGTTAAATTATAGAAATGTTCATAGAGGTTTCAGGCCGTTTGTTATTGTAGAAAGCAGCCCCCATTTAGGTTTTGTGATGTGGTAGGTCAAGAAACTGGCAATGAGTAAGTCATTACAAAGATGATGCGGTAGGCCAAGCAGTTGGCAATGAATAAGTTATTGCAAAGATAAACTTAGGCAAAGATAATATATGACACATAGGTGCTGCTAAGCCATAGTAATAATGGATAAGTGGGATGAGACTCACACTTGGGATATGCAATTTGTGGTTAAGAAAGCATAACAAAGATCATTGCAAGAAGTTCGTCATGAGAGGTGGGGATCCACAAAGCATGTATGAGAAGCAGGTGTTGCCAACTCAACTCATGGACTTAATGCTTGCCTTTGTATGTGACAACTAGCTAATAAGTTTTATGAGACAACTCACAAGAGGAGTGAGGAAGTAATAAATTTGGAATGGAAATCATGCAAGGTGTGTCCGGTGGTATTTCAACAACCTTAATTAAGAATGCATGACTTACACGATCATCCCAAGGTAAGTGAATCTGTGTTCATGCATAAGGAGGTTGTGTTGATGGGAGAGCTCGGGCAATCAAATCCCAATCTTTTTAAAAAATTAGAACAGACCCTTAACATAAGTGAATGTGGTTGGTTTATCTCCTCGAGAAGTTTCAAGAGGTTTATGAGGGATTAAAATCGTCTTTTATGCATTTATTGCCGATTTTACTAATTTTGTTTGTGTTGATTTACTTGTATGATTGGTTTGAGGTGATATTCCTTTTGTGGCGCAGGGCTTTCGTCTTTCAAGTGAATAATATGACATAAGGTGCTATTTTAGATTGTACAAGGTGGAATTTGACAAGAAACCTCATGCAATAATAGAAGGAACATGGGTGCACTTTTGATGTGAGATAAATGGAGACGCCCCGACAATTCAAGTGAGGGACATGCCATCGTAAAAGTGGAGGGAGGCCAAGAAAGACAACAATTTGTTGGAATATGTATGAGGAGCTTGGAACCGTGCAGGGGAGGATTAATTTTTTTTTGAAGATTATAAAAGTTAATTTGTATGCTCAAAATATAACCTTGGGCGTCATACGTCCAATAGGTGGTAAAATTGGCAATTAGCATGATTTTATAGTTATTGCTCATAGGGACCATTGTCGTATAGCCATTCATGAATAGATGCTGCTTCCCAGATGGGATAGAAAAGCAGACCAATGGCTGCAAAGATAGGAATAATAGCATCGAAAATAATATTCTTTCCATAAAGAAGAGAACTGGAAACAGGTTCACAAATACCATCAATCTCTATTGGATGAGTTTCACTAAAAGCGATAATGAATATAGAGGTTGCAGTCAATAGGGTAGGAATCATCAAGACACCAAACCATCCAATGTAAAGACGGTTTTCAATGCTAGTGATCCAATCGCAAAACCAATTCCATAGGTTTGTGCTTTTGCGTCTTTCTACAATTGTGGTCATGGTTATTTAATCATTACAAGCTCCCAAGCATACACAAGGCTTGTTATTCAATGGTATAATATGATTCATATCTATATGTCAACCAATATTTTGACACCTTTATGAATACCATAGAAATTCATAGTATCTTCTATAAACTATATGCTTCAAAACTATATACCCATAGATATTAATACATGTATTAATATACTCTTACCATTCCGTCTTACAATTGTTTGCATGGTATGACAAGACAAGCATCTCGGAGTTCCAAGGTTATGGACTTTGACATAAGACTAGGCTATAAAGACTCGTCTTACTCTAGTTAAATTTTGTAATTGAAAGTTCCATAGGCATTGAAAAAAAGAAAATAATCCAGGTAATGGTATTAATTGTGTGTGCACCATATGTTAGTAGAGTTATGCAGACATGCCAAAGATGTTTGCTACCTATAGTTAGAAAAACTCAACTTTCTTATTTGTCTATTTGGTCCTTTAAGGCCCAAATCACTCTTTTTTGTGGGCTTATTATGCATAGTTTTGGCAATTTAAATGTGTGGGAGGTTGGTGACTGATGCTTTGTTATTGACCTAATTTGGGGAAGGTATTTATCTCTACACAAGTAGAAGTTTTCCCTAGGCTAAAGTTGCCAACAATTGTCAAGATTTAACCCAATCGATCATTTCGTCAACACTTAAGGTAACATCCGTAATATTCAACTCACAACCTCACCCTATAGGGATTCTTATGGACATGCATGGAACCTAAATGAGGATGAAACAAATGAAGCTAATGGGATAAATGCTAGATGATGCATAAATGCAATTATTGTTGATGAATTGACAATGAAGTAGTTTTAGTGTCACACTTGCAATGACTCTTAGAAAGTATGCCAATGTTGAGGAAGGCACGAATCACTAAAAGATCTAGTTGTAGAAACCTAAGTAAAATACAATACAATATTGAATGATTAGGTAAGGGTGAAAGGATGTTAGGATTGAGGAAAATTACAGGGTCACGACTAAGAAGGGAGTTGATGGTATAGGTCCATGTTAGTGGTTGAGTCATCCTCATGTCAATTGAAATTATGGGGCTTGAAAAAATAAAGTTGATTCTCAGGGAGTGGGCAAGATCCTAGGAAGAAAGGAGAGACCAAAAGGGAACAAGTGCCCTAGAATGGAAAAGGATCATGGTGATAAAGGTTTTATAGGTGCATAGAATCAATACTATTCTTGAAGGACTATCTTCTCTAGTTTAGAAAAAAATATAGTAGGGGAAAGAGTAGTGAAGCAAGCTTCTCCACACATATTGGTGTCACATGGTGGAGATATATTATCTATAGGTGAAGATTGGTTAGATGGTGGAAATGTATTTTCTATAGATGAAGATGGGTTAGTGGTATGATTCATTGAGGATAGAGGACTCTATTACGTTTTAGGATGATATGGGTGAATGCATTGGGGTTTCTATGGACAATGTTTACTTTGACTTAATGAATTATTTATCTTGTTGAAAAAATAGGGGATCTTATAAGATTCATTAACAAGAGGTTGAACTAGCAATATGTTTTAAGTAAAGGGTTTATCTTAAACCAAGTTACAAATGGCACCCATCTTGGACCTTTAGGTCAATGGTAAGTTAGTGACACCCAAAGGTACATTTGGAAGTTGAGTTGATGCCATCCCATAAACCCTAGATTAGAAATGAGGTTGATGAAGATAATTGCACTCAAAAGATAAATTGTAGCATGCAAGCAATATATTTCATTAATCATGAGAGTATGTTTATACCTTGAGACCCAAGCAAATCTCTTTCTAGCTCAACTCTCTAATTCTACACGAGTTTAATAACAACTCAACAAACTCTCTCAAATAGTCTAATAACATAACAAACTAATAGTATAGGTTTAAATATTAAATATTTAATTCTATCTCTTTTATAAACCTATTAAGCTAACTATATGTGATGATTCCCTACATTCCTCCTTTATTACATATAGTTCTAATACTAGGAGAGACCCAACTTATGTAGATTGAGACATACCCTTAGTTTGACATAGCTACAATTTGTAGTGGGAAATGCTTCACTACACCTCCAAAATATCAACGAATGAAGACAAACCCATCACTCATTCAAATACAACAAATGATTATGAACTAGGACACACAATAGTTCATACATTCAATCTTGTGCAAATAGGGAGACAACCAACAATTCACAACACACAAAAGTGGAAGTTGGGGAGGGTCTTCATTGTGCACAACAAAACCACAACCTTTATCTTTATTATCACTTGTGAGAAGGGCATTTTCTTTGTTTAGTTTGTAGTCAATTAGGTCTCTTGATCTTTGAATACATGCCATTTTGATGTCCTTATCGTTTGCAATAGAAACATAAATACATATACTTTGGTGTTTGCTTTGCATTTGAGTGCAATAGATTTTGGTTATATTTGAAAAAGATATTAGGTTTGTTTTTCACAACCATTGTGGTTTCCTCTTTAAGTAGGCCATTTCTCTTAGTTCAAATATTCTCCTCATCCATCAAGGAAGAGATGATGTTTTCCAAGCACAGATTAATCTTTCTTAGTGTAAAGATAGTATAGGAGTAGTAGAAGGCATGCCATTCAACAAAATTGCCTTAGCATAATCATCTTCTACTTTAGCTTTTATGCTAGCCAACTAATTTTGTAAAGAACAAAACTTACTTGTGATGTCCTACATTATCACCTTGCTCCATCTCTAAGTTTGAACAATCTTTGCTTAAACACCACTTTTGCTCATTGTCTAAGAACCAAACAAATTGCTCAATCCATCCCCAAACTACCTTGGAGGTCTTTATAAGATCTACATGGTGCATGCATGTATTAGATAAGCCCAAGCTGATTATAGCTATGACATTCTGATCTTTGACAACCCATTTTATCACCTCATTAACATTCGTTGGTTCTAGTGTTTTTCCATTGACAATATCCTATAGGTCTTTTTTGATCAATATTAGTTGTAGTTTTAGTTGCCACATATGTAAGTCTCTTCTTCAAATTTCTCAACAACCATTGCTTTCTCCATAAGCAACAAGGAAAAATTTCTTCCCTTGATTAAAAAGTGTTGGGTACCACTGGTAGTGCACTTTTATTTTTATTTTTATAAAATGAATGGTTTTATAGACAAATTTTATGGAGAACAAAACGCTTATAAAAGTTTTTTTAGTATGCTGAATTTGACGTTTACATGATCATCAAATTTAATTGTTGAATTTTTGTGTAGTATTCTTTTTTCCTTTGCCTTATGTTGCAATTTTTGTTTTATTTTTAGGCTTAACTATTGCAAAGAAATAATTTTTAAAACATTTTATTGAAAAACCCCTCCCTGAAAATTTATAATGCCTTACAAACTTTTATTAACCACATACCAATATAAAAATGTCGTGCTTCAGATTTTCACCCTATTTTGTTTAGTTGCATAATCAATCTTCCAAACATAATCTACAAATCTCCTTTTGTTTGTTGTTCTATGAGGAATGACCATAGGATGGGGATGCCCAAGGATATGATTTTGATAGTGGACCATTTTGTCCAGCATACAAAGAAGCCTCCTACGTTCTCTTCACAAACTTTGTAGGTAGCACATTAGTGTTGCCAAATATCTCACAAGAATGGTCGATTGCTTTCTTCCAAATACTACATGAATTCCACAAGCTCTTTGTTTGATAACATAGTGATGCTTTTAAAACACACATACATCACATATGATTTTTCTTCCTTGTCTAGGCTGCTACGCTTTGCTTCTGTATATTTGTGCACCTCTCTTCAATGGATTCACACAATTAGCATGGAATTTAACAAATAAAATTCCACCTTGCTCTTTATTGCTCTAATATGCAAGAGTCTTTGGCAATATTATCTTAAAAGAAAAGAAAACAAACTATCACAAGCTCTCATGAATCCTTATGGCTCTGATACCATGATGAGGATAATTGTACTCGAGATAAATTGTAACACAACGAGTATATTTCATTAACCATGAGAGTATATTTTTTACATTGAGATTGATCTTATTTTGTGCGGGATCCAAGTATATCTCTTTCCAACTCAACTCTCTTGTTCTACACAAGTTTAGTAATAATTCAACAAACTCTCTCAAATAGTCTAATAACATACCAAACCAATAGCATAGGAACCAATAGCATAGGTTTAAATATTAAATAGATGGAAAGAATGTGTACTCTTAGAAATGTGATCTTTAGATAGATCAGACCTTCTCCAAAGTTAGAACCAAGAGATGAGGAAAAAGAGGTGTACTTGGAGCCAAAGACTAAGGAAATTGCACTTGAGGATGAACCAAAGGTTCAAGAGGTACCCTTAGAACCTCAAAATCCACTCTTGAGGGGTCTACTCAACAAAGGAAACAATAAAAGAGGTGTAGCTCACTTGATTTTCATTGTATTTTGCATTATCTACTAATGAGGATGAACCTAGAATTGTGAAGGAGGAAATTGGGTCAAAATAGATAAAGTCCTAGAAAAAGTCCATGGATTAGGAGATGCAAACCTTGAAGAAGAACATGACTTGGGATTTGGTTAAATTGTCAATTGGAAGGAAGTTTGTTGGTTGCAAATAGGTATTCAAGAAGAATCACTTTAGATGGTAAGAATAAAAAGTATAAGGCAAGGTTGGTGGCTAAGGATTATTCCTGGGTTAAGAATTAATATTGGTGAGATTCCCTTCTATAGAATATCTTAATGAGACCTTGGAACAATTACTGAAGTGGCAAACTACTATTGGAAAGTTTGTTTAGGAAACCAGGTCTTTGTTTGATGCCAAGTGGGAAGCCACTTTGGCCAATATTGAAAAGTTAGCTAATACTAATTTGCCAACTAAGGTGGAACGAGTATCCATTAAGGAAAAATATAGTAGTTCAAAGTCATAATTCTTTGATTCTTTTCTTTAGAATTATTTATTTCTTCAATTTGTTTGAGGTGTCATCTCAATTCATTGATTTGAGTGCTAATGTAGGGCTACTTTAAACAAATCCCATGATGTGTAAAAATGTAAGTAGTGTACAACTTGTGTGTGTGGTGAGCATTTGTAACGTTAGATAATGTTCAGATTGAAGACCTAGGAGAAAAGAACATTGATCATACAAGCTACAGGTGGCATCGATCATGATGTAAGAGCAATTAGGTAGGTGAGATAGAGGGTAGATATGTGAGAATAAGGATCCTTGTGAGAAAGTGTCCTAGTTTTCTCAAGAGGAGGTGCTTGACAAAACATGAATTCAGATGGCTCAAACATGTAAGCATCTCCCTTCCATCTACACCATCATTCCCTCAATCCACCAAGCCCACTTGAACCTATAGTAAGAGAGATTTAGCTAGTGATGGTTGCCATTAAAAATTTATTGGAAGAGAATAAGTCCTAGTGTGCTAAATTAAAGAGAATGATGAGGAATTGAATGAAATAATACAAAGAATGAGTGATGATTTAAATATGACTTATGGTGTTGCTATGAGAAGGGCTAGGAGAAATTAGGTTTGTGGAAGCACATGTGTAGTCCACTAGTTCATAGTGGATGAATTCCATATGGAAGTGGACTCCATTTATTATGCTGTAAAGAATATTTATGATGGTATGGGTTTGTCATGTCCACCAACCTTTCCTCATTATCACTATAAGAGAAGGGATTAACTTGCACACATTCTTTCAAAGGTTTGGATATAGTTTTGGAGGAAAATGTTGTAACAAGGGGAACAACTAAGAAACTTGAGATAAAACACAAAAGGTACAAATGTAAATCATCTAAATAAATGGGCATTGCTTTTTTTTTTCTATAAGTTATCACCTTGAGTTAAAGATCCTTTGCCATCTTTTACCTTGGGTGTATGTGTGTAGGTAATTATCTAGTTTCAAGCATTGTATGTTTTTGTCTCAAGAGTTTTAGCATCAATAGAGTTTACATAATCTTGTGGAGAATAAATGTGAGCTCTCTCACATATAAACTTTTCTCCACATGTAGCATAATGTTTTAGGAAATAAGTTGTATCTCTAAGACAAAATTTGTTGGTCTAGTATTATGTTTGATTAGTCTTCAATTTGATCACATCTAGATGTAAAAGCTTTTTATATAAATAGAAGGTAAAACATGACATACTCCACAATCCTCACCTTACATTTTTGCATTCATCTTGGTTCCCATTCTTGTAGGTGTGCCATAAGATTCATTTGCCACTTTTATGGGACTTTATCCATCATTGGATTGATTTTTAACCACCCTCAAACTTCTTCAAACCCCTAAAACTACCTCGAAAGCTTCAAATCAAAAATTGAAAGAGAACACCCAAACACCTAGATGCTAGTGTCCTAGACATTAGATAATTGAATGCTTGTGTCCATTTAATGTTTTGAATGTTTGAACTTACACATGGATAAAATCATAAACCTATTTTAGCCCTAACATGTTTTCTAATGGCCAATTGGATTTGGGCACAAAATAAAGCTTTGATCATCATTTGAAAGAGGGCTAACAATACACTCACTCTTGATATTAAGTTATCTTCGTCTCTTTATTGCTAGAGGGTCATTGAAGCTCACCCATTGAATATTTTCTTTACATACATCCCTTGAGGTATACCATTATTGATTTCCCTATAGATTCTCCATCCTCATAATATAATCCTCCTTTTCGCTCTTCATTATTTGTTTGCCTTACTAACTTCCCAATTTCCTCTCTAGTTACTCCCAAAAATCTCTAGTTTGTTGCATTCCTATTCTAACCCTATCCTACATATTTGATCCCTAAATGCCTCATTCCCTTCTTCTAAATTTGTCCATTGGTATCCATCTCCTTGTTCCTTCCATCACTTGCACACAACACTATAGCTAGATCTCGCTCTACGATTTTTTAAGGAAGTATACTCGCAAAAACCTTAGCAACTAAACTCAGCACAAATTTTAATTACTAAACATGAAGGTATTTTCACATTGACTCTATGAGGAGAAATCCATAGAAACCAATCTATAGAAATTTCAGCAGTATAACAACATGTAAAACAACACTTAGAAATGAAATAATGATAAAGAAAGAATAGAAGCTAAGACAAGAACAAGAAAAACATATATATACCTTGGAAAAACCCTCTGAGAAAAACCTATCCTCTCAAATAGTGATACCAATGTATTCCCAACAACAAAATAGTTACAATACAATATCATACTTCCTGCTTTCGATGGAGATCAACATTGCAACCTATAGGAAAATTGATAACATAACCCTACAATAAACAATCCATAATGCCTCCATATTAATTCCTCAATATATAGACTTAAGGAGGCCCAAAAAACTATCAAAATATAATACCATGGTAAGAATTATCATGACCCATGCCCCATGATGGGTCAATAAGTTATTTATAAAATATTCCCTTACATGTCATACACATGTCATAGCCTTCCACCAAACTTGGGTGCACCATTTTGTCATTTATCTCATTTAACAAGATGTTTTATGATGTGTCATTTTTACACGTCATGTGTGGGTAAATATTCCTAGTCCACTTTATAACCTGTCTTACATGCTCTTATGCACACCATAGAATCTCTTACCTATCTTACAATGTCATAGATGTTTTTACACATCTTACATGACATAGATGCTCTTACAAACTCTTATACATACATCATACCAATGAATACACATGCATATTAACCAGGTCAAAGTGCTACACTCTTTTCCATGAGGGCATAATTAAATAATATAATTAATACATAATTCAATATTAGGAACGAGGTGTAAGGCACCTAATCCCAACATTCTTCCACTTATTGTAAACCTTGGAAGATCAAAAGATAACACCAACAAATCATGAACTAACCATTAAAGGGTCTAAGAATGTTGTACCAATAGTCTCCTTTATGCTCATAGGCTCAACAAAGCATTTGCAACATCTACCAAATGAACACCATCTCAACCACAACATTCATCCTCTATCATGCCCAAGCATGAAAGATAAAAAATTGAAACCAAGATCATAATCCAAATATCACACAAAAACCATTATACTATGCTTCACTCTAAACACAAACACCAAAGTCCATCTCCTCTAGAAGATGACATAGTATTTGCCATATACTCAACTCAATAGTTGGAATAGTGATCATAACCTATTGCTAACACTTCCAACTAACCACACCATAAAATAGGGTAAACACATCAAATGTAGACCTTTTTGTATCCACATATCCAACTGAATTTGCAACCACAAGCCCTTGTATATACATTTTCCTACACAAAGTAGTCCTCCTAGGTAGCAAACTCACACAAACATGCAACAAAACTTGAAGACTATGAAAATTGCAATCCAATAAAAACTATCCAACAACAAACACATATACATCCTTGAACTCCATCTACTTGGGTAATGTTGGTTTGGAACCAACCATAGCATCCAAAAAGTTCACCAATAACACTCACATGAAGGAGGTGGCTTATGTCCTCTAGAACATTTGGTGTTCAAGAACACCCATTGATTTGTAAATCTATAAATGTTGTTGTAGAAGATATCCTCCAACCAACACATGTCCTTCCACAACACTAACACACGCTCAAGCTATGACAAGTAAAATCTCCACCTCTAAAATCCCAAATAGAAAAGTTGTCAACATCTAACTATTCAACCCCAAGGTCAAACATAACAATAATAGATATAATCTTCTTAAACCAAATATGTTAGGATTAAGGTGTCATCAATCTTGTAAATCCTATTTATTTAATTACTCTTAATATTATAATTGTAAATGCAAACATAAGGGATGAAGATCCACCAACTACAATAAGTATTTATTTACAGTGATTGTAATATTTATTTATTTTAGCTTGGGATAGTAAATAGGTAAATATGGGATGTCCAAGTTCATTAATTGACTTATGACAGGTGTAGGAGCATCTTCTATTGCTAGAGTCTTACACATTGTAAGGAATCAATTATTTTTGGACAGTTATGACATATTATGATAGAGCATCTTATGATAGCTTATAAGAGGCTAAAATAGTCAGTTGTTGAATTCGCAATGGTGGGGCGTTGGATATTGGTCAAACTTGGGTGCACCAATTGTGGAGGTGGTTATGGTAGGTGTAAGAATGAAATTAATGCAATATTCTATATCCTCCCAAAGTGGGCATTTATTTTATCCCAATTTTGTATGCCATTTTCTATGTTATTCTTTTGTTAGCTTGTAAATGTATAAAGCATAAGCTTGAGGAGTGCATTGTATGAGAGTTGAATGATTACAGGTACATAGGTGCAATCACATTAGATGTACGATAGAAGGAAGTTGAATGTATTGTAATCCCTTTATAGATAATTCAAACTTGTCTACTTTTTTGGTGGAGTTTTTTACCCGAAAGGGTTTTCTCCACGTAAATCTTTGTGTTGTGTATGGCTCTTGAGTATTGTTGATTTTTTTGTTGCTATTTCACATTAGTTTAAATCTCCATTAGTATTCTACAATTTAATGTTAGATTTGCAACAATATTTCTGATTTTCTTATTGTAGTGGTTTCCTTCATTTCTAACATTTCCTATCAGAGCCTAGCCAACTTTGCTTCTTGGGTGGAAGAGTGAAGGTTTTTTGTGTTGTAGTGGGAGTTCTGGTTAAATTTGTTTTGCAAATATGTGTGGAAGCCATGATTGCAACATCTCGGTTGGATATTAAGAAATTCAATGAAACAAATTACAAGCCGTGGAAGCTAAAAATGGAGGATCTCCTTGATGAGAGATATCAATGGTTGGCTGCAACAAAAGAAAATAAACTTGATAAAATTGACAAAGATGAGTGGGATAAAATGGATAAGAAATCTTGAGGGACAATCCGTCTTTGTCTTGTAGATTCAATTCTGTTAAATGTGGCTGAAGAGTCCACTGCATACTCTCTTTGGTAAAAAAAATTAAAAAGAAATTTATTTTCTTTGAAAATGAAGGAAGGTGATTCGATTGTTGAGCATTTAAATTTTTTTAATTTGATTTTGATTCAATTAACCTCTGTTGATGTGAAGATTGAGGAAGAAGATGAATGTATTATGCTCCTTTGTTCTTTCCCTGAGTCATGGGATAATTTCATTCTTTCTTATAGCACTAATCTCAAAGATCCCAAGTTGGATGCTCTTGTCGCAACTTTGTTGTCACAGGAAATGAGGAAGAAGGTTATCTAGATAGCATAGTGGATGCTCTCAAAGTTCGGGGAAGGTCCAAGGAAAGAGGTGGATCTAAAGGAGAACATAAGGGGCCTAAAGACAAATCAAAGGGTAGGTCTAAAACTTTGGAAAATAAGAACAAAGTGTGTGAATTGTGGTGAGAGGGGACATGTCAAGAAGGAATGTAGAAACACAAAATATAGTGGGATTCCTCTATAGAAAAGTCCTCCGATGTAGGTGATGAGATTTTACTTTTTGCATGTAATGTTGTTTCTAATGAACATTGGTTGGTTGACTCAAGATGCTCTTATCACATGACTCCTCATAAAGAGTGGTTCTTCACATATGAAGAATATGATGAAAGTAATGTCTACCTTGGGGATAATAGTACATATCTAATAGTTGGACGAGGAAAGGTACAATTGTGTTTTAGTGATGGGAGGTTTAAAACCTTCCCTGATATTTTACCTATTTATGGATTGGCTAGAAATCTTGTTTCTATTTCAAAGTTGAATGATTCAGGAATACATGTAACATTGAATAAGCATGGTTACAAATTGGTGAGAGGGAGCTTGGTGGTAGCAAAAGGGACAAGATTGGAACTTTGTTTAGACTAGATGCCACTACTATTTGTAAATCCAGATTTGTAACTGAAAGAACTTAAAATACATGTATGTTGTAGCACCATAGATTGGGCCACATAAGTGAAAATATTTTAAAAACTATTTTGAGTAAAATTTTGTTGAATGGTTTCTCTTATTTTGATGAGCACTTTGAATTTTGTGAACATTGTGTGTTTGGAAAATAAAACAAAGCATCATTTCCTTTAGGAAGTAATAAAGTGAAGAACAAATTAAGAATTATTCATACGGATGTGTTTGGCCATGTGAATAATGATTCTTTTGGAAAATGTCATTATTTTGTTACTTTCATTGATGATGTTTCTAGATTTACATGGGTTTACTTTATGAGACATAAATCTAAAATTTTCACTAAGTTTAAGGAATTTAAAGTCTTAGTAGAGAACCAATAAGGACTTAGATAAAAGTATTGAGATTTGACAATGGAGGGGAATATTTCTCTAAAGAATTTTATGGGTTTTTAAAGCATGTAGGTATCATAAGACCAAAGACTATTCCGTATGTATACAACAAAATGGTGCTGTAGAAATGATGAATCAAACTATTATGGAAAGAGCCAAAAGTATGTTGAGCGATGCACGATTGGATAAATGTTTTTGGGAAGAAGTTGTGAGTACCACTTGTTACTTGATAAACAAATCTGCTTATAAGGCTCTTGATTTGACACCTTATGAAGTGTGGACAAGTAAGAAACCTTATATTTCACTTTTAAAGGTTTTTGGTTGTGAGGCTTTTGTTCACGTGCCTAAAAAAATCATTCTAAGATGGATCCAAAAGCATAGAAATGCATCTTAATTGGATATGGTGAGAATTTTAAAGGTTATAAGCTTTGGAATCCTCTAACCAAGAAAGTTGTCTATTCTAGAGATGCAAATTTCAAGGAACTTAGAGCTATTCTGATCTTGAATAGCCAAAAGATGAAGAAAGGAAAATGATATTGCATTTTGATTTGAAGAAAGGAAATGCACATCAAGAAGAACAAAATGATGGATTTGAGGATAGAGAGGAAGAAGAGAGTTCAAACGGGAGTTCTAAGCAGGATGACTATGAGATTACATAAGAAGTTGAGCATGCAGAAGAACAAGAGAAATAATCCTTTACTCTACCCTTGAGAAAATCCACAAAACATCAAAATATAGTTGACATGTATAGCCCACCATATTTTTGTTGTGTATTTGCTTTATTGAGTATTGACAATGAACATAGATCCTACAAGGAAGCCATTCTTGTCGATGACAGTTAGTCTTGGAAACTAGCCATGCAGAGGAGATGATGGATTTAGAATCTTGTGATACTCAGGATCTTTTTTGTTTGTCCAAAGGAAGGAAGGCCATCGAATGTAAGTGGGTCTACAAAAAGAAATTTGGAGCAAATGGTTCATTAGAAAAGAATAAGGCTAGACTGGTAACCAAGGGCTACTCCCAGAGAGGGAGTTTATTTTAGTGAAATATTTTCTCCCATTACTCAATTATATTCTATTAGATTTTATTTTATCCATAGCTACTGCTTATGATTTTGAAATTGGACAAAAGGATCTTAAGACTACATTTTTGCATGGAGATTCGACAGATGAAATTTATATGCAACAACCTAAAGGTTTTGAGGTAAAAGGGAAACAACACTTAGTTTGCAAATTAAAATGATCTCTTTATGGTTTGAAACAATCACCCTGGATGTGGTATAAAAAATTTGATTATTTTATGCTGAAATTGGGTTTTATGAGAAGCGAAGAGGATCACTGTGTTTACATTAGATGTATTGATGATCAAATACTTATTGTTTCCTTTTATGTGGATGACATGTTTTTTAGTAACACCAAGGGTATGATCAATGAGTTGAAAGCTTACCTTTCATGTGCATTTGAGATGAAGGGTCTGAGGGTAGCAAGGTACATGTTGGGAATGGAAATTAAGAGAGATTGTGAGAACAAAAAGCTTTGGCTGTCACAAAGTAAGTATGTGAATACTATTTTGCATAGATTTAATATGCAGGATTGTAATCTAGGTAGAATTCCTTTACTAGTTGGTACTAAGATTACATTAGATATGTGTCCCAAGTGTGAAGATAATTTTGAGAATATGACTAATGTGCCATATGCTAGTGCAGTAGGAAATTTAATGTATGCAATGGTGTGCACTAGGCCAGATATTGCCCAAGCAGTGCGAGTATTGAGCAGGTTTATGTCTAACCCTGGTAGAGAGAATTGGAATTATGCAAAGAGTGTGTTAAGATATTTGCATGGTAATTTTAATTACTTTTTTGTTTATTCTGGTACTAATAGTGTAGTACCCCTCCATTCTCACCTTGGATGTGCAGGTGGTCTGGCTAAGAAGCATGAAGGCGAAGGTAAAATAATAGGAATATTTAGGGTATGTTAGACAATTGATGTTGTACGATGTTGGTAGATACTACATTCATGTTGGTGACATTCCTGATTATCCTCATCTAGTTTCATATGACAGTTAGTATGTTTTATCGATAATCTTTATTGCAACACTAGCGTTTACTTGTGTTATGCATATGTTATGACAATTTTATGGACTTAATTGATTATGTGGATCAATCTTATTATGTGCATCACACGATTATCTGATGATGTTTCTTATCTGGTTGATCAGCTACTGATTATTATGCATGATGTGGTTACTTGTTTGATGTGTGTTTGTGAGAGGAACAATGTCGCATTACTCATGCATGAGTACCCTGCTACGCTACGATTTCCTTTCATGGTGTGTTTGATTGTATGATTATATCTACATCTATATGTTTGACCATTTTTTGGTTGTTGTAGGTTGCAGGTATCAAGCATCGACTCCACTTGAATTGATAGGTCTGAGTGTGCCTTAAACCCAATGGAAACTATTGAACGAAGATGACATATGGCCCCCTAGTTAGTCATCATCCTTGAAAAGGATGAGTATCCAGTTTTGTACCCAATCAGTGTTGTCTGTATGGGCGTAATGGTCAGTCACTGTCATTGTGGTCATGCTTTCGATTGTGCATTGTGTCAGTTATTGTTCGGTATTTGAGTTATTTAGTCTGACATTGTTTGATTGCTACTTTGGTTAATTGTTGCATTAAAATAATATTATTAGTTATGAAAGCATTTTTGTTAAATAAATAAATAAATATAAATGTCTTTATGAGAATTTGAGTTTATGGAAATAAATAATTAAAAAATAATAATAATAAATGTAAATGCTAGCTAAAGATAAATAAATAAATTAATATAATTAGATGTTGTGTTATGTGGCAATAAAAATAGATAATATTTATGAGTTATCATAAAACTCATATATAGTAAATACTAAATAAATAAGAATAAAAATGATTCTTGTCTAGTTGTAAAGGAAATAAATAAGATAAAAAAAAATATTGTCTGGTCTGGTTGTAAATGGAAAAAAAATAGTAAATTGTAAGGGATTTAGGCATAATTTATTGCCTTTAATGGGGGGAATCTTCTGGAAGATATTGGGGGATTTCTCTCTCATAATAATCTTTAGCAAATGAAACTTTTAGGGGGGAAAGGAGATGGGAGAGACTAGTTTGTGGCTGCAGCAGTTGAACCCGGCATTGAATCTTCAGCCCGGTCAAGCAAGCGAAATCAGGTTCCTTTGGTTCTAATTTCTGTCTCAGTTTTCTGTTGAAGCAAATGTTTGATTTATGATTTTTCATGTTGATTGTAATTTGCTTGAGAGGTTAGAAGCCTTGTAATTAGATCCAATTGTGCATGTCTGTATCATTGCATTTCTGGGAATAATTGATTGAAGTGACTGTCTATCTCTCACCCATTTCATCTCTATTTTTTCAGTCTGTTGCGTCAGCCATAACTTTATTTTTACGAACTGGGTTCCTCTAATTTTTTTATATATGGTGCATGACTTAGTTATTCAAATCATATAAAATAATCAGCCTTACCCAGTTTGTTATTTTGGAGATATGAATATTTTGTGACTGTCTTTTGCTCACCCATTTCATCTCTATTTTTTTTAGTCTGTTACGGCAGCCATAACTTTATTTTTACGAACTAGATTCCTCTAATTTTTTTATATATGGTACACGACATAGTTATCCAAATCATATCCAAAAATCAGCCTTACCTAGTTTGTCATTTTGGAGATATGAATATTTTGTGACTATCTACCTCTCACTAGTTTCGTGTGTTGAACAGAATTTGGTAAAACCTAGAAAAAAATTGTTCTTTTACTTGTGCCCTATTAGTGTTCACTCTTGAGTTTCTTTAGCCATGATACTTCTACTTGGTTTGAACCATCTTTTAAATGCGTCATGATCCTATCATATGTATGTGGTTAAAAGTGTGGTAGATTTGATGAAGATGTTAGATCTATATGAATGTTTTGTTGTTCTGTATTCCTTTCCTCTCAAGCTAACCTTAGAACAAGGTTCTTTCAATGTAGCTTTGGGTTTTGTATTTTGTGATTCGAACTAGTGTAAGAGATTTATAGCATTCTAATATTATAGGCTTTTAGTCTTGCTTATATAGTTATATTTAATAGTATTTATAAAATTGTCTAGATTATTAATGAAATCTACATCATTTGTAAATAGTGTAAATAATTGTTATGTTTAATTTGTATGTCTTAGGGTTATTTGCATGTTGTTCGCATTCATTTTAATTAAATGAAATTAAAATAAGTTTTAACAATTATTAGTTACAGTTCTGTATTGTTGAGATAGATTCACTTTATATTTGTTAGATGATTGATCATGAAAATATTGATGAAGGATCTTAGTTTATGATGTGCATTTGAGAGTGAATGCGATGTGAGACCATTGTGTTTAGTGGTGTCAAGTGTTTGTGTCATTTAGGGAAGTTGTTTCCAGAGGCCTAGGACGGTGTGATTGTGTGGGGGTTGGCTATGTGTGCATCATGTGAGTTGAATGAACTACATGCTTGAAATGTTTCCTCCTATTCATGTTGGTATGATACATGTGCAAGATGGATAATGCCTTGCTCAGTGTACCTATTCATGTGGTTATGATAACTATGCAAGATGGATAATGCCTTGCTCTGTGTGATGTGAAATGATGTGTATTTTGTGTTGTAAATGCATCATGATAAGAATGTGATAGTTCATGCTTGGTTTATGTTTTGGGACAAGGATATAAGAATTGGTCCCTGTGATTATGTTTTGTATGCAAGAAGGTAAATGCCTTGCATTGTATATGTTACTTGTCATTGGGATAGTAATTGTCTTTCTTCATGGATAGGGTCTTCTAGATGCAGGTAGGGGAGTGGTTTTCAATGTGGGGCCGGTGCCCAAAGTGGCTGTCAGGATAACCCATTGGAAATTTTTAATCCAGTGATAACGTAATAATAAATTTAGAGGGTTGGGTAGTTTCCATACTAAATAAGATAATTGGATGCCTCACCCATGCCTGTAGTGCTTGTTTAGGCTAAGGATGGGATGAGAAGGCCGTGGTTGGCAAGATCAACTTTCTTGTCCTCATGAAAGGAATGTTGGTTCTACATATGTCACCCTATGGGGCCGGTGTCTAGTGAGAGACTGCAGGATAACCATAGATGGGCGCCGGTGTCTGGACGACTAGGATAACCCATGGATGGGGGCCGACGTCTAGTGAGAGATTGCCAGGATAACCCATGTTAGGACCATGCGATGACACTCTTCCTTACTGCAGCCTAGCATTCCCTAAGTGTGTTTTCCTCTTTTATTGTGTGATTGCCTCTGGAAGTGTTGTTTGAGTTGCTTGTGATGTTCATATTGACCAGTGTTGTATTGGAGTCATGTGTAGTCCTTGCACCTATTAGCCTATTATCTTCTGGACTATTTTCTTAGTGGGACCTTATTGTTATCTCCTAGCACAAGGGGTGGACCTTAGGGTTCCACATGGTCAGGTGGTTGTGCTTTTATCTCCATTGGTTTCCCATGATGTTGTTTGTGTGCGAGAAGGATGTACCTCTTATATCAGATTACAGATCTTGTTCTAGTTTAAGGAGACAGATACTTATGTTCATGTTCTAGTCTTGTATATCAGTTGAATCATGTGCTGTTATCTTGATGTATGTACCCCAATGTAATCAGGAAAGCGATATTGTTAGCAATGTAATATTGTACTCTCTTGTAAAGGAAATTGTATATGTACTTGTATCCTTTTTGCAAGATCTTCATGATTACTTATCTGATGATATAATATGGAAATGTATGTGTTTATTCATTTGATGCAATTAGATTAGAATGAACCATGGTTGTTAGTTAATTTATAATGTTGGTTAGATCATGGTAATAGTTGTTAGTAATGCAACCGTGGAATCCCTAGAGGATACAACTTAACTTGATGTATGATTAAATATGATTTACATTTCCTATAATTTCTTTCTTTAAAAAAAAATTGGTCCTTTGTATAGCATAGTTGAGCTGTTCCCTAGGGTTTCGTGGCGGGGCGTTACAAACAGTGTGGATAAGACATTGGACATATAAAATTTTATTGATGTAGATTGGGAAAGTGACTTGGATAGTCGAAGGTCCACTAGTGGCTATGTGTTTACTCTATTTGGAGGAGTTGTGAGTTGGATGAGTAAGAGGAAACCCACGATTTCTTTATTCACCATTGAAGTAGAGTATATGGTTGCTACCCATGTCTCTAAGGAGGTAGTATGGTTACAAAGATCGTGTACAGGTATTGGTTTTGATTGTAGGACAATTCATATTGGTTGTGATAGCCAGAGTGCAATCTATTAAATAGCTAAGAATCCTATGTATCATGCTCAAACTAGACATGTGGATGTTCAGTACTAATTTGTTTGATAAATGATTGCAAATAGACAAATTGAGTTGAAGAAAGTTGACACTTAGGAGACTATTGTAGATTATTTTACCAAATCAGGAAGCACTAAAAAGTTCATTTGGTGTGGGGAGGCCATGGGCTTTATTTCTTGTACTTAGTTGATTTATGGTTTTTGATGGTTGTATTTACAATGTATGATGTCAAGTGGGAGAATGTTAGGATTAAGGTGTCATCAACCTTGTAAATCCTATTTGTGAGGCCTACTTTTTTATTCCCTTACATTTGACTATTTATTTTACTGTTGGAGATACATTTAGACTAATGGGACTGTTGATCCCGAATTTTTAGACTATTAGACTTTATGCTGTATGTGGATTTGTTATGCTTAGCATGCTTACGATGTGTTTAGACCTAGATATTGATTCACTGAAGATGTTAGACATATGGTTTATATTATTATGTTATTGGGAAACTGTTCATGTGATGTTAGTTAGAAATTTGTTTTGTGATTCAATATTGTGAATGAATGTTTGAAATGCAGAATTTAGAATCTAATTGTAATGTGACTCCCTTGATGCTTATATGGATATGTGATTTTGTATGCGAGTGTATGTTTCAATTTGCTTCAGCTATTATATATGCGGAATTAACATTTCATTTGAGTGCGCAGGCATTTCTAACGAAGCCACAGAAATTTGGAGATCATCTCACACACGGTGTTATTTTCCCTTGTGAAGCCGATCTAGTTCCAAGAGGAACCAAGATCAACTATGTGCATGATGAATTTCTGTAATGTGGTTGCATGTTGTTAGTCGGGCTAAGTCTACCCCTCTTTTATTTTGAATTCTAATTGGTATTGTAAGAATAATATCTTTTGAATTTAATTTTTTAGTTATGAATTTTTGACCCTTTTTCATGTGCTTTAACTAAACCCTTGGTGCTCAAAATGGGCTAAACTTGACCCTGGGTTGTACCTCTTGGGTCTAGGGACCTTTTTGGATTGTGTACCCTAGATAAACTTCCATTTGGTAACTTTAACTTCACCTTGAAGTAAAGTGATGAAAATGGAAGCATGAGAGGGAGAGGATGAGTGGGTCAAACACTCAACCTCTTCCTTTCCTCTTCCCTAGGTTGGGGAAGTCTCCAAGACCCTTTAATTGTGGAGGAATTTACTCTAAGTCTCTTCCACAATTGGTGAGGGTACCTTGGGGTTGTGTGGTCCCTCTTGGGAGGAAAGGATTGGGGGCACATGTGGCACCCATTACCTCTTAAGCTCCACTTTTCTCTCCCACATGTTCTAGAGAGGACAAGTGGAAGGGAGAGAGAGACTTGGTGGATGGGTGAATGACATGTGTCACCACCCATTCCAAGGGTCTTGCTTGTAGTTGGGAGGAGGAGTGAGGAGGTGACATGTGTCACCTCCCCATTCCTCAAGGCTCATGAGAAGAGCCTATTATAATCCCACTTGGAGAGGGGTATGGGATTGTTGAATTTTTGGCAAATTTTATTGATTTTAATTTACTTTGGGGAAAAGTTGGAGGGAGTTTGGTCGCTTAATTTGGAGGAGTTGGAGGAGCTCTACTCAAACATCTACCAATTGGACTTTTTTTAAGGTAGGGTTCAAGGCTAAGGCCTTCCCTTATGCATTTTATTTACTTGTGTGATTCTATGTGTGAGTTCTATTTTTGAGTTTTTACTTGTTGTGGGGAAAAATTGTATGGGTGTTGTGAGAGCTTCTCCCACTTGGGAGAAGATGCTCAACAAGTGTGGGGTGGGGGAGGAGTGAACCTCCTCGGGGTCATTTCCTTGATTTTGTGGAGTTGTAGTCTTGAGGGCAATATGTGAATATGTGCAATATGTGAAATGGCTTGAGAGCCAAATGTAAGCTTTGTGAAATTATGTTTAAAAGTGGTGGCTTGAGGCTTTGGGAGGTATTTGTATTGTGATGTTTTAGGAGTGACAGTCTTGAGTTGAGTGTTGTCCACTCCCTTACCCCATTGAACTCATCTTGAGTGAGTTCTTGTGTTGTGTTAGTCATGGGAGTAATTTTGTGTTTGGTTGTTGAATGCATTGTTGTGTTGTGGATTGAGTTTCCTAGTGTGAGGATGACCTCCCTAGCTCGAGGGTGACCCACTAGTGGGTCTATGGTAGGGAGGAGAGCAAGTTGTTGTGGCTTCTTTCCCCTTTTTGTGTTATTGCAGGATATTGGGAGCTTTGTGAAGTTGAAGAAAACACCATTATTCTTGGAGTTGTTATCCTATTTCCTTTTAGCTCTTGAGAGAGCATGGCCAAATTAGGATTTGTATCATTTGTTAGTTTTCAAAGAGGAGAACATTGTTCTCTCTCTCTCTCTCTTGTTGTAAAAGTATATTTTTACTTGTGTGTGTAAGCTATATACATTTGAAATAGAAATTTTAAATTTGCTGATTTTAATGCTTATCATTCAAAACAAAAAAAAATAGAGTAATGAAAGAAAGATTTAGTTTTAATGCTATTTCATTTGTATGTTTATTTTTAAAATATCAAATAGGAAAGTTGTGGTTTTATTGTTGAGAGACAAACATGAAATTTGTATATTGTTCTTATGAAAAAGAAAATTTGTTGATGTTATGTATTAGAAGTATTTACTTAATTGTATTTGTTTCTTTTTCTTCAAAATAATAATAATAATAATACAATGAATATATATATTTTAAAATAAATGTTCATTTGCTTATATAAATTTGATAAAAAGAAAATTTGTAAGTGTTGAAGGAAAATTGTATTTAAAAATAGTTATATATATATATATATATTTGTATTTTGAATGTATATATTTATATGCATTTAAATATAAACTGAATTTATTATTCTGTCAAACAAAATTATGAGACTACATTACATATACAACAATATATATATATACACACACATAGCTATATATATATATTTGTATTTTGAATGTATATATTTATATGCATTTAAATATAAATTGATTTTATTATTCTATCAAATAAAATTATGAGACTACATTACATATACAACAGTATATATATATACACACAACAAATTTCAGTTTTATAGTTAAATACAGTTTATTTAATATTAAAATATAACAATATATATATATATATATATTGTTATATATATATTATTAAAACCTTTTAATAATCACTGTGCAAAATAATGAAGTAGACTATGGTATTAACTTATACAGATACAGATCGCAGTTTAAGATTTTTTTTAAAAAAAAAAATTACAAGTGGTGGGGGGGTTTGAACCCCCCACCGTTTCCTTTTAACATAAGGGTGTGGGGAGGGGGTGGAGCCCCCACCCACACCCCACTGTGTGGGATGTGGGTGGGAGCTCCACCCCCTCCCCACACTCCTCACACCTCTCCCTTCCTCGCGGGCTATATACCCCTGCGGACCTCCCTTTAAACCCGTTCACCACGGCTCCACCACAACTCCACAGTCCGTTCCTCATCCACAGCTCCAAACCCTACGACCGCCACTCCACAGGCCGTACCTTCGCCCTCCACAACACGCCGCCACCGCTGTCCCAGCAGCGCCACTCCCCATTGCCACAAAAATTTGGGGATTTAACATTTAAACAAAAAAAAAATTTCTATTCAATGACCCGCAGTATATATATATATATATATATATATATATATATATATATATATATGCCATCATATGCATTTCATGTATGGCCTCCATTAAACCTGCAAACACAATAAAAAAATGAGAGAAGAGAAAGAAAGAAGAGAAGAAAAACAATCAAGAAGAAAAGAAAATGAGTTTGAAAAAATAGGGTTAGGACTTTTTGCCCTTAAGGATATTATATTTTATTGTTGGAGAATTTAGGTCTTTGTAATTTAAAAATTGGCCTTATTTTCTTTTCCCACCCTTTTATTATTTCTTTTTCATTTGTTTTAAACTTTATTTTTAGAATGTAATTATTTTGGTAATTATATAATGGGTAATCTTATATTCATTTGGGAATGTTATTTTTATCTGTTAGTGGTATGGTAATAAATGGATTAGATCATGATTAGAGGATTATATATATTATATATTTTTAATTTGATTTTAGAAAAAAAGATTGATTTGTTTTATTTAAATTTTACACAATTTAATTATTTGAGATGTAATTATTTTAACAATTGGGTTAATCCTTTAATTATAAAACCTAATTCGACGAGGTTAATTTTAAGCTGGATTGTTATTAATTTAATAATTCCTTTTTAATTATATTTAGAACTATTGTACTAATTTAATAAGACGTTCAAACCAACTCGAAAACCTAGTAAACTATTTAAATGAAGTTAGTATAACATGTTTTCGTGATCTGATCTACCATGAAATTAGGAATATTGTAAAGGATGCAGTGATAACTCTGATTGATAGAAAACATGAAGAACAAATTGATTGAGATTTGTTGAAAAATGTTTTAAATTATAGAAAATGTGAAGAAGATCAAATTGATCAAGCTTTGTTGATTTTTTTTTAAAATTATAGAAAACGTGAAGAAGAACAGATTGATCAAGTTTTGTTGAAAAATGTGTTAAATTATAGAAAACGTGAAGGAGAACAAATTGATCGAGCTTTGTTGAAAAATGTACAATTAATCTATTTGACTGATCTACCAAGTTAACTAGTGTAACGTAGGTAATTTAAAACTAATACAAGAAAATTTTGACCAAATTTAGTTTTATTTCAATAAACCCTAATCACGCCTGTGAGGTGTTATGCTGCTAGATTTTTCCAAAATTTAGGGTTTAGTTAGGTTAGTGAAATTTAAGCTTGTTTAGGACTATATTATTGTTTTTGCCGATTATCAACATTAGATTCTTGTATTAAATTATATTTTTCTCATGCACTTGAATTTGGATTTTGATTTTGACTTACGTCAAAATCTTATTTTTCACATAGGTTAACTTAGGTTTCAATCGTTGATCCTAACCCTACTGGCAACGTTAACCGCGTCGCATCGACCCTCTAGTTGGCCTTCATTACGAATGATATACGCAAGTGAACGCATTACCCCGCATTCAATTGTCATGTTTACGCCTTATGTGTAACGCCACCGAGCATGCTTATGTGTGTGAGGGGGTTTCTAGGGAAGTGTGGAATTTTTTTTGATATTTCATGTCATGACCACATGACATGTGTGATGTGTGTCGTGACCGCATGGGAAATGTGGGCGTGACATTTGGTATCAGAGCCCAAGTTTAAACAATGGGCTTATTTGGGCACGTTACTTATTCCAGAACTTTGATTAATTAGTGCCTACCTTGTTTTTGTAGGATGCCTCCCCAATGAATTCAGCGAGCGCGATCATGTAACACTATGTCCGTTGAGGTGCACAGTGATTCCTCAGTAGAGGGTCAGGTACCAACGGCCTTATCAGATTAGCTAGTACCGCAGGCACCACCAGGACTTGATATAGGAACTTAGATTTTATAGACGTTACAGGCCATGTTAGAGAGGCTATTGCCAGTTATACCAACACCACGTGACGAGCCCTGTGTTGATCTGCGAGAGGAGCCACGTGAGGAATTACGTGCTGAGTCGCGAGCTAAGCCACGTGTAGAGCCCTGCGTTGATCTGCGAGAGGTGCCACGTGTAGAGCCTTTTGTAGAGATACCAGATACTATAGTGGAGGAGGTAGGGTCAGCTTACAGAGCACAGAGTAGGAGTCCTCCGTGACATGCAAAACGAGATGAGACTGTGAGGGTTGAACAGGTACATCATGGACCTTATGAGTATGGCATGGATGAGTCGGTCATAAGACATAGAGACAGAGGAGATCCCATTAGAGACCTACTTAGGCTTACTCCACCTACCTTCGCAGGAGCTACAAAGGGAGCTGAGGCTGAGGTTTGGCTCATCACTCTAGACAGATGCTTTGCGTTGCGACCTTATGGGAGCAACACGAAAGCACGCGTAGTAGTACACCTCATGAGAGATGCAACAACTACTTGGTGGCGCACTAAGGAGTGCAAGTGCCGGTTATCATCAGACACACTCACATGGGACACATTCATAGAGCGCTTTAATGCGTGTTACTTGTCAGACCATTCTAGGCAGCATCAGATAGATGAGTTCCACGAATTACAACAGAGAGGACTCACGGTTGAACAATATGAGAGCTGATTTATTGAGCTCTCACGTTACGCAGAGTATCTCCACAATGAGAAACTTCTAGTGCACAAATTTGTCAGAGGTTTGAATCAGGGGATAGTAGGACTAGTGCGTATGGTAGACCCCCAGATTATGAGTGAGGCTGCCGAGAAGGCTTATATTGCAGAGGAGATTTAGGGAGGAGGGTAGAATTCACGCCCGTAGTTTCAGGACCGTAGTCATCAGCAACAGCAGAACTTTCGTAGACCACCACCACCACCACAGAGAGGAGGATTTAGTTTCCCATCATTACCTCCTAGACCTCCGCAGTAGCAGCATCAACAGAGGCCTAGACCCCAAAAGAGGGCACAGGAAGGACAGAATCATGGTTGGCAGCAGCAGGGCCCACGTAGGGATCAGAGACAATAGGGACCATTTGCGGGACCCGTGAGGTCACAGTAGTCGTACAGAGGTTCACAGGGGTCCACAGGATGGACTAGGCAACAACAAGGTGCTAGGACTTAGTCAGGGCAGATACAGGCTAGGGGCCCATGTTATGTTTGTGGTGGGGCAGGAGATTTGGCCAGAGAGTGTCCACAGGGCTTTACAGTAGGGGGACAACCCTATTCAGGAGGGTCAGAGTAGACTGTAGGGGATGTGGGCAAGTCCCACCGCATGTTTGCAGCGGTTGATAACCACTAGACTGACTATCAGACATCTATGATTAAGACATCAGGTATGATTGGGGGTGCCCCCATCTCTATTCTTTTTGACTCTGGAGCTACTGATTCTTTTCTGTCTACATCATTAGTGGAACGTTGCAGGCTGGTGGCTTCTAGGCAGGACATTAAGTGGGAAGTTGAGTTGGCCTCTTGGGCCAGGATGTCAGTAGATACCTTGGTTCAAGATTGTGAGATTTCTTTGGGTTCCTTCACTACATCTTGTGACTTTAGAATTATGCCATTAGGATCCTACGGTGTGGTTTTGGGTATGGACTGACTTACGACTCATAGAGCCAAGCTGGATTGTCGCTGAAGGGTGATTAGCTGCTTAGATGATCATGGTGCATTGGTTGAGATAGTGGGCACTTAGAAGCCCACGATAGTTCGTATGATTTCCGCTCAGCAACTTAAGCACTGCATATGGAAGGGATGCCAGATGTTCGCTATCACAGTTAGTGATAGATCAGAAGATGAGCTTGAGGCATCACTAGATGATCACCCCATCTTGAGAGAGTTTACCAACGTGTTTCTACTAGAGCTACTAGGGATGCCACCCCGTCGTGAGGTAGACTTTCATATCGATCTAGTGCCAGGTGCAGAGCGAGTGTCACGTGTACTCTACAGGATGACTACACATGAGCTCATGGAGCTCAAATTGCAGTTAGAGGAGTTACTTGAGAAGGGGCACATCCAACCTAGTGTTTCACCTTGGGGTGCTCCTGTTATCTTCGTTAAGAAGAAGGATGGGTCTCTTCGCTTTTGCATGGACTAGTTGAATAAGGTGACGGTAAAGAACCGTTACCCTCTACCTAGGATTGATGACCTTTTTGACTAGATGCAGGGAGCCAGAGTGTTCTCAAAAATTGATCTAAAATTTGGGTATCACCAATTGCGCATCATAGAGGCAGATATTCATAAGACTACTTTCTGAACTAGATATGGCCACTACGAGTTCACAGTGGTACCCATCGGTTTGACGAATGCCCCTGCAGTATTCATGAGTCTCATGAACAGGGTGTTCCACACTTACTTGGATCGGTTCGTGATCATCTTTCTCGACGATATTTTGATCTATTTGCGGACCGAGGAGGAGCATGTGGATCATTTGTGTCAGGTTTTGCAGTGCTTGCGAGAGCAGTAACTTTATGGCAACTTGGCAAAGTGTGCCTTCTTTAGGATAGAGATACAATACTTGGGGCACATCCTATCAGGAGATGTCATCTCCATAGATCCATCAAAGATCAGAGCTATCCAAGATTGGCCAGCACCCACCAGTGTGACAGAGGTCAAGAGTTTCATGGGATTAGCCGGTTACTATTGCAAATTCATAGAGGGCTTTTCTAGGATAATGCACCGTATCACTTCCCTTCAGCAGAAAGGGAAGAGTTTCACTTGGACCGAGCAATGCGAGAGGGCCTTTGGGGTCCTCAAGGAGCGTCTTATCAGTGCTCCCATATTAGCAGTTCCAGATCTTGTAGAGGAGTTTGTAGTGTGCACAGATGTATCACTTGAGGGTTTGGGAGCCGTGCTTATGCAGGGTGGTAGAGCGATTGCATATGAGTCGTGTAAGCTCAAGACACACGAGCTGAACTACCCTACTCATGACTTAGAGCTCGCAGCAGTGGTAGATGCTCTTGTTCATTGGAGACACTTTCTTTTGGGTCATCGCTTTGAGCTCCGTTCAGATCACCATAGCTTGTAGTACATATTCACACAACTAAATTTGAACGCCCGCCAGCGGCATTGGATGGAGTTTCTATGCGAGTATGACTTTGATGTCCACTACATCAAAGGGAAGAAGAACGTGGTTGCTGATGCCTTGATTCGAAGGTGCCATGAGATCCTAACCTTGACATTGAGTGTGGACTTGCGAGAGAGAATCTTGCAGCATCTGCTTGAGGACGAGTGGTTTCTTGAGGTGCAGTAGGAGATCTAGAAATAGAGGGCCCTTAAGGGTAGATTTGCAAGATATTCTCTTGAGTCAGATGGGTTACTTAGACATCAACAGCGCATCTATATACCCCATGCGGGTGATCTTCGTGCAGTGATTCTCTCAGAGGCTCATAGAGCACCTTATGCAGCACATCCAGGGGTGAAGAAGATGCATGCTGACTTGCGGCAGTTATACCATTGGGCATGTATGAGACGGGCTATTGCAGAATATGTTTCTCATTGCCTTGAGTGCCAGAGGGTCAAGGCCGAGCATCAACATCTAGCGGGTCTTTTATACCCTCACGAGATACCTGAGTGGAAATGAGACACCATTTCCATGGACTTCATTGTTGGTCTTCTTATGTCATCATGCCGCCATGATGCCATCATGGTGATGGTTGACAAGTTGACCAAGGTGGTACATTTCTCACCTGTACACATGACGTACAATGCATCTGTGGCGAGAGTATTCTTGGATCAGATTGTTAGATTACATGGGGTACCTCGCCGTATCATTTCAGATAGGGATTTAGTGTTCACTTCGGCCTTTTGTAGAGCCTTACAATAGGCCTTGGGCACATAGCTCAACTTTAGTTCTGTATATCATCTTGAGACCAATGGACAAACAGAGAGTTAATCAGGTTCTTGAGGATATGCTCCGTATGTATTTCATGGATCATCAGAGTAGATGGGAGGAGTATCAGTATCTAGTTGAGTTTGCCTACAACAATGGACATCACAATTCGTTGGGTATGCCTCCCTTCCAGGCCTTGTATGACAGACCTTGTAGGACACCTTTGAGTTGGGAGTGTATTGAGGATAGGGTTGCAATAGGGCCGGAGTTGGTTCAGGATATGGAGCAACAGGTGGCGTTGATTAGGCAGAGACTTTAGGAGGCACAAGATCGACAGAAGAAGTATGCCGATGCTAAGAGGGTAGATCAGAGCATCTCAGTTGGGGACAGAGTATTCTTGAGAGTGCGACTGCACAAGAGTCCAATCCGTTATAGAAAGGGCTCCAAGCTCGTACCTTGTTTTGTTGGACCTTTTGAGATCTTGGAGTGGATAGGACCCATAGCCTATCATCTAGCCTTGCCACCTAGCCTATCGCGTATCCACAATATTTTTCATGTATTTGTTTTACGATGCTACATATCTGATTTATCTCATGTATTGGATTGGAGTGCTCTTCAGGTAGAGGCAGACTGTTAGCTGGCTCTGGAGTTAATTTGCATATTGGCTCGTTGGATGCTGGGCCTTCAAAGTCGAGAGCTGGACCAGGTTAGGGTCCAGTGGGACATGTACGATGAGGTCACGACGACATGGGAGGATGCAGCGAGATTGAGGGCCCTTTATCCTCACCTCTTTGAAAACTTCCAGGAGGAAGTACAGTCCTAGGGGGGAGGATGTGAGGCCTACTTTTTATTTTACTGTTGGAGATACATTTAGACTTCTGGGACTATTGATCCTAAATTTTTAGACTATTAGACTTTATGCTGTATGTGGATTTGTTATGCTTAGCATGCTTATGATGTGTTTAGACCTGGATATTGATTCACTAATGATGTTAGACATATGGTTTATATTATGATGTTATTGGGAAACTGTTCATGTGATGTTAATTAGAAATTCGTTTTGTGATTCAATAATGGGAATGGATGTTTGAAATGCAGAATTTAGAATCTAATTGTAATGTGACTCCCTTGATTCTTAAATGGATATGTGATGTTGTATGTGGGTGTATGTTTCAATTTGCTTTGGCTATTATATATATGTGGAATTAACGCTTCATTTGAGTGCGCATGTATTTCAAATGAAGCCATAGAAATTCAGAGATCATCCCACACACAGTGTTGTTTTCTCTTGTGAAGCCGATCTAGTTCCAAGAGGAACCGTGATCAACTATGTGCATGATAAATTTCTGTAATGTGGTTGCATGTTGTTAGTCAGGCTAAGTCTACCCCTCTTTTATTTTGAATTCTAATTGGTGTTGTAAGAATAGTGTCTTTTAAATTTTATTTTTTAGTTATGAATTTTTGAGACCTCTTTTCATGTGCTTTAACTCAAACCTTGGTGCTCAAAATGGGCTAAACTTGACTCTGGGTTGTACCCCTTGGCTCTAGGGACCTTTTTGGCTTGTGTAACCCTAGGTAAACTTCTATTTGGTCTCTTTAACTTCACCATGAAGTAAAGTGATGAAAATGGAAGCATGGCAGGGAGAGGATGAGTGGGTCAAACACTCAACCTCTTCCTTTCCTCTTCCCTAGGTTGGGGAAGTCTCCAAGACCCCTTAATTGTGGAGGACTTTACTCCAAGTCTCTTCCACAATTGGTGAGGGTACCTTGGGGTTGTGTGGTCCCTCTTGGGAGGAAAGGATTGGGGGCACATGTGGCACCCATTACCTCTTAAGCTCCACTTTTCTCTCCCACATGTTCTAGAGAGGACAAGTGGAAGGGAGAGAGAGACTTGGTGGATGGGTGAATGACATGTGTCACCACCCATTCCAAGGGTCTTGCTTGTAGTTGGTAGGAGTGAGGAGGTGACATGTGTCACCTCCCCATTTCTCAAGGCTCATGAGAAGAGCCTATTATAATCCCACTTGGAGAGGGGTATGGGGTTGTTGAATTTTTGGCAAATTTTATCAATTTTAATTTACTTTGGGGAAAAGTTGGAGGGAGTTTGGTGGCTTAATTTGGAGAGGGAGTTGGAGGAGCTCTACTCAACTATCTACCAATTGGAATTTTTTTAAGGTAGGGTTCAACGCTAAGGCCTTCTCTTATGCATTTTATTTACTTGGGTGATGCTATGTGTGAGTTGTATTTTTGAGTTTTTACTTGTTGTTGTGGGAAAAAATTGTATGGGTGTTGTGAGAGCCTCTCCCAATTGGGAGAAGATGCTCAACAAGTGTGGGGTGGGGGAGGAGTGAACCTTCTTGGGGTCATTTCCTTGATTTTGTGGAGTTGTAGTCTTGAGGGAAATATGTGAATATGTGCAATATGTGAAATGGCTTGAGAGCCAAATGGAAGCTTTGTGAAATTATGTTTAAAAGTGTTGGCTTGAGGCTTTGGGAGGTATTTGTATTGGGATGTTTTAGGAGTGGCAATCTTGAGTTGAGTGTTGTCCACTCCCCTACGCCATTGAATTCATCTTGAGTGAGTTCTTGTGTTGTGTTAGCCATGGGAGTAATTTTGTGTTTGGTTGTTGAATGCATTGTTGTGTTGTGGATTGAGTTTCCTAGTGTGAGGATAACCTCCCTAGCTCGGGGGTGACCCACTAGCGGGTCTATGGTAGGGAGAAGAGCAAGTTGTTGTGGCTTCTTTCCCCTTTTTGTGTTATTGCAGGATATTGGGAGCTTTGTAAAGTTGAAGAAAACACCATTGTTCTTGGAGTTGTTATCCTATTTCCTTTTAGCTCTTAAGAGAGAGCATGTCCAAGTTAGGATTTGTATCATTTGTTAGTTTTCAAAGAGGAGAACATTGTTCTCTCTCTCTTGTTGTAAAAGTATATTTTTACTTGTGTGTGTAAGCTATATACATTTGAAATAGAAATTTTAAATTTGTTGATTTTAATTCTTATCATTCAAAACAAAAAAAATAGAGTAATGAAGGAAAGATTTGGTTTTAATGCTATTTCATTTGTATGTTTATTTTTAAAATATCAAATAGGAAAGTTGTGGTTTTATTGTTGAGAGACAAACATGTAATTTGTATATTGTTCTTATGAAAAAGAAAATTTGTTGATGTTATGTATTAGAAGTATTTACTTAATTGCATTTATTTCTTTTATTTAAAAAGAAAATAATAATAATGCAATGAATATATATTTTTAAAATAAATGTTCATTTGCTTATATAAATTTGATAAAAAGAAAATTTGTAAGTGTTGAAGGAAAATTATATTTGAAAATATAGTTATATATATAATTATATATATTTTTGTATTTTAAATATATATATTTATATGCATTTAAATATAAACTGATTTTATTATTCTGTCAAACAAAATTATGAGACTACATTACATATACAACAGTATATATATATATATATATATATATATATATATATATATATATATATAGTTATATTTTAATATTAAATAAACTGTATTTGGATATGAAACTGAGATTTGCTGTGTGTGTGTGTGTATATATATATAAAATATTATTAAAACCTTTTAATAATCGCTGTGCAAAATAATGAAGTAGACTGTGGTATTAACTTATACAGATCGTAGTTTAAGATTTTTTTTTAAAAAATAAAATTTACAAGTGGTGGGGGTGTTTAAACCCCCCATCATTTCCTTTTAACATAAGGGTGTGGGGAGGGGGCAGAGCCCCCACCCACACTCCACTATGTGGGATTTGGGGGGGGGGGGGGGGCTCTGCGCCCTCCCCACACTCCCGACACCTCTCCCTTCCCCGCAGGCTATATACCCCCGTGGACCTCCCTTTAAACCTGTCTGCCACGGCTCTGCCACAACTCCACAGTCCATCCCTCATCCACAACTCCAAACCCTGTGACTGCCACTCCACAGGCCGCACCTCCGCCCTCCACAACATGCTGCCGCCGCTGCCCTAGCAGCGCCACTCCCCACTGCCACAAAAATTTGGGGATTTAGCATTTAAACAAAAAAAATATATTTCTATTCAATGACCCACAATATATAAATATTCACACACACACACACACATATATATGCATTTCATGTATGGTCTCCATTAAACCTGCAAACACAATAAAAAAAATGAGAGGAGAAAAAGAAAGAAGAGAAGAAAAACAATCAAGAAGAAAAGAAAATGAGTTTGAAAAAATAGGGTTAGGGCTTTTTTCCCTTAAGGATATTATATTTTATTGTTGGAGAATTTAGGGCTTTGTAATTTAAAAATTGGCCTTATTTTCTTTTCCCACCCTTTTATTATTATTTTTCATTTGTTTTAAACTTTATTTTTAGAATGGATTTATTTTGGTAATTATATAATGGGTAATCTTATATTCATTTGGGAATGTTATTTTTATCTGTTAGTGGTATGGTAATAAATGGATTAGATCATGATTAGAGGGATTATATATATTATAGATTTTTAATTTGATTTTAGAAAAAAAGATTGATTTGTTTTATTTAAATTTTACATAATTTAATTATTTGAGATGTAATTATTTTAACAATTGAGTTAATCCTTTAATTATAAAACCTAATTCGACGAGGTTAATTTTAAGTTGGATTGTTATTAATTTAATAATTATTTTTTAATTATATCTAGAACTATTGTACTAATTTAATAAAGACGTAGTTCAAACCAACTCAGAAACCTAGTAAACTATTTAAATGAAGTTAGTATAACATGTTTCCATGATCTGATCTACCAAGAAATTAAGAATAATGTAAAGGATGCAGTGATAACTCTGATTGATAGAAAACGTGAAGAAGAACAAATTGATCGAGCTTTGTTGAAAAATGTTTTAAATTATATAAAATGTGAAGAAGAACAAATTGATTGAGCTTTGTTGAAAAATATTTTAAATTATAGAAAACGTGAAGAAGAACAGATTGATCGAGCTTTGTTGAAAAATGTGTTAAATTATAGAAAACATGAAGGAGAACAAATTGATCGAGCTTTGTTGAAAAATGTTCAATTAATCTATTTGACTGATCTACCAAGTTTACTAGTGTAACGTAGGTAATTTAAAACCAATACAGGAAGCTTTCGACCAAATTTAGTTTTATTTCAATAAACCCTAATCACGCTCGTGAGGCGTTATGCTGCCAGATTTTTTTAGAATTTAGGGTTTGGCTAGGTTAGTGAAATTTAACCTTGTTTAGGACTATATTATTGTTTTTGCTGATTATCGACATTAGATTCTTGTATTAAATTATATTTTTCTCATGCACTTGAATTTAGCTTTTGATTTTGACTTACGTCAAAATCCCATCTTTCACATAGGTTAACTTAGGGTTTCGATCGTTGATCCTAACCCTATTGGCAACGTTAACCGCGTCGCATTGAACCCCTAGTTGGCCTTCATTGCGAATGGTATGCGCAAGTGAACACATTACCCTGCATTCAACTGTCATGTTTACGCCTTATGCGTAACACCACCGAGCATGCTTACACGTGCGAGGGGGTTTCTAGGGAAGCGTGAATTTTTTTTTGATATTTCGTGTCATGACCACATGACAAATGTGAACATGATATGTGTGATACATGTTGTGACCGCATGGGAAATGTGGGCATGACATTATTTATTTACTCCTAATATTATAATAGTAAATATAAACATAAGGGATGGGGATCCACCAACTGTAGTAGATATTTATTTATGATCACTAAAATATTTATTTATTTTATCTTAGGATAGTAAACAGGTAAATATGGGGCATCTAAGTTCATTAATTGACTTATGATGAGTGTAAGAGCATCTTCTATTGTTAGAGTCTTACATGTAAGGAATCAATTATTTTTGGATAGTTATGACAGAGCATCTTATGATAGTATGTAAGACCTGCTAAAAATAGACGGTTACTGAATTTAGAAAGGTGGGGCATGGGATATTGGTCAAACTTGGGCACACCAAATATGGAGGCAGTTATAATAGGTGTAAGAATGCAATTAATGCTAGATTTTGTATCCTCCCAAGGTGGGCGTTTGATTTTTCCCAATTTTATTAACTTGTATCTATATAAAACATAAACTTGAGTAGTGCATTGTATGAGACTTGAATGTTTACAGGTACATAGGCACAGTCAAACTAGATGCTTGATAAAAGGAACTTGAATGTATTGTATAATCTCTTTGCAAATAATACAAACTTGTACACTTTTTTGGTGAAGTTTTTTATCCGAAAGGGTTTTCTCCATGTAAATCTCTATGTTATGTGTATTGCTCTTGAGTATTGCTAATTTTCTTTGTTGCTATTTCACATTAATTTAAATCTTCATTGGTATTCTATAGTTTAATTTTAGATTTGCAACAATATTTTATTTTTCCATATTGTAGTGGTTTCCTTCATTTCTAACAAAATGAAGATCAAATCAACAACCATTCCCACAACAAGAGAATATGCCCAAAGCCACTAAAACCATTCCATGTACTCCTCAAAACACTAGTATAAGAAATGAAACCACAACTCAAGATCCAAACATAAGGAGACAATGAAAAATAATCATATATCTACTCCTCAAACAAGTCCTTAGAACTGACATCCACATCTCAAGACTCATACACATGAGAAAACTAGACACAAAGAAAGAATCCATCTAAAAACCACATGGGAAATACCTCCTCTAGAGTAGGTGTGCAAGATTGTTTTGCCTATGCAACATAATCTCTTTAATAAGTCCATGTTAAACTCACATCCATCTCTAGGTGTAAGCTTCTTAGTCCTTTTGCTAAAACCTAGTCAAGAGATTCACCATTCTAACACACAGTCTCCAAAATCCAAGAGATATCTAGCCTCACCCAAATATGATATGGGTATATAACCTATCATCTCATGCAACCTGAACTCCAACTAAAACACTACAATGCCTAGAATCTCACAAGGCAAAATGATTAAAACACTCATCTAGTAGATTTACCTCCCAAATAATGAGAATGTAGACTCCAAGAACTCCCTATGTCTCCATGATTTCCATTTCCATCAAAGAAGATCATTTGTCTCCAATTGATAGATATGCTTAAAAGCATCCATATCATGCTAAAACTCCAACCAATAATCAAGCGTCGACCATGGAACAACATCCATATTATAAACCAAGGATCATTTGTTTAAAACTAATAGATCATAATTGATAACTCAACTAGGAACTCCAAGTGCACCAGAGCTCACCATGGCAAAAAGTTGTTCACATACTCATAAAAATGTAGATAATCATCCTTTATTGATGGAACAAAAGATGTCAACAAACTCTCATTTCTTAGATGAAGTAGGAACCAAGAGCTCCACATGACACCAAAATCCACCACATAAGATCATACTACAATGAATTTTCACTACAAGTAGTAGATTCCCTTTGTGTTGTCTAGTTTCTTGATTAAGATGGCTCACAACTACAAAAAATCATTTTTCCTTAGTGATTTTACAGTTTTGTGGCACACATAGGGTAGTTTTATATATTTTGAAGGCTTAGTTATCATGTGACATTCAATTATTGTCATGCTCACATTCACCATGTGGTTATGACACGATAACAACATGTCATGTCCACATTTGCCATGTGGTCATGACATGAATTACCAAAAGTTTTCCCACCCAACTCTACAAACCCCCTCGCGTGCAACATGCATGCTTGGTGACACACGCACACAACATAGATGTCTCTACAACTAATGTAAGGTGCATCACTCAAAGGCGGGGAAGGTCAATCACAACGGGATGATGCAACACACACTTCTCCATCCCTATGAAACGTAAGCCACTAAGGGGGTGTATGTCACAAGGAGCGACACTAAGAGGGTTAGATTCCATTCCAGATTCCAACGCTAGAGTTTCTAAGATGAAGTGAGTCAATTTTGATATAAATCAAAATCTAACCTTAGGTCCACTAAAGACCTAAGGATCTAAACATTTAAAATAATACTATAACAATTCTGACGTAAACAATAATCCAACATTTAAAGCAGAAAGGGATAAATTAATCGAACTAATATTAAACAATTATCTCAATTAAATCTAGATAAATTTTGACAGCATAACGGGTCAAAATGGAACTAAATCATATAGTGATTTTGACAGCATAACACCATCTCATCAACTATAGGAGGTTGCAAAAAACAATTTAAAATAAAATCTATCCTCTACCCCTTTCTAAAATTAATTAATTAAATGCATAAAAAATCTAAATCCCTTCCCAAGGTTTTAAACTAAATTTAAATTAAATAAAAATAACTATACCAATAGCTCCCTTCTTAACGTGACAAAAATTAAATTAAATCTAATGGCATTTGTTTCATTACATTCAATCATAAAGGATAATTACATCATATACTTAAATGAATAAAAACATCCCAGATAAATAAAGCCATTTAAATAAAGAATTTAAAATGCTCCAACACTCACATAGGACAAAAAGACTTTCATTCACTAAGTGGGGTTGCACACACTAAGTAAGATTGATTAAGTTTAATTAAATCACCTCTAATAGGATTAGGGTACCAAACCCTAGGTATACCATTATATAATCTCCAACATTCCCATTTGCTCTCACTCACAACTTGTATTATTTCTGGTTGGTGTGCAAGTTTCAAGGAAGGATCAAGTGGGAAGGTACCTTCCCAAGTGGAAGGTATCTTCCCATGGAGAATCTCAAATAGGTTTTCTATAGGTTATTTTAATATTTTCTCTTCTCAAATTTGTTTGGTTTCTAATCTATTTTCTATTTCTCCAATATTGTTGTGCACAAGTTGAAGGAAATAATTGTTTATATAGAAAATAATGAGGTCTATGTTTACTAATCTCTTCATTTCTAACTCTCTTGTTTCCTCTTTTTTTTTGAGATAACTAATTTAAATACAGTGGATAAAATAAATGATGCACATGAAATATCTCTTTTCTAAAAAAAAACCCCAGTAAAATATAAAAATGTATATATATATATATATACACACACCTTTATATATGTATACATAACTGTTGTATACACACAAGAAGGTATATTTAGAAAACAAAGGTTAAATAAACTCATAATGCCCTCTTTATTTTACTGCCAAGATTACATAAAAAAATGTACAGTGCATAGTAAGGTGTGTGTATATATATATAAACCCAAGTGATAAATCATACAGGGGCATAAATGTCAAGCAGGGCAAATTTTAATTTTAATGATAGAGAGTGTGCTAAGCTCTGGCCGGCTGAAGGCCGATGCATAGCGAAGGGATTGTTTTGTTTTAAGTCTGCAGGTGATATTAAACCAAGAGGGGCGGGGCTCCCGCGCCACCACTCCCTGTGGGTGGGACGGGGGTCCCGACCCCCTGTCTGCCTCATCTATAAAAAAGAAAAACATCCCTGCTCAGGGCTTTAAGCTGCCTAACGATGTCTACATCGTATCATATGCTGATACCCTAAAAACAACTATAAATTATAACATACGGTATAACTCTAAAATGAAACTTGAAAAGTGAAGTTCAATTTATGATATATATATATATATATATATATATATATATATATATATATATATATATATATATATATATATATATATATATATATATATATATATATATATATATATATATATATATATATATATATAAACCCAAAAGTGAGGCTAGATTAAAACTAACCTTATTCTATTTTCCTTTTTAAAACTAACATAGGAACATTATTTCTACCCAAATTTATAAATACATTTTTCTTTACATAAGTTATTTTCTTTGCACAAACAAAATAGCAAATAAAGAGAGATAGGTTAGAGAGAGAGATGCATTTTTCTTTCAATATTGAAATGAAGGTAAACTTGTTTCCATCAATCATTTAAAATGAAATCAATATTTACAAGGAGGGTAAATGACTCCAACCCTTATGAGAGTTCAACTCTCAAGTTTGAATAAAACTTATTACAACCCAAATAAAAGGGATGAGGCATCTCAATGCTCTCATTATACAAATCTATAAAAAAATAATAAACACTATATTTCCTTCTGAAAGCCAAACTCCTCCAAGCCACAAATGAACCTACAAAACACACAAATGGTTCACAATGCCCATGGGAGCTCACCTCCCAACCATAGGCCTACAAGTAGGCCACCCCCAAGATTGGAGGCCTTCCAATAACTAAGGTTAAAACCACAAGGGGAAACAAAACACTCATTCCATACACATTAACACCCTCCCATGGTAAACACAAAACTAACTCATTTTGTAGATGAGTTAAGGGGTGAGAGAGTGGACTACTCTTAACTCATGGAGAGCCACACTCATAAAACTCCAAATACTCAAACTACTCATAATGCTCATAATAACTTGGCCTCTTGCCATAACTTCTCATTTCTCAAAACAAGGCACTCATTCCATAAGATCATACTTCTCAAAACTTCAATAATAGGCCCTTTGGCCACAAAATTGTACCAACACAATGAGGGGAAACTGAGGAGGTTCACATCTCTCTCACCCAAGACAAAGGTGAGCTCTTTCACATGGAGAGATCACCCAAATAACCCTTAAAAAACCACAAACACAAAATTAAAAGAACATAAGCATAACCAACATGAACATACATAATGCATAAGTAAAAACAAGTAAACAATAGGCTTGAAGCCTTGAGAATTACCTCTCAAGCTTCAAGGATGAAGGATGTTGGTGCAGAGCTTTTCCACAAGTCCTCCCAAATTTCTTTCAAGATCTACAAGTCCTTCTCTCCTCCCGAACACAAGCATAAAAATTCTCAAAAGAAAAGAATCCCTATCTCATCTCAATAAGAGATAAATAGGCAAGGCTCTCAAACCCTAATGGATGAGAAGGTGACACTTGCACTCTCTCCTCCATCCACATAACCTTCCTCACAACCCCACAAGAATGAGGAGGTGACACTTGTCATCTCCCCATTCCCCAATGCTACACACTCTCCCACAAATGCTCTCACACATGTGTGAGAGCATAGGGAGAGGTGAGCCCACAAAGGAAGCTTCACATGAACGAGGAGGTGACACTTGTCACCTTCTCATTCAACTAAGCTACACTCTTCCCCACAAGTGCTCTCACACATGTGTGAGAGCATAGGGAAGAGGTCTCACACATGAGAGAAACTTCAAGAAGCTTCTGAAGCACTTGAGGCAAGGGTAACCTTACCCAAGTGGGCGAGGTTACGTTAAGTGAGATGATGACATACCAACTACCTCTCACATCTCTCCAAACTCGTCACTTGACTCAAGGACCAAGTTTGGGTGACCATACATGGTTTAAAACAAGTTTAAACATGTTAAGAATGGTCCTAGACCCTTGGGGTATGACCTAGGGTCAATATTTGACCATTATTAACACTAGGAAACACATAAATTCACTTGAAAAGGGCTCCAAACATTTAGCACTAAAAATTGTGCATACCCAACATTACAATTTTTTTACAACACATCAAGAGATACATTAAAAAGGGGCAAATCTTACAAAATATCATAAATCCAAAAACAACATAATCAACATTCTCAAACACAAATGACCCTAGTCCAACTTAAGACTAGGTCGGCTTAATAGGGATATAACATATGGTTATTTTCTGACCTCCAATCTTCCACGGGCATGGAAAGTTACTTGCACACTTCCACAAACCTATTAATAGCACAAGGTAATATAGCCAAAGCGAAGTGAACTACTTATAACACACACATGGTCGCATAATCGCATATAACATCAATAATATCCACATGGTAACTTTTACATGATTCTCAACTCATTCACAATACACAAGTATAATTAGGGTCCTAGAATGTAAGATATATCACTAATTTCACCATCATTACATATACCAATAACGTCAAATGAAATCATAGCATCTAAACATCATATCATCAAATGAAATCTAACATGAGATCTAATCATCCGCAAAGCATAAACCATCTATCTAATCAAGCATAAGATATAGTAAAGAAGGTCTAAATATGGGATCCACAGTCCCCAATGTCTACATGACCATCCTAAAATCCATCTGATAAGTATCGTAAGAAAAAATATAAGGCGAGATAAAAGTAGGCTTCACACCACAACATCACTACACTGAATCAAGATAGGACCTCATTACCTTAGATTCAAACCCTTAGCTAGGGTGAAGCAAAAAGTCATGGTCTAAGAGGGTAACTAATCTAGTCGCACAAGGGTGGGCCTCACATCCTCCTCCCCTAGAGCTAAACTTCCTCCTGGAAGCTAACACGGAGGTACTGTAGAGTAACCCACCTACCAGCCAAACTAACACGATAGTGAACTCAGATTGTTTTTGAAATCAAAGTAAGAAACAAAAATGAAATTCATAAGTAATCACATAGGAATAAGCCCAAGGATTCCCTCCTATGAACTATGATGGTCAAGCCTCTAACAACTACACATACTCCAAACACTTTACGAGTATAAACAGACATAAGGGCATTAGATGTCGTAAGGTAACCCACCAAGAAGTCAAAGGTTAAGAAGGATGGGGACGCACCAAGAAGGTTAGCACTATGAGAGGATTTTCAAACACTAACTTAACTGAATCGTATTCCAAGCCTCTTTTAGCCATCCAAAACCTATCTAACATAAGGCAACCCAAAGGAAGCTTGGCCAAACAACTAGCCACAAAACCACTGACCAAGCCTCAAACACACATCTTACTCAACTTACCACCAATGCTAAAATAAAACAATAAGACTCCAAGGAAAAAGAATGAGAATTTCAAGTCTTGGTTGCCCCCTTCAAACAACAGGCCCCACTAGACTGCCTAGACCAAACTTGCAGAACAGGTAGGAACCAAACATGTCAAGTGTCCCTAGCATCAAGAAACGAACTAGACAACTATGCCACTACAAACTCGTGGATCAACTTCAAAAAGATTGGAGAAACACAAAGCCTCTAGCCAAAATCATGAGGACAGTGGGTGCTCACAACAACAGGAGGATCTTAAGGTTTTCCCAACCTGTCTACTCCTTTGAACCTCTCTAGCACCCAATTTAGCTACTTAAAGATTCAGCTTCCCAAAATGGAAAGGCTCCAACACAATACTCAATAGGACACAAGGTCAACAAGGAAATCTCAAACCACCACTATCAATCCTCTAAACAACCTCAACTTACAACATCAAACCAAAACTGACTATTCTCATTTTCTCTCACCAAGTACCCCTTATGGGTAATGTAGGTTACATAATTCACAACACTACATAGGTACTAGAAATACCAACATAACAACATCCTTAAAATAAAGGCTTGCAAAAGAAAACTCTTAAATAAGTTTTAATAAAATCAAATTCAAAGGATTAAGATCCAAAAGATAGTTAAAATTTAAAAGATAAGTCTAATTCAAAAATGGCGCTAAAGTGTAACATTCAAAATTTAAATCAAAATATGATTAAATAAGTCCTTGAGGTAAGAGGACTATAATAAAGTAAGTTGGCTAAGTAGCCCAAGTAAAGAAACTCAATACTGCTGGGTTCGCAAAATAACCAAAATCCAAACAATAATTAAATAATTATCCACAATTGCACATTACAACATCGTATATATATAACATAGTCACAAAAGAGAGAAGAAAAATAGTGGTCACATTCTCAACTAAGGTCATGATCAACTCAACTAATGATTCCCCACATACTCTAGGAAACCTAGGGCATGCATGGAAATGATTAGCAAAAGTCATGTATCCTATGAGCCACCTTCGAAGTGGGGCCCCTTTGCATTTCTTAGCAAGGAACACAAACCAACATCTTCAAGGATACTACCAAACCCAATTGAAAGTTACTAACCCACTTCCAAAAATTGATAATCACACTAGGCAATTCATAATTACAACCATTACTTGCTCAAAGTACCAAGATACTAGAGTGGGGCTAAGCCAAACCAACCCTAGTCATGACTAACATCACATCAACTATCTCGTCGCATCCACCATGCATTCACCTTAAGCATCTCATGCGTTCTATCTTACTAAAAGATAAGAAGGCACAACTAGAGGGTTTTCACAATAACCCAAGAGGACAAGTATAAAACTTAAACTTTCCTCACTACAACCTGACACCAGGATTTACTATAGATATATATGCACAAAGACATACGTTACTACCAAGGAGGATTTGTCACCCTATCAAGACATAAAGGGAAGAAAGAACCAACAAACAAGGTCGGCAAGGAACAAATCAAGTTACACTTAGGTTAACATTAAATAAGTAATTAGGGAATTACACCCGCAACTAGACCTTACTTCCCAACTATCATACATGTTTCAACATCAAGAACTTAGACCACCTTTAAGCCCTCAAACAATGAGGTACCATACAATAAGTGAACAAATCACATGACAAATTAATGTGAAGGTAGTGCATAGTATAAATACCCACTAAACTCTGACAAGCTACAAGGAGATTGTCTCGAGGTGGCACAACAAGTGTCACAAGATTCACAACACAAAGTGGTCCACGAAGCCACACTTATCCTTTCATCTAACCAAAAGGTTTACATAAGAAGATACCCATGAAAGGTCTTACCAACTCTTTAAATTTCCTCTACTCCATCATCAAGATGAGGGTACTATGTGACCAGTAACAAGGGAATATACCATTTTATCCTCTCTTCACTTTTTGGGTGACATCTACCCATTAGGATAACTTAATCCTATAACAAGGAGAAGGATAACTATAGATCTATAACTTCTTTGCATCCCTACCAAGGGTTTTCTAACCAAGTCACAACTTACCCCAAGATACAAAGGTTAATTGAGTGACACAAGGTGAAGAATAAATGAAATAGGGTACATAAGTCTTTATCCAAGATTAGCATACCACTTTAATACATTTCTCTCCTCAAACATGGTAGGATAAATACAACTCAACATTCTCAAAAAAAGGGCAAGTCTCAAACAACACAAAGGCTCTCACAACCAACAACGTGCCACTCAACTTTCACTAGGGAAAACCTACAAGGTGGCCAAGAGTGAGTAATCTTTACCACAATAACACTTTCCAAGGGTGTGACCAACAATAGGTTGATACGACCCTTAAAGAAGGTTCAAAAGGCACCATCAACTAGGACAAGGAGCAGGGATTAGCTAGAATGAAACACTTAGCAAAACTTGACCAATAACATCCTTGTGGGATAACATTATATCAAGGAGTTGACTAACTCTCAAATTCAAGACTTGCATGGTCCTTCAGTTACCCTCTTCATCAAGATTACACACCCCAAGTACCTATGACACCATGTCGTACATGGGGGTTAGCGAAAGCAAAACTGAGGGAAACAAGTTGTTCCCACACAAAGTGTCTTATGAACTCGTTGCTACGTAAGCTAGAGTCAGACACACAAAAAAAAGTATGCACAATCTACCATCGGCCCAACTCAACAAAAAAATACACACACAGAGATCTCAGTGTTTGAAACATGGGCTCTGATACCAAATGTCATGCCCACATTCACCATGTGGTTATGAGAAGAACAAGAGACATAATCCTTTACTCTACCCTTGAGAAGATCCACAAAACATCAAAATATAGTTGACATGTATAGCCCACCATATTTTTGTTGTGTATTTGCTTTATTGAGTATTGACGATGAACATAGATCCTACAAGGAAGCCATTCTTGTAGATGACAATGAGTCTTGGCAATTAGCCATGCAGGAGGAGATGATGGATTTAGACTCTTGTGATACCTGGGATCTTGTTTGTTTTTCCAAAGGAAGGAAGGCCATTGAATGTAAGTCGGTCTACAAAAAGAAATTTAGAGCAGACGGTTCATTGGAAAAGTACAAGGCTAGACTGGTAACCAAGGGCTACTCCTAGAGAGGGAGTTGATTTTAGTGAAATATTCTCTCCCATTGCTCAATTATATTCTATTAGATTTTCTTTTATCCATAGCTACTACTTATCATTTTGAAATTAGGCAAATGGATCTTAAGACTACATTTTTGCATGGAGATTTGGAAGACAAAATTTATATGCAACAACCTAAAGGTTTTGAGGTAAAAGGAAAATAACACTTAGTTTGCAAATTAAATTGATCTCTTTATGGTTTGAAACAATCACCCCAGATGTGGTATCAAAAATTTGATTCTTTTATGTTGAAATTAGGTTTTATGAGAAGCGAAGAGGATCACTGTGTTTACATTAGGTGTATTGATGATCAAATACTTATTGTTGCCTTTTATGTCAATGACATGTTTTTTAGTAACACTAAGGGTATGATTAATGAGTTGAACGCTTACCTTTCACGTGCATTTCAGATGAAGGATTTGAGGGTAGCAAGGTACATGATGGGAATGGAAATTAGGAGAGATTATGAGAACAAAAAGCTTTGGTTGTCACAAAGTAAGTATTTGAATACTATTTTGCATAGATTTAATATGCAGGATTGTAATCTAGTTAGAATTCTTTACTGGTTGGTACTAAGATTACTTTAGATATGTGTCCCAAGTGTGAAGATGATTTTGAGAATATGACTAATGTGCCATATGCTAGTGCAGTAGGAAATTTAATGTATGCAATGGTGTGCACTAGGCCATATATTGCCCAAGCAGTGGGAGTATTGAGCAGGTTTATGTCTAACCCTGGTAGAGAGAATTGGAATTATGCAAACAGTGTGTTAAGATATTTGCATGGTAATTTTCATTACTTTTTGGTTTATTCTGGTACTAACAGTGTGGATAAGACATTGGACATATAAGGTTTTATTGATGTAGATTGGGAAAGTGACTTGGATAGTCGAAGGTCCACCGGTGGGTATGTGTTTACTCTATTTGGAGGAGCTATGAGTTGGATGAGTAAGAGGAAACCTACGATTTCTTTATTCACTATTGAAGTAGAGTATATGGTTGCTACCCATGTCTCTAAGGAGGTAGTATGGTTACAAAGATTGTGTATATGATGCAGAGGTAAGGTAGAGATTGAAGAAGTTCACTCAACTTTCTCCAAAGGTATACAAGGTGTTTGTGTTTACAAGCCTCACAAGGCTGCTCCAGGAATCAACTTAGCCTAGGATCACCCTCAGGTATCATCCTTCAGACTATTCACCACTCACTTTGGGGAGTCACAGCTCAACCCAACTTAGAAGCACAACCTACCTTTAAGAGCCCAACATCTACTACCAATACCCCTACCAACATAGGTAACAACATCCATTTATTATACACTTATCTTTGATATGCATGGTACAAGGTCACTGACCAATAAACTATATTTTACTTCCAAACACAACAGTGAACAGCAAATTGAGTATGACTGTCATAAACAAGGTTCTAGGACAGTATTTAAGAGTAGGCTTAAGTCTTGTTTAACAACCTCTCAAGGTCTCCAATGGACCTCAACTCCAATTGCATACCTAGGTTCTCACACAACAACAACCATGCATCAAACTTGGAGGACAACAAATTGAATTTGGACTATTTTATGACTGTCATGGAAGAACAACAGTCAAGAGTGTTTCACCTAGTAGCATACACAAGGGTTCAAACCTTCAACGCTCTTCCAGAGACTTCAGATAACCACTAACACTAAATGCATATTCTCCATTAGGTGTGAAACAAAACAACCTTCTAATTGTTTGCAGGCCCCCACTGTATTTAAACGCAGAGGACAGCAATTTGCTAGGTGACTGTCCTATGACAGTTTTTGCTTTTTGTGAATAACAAGAATAGTAATGACTCCTTATCAATAAGATCTCCACACCAATTTAACATACACCTACACAAGGTTATGAAATTACTGACCAATACCATACCCCTGCATTTATCATGACAAAAAGCTTTGACTGTCTATGACTGTCATGAAAAGACAGCAATTCAAGAAGGTTAACTCCATAGACAAGAGAGACATTTAAAACCACCTTATATGTTTATACTTGCACAAGTCCTACACCACTTGATTCATATTCAAATACTCTTCAAGAAAAAGTACCTGCATCCACACATGTCGTACTGTACCGTACTGTAGGTGCTTGAGGACAGCAAACTATTTTTTTCTTAAAACCAAGGCCTAAATGGCTAGTAATGGACAAGGAAATGCATCTAATATGACTGCACCAGATATACCAAGTCTTATACTAGTCAATCTCCACCAACAAACACAAATTCCAACTTGCATTTGTCAAAATAAATCACTGTTTTTACTGTCATAATACAACCACCTTCAATTTCTCAACTAGTAACCAATGATACTAGTTAGATTCATGCCTCATACTCTGTAGAGAAGGAGTTAAATTGCAAATCAAAAGAAAACACTAAATCTACCTTGTCTTCCTCCATCCCACCTAGAAATGGGCATCCATCATCAGAGGGTAGAGGAAGAACTAAGCATTTTATCAACAAACCCTAGCAATGGAGGGTTAGAAACCTATCTGCAGATAATGGAATCAAACAACACAATGTAAATGTTTCCAAAGCTAAAAACCACTGCAAATGAAAGGCAATTCGATCAACTCAAATAATTCTCAGACCATAATTCCTCTACAGGCCGTACCAGCCGTACAAGTTGCTGTTTTCACACAAAAAACATAAAAAACACAATTTTTCTTCAAAGAAACTCCTTTCTATATTATTTTTGGCATGTTTTTACAACTGATGTTTATAGAAAGTTTCAAAAACTCTTCCACTTCCCATTTGTCCGTACAACTGCCTAGGAAGGCAGAAAATCTAAGGAAAAGGCAATTTGCTGTCATAAAGAATAAGTTTCTAAAGAAAACTCCAAATTTCAAAAAAGACAACTCCTAGAAAATAGGCCTAGATTAACTCCAAAGTAGACTAGTCAATGAAATTACTAAGTCTTTTATTTCAACACAACAAAATGGCTTTTAAAGCCTTAGAGGTAAATAACTAACATGAAAAATTAACCAGAAAACAACACAAAACTGAGCTCCTGCACCAGTATAGGTATTGGTTTTGATTGCAGGACAATTCATATTGGTTGTGATAGCCAGAGTGTAATCTATTAAATAGCTAAGAATCCTATGTATCATGCTCAAACTAGACATGTGGATGTTCAGTACTAATTGGTTTGATAAATGGCTACAAATGGACAGATTGAGTTGAAGAAAGTTGACACTCAGGAGACTATTGTAGATTATTTTACCAAATCAGGGAGCACTAAAAAGTTCATTTGGTGTGGGAAGGCCATGGGATTTATTTCTTGTACTTAGTTGATTTATGGTTTTTGAGGTTGTATTTACAATGTATGATGTCAAGTGGGAGAATGTTAGGATTAAGGTGTCATCAACCTTGTAAATCCTATTTATTTAATTACTCCTAATATTATAATAGTAAATGTAAACATAAGGGATGAAGATCCACCAACTACAGTAAATATTTATTTATGATCATTGAAATATTTATTTATTTTATCTTAGGATAGTAAACAGGTAAATATGGGGCATCCAAGTTCATTAATTGACTTATGATGAGTGTAAGAGCATCTTCTATTGTTAGAGTCTTACACATAAGAAATTAATTATTTTTGGATAGTTATGACAGAGCATCTTTTAATAGTCTGTAAGACCTGCTAAAAATAAACAGTTGATGAATTTAGAAAGGTAGGGCATGGGATATTGGTCAAACTTAGGCACACCAGTTATGGAGGTAGTTATAATAGGTGTAAGAATGTAATTAATGCCAGATTTTGAATCCTCCCAAGGTGGGCGTTTGATTTTTCCCAATTTTGGGTGCCATTTTCTATGTTATTCTTTCGTTAGCTTGTATCTATAAAACATAAACTTGAGTAGTGCATTGTATGAGACTTGAATGTTTACAGGTACATAGGTACAATCAAACTAGATGCATGATAAAAGGAAGTTGAATGTATTGTATAATCTCTTTGCAAATAATACAAACTTGTCCACTTTTTTGGTGAAGTTTTTTATCCGAAAGGGTTTTCTCCATGTAAATCTCTATGTTATGTGTATTGCCCTTGAGTATTGCTGATTTTCTTTGTTGCTATTTCACATTAGTTTAAATCTTCATTGGTATTCTATAGTTTAATTTTATATTTGTAACAATATTTTATTTTTCCATATTGTAGTGGTTTCCTTCATTTCTAACAAAATGAAGATCAAACTAACAACCATTCCCACAACAAGAGAATATGCCCAAAGCCACTAAAGCCATTCCTTGTACTCCTCAAAACACTAGTATAAGAAATGAAACCACAACTCAAGATCCAAACATAAGGAGACAACAAAAAATATTCATATATCTACTCCTCAAACAAGTCCTTAGAATTGACATCCACATCTCAAGACTCATACACATGAGAAAACTAGACACAAAGAAAGAATGCATTTAAAAACCACATGGGAAATACCTCCTCTAGAGTAGGTGTGCAAGATTTTTTTGGCTATGCAACATAATCTCCTTAATAAGTCCATTTTGAACTCACATCCATCTCTAGGTGTAAGCTCCTTAGTCCTTTTGCTAAAACCTAGTCAAGAGATTCACCATTCTAACACACAGTCTTCAAAATCCAAGAGATATCTAGCCTCACCCAAATATGATATGGGTATTGTAGACACCCTAAAATGACCGTGTCGTCGAATCACTTGCATTTCATAATCTGTCTAATCACCTGCATCTCAACGTTAATTAAATAATCTAATTATTTAATTAATTTCACCAAATTTTTCTAAATCACAAAATTGCAACGTTAATTAAATAAATCCTCTTTATTTAATTAATTAAATCAGATTCCTCTATTATTCTTCCATAATTAAATAATTTTAATTATTTAATTATCCTCTTTCCGAAAATCAAATCCACATTAATTAAATATATCCCAATTATTTAATTAATTCAACAAATTCCCTCTTATCTACAATTAAATAATTCTTAAATTATTTAATTAAATCAAAATTATTCTTCCAAAATCATGCACCACAATTAAATAAATTTATTTATTTAATTTGCTTTCTAAATCTTCTAAATTAAATAATTCTAATTATTTAATTATTTCTTCCAAAATATCTTCTCTAAATTTAAATAAATCAATTATTTATTTAAATTGCTTTTTCTTCTAAATTTGAGTTATTTCTAATATAACTCAAGTTTTCTATATTTAATAAAGCAAAATATCTTCTTTTCTCATGCAAATCCCTTCTTCTTGTTTTAAATCACTTAACTGATTGCTTTATTCTTTTAATTGATTTATCTCTTCAGTTAACTTATTCTTCTATTCTTGATAACTCCTCTCATGCAAAAGAAAGCAAGACACATGTCTTCTTCTCATTCGTTGCACGTTCCTCAACTGCTCTCCTCCGTTGATTCTTCTGAATTATCTGGACCATTGATCGATCTTTGTTGAAATCTATATAAACCCCCCTCATCTCCTCCATTGAGCCTCTCTCTTTGATCGTATTCTCAGGCATACTTAACAAAGCTTTGAGCATACAAAACGCGTCGATTGAGCACTCTCATGATCTTTTGACATTGATCTCTTGAACACACTAATTGCTTGTTGCAGCTATGGCTTCGCAACTTCATTGAGCAATCCACATTCAATCCAAAGGAAACAATACAGATTTTGGCAAAAGTCTTTATTTCATTGATTATTTGTCATGGCTTTTATTTAAATTCGTTTTCTTTATGTTATTGGGTTTTTGGTTTTATTAGTTTAGATTTAATCAATTTTTCTTCATACAAGAGCCTAGAGTTGTGGCAGCCTTTGACAAAATCCTTAGTGAGAACCAAGATCATTTCTTTCGCTTGCTTGCAGAGCAAGGTGCCAAGTTACCTCAAGATTTTGATTTATCCACTCTCAAGGAGAACAACAATGCCCAAGATACCATACAAGCGGTGCAAACCATGTCCAGGGTGACTACGCCCTTACCTACACAAGGCTTGCAGTATCGGAATCCCCTTTTTCAAAATCCAACAGAGGAGAGACCCATATCACCGCTTCTGACTCCTATGGAGATCTATAAAAACCAACAAGAAACTCTCCAACGTCAAGCAGAGTTAGCTAAGCAAGCCACCTTAGCTCGAGCAAATGTGCAACCACCTCCTAAAGTGTCCACCCCACTCGCAAGTGGAATCTTGGTCACCCCATCACGTGAAGGTTTCCCACCAAATTACAATCCGGGGAACAATTATGTAGCCATGCACCAAGGGTCTCAACAAATGCCACCTCCTATATCATCACACCTTCATGTCTCTCAACCAATTAGAGTCAAGCAACCCCAACCACAACATTCTTCTACTCTCATCCTTAAGCAACCCCAACCACATCATTCTTCTTCTCGCATCCTCAATCCACCCCAACCGTCACAAATCACGTCTACCTATGTCCCTCCTCCACAACGTTCATCCTCGCTCAACTTCTTTCACACGTTGCCAAGCCACTCTCAACATTTCCAACATCAAGTTTCCCAAAGCTATGTGCCGCCATCGCAATCTAATCAAACACACTTTAGCTTTCCTCCACCTAATTCTTTTCTTCAACCATCACAAAGCCAACACTCTTACCTAGCACCACCTCCACCTCTGCCAAATCAAAACCTCCAATTCCAATCCAATCTAAACCAATCGTACAACCCGTATGTTCCCAATCAATCTTACGACCCTTATAACACCAGTGTGCAGGGCTCACATTATAATCTTCCATATGGGCAACACCAACCACTTTTTGGACAACAGGAGATGTTACCAACCCCTCCCACGACTATGGAGCTAAAGATTGTGGAGGTACAACAACAGCTATCTAATCTTACATTTGGCCACACCAAAAATACCTTCTCTTTAGAGGAAGTGTGTCCTTATCCTTTTGATCGGTCACTACCAATGATCCCTTTTCCTCAAAATTTCACTATTCCCAAGTTCGATAAATACAATGGAAAAGGTGACCCCAAAGACCATCTTAGGGAATTCTATCTAGCTTGCTTTGAGGTCTCACACAACGACACATATCTTATGCGTCTCTTTCCTCGCAGTCTTGGAGGTCAAGCAATAGAATGGTTCTCACACTTACCCACGGGTATCAAGTCTTTCAACGAGCTAGCAGAGAAGTTTGCCACCCATTTTTCTTACAACGCAGAGCATGAGATTTCCATGACTGATCTATGCAACAATAAACAGAAAAATGGGGAAACTTTCATTTCTTTCCTTCAATGATGGAGACAAATGGCTAGCAAATTCCCTTTCAAGATTCCGGAGAAACAGCTTGTTAGCATATTTGTGCAGAACCTCAACCACGAGTTAGGTTTTCATTTGCAAATTCTTAGTGCTACAACCTTCGATGAAATCACATACAAGGGGATCAATATTGAGAAGGCCCTCATTGCTAAGGGTGTGGTCAAAATCTTTAAGGAAATGAAAGATAGTACTTCTCATCAACAATCGAACGATAAACCCAAATATTGGAACAAGAACAAAAACGTGGTCAATGATGGGGTGGTCGATACTAAGCATGTCCAAACGTTGCAAACACCGCTGCAGCTCTCCAAACCAAGTCAAGCTCCACCTCAACAACAGCAGCAACAAAGGCAGCCTTATCCAAACCAACAGCAACGACAACAAGAGCGGCCCCAACAAGATTACCCTCCGCGACATCAATTCACTCCCTTGGGAGTGCCCATCGAATCGGTCTTATAGCAAGCGTTGCAGAAAGGGCTCCACCTTACCTGATGCTCCCCCATATGGAGAACCTGTCTACAAAATGGCACGTTACAGAGACAATGAGTATTGTGAGTTCCATAAGAGCAAAGGGCATCGAACCGCTTCTTGCATGAAACTTAAGCACCTCATCCAAAACCTCATCGACAGTAATCAAATCACTTTTGAGGATGAATCACCAGCGCAACACACAAACAAGGATCTCGATATGTACAAGGAACCATTCCCTCATCATGGTCCACCTCCTCCTCAGGATAGAGGTAAAGGTATCAATCATGCTTCCACGTCCTTCGATTCCATTGTAGGTCATTTTGAAGAGAGTCGAGTGTCTACCCTCACAATCAAAGGCAAATCTACGGATTGTGCTGTTACTACTCGTCGAGGTCATGTCACCATCTGTGCACCTACACCCAGGCTTCCGGTTCAGTCTGATTATAATCTTGTCGAACATCTAGGGAGAACACCAGCACAGATCTCTATTTTGGACCTTCTACGGTCATCACCTGCACAAAGAGTGGTGCTAGAAAAAGCCCTCCAAGAGTCTTCCATTCCTAACAACATAGCGGTCACGGATTTCCAAGCTATAGTAGGTAACATTGCTTCGCCCTACAATGTGGTCTTCTCTGAGAAAGACCTCCCCTCCCATGATCCTTGTCACAATGATGCCCTGCATATTGAAGTTCTCATCCATAAGCACAAAATCAAACGTATACTCATAGATGGTGGTGCTGGTCTCAACATCTGTTCTTTAAAGTTACTAAAGCAATTGGGATACTCTGAGGATCATGTCAACATTGATCATAGTATTACAATCAAGGGGTATGATGATGCAGAACGCTGTTTAGAAGGTGTTATTCACTTGCCTATACAACTGGGCCCTGTCACGCTTGAAACCAGGTGTCAAGTCCTTGATATTGAGTTGCCTTACAACATTATCCTAGGCCGCCCATGGATCCATGCAATGAAAGCTGTTCCCTCCACGTACCATCAGTCTCTAAAGTTCCCATACAATGGTACGGAGATCACCATCCCCAGAGATCCTAATCCTTTTGAATTCTGTCGCGTCTTGCAAGGAAGCTATAAGAATTGCAACCAAGTGCCTAAAAATGAAAAAGCCCTTGAATCCCCTCTTTATGTTGATCCTGAAACTCTCACGCAAGCCTCTACAAGTGAATCTACACCCCTCCCCAAAATCACAGCTCGCATCCGAGATATAGGCTTTGGCACTTATGATATCTCAGAATCTTGTTGTGTAGGGTGGATGCCTCTATCTCCAAAATCTTACGGCCAACCACCCATTGCCAAAGCAACCAAAAAAGTAGCTATTCCTCCCCCAACATTCCTAACCCAATTCCAACATGGACGGTTATTGGAAGAGGAAACTATTGAGGACATCTCTTCTTGGCTCTATAAGGAGAAAGAACCAGTCACAATACCAGTCAAGCAATATGGCAATGGCTTAAGAATAGTAAAAAATATGGGCTATAAAGGCAAAGGAGGCCTTGGGAAACAGAATCAAGGAACTATGGAGCCCATTGTTGTGACAAAGAAGCTAGACAAGAAAGGATTAGGATTTGGTAAGAAGGTACCACGCGCCTCGGGCATCGAGTATATCCTCGATGAGGTAGCTGACACTTTTCCCACCGATTCGACGTCTACAGAGGATATCATCGATGACTCTTCCCTCCACATGACCAACCTATTTGCAGAATCCTCCATTTTTACACTATCCTCCGTATCCTTAACCTCCACCACCAGCACCCAGAATGTCACACTTGTCTACCCTAAACTTATCGATTGGGACCAACGAGGGACCCCCGTTATAGATGTATTTCAGAATGACGAAGCTCTGGCTGAGTTCATGGGACTTCGGGAAGGTATCCCTCTTGGCGATCACAAAGCAAGTTTTGTAATGGAAGTAGAGCTGATGCAGAGTGGCACAAGGGAAGCAACACACAAAGGTTTACTCTATTGTCCTTTGCCCACTCACCCACTTCAACTAGCCTTCAACCAACCAACCAACCAAAGGCACATACAAGGCATATGAAGGATTTGATGTCCAGACTATTGTCCAACCCCTAAGGCTTCTCCAACACCTTAAGACAGATCAACAAACACCTTCTATGCAGTTGGTTTGATCTCCAACTTCCCAAAACTCTTCAACCTACACCTTGACTAGTAAGGCTACTAGCCCTCCAAACTAGGTTTTTTCAACAAAACTTGACAAAATCCCAAAGGTCTAGGAAAAGAAATGATGGAATTGAACACCTTTCAGGGGACCTTAACAAACCTCCAAATCTCCTGCTCCAACTCTACTCCAGCAATCCAGAACGCCTACTAGGTCTCTAGGCCTAATTGATCAATTTAGGCTAGGTTACAAAGCAAGTGCTCAAAATTGGGTGCATAGGTCAGGGGCAGGAATTTGGAATGCTTCTACCATGTCCCTACAACACAAATCCATCATTTATTTGCTCACCCTAATAGGATTCTATCATCTACAACCTCAAATAGCATGAAATTGGCCAAATACAATGAAATACTTGACCTAGGGCATCACCTTAAAAATAGAAGACTGCATTTTCCGACAAAAATATTTTGGAATCTTATAGTACATACCCCTAGCCTGCATTTCACTAGTTTTTGCAAATTTTCAACGGTGGGAATGCATTCTAGGGCCGGATTTCTATGGCTGCCCTAGAAAACAGGGTTTCTGGACCTATTTTGAAAGAAAAATCTATAACTTTTGATCCCGACCACTTCAGGACCTCAAACTAGTTGCATTGGAACCCTGACTCCAAGAGCTTTTAGAAAAATGTCATTTGCACATGTGAAAAGTCCGTACAGTCTATACACAGCAAGAAAAATAGCAAAAAATAGTCAGTTCTTTTTGATTTTTGTGCCCAAATTCCGTACAAAAACTTCCTCCTTCGTACTGGAGTCAGATATCCACCATATTAACCCATCCAAGTTGGTTTCCAACTTCTACAACAGCATTTAACTGCCCAAAGTGGTTTTTGAACCGACCCAACACATAACACCTCTGACAACTATGGTGTTTTGCATTAACACAAGGAGGTTGATTTGTTTGGCTCGTCCAATGGAGTCCAAATGATCAACAAACTCCTTCCAACATACTAAAACATTAAAACAACCAAAAAAACCTCGAAAACCAATCCTTAGACCTTCTAGGCCTAATTGGCACAACAAGGATCCAAGTGGACTAAGCATGATTGAGGTTTATAGGGTCACCTCAATCATCTTGACCACACAAAAGGGACCATACAAACATGGCTAAAGCCTTATTACCACACATACAATCAAAACAAAACATAGCTTATCAAAATGCATAAAAATGCTTGAGGTGTCAGACTGCTCCTAGGTGCCCTGCACCATACACCCACTGTCAAACAAAACTCAAGTCTCTTGAGTTGGAATGCTATCAAATGTGAAACCTGCCTTCTCAATGTCTGCCCTGCTCATCCAAGTGGCATCCTTCTGAGGTTTGTTTAGCCACTTCACCAAATAGTCATGATAGGTGTGCCTTCTAGTTTGTTTTGCAATCCTCTTGTCCAAAATGCACTCAATCTGATTTGGAGATGAAGGAATGAGTTCCTGGAGTGTGTGATTAGTTTCATCTTCTTCAACAACAGTCTGAGGATCAGATCCTTTATAGGGATAAAGGTCTGAAACATTAAAAATTGGAGACAAAGCAATGCCATCTGGAAGTCTGATTTTGTAGGCATTTTCTCCACATTTCTTGAGCACTTCACAAGGCCCAATCTTCTTCATGAGTAGCTTAGTGTGTTTACCTACCGGGAGCCTCTCCTTCTTCAGATGAACCATTACTAAATCACCTTCCTTGAACTGCAAATCCCTTCTTTTTCTGTCAGCAAATTGTTTATATTTCTGAGAAGTGGACAACAATTTCTGTTGTACTTGTTCATGGACATCTTTCATGACTTGAACAAAGTCTTCAGCCAAGGCACTGCTGTTTTCCAGTCCTTTAACCTCCCTTAGTTCCAAAATACCCCTTGGGTGAGTGCCATAAACAATTTGGAAAGGAGACAGGCCGGTGCTTCTATTGACAGTGTCATTGTATGAGAACTCTGCCTGAGCCAAAATTGAATCCCAACTAGCACCCTGCTCCTTTGTTAGGCATCTTAGGAGGTTGCCAAGTGACCTATTAATCACCTCTGTTTGTCCATCAGACTGAGGGTGATAGGCAGATGATAAGGACAAATTTGTACCTAGTCTCTTCCACAGTGTCCTCCAGAAGTGTCCAATGAACTTGGGGTCTCTGTCTGAGATTATGGACAAAGGTTTACCATGTAACCTGACTATTTCCTTGAAGAAAAGACTTGCTATGTGTGAGGCATCATGTGTGGTTCGACATGGGATGAAGTGAGCCATTTTTGAGAACCTATCTACAACCACAAAAATGCTGTCATGTCCATTCTTTGTTCTAGGCAAACCAAGTACAAAGTCCATACTTATGGAATCCCAAGGCTTTGAAGGAATAGGTAGAGGAGTGTATAAACCTGCATTTGATGTATGCCCCTTTGCTCTTTGGCAAATTTGACAAGTTTCAACAAACTTCCTTACATCGGTTGGCAATTTTGGCCAAAAATAGTACCTCCTAACCAATTCTAGGGTCTTATCAATACCAAAGTGACCTGACATACTGCCACAATGCTTTTCCTTTATTATATTCTCTCTAACAGATCCTCTTGGGATACACAACATGCTACCCTTGAAAAGATATCCATCTTGCAACAAAAAATTAGAAAAATCAGTATTATACCTTCCTGTCATGGCCTTGCAAGATAGGTATGGCTCTTTGAAGTCTTCATCTACTGTATACTGATCTTTAATGGCATGAATACCTGTACTTTCCAACTGAATAGTTTGCACAACAAGATTTCTCCTGCTTAAGGCATCGGCTACCTTATTGGCCACTCCTTTCTTGTGTTTTATGGAGAAGGTGTATGCTTGGATGTACTCCAGCCACTTGACATGTCTGTGATTCAACTTTTGCTGCCTGTTCAAGAAGCTTAATGCATGGTTGTCAGTAAAAACTATAAATTCCTTTGGCAATAAGTAGTGTCTCCATTTCCTCAATGACTGAACCATGGCATATAACTCTAGATCATAGGTGGAGTAGTTTTGTTTTGCCTCATTTAACTTCTCACTAAAGAATGCTACAGGCCTCCCATCTTGACTTAAGACTCCTCCAACAGCCCTCTTACTTGCATCGCACTCTACCACAAAGACCTTGTCAAAATTAGGTAGCACTAGGACTGGTTTTTCTGAAATTTTTTTCTTTAACAATTCAAAGGCTTGAGTGGCCTCATTTGTCCATACAAACACACATTTCTTGCCCCCTTTTATGGTGTCAACAAGTGGAGCACAAATGCCACTAAACCCTCTAATGAACTTTCTATAAAAGCTGCATAAACTATGGAAACTCCTTACCTCCGAGGCTGTTGTAGGTGTTGGCCAATTAAGAATGGCTGCAACCTTACTTGGATCCATTTTTAGGCTGCCCTTGGAGATGACAAACCCCAAAAATATAAACTCTTCTTGTAGGAAGACACATTTGTCAAGATTGATTCTCAACTTCTCCTCTTGAAGCCTCCTGAGCACTTGATGGATATGCCTTATGTGGTCTTCCTTGCTGTCACTAAAAATCAGTATATCATCCAAATATACAACAATAAACTTTTTAAGGAAAGGTTTTAGCACTTCATTCATCAACCTCATGAAGGTGCTTGGTGCATTTGACAAGCCAAAAGGCATGACAACCCATTCAAATAGTCCTTCATTGGTTTTGAAGGCGATTTTCCACTCATCCCCTTCCCTTATCCTGATTTGGTGATAACCACTTTTTAGATCTATCTTGGTAAAATACTTAGCCCTACCCAAGCAATCCATTAAATCTTCTATTCTAGGCATTGGAAATCTATACCTGATAGTAATCTTGTTGATGGCCCTGGAATCAGTGCATAGTCTCCATGTTCCTTCCTTCTTAGGTGCAAGCACTGCAGGTACTGCACATGGACTAATACTCCTCCTGATAAGCCCTCTATCCAACAAGTCTTGGATTTGTCTTGCCACTTCAACATTTTGCTCTGGGGTCAACTTGTAGGCTGCTTGGTTTGGTAGGGTGGATCCAGGGATGAGATCAATGCAATGACTAATCTCCCTCTTTGGTGGAAGGGCATCCTTGCCTTCATCGGCTATCACATCCTGAAACCTCTCCAATAGTTCTTCCACTTCCTTTGGTCCAATCCTCCTAAGAGGTTGCTGCACTTTGACCTTCTTGGGATTCACATCCTTGGGCTTGATGACTACTGCAAAACATGGCACTTTCTCTTCCTTGAGGTTAGCCAAAAATTCTTTTTCACCTACCAACATAACTGAACTAGAAATGACTTTCTCTTTGCAATCATCAATCAAAGGAGTCATTGTAAACTTTTCACCATTCTTGGACAAATGAATCACATTGTTCTTACCATCATGTTGGGCACTTGTGTCATGTTGCCAAGGCCTTCCAAGAAGAAGGTGGCATGCATCCATATCCACTATCTCACAAAGAACCTTATCATGATATTCACCTATCTTGAATTCAACCCAACATTGCTCTTTCACCACAATTTGTTGTTCCTTGGTTAGCCAAAAGACTCTATAGGGGTTAGGATGAGGCATTCTTTCCAATCCTAACTTAGTCACCATTTCATTAGAAGCCAAATTTTCAGAAGAACCTGAATCAACTATTACCTTGCACACTTTTCCTTTCACCTTGCAAGTGGTTCTGAACAAGTTGTTTCTTTGGGGCTGCTCCTTGGTGGCTGGCATGATGAGGGATCTATTAAACATGATGCATTCTCCACTCTCAGGTGCTGCAGACTTGGAAGAGGCTGTTTGGTAACTTGTGGTGCTTTGACAGTCCTCTTCTTGAAGGAGTTGTACTCTTCTTTCTTTCTGATTTGCAGCAGTGTTTCCCATCTTCTCTGGGCACCTAGAGGACTGAAGTCCAATCTGATTGCAAGAGAAACACCTTCCAGTAAACACATTGAGACCTCTGCCCCCACTTCTTCCTCTGCCATTACCTCTGCCCCTAAACTAACCCTTATCAGCACTGTTTTTATCAGCCTGCCCTTGGCTGCCTTCTTGTGATCCGCCACCTTGGAATCTAGAGAAATTATCTCTGTTTTGAAATCTGCCCCTGCCCCTAAAATTCTGATTTCCTCTGCCTCTGCTGCTGCTGTATGAATTACCTTTTCTTCTTTGTTTATCCTCAATTCTCAATGCCATTTGAAAACACTTATGGACTATCTCCAGGTTAAAGAGAGTTAATTCATCTTGAATGGAGAACTTGAGGCCATTAAGATACCTTACAAGCTTCTGTTTTTCATTCTCAGGCATCTTGGCTTTCAATGTCATCTTGTGAAACTCCTCTGTGTAGGTGCTCACGTCCATGTCCTTTTGTCTCAAGTTGTGCAACTTCTTGTTCAAGTTGACCTCATAATCCTCAGGGACAAATTGCTTCTTGATTTCAAGTACCATCTTCCTCCATGTAGAGATAGGATTCCTATCATCTTCTATCCTCTCATTTTGAATAAAATTCCACCAACTCAAGGCTGGCCCTTTCATTCTTGACTTGGCAATCCTCACTTTCTGATTTTCTGCCACTTCTTCACATTCAAAATAGTTCTCCATTGCCTCAATCCAATCAAGGCACTCCTCTGGATTCATCTTACCAGGAAACATAGGTAAGTCTGCCTTAGTGTCCTTCCTACTCAACTTTCCAAGTGCATCTAGGAATTGTCTCTTTGACATGCCTCCTTGTGGCTCTTCCATAGGCACTTCTTCTTCCTCATCTTGATCCTCTTCATCTAAATCCAAGATGACCTCTGGCTTCTTCTTCTTGTCTTTGTCTTTCTTCAACTTTTCTATCTCAGCCTCCATCCTTTTGTTCTTGGCTGCTTGCTCTCTCACTATCTTTGCCAATTCGGCATTAGTCACCTTTGAAGGAATTTCCTCCTCTTCTTCTCTATCTCCCATCTCTTTGATGGCTCTGATACCACCTGATGCAGAGTGGCACAAGGGAAGCAACACACAAAGGTTTACTCTATTGTCCTTTGCCCACTCACCCACTTCAACTAGCCTTCAACCAACCAACCAACCAAAGGCACATACAAGGCATATGAAGGATTTAATGTCCAGACTATTGTCCAACCCCTAAGGCTTCTCCAACACCTTAAGATAGATCAACAAACACCTTCTATGTAGTTGGTTTGATCTCCAACTTCCCAAAACTCTTCAACCTACACCTTGACTAGTAAGGCTACTAGCCCTCCAAACTAGGTTTTCTCAACAAAACTTGACAAAATCCCAAAGGTCTAGGAAAAGAAATGATGGAATTGAACACCTTTCAGGGGACCCTAACAAACCTCCAAATCTCCTGCTCCAACTCTACTCCAGCAATCCAGAACGCCTACTAGGTCTCTAGGCCTAATTGATCAATTTAGGCTAGGTTACAAAGCAAGTGCTCAAAATTGGGTGCATAGGTCAGGGGCAGGAATTTGGAATGCTTCTACCATGTCCCTACAACACAAATCCATCATTTATTTGCTCACCCTAACAGGATTCTATCATCTACAACCTCAAATAGCATGAAATTGGCCAAATACAATGAAATACTTGACCTAGGGCATCACCTTAAAAATAGAAGACTGCATTTTCTGACAAAAATATTTTGGAATCTTATAGTACATACCCCTAGCCTACATTTCACCAGTTTTTGCAAATTTTCAACGGTGGGAATGCATTCTAGGGCCGGATTTCTATGGCTGCCCTAGAAAACAGGGTTTCTGGACCTATTTTGAAAGAAAAATCTATAAATTTTGATCCCGACCACTTCAGGACCTCAAACTAGTTGCATTGGAACCCTGACTCCAAGAGATTTTAGAAAAATGTCATTTGCACACGTGAAAAGTCCGTACAGTTTGTACACAGCAAGAAAAATAGCAAAAAATAGTCAGTTCTTTTTGATTTTTGTGCCCAAATTCTGTACAAAAACTTCCTCCTCCGTACTGGAGTCAGATATCCACCATATTAACCCATCCAAGTTGGTTTCCAACTTCTACAACAGCATTTAACTGCCCAAAGTGGTTTTTGAACCGACCCAACACATAACACCTTTGACAACTATGGTGTTTTGCATTAACACAAGGAGGTTGATTTGTTTGGCTCGTCCAATGGAGTCCAAATGATCAACAAACTCCTTCCAACATACTAAAACATTAAAACAACCAAAAAAAACTCGAAAACCAATCCTTAGACCTTCTAGGCCTAATTGGCACAACAAGGATCCAAGTGGACTAAGCATGATTGAGGTTTATAGGGTCACCTCAATCATCTTGACCACACAAAAGGGACCATACAAACATGGCTAAAGCCTTATTACCACACATACAATCAAAACAAAACATAGCTTATCAAAATGCATAAAAATGCTTGAGGTGTCAGACTGCTCCTAGGTGCCCTGCACCAAGAGCCCACGGCTTATTTTGGTGAGAATGCCAAATCCTCCAGTCGCAAAAGTGCAAATAAAGAAAGATCTCTAGGTGAAAACCACACTGTGGCACCTCCTGATCACAAAATAGTAAAAACAAAGGACGTATCCAAAGGTGAAAACCCAACTGTGGCACCTGAGGATGGAGGATTTGACCTTCCCCTACCATCTAAGTATCAAGAGAAATCAACTCTCCTAGTGGAAGAGTCTACAGAGATAAACCTGGGCACCGAACAAAATCCAAAGACCACATTCCTAGCAGCATCATTATCTGAAACAGAGCATAGAAATCTTAGCAACTTCTTCTTGCAACGAAGTATCAACTTTGCATGGACCTATGCTGATATGCCAAGGCTAGACCCTAAGCTAGTAGTTCATTATCTCACAGTTGATCCCAAAGTGAAACCAGTCAAACAGAAGTTGAGAAAGATGCACCCACAGATAGCTCTCTTGGTGAAGGTGGAAGTACAAAAGCTGTTAGATGCCAAGTTTATACGACCCATTGATTATTCAGATTGGGTCTCAAACATTGTACCTGTGTCTAAACCCAATGGGCGCATTCGCATGTGTAATGATTTTAGAGATCTCAACAAGGCATGTCCTAAGGACGACTTTCCACTACCAAACATTGACATTATAGTGGACTTGACAGCAGGTCACGAGATGCTTTCTCTCATGGACGGATTTTCTGGTTACAATCAGATAAGGATAGCTGAAGAAGACCAACATAAAACAACCTTTACTTGTCCATGGGGCATTTATTGTTGGTGTGTCATGCCGTTTGGTCTGAAGAATGCAGGAGCAACCTATCAGAGAGCAATGACAGTGATCTTCCACGATTTGTTTCATCACATCATGGAAGACTATGTTGATGATATATTGGCTAAATCTTCTAGGGCGGATCACATACAGGTTCTAGGACAGATCTTTGACAGGCTTGAAAAATACCAAGTAAGACTCAATCCAAAGAAGTGTGTATTCAGTGTAACGTCAGGAAAGCTGTTGGGATACATAGTATCTCGTAGAGGCATCGAAGTTGATCCAGCGAAAGTCAAGGCTATAGTGGAGATGCCTCCACCAAAGAACCTTAAAGCACTAAGGAGCCTTCAGGGAAGGTTGCAGTCCATTCAGCGTTTCATATCACAGCTAGCAGATAAATGTCAACCCTTTCAACACTTGCTCCGAAAGGATGTCTCATTTCAATGGGACAACAAGTGTCAGGCAGCGTTTGATCAACTTAAAGAGTATCTAGCTACACCTCCTGTATTGGTTCCACCAGTTGTGGACAAACCTCTGATATTATACATCTCCACTACAAATTCGGCCTTGGGGGCCTTGTTAGCACAAAATGATGACATAGGAAAAGAGCATGCAATTTATTACATTAGTAGAACCTTAGTGGGATACGAGCTCAATTATTCACCAATGGAAAGGGCTTGTTTAGCAGTAGTGTTTGCCTCCCAAAAGTTGCAGCATTACATGCTGAACCAACATACAAATCTGATAGCCAAGATTGATCCCTTGAAGTATCTACTAGCAAAAGCAGCTCTCACAGGCAGACTAGCTAAATGGGTTATGATCCTTAGTGAGTTCGACATTGAGTACACAGATTGTAAAGCAATCAAAGGACAAGCCCTCGCTGATCAACTAGCAGAAGCACCTATGAAAGATACACATCCTATGGTAGCAGACTTTCCTGATGAGAATCTCTTCACTCTTGCTACCTCCATAATGTGGAAGTTATACTTTGATGGTTCTTACACATAGCATGGATCAGGAGCTAGCATCTTATTTGTTACACCTCAGAATGACTATATTCCAAAGTCATATCGGCTTGCATTCCCTTGCACCAACAACATAGCCGAGTATGAAGCACTCCTTATAGGTCTCAATACAACAGTTCAATGGGACATCACAGAATTACAAGTATATGGAGACTCACAGTTAGTCATTCGCCAAGTCACGGATGAGTACCAAACAAAGGATGAAAAGTTGGTCCCCTACAAGCTACTAGTGGATGCCTACAAACCACACTTTTCTACCATCACATTTGAGAAAATTCCAAGAGAGCATAACAAAGCTGTGGATTCTATGGCTTTTGTAGGGTCACTGATTGACATGCCTGCTAACACACAGAAATGTGAATTCTTGATCGAGCAATTGTTGATACCAGCTGTCGACGTTCCAGTTACTGAAATCATCTGCGAACTTGTTGGTCCCAATTCCCCATGGTACAAAGATATCCATGAGTACCTCAAACACAAAACCTTTCCCCCTGACCTATCATCCACCCAACGCAAAACCTTTATCCGTCGATCCTCTCATTACATCATTCTGGGTGATACACTATATCGCCGGAGTCTCGATGGTATCCTCTTACGATGTCTTAACGCAGAAGAAGCCAAAGCTACCTTATGAGACATACACGAAGGTGTCTGTGGCACGCATTCTACCGGTCCTAATCTTGCTAGGAAGATACTCAGAACAGGTTATTACTGGCCTACAATAGAGCAAGATGCTGCACAGTTTGCTAAGAAGTGTCTACAATGCCAACAGCATGGAGATTTGATTCACGCACCAGCTCATGAGTTACAACCTGTGACAACTCCATGGCCTTTTTCTCAATGGGGTCTCGACCTCGTAGGACAAATCCACCCTGCCTCCTCTAATGGCCACAATTTTATCATTACCGCCACTGAATATTTTACGAAGTGGGTGGAAGCCATTCCTATGACCTATATCACTGGTAAGCAAATAGCCAAGTTTATCCTAAACTACCTCATATGCCGGTATGGTATTCCCCAAGCCATTGTCACTGATAATGGGAGACCATTCAAGAACTAAGATGTCCGGGCATTATGCACACAATACAATATCCAACATCACTTTTCCACTCCCTACTATCCGCAGAGTAACAGCCAAGCTGAGGCTTCCAATAAGACCATTCTCAAGATCCTCAAGAAAATAGTCAATGAAGCTGGTTGTGATTGGCACTTGCAACTCAATCCTACCCTATGGGCCTACCGCACTAGTATCAGAACACCAACTAGTGCCACACCCTATGCCTTGGTCTTTGGCTCTGAAGCCATCCTACCTATAGAGGTCGAGATCCCATCCCTCAGAGTATCCATGTAGGACCTGATCGGCGGAGAGGAGTATCGCACTTCCAGATTAGCTGAGCTTGAACTACTAGATGAGAGGCACCTTGCCGCACTTAATCATCTCCATGTCTATCAAAACTGCCTCCGACGTAATTACAACAAAAAGATCAAAGAAAGACGGTTTCAAGTTGGTGATCTTGTACTTAAGGAGAATCAGAGAAATCAAGTAGATCGAGAAAAGAAGGGCAAGTTTGAGCCTAACTGGTTAGGTCCCTTCATGGTGACAGCGGCATATGGATCAGGAGCTTATACTTTAGCTACACCTGACGGCATTCCTCTAGATGAGCCACTTAACAGTGTCCATCTCAAGAAGTTCTATGCCTAATCCTCAGAGTATTCTAAAAAAAAAAAAAACAAACAAAAAAATCTGTCCTCTGGTGAAAACCTGGCAAACAGGCGCCTTGGATAAGTACCATAGTGAAAAAATGGCAAACAGGCACTATGTGTAGAGTCAGCATCCATCGTCTATCAAATTCTGTCCACTCCTTGTCCAATTCACAGCGCACCTTCCATCCATCCATAATAAAACCATTGACCTTGTTTGCATTTCCATCTCCCTAATCTAGTATAGCTTGGAAATTTGTCAATGTCCATCGTCGTCTTCCCATGTCTTGATCTGTGTCTACAGTTAACACTGTCTTGTCCTAGGTCAAGTCTTTCTGTGTCTTCTTCGGCAGTCACCCCTACAGTTTCCTCTACTAGAATGGGGGCAACTCTTTCCTTAACTTAGGTCTAGGATTGGTTCCTTGTTCGTGGTTCGTAGCGCATACTTCAATCTTTCCTCATTTTCGCAGGTAACACCCTTTAACGGACACATCGCTCCTACGATAAAGATGTTATCTTCTCAAAACACTCTTTTCCCACATCATCACTCCCACCAGAACTACATATGATCTCATTTCAATCTTAAGGTACTTTGATCCCATGGATATGGGTATGTAGGCAGTCTGGATTACGAAGGACGTATCCAGTACTCAGGTACATAAGATCCCCTCTTCTCAGCACTTTTCCCACATCATCACATCAACTAGAATTACATATTATCTCTTCTCAATCTTAAGGTACCTTGATCCCATGGATATGGGTATGTAGGCAGTCTGGAATACGAAGGAAGTTTCCAGTACTCAGGTACATAAGATCCCCTCCTCTTCATCTTGACCCATCTCATCACTCTATCCAGAACTACATATTTATCATTTCTCATCTTTCATCGTCGTGTGCCTTGATCCTGTGGATACAGGGTATGTAGGCAGTCTGGAATATGAAGGATGTATCCAGTACTCAGGCACACATGATCCATCATTCTCCGCCCATCTCAATCCAGTTGCACTTCATCCTTCTAGTCTTCCATTTGTCAAAATCTATTTTGCCTCGACTTGACTAACTCAAGCAGCAAGCTAGCGCATCCTTTCAAAGCAAAAGTCCTTAACAAGCCTGAAGAAAAGAAGCTTCCTTCCAGAGTTGTCTACTGTCCTGCATACCAATTGCCAACATCAGCTAAGTCCCGCTTAACCAAGCCCTAGATCCACAAGCTTGTCTTCTGCGAAGTGTTCCATTGTTGAGACCAACACATGCGTCTCCTACGACATGTGGCATTTCCTGCAGCAAGACATTGTCTTTTGTAGGTAGATAGCACCCTTTAATGGACACAGAGTTCCTACGATAAGGCTGTTATCTTTCCTATCCAATCTATCCTGAGCAACCTCTTTGGCAAGAGAATATGTTGGCTGTATGTCTACTTTGAAATTCAGTCAATTTGTGTTTATGGTTTATCTTTTGTTCCTTTTCCATTACCTATTCAAAGCTACCTTGATTTATCTATAATCTTGGTATGTTGCGATGCAGTATGGATTGGGGGCATAGTCATTTGCTTTCGGCGTGCCGTGTTTGAGGAATGATCTTTAGTATCTTTCTTAGCATTCTATTTATCTTGTGTGTTAGGACCTAGCATCTTACATATTAATAATTCTTCTTGCATTTACATGTATTGAAGTTTATTTTATGTTCAAGACTATGGCTTATTCGCATGTTCCAACAAGGTTATATTATGTCTAAGGGGATCTAAGTTCAAACGCACTCGGATATTACTGCACCTTGGTCTTTTATACCTTGGTGGTGAACTATCTACGTGCTATATCAAAATAAGGATTGCTCTTTATATACAAATGCAAAACCATTGCAACAAGCTCATCTTTCATCCATTCCCACCAACCTTTATATCACTTTCATCGCAGTAATCAATCAACAGTCTCTGTCTCCATCTCCTCCTGTTCTTCTCTCTGGTGCGTATCTACAAAACCCACATGTCAGATATCACTATTCATCACATCTATATCATCATACATTTCTATCATCATACATCTATAAGCATCCTATACGCAACATATGTCATCACATGAATCCATACTCATACATACATATCATCACATCCATGACATCAAGGAATGCATACACAAAAGCATGAACAATAGTGAGCTGAATAGATCATCATATATATCATGTAATGGTCATCACAATACAAAATGTCTGTGTCTACATCAATAATACAAGGTGTGTATACATCCAAATATACATCACTATAGTACATCAAGGCTATCAAGAGCCCGCAAAATATACATCAGAATGCACGCAGGCATCTGTCTAAAATGATACAATATGATACAATATACATGAACATGCCCTGGTGGGTAGAGCTGCCCTCCTGTTGTGGCCCCTGGCCTCCCCCTGTGCTCAGTGGAGGTCCCCCTGATGGTCCTCCTCCTCCCCCTGGTGGCAAAAGTGGCCCTCTAACTGAGGACGTTGACTGCCCTGTCCTCCGGGATCCTGATGCCCCAGACGTGCTCCTGTCTCTGTAGCTCGGTGCCTGCTGCGCTGCTGGCACCGCACCCACATATAGACCCCTATAGTACTCTGCCTCCCTGCCAGCTGATACTAGCTCACCCTGCACTGGGACGAGCTCGCTGTATAAAGTCCTCTGGTCTGCACCCAGTGCGCGGCGTGCCTCCTCTCTCTCCCGCCTCACTCTAAATAGTGTGGCCTCTGCTATCAACCGCAACTACACCTCTGCATCTCTCTCTCTCTCCTGGCCTATGCTAGCTCCTCGGTGTCTGCTACTGGTGCAGCTGGCGGCTACACCTGTACCTGTGCCTGTGCCTGTACTTGGGCCTGTAGTTGTCTGTATGCCTGCACCTGTGCCTGTAGCTGTGCCTGTACCTGTGCCACGGCTGTCTGTGCTACTGAGGCTGCCTGTGTCTGTGCCTGGGCTGTGGCCTCTACCTGCCTTGCATCCGCCTGCGCTGCATCCCTGTCTCTCCTCAGTCGTGCCATCCGGAGCTCTAAACGAGTCCTCCGGGCTATCTCCTCCTACAGCAGTCGCTCTGCTCTCTATAAATCGGTCTCTACGACCGGGCCCACTGCCTCTACCATCTCCACATCGGCCTGCTGGCCGCTACCCTCTCCACCTGCCTGCTGGCCCACTGCCTGTTGCCTGGCTGCCCTGGCCTGCCGTCTCATCCTAGCCTCTCTTCCAAGGACTAATACCTCTCCCACTGCCCCTGCTACACCTGGTGTAGTTAATCTCATCAGCCTGTGTGTCTGCCAGTACTGATCATACTCTGGCAGCGTCCCTGGGTCTGCCAGCCCAGAGTCCCAATCCCATCTCACGGGGACAAGTCCCCGTACCTCTGCCAATGCTGTCGCCACTGGGATCTCGGCATCCTAGTCTCCAACCTCCCTCCGTGTCCTGGCATGTGTGGCCTCCCCCACGGGTAGTCCCTGCGGCAATCCAAACTGCCTGAGAACTCGCTCTGGAAGGTATCTCTCTATCATATCTGTCCGTTTACCGAACAGATAGTGAGCCTATCTGCAGTACATGAGCTGCTCATGCTCGTTAGCCCACTCCTCACATAGTAACCAGGGCCTCCATATGAATAGGTCCATCTCGTCAATCTGCCGCCTCCAATAGCTAACAGACCCCATCCTCTGATGTGTCATCACCCCATAGTATAAGAATGCATAGGGCTCGCCTCTGTCTCGGTGGTGCTGTGCCATGGGTCAGATCACTGGAATGTGCTCCCACGCCCATACTTGTAGTAAAGTCACCCCTACTAAGAGGCTCCTGCCTCTCCTGTAAACACAATGGTGCATATCGTGATATAACTGTCCTAGCACGCAGGGTCCCCACGCATACTGTTTGCCATGGGTGAACATCCCTGATAGTACAGTCCCCCAGCCAACTGATAAACCTCTGGATCTCCTGTCTGGACATAGGAAGCCGCCAATCAGTGACGCAACTATCCATCGTATTCTGTCACAGAGTCTCGGGACGTCTGCCCATAGGATCTCCCCGTCATCTATCCACAGGTCGTCTGTGCAGAAAACCTCCTCCAAGCCCGCCTCGCCCCGTGCCGGGTCAAAATCCACTATCTCCCCATCTATCTGAATCCTCAGGATGCGGTAAACATCCTCCAGTGTCACTGTGGCCTCCCCTGTCAGAAAGTGGAACGACGATGTCTCGCTGTGGTATCGCTCCACCACTGCAGTCACTAGGGCAAGATTCACCCTAATGTGTGTCAGATGAGCCACGTGCCATAGTCCTGCATGCTCTAAGAATGCGTCCTCCTCCTAGGTCAGCTGTACAACCTCGTGCGCTATCGCGTGATGTTGCTCTCGCGACATCAGTGGTGGCAAGATCCTCTGCATCCATAACAAACTCACTTGTCAATTCTTCTATAACCAATCCCTCCACGTCCTATCTACATCTCTGCTATAACATCCCTTTCTCCCCTAGGCATCCCTTTTTCTAAGGCCCTCATTTTACTTAAACCATCATTTTCTTCTATTCCAACCAAATGCACTTTGTTTTATACAAAAGCGCTGTCCCTCTCTACTAACAGCGCCATACTGTTCATCCAGACGCGCTGTGATTTCTAAACCAAATGCGCCTTGTTTTTCCAGAAGCGCCGTGCCAGCCTACCAACCGCGCTACTTTGTCCTACCAGACGCGACGCGCTTTTTCCACCTACCCTACCAGTCGCACTAACCTACCCTATCAAGTGCGCTTCGCCTCTATACCAAGCGCGCTGTGGGATTTGCCAAATGCGCTGCGGCGCGCCAAAAGTGCCTAAAACGACTACCACACGCGCCCTACAATCCTAAAGCGCTTTTGGCTAACTTGGTCACCCTACCTAAACCTAGCCCTAAAACTGCCCTAAACGACAAATGCAAAGGGGGTTTTCGACCACTTACCACTGTCGGAGCTCCTGCTGGCCTCCTGTAGGTCCGCACCAGCTCCGCTCGATGACTGTGTGCTGGAATCAGCATCTCTCCTCGTTGGCTGCTCCACTCACTCCAACTAGGTTTGAATTCTCTCCTCTCTAAATTTAGAGTCTCCAAGGGTGCAAATGAGGATTGTGGTCCCCATGGGACCTATTTATAGTGTCCCCCCCTTAGTTTTTCTTTCCCACCCCTTCTGTTGCTTTTCCTCCTACCTAGTCGCGTAGTCTTCTAGTCGAGTATCAACACAGTGCTTCTACCACTTCCCCATCTTCCCGCTCGAGGGGGCATACGCTGGGGCAACTACCTACACTGGGGCATCAAAAATTGTATCACGTCTTCAACTATCGTTTTCTTTGACGCAACACTGCAAACTGCATTGCATCAAAGAGGAGCAAAATGTAGAGACCCTAAAATGACCATGTCGTCGAATCACTTGCATTTCATAATCTGTCTAATCACCTGCATCTCAACGTTAATTAAATAATCTAATTATTTAATTAATTTCACCAAATTTTTCTAAATCACGAAATTGCGATGTTAATTAAATAAATCCTCTTTATTTAATTAATTAAATCAGATTCCTCTATTATTCTTCCATAATTAAATAATTTTAATTATTTAATTATCCTCTTTCCGAAAATCAAATCCACATTAATTAAATATATCCCAATTATTTAATTAATTCAACAAATTCCCTCTTATCTACAATTAAATAATTCTTAAATTATTTAATTAAATCAAAATTATTCTTCCAAAATCATGCACCACAATTAAATAAATTTATTTATTTAATTTGCTTTCTAAATCTTCTAAATTAAATAATTCTAATTATTTAATTATTTCTTCCAAAATATCTTCTCTAAATTTAAATAAATCAATTATTTATTTAAATTGCTTTTTCTTCTAAATTTGAGTTATCTCTAATATAACTCAAGTTTTCTATATTTAATAAAGCAAAATATCTTCTTTTCTCATGCAAATCCCTTCTTCTTGTTTTAAATCACTTAACTGATTGCTTTATTCTTTTAATTGATTTATCTCTTCAGTTAACTTATTCTTCTATTCTTGATAACTCCTCTCATGCAAAAGAAAGCAAGACACATGTCTTCTCATTCGTTGCACGTTCCTCAACTGTTCTCCTCCGTTGATTCTTCTGAATTATCTGGACCGTTGATCGATCTCTGTTGAAATCTATATAAACCCCCCTCATCTCCTTCATTGAGCCTCTCTCTTCGATCATATTCTCAGGCATACTTAATAGAGCTTTGAGCATACAAAACGTGTCGATTGAGCACTCTCATGATCTTTTGACATTGATCTCTTGAACACACTACTTGCTTGTTGCAGCTATGGCTTCGCAACTTCATTGAGCAATCCACATTCAATCCAAAGGAAACAATACAGATTTCGGTAAAAGCCTTTATTTCATTGATTATTTGTTATGGCTTTTATTTAAATTCGTTTTCTTTATGTTATTGGGTTTTTAGTTTTATTAGTTTAGATTTAATCGATTTTTCTCCATACACAGGTATATAACCTATCATCTCATGCAACCTGAACTCTAACTTGTTGGGAATTAAGGTGTCTCAACCTTGGTAATTCCTTGCATTTATTATTTGTAATGTATTTATTTATTTATCCTATGTTGTAATTTTGTTGCACATCCTATTTTGTCATTTATTTTGAAGTGGCATAGTGAGTTGTCACTCCACTTGTAAGATGAGTAGGATGGTCAACTCATTCCATGTGGAGATAGGCGTCCCCTTTGTGTGGTAGAGGTTTTCTACCATGTGTCGACATCTTGACTAGTGTGTAAGTGAATCTTGACCAAAATGGTTATGATAGATTCCTATGATAGAATCTATGACGCGTAAGAGTAAAAAATGGAATGTTCTATGATAGGTGAAGACATGTGTCACAAGGCATCTTGGAAGAAGGCATCTTTGGGTGCCCCAAGGAGGGTTATGACATGTTGTAAGAGAATATGCTATTTTTATGACAGTCGTAAGAGTCGTAAGAGTATCTATCATAGCCCAACTTGGGAATAGGCAACTTCTTTGGGAAGGGATGATATGACAAGTACAATCATGAACACCCTGTAGTGTTGGACAAGTGTCCCTAGGCATGTATTTTTGGCGATGAGGCCATGTTGGACGCCCATCTCAAGATAGGCTCATTTTTGCCTTGTAACTTCTATATAAACAGGTGCTTTTGAGAGGAGATGTAGTATGTGATTGACATGTACTATTATGCTGCTGGATTTTCTCTAGATACGAGTGTTGAAGAATCCTAAGAGCTTGCATTGCAAGTGTATTGTAGACCATTACAGTTTTGATAATACATTGTGCAGGTTTTGGAGTGTGGGGTTTTTCACTCGATAAGGGTTTTCCCCATGTTATATCTTGTCTGTCTCTTGTTCTGTCTTACATTCTTGTGTTGTGTATTACTACAATATCTCCATTGTTGTGTTAAACATTATGTAATTGCAAAGGTTAAAAAAATTTTGCACTCATCTCTCCTCATTAGATTAGTGTAGGAAGCGATTTCTGCACACCTAGCTTCCTTTCACAACTAAAACACTACAATGTCTAGAAGCTCACAAGGCAAAATGATTAAAACATTGATCTAGTAGATTTACCTCCCAAATGATGAGAATGTAGACTCCAAGAACTCCCTATGTCTCCATGATTTGCATTTCCATCAAAGAAGATCATTTGTCTCCAATTGATAGATATGTTTAAAAGCATCCATATCATGCCAAAACTCCAACCAATAATCAAGCATCGACCATGGAACAATATCCATCTTATAAACCAAGGATCATTTGTTTAAAACTGATAGATCATAATTTATAACTCAACTAGGAACTCTAAGTGCACCAGAGCTCACCATGGCAACAAGTTGTTCACATACTCATAAAAATGTAGATAATCATCCTTTATTGATGGAACAAAAGATGTCAACAAACTCTCATTTCTTAGATGAAGTAGGAACCAAGAGCTCCACATGACACCAAAATCCACCGCATAAGATCATACTTCAATGAATAGTCACTACAAGTAGTAGATTCCCTTTGTGTTGTCTAGTATCTTGATTAAGATGGCTCACAACTAAAAAAAAATAGTTTTCCTTAGCAATTTTACAGTTTTGTGGCACACGTAGGGTAGTTTTATATATTTTGAAGGCTTAGTTATCATGTGATGTTTAATCATGCCATGTCATTCTCCATATGATGGTGCGTGGGGATTTGGAGTGTAGTAGATTGAATTTTTAGCATTGACCCCTACAATTGGTGCATGTCAATGTAACAAACCCATCTCCTTTTGCACTAAGTATCTTTTATTAGTGGGAGGACCCACCTTGTTATTTTCTTTTGTTTTATCTATGGGGATCCTAACTAATGCCACATGGCATGTTCCCAATAGTTTAGAGGAGAAGCTAGAATATGTTTCCTTGGGAATAATGTAAAATATCTAATCTTGCCAAGATGGACCTCATCTAATAGTCCACGAGGATTGAGGCCATTTCTTAGCTATTTTCAAGCAACGATAGTGCCAAATAAACAAGTTGTAACATTTAGAGCCTCTCATAAGCATTTCAAAGGAATTCCACTTGCAGGGATATGCATTGAGCAGGATTTAGGCTCATACATTACAGATTTCAACTCACAAGTACCATGCAACATTCATGCCCAACAATCACTTATCCTATATCATCTGAAACTTGAAAATTCACCTACCTGGTGTTGGCATGTATAGATTAGGCAATTATAATTCACTTAGTATCTTCAATTCATTTAAATGTACTTCATCTACCAACAAGAGCATTTAAGACACCAACCTTGCTCAATTTTGATCTATTTTGTTGCTTGACTTGCAATTGGGTTCTTCCTTCCCTTAGTTCCAACTTTTAAATTTTATTTTTTTTGGGAGGAAAACTATATTGTGAGTGGGGCATTCTCACATTTTCTCACTTCTTTTGTAATCCTATAGAGGAACTTATGTGTATGTGTCTAGACATAGTAATAGTTCACCACACATGGTTGTTCAATACTCCCAAGAATTGAAAGGAAATATTACAACAATGAAGCTCATTTCCACATAACCCCATGATAGATAAAAATGCAAACAAGTCATAGCCATGATAACTAGAATCCAACATACAAAAGAATAGGCAAAACATACCACAAGGTGACAAAGATATACCCTGGGAAACCATCAATAGGGAAAACCCAATGTCCAAAAGCATCCACAATCAATGCATTACTCAACAATAAAACATTACAATATAGTCTCCATGAACACTTTTGAAACATCAAGTCTTCAATGCATCCTCCATGTGTCTAAACATGTAACTGTCTAACTCCATTATTAACCAATAAATTGATACAGAAGGGGCATGCACTCAACTCAACGAACCAATAGATCCTTTATCAAGTAACCTAATGTTTATAATGTGTTATATTTAAATATATCAAATCAAGAAATCGTATTCTTCTTGGATGGCACCTGTACTGTATGTACAATCAAGGATTTCTAAGTTTATCTTAGAGTTTGTGCATAGAAACAAACTACATGAAATAAATCAAATTCTATTTTGTAAACTCTAGTGAGGAACAATTGCTATGGGTAGATAGTTTTGTTAAGGAATAACAAACACTTATTCAATGAAGTTGTAAATAAAAACTTGTTAAACTATCCAAGGTAACTGCTATGAAATAACTAACCATAGTGGAAAATAATCTAGATACTAAGTTAGTGATCACCTTTATTATCTAATTCAAAAAACATGACAATTAACAAGTTATAAACTAATAAGAGAACTATAGTTACATCAAGTGGCCCTTGCTTGAGTAATTGTAACCTCACATAATCTAAATCAGATCTTTAACTGTATCAATTACTCATTGACTGAATCTATTATCCTTTATTGATTTTTGGAAGATGTAATACAAAACTAAAAACAAAAAGTGCTAATAACAAAATTCTCTATATTTTTCTAGATCTCTATCATATACATAATCTATCATATATAGATATGATGTGAATCTCCTAATTGTTTTGAAATTCTAAACAACTTCTATCCTACACATTTCGACTCTTCCCACAAACATAGGAAGAGGACTTATTCCTAGTCTAAGAAAAACATAAGTGGGAAACTGACTATTACAAAGATAATCTAGATATCACTGTCTTACTATGATTCTTCTTATTCACTATAAGTAGGGTAGAAATAAATTATAACACATAGTACAGAGCATCGTTGGATTAATCATGAACCACAATATGAATTCCTCTTAGTCTTTATGACTATCTTAATTGTTGGTGATAAAACCGTTGAGGAGTGGAATGAGTTATGGTTAAACCATGCCCACTTAGTTTGGGTTCTCTCTCCTTTGGTTGCGACTGTTGCATTCTCAATTGTACATAAACACTTCATTTACTGTAGTTTGGCATATGACCTTTGCTACGAGTAACTGCTTTCTTGCTGCATAGGGGTTAATTTCTCCATACAATATTTACACATCATAAAATACCATAATTAACAAAAATTACTATCATATTCTATAAACAATTATTAACACACATAATCATCCATCAACATATTATATACCATTCTTAATGCTTTCAAGTCTTAAAGGGTAATAATAAAGCATGGATAATGTCTGGTCTTTGAGAAGTATAAACTAAAATAGGGAAATTAGAACAAATTAAAGTCTCATCATCACCCCTAACTTAATTTCTTGCTTGTCCTCAAGCAACTCAGGGCCTTTGATTATATTGCAGTGCAGTCTCCCTATAATCTGTTGGCTCCATGACTCCTTGCTCCTTCTTAAGATAAAAACCTTTTTGTTCAGCTAACCTTTCCCACCTGGCTTGCTCTGTTGCTTCTTGAGATTCTTTCTATCCTTTCCAATGTGGAATGGGATATAGGAGAAGAGGAAGATGGAATACCAAAGGAAGCCTAGTAATTCCATGCTCAATAGCTATTTTGATGTACCTGTTTGCCTTGGTGATTGATGCCAAGAAATTGAGAACATAATGGGGTTCTTTTCTTCTTAATTCATGTGTTAATTCATTCCACCCATCTCTTTAAAAATTCAATGCCTATTTACTAGTGTTATCTGCCAATTCCTTGAATTTTTTTGTAATCTACTGATCTGCACTCAAGCAGATTTTCTTCCACCCTAGGCTATTGGATCAAGTTGATCCATTCCACTACTATCCAATTAGGATCCTTGGCCTCTGCCCTGATTTTGAGGGGAAGTGATTTCTCCCTCTCATGCTACTGTTGTTGTAGGATTCCTCTCCTATGCTCAATCTATATGAATGATGCTAGGGATTTTTGTTGGCAACATAGTTAAGAGACACTGCTGATATGATGCTGTCATTGATGGCAACAACCTGACATGTTTGAAAACAACTCCTGAGACAAAGGTGTGTATAGTATTTTGGTATGGTAAGGTTAACTTAGCCAAATTGACTAAGTATTGACAACACATTGAGACAATGACAGTAATTCAGTTGGTACTCCTCCTCAATTGAATATCTTCTTATGCGGTTCTAGTATGTTACTCACAACTATCTGGTGAAGTCATGATTCAATGTTCAAGTCCTGATTTCCTCCAGAAGTCATAGCGTGAAATGTTTAAGTCTGGATGAACAGAGTTATGTCAGAAACAGTGTAGAGTACCTGAGAAAACTGGTCTGCATTCCTCCACTAATAAATATTTTGATTTGCAGTTTTGAGGCATTGAAGATACATGTCATGAACATCTAAATCCGGATTTGTAGAGCTTAAAGTTCATCGGTTCACATTTTACAAGTTCTCCAGTATCAACTTTTAGGTTGACAGTATTTCTCTGTGACAGAACAACAATTCTAAGATCCACATTTTTCTATGAAAGATTATTATGTCATGTAGTTCTGAAGGTATGATAAGAGGTCCATAATGAATGTTGGTTATGAATTTCAAAGTCTCATATGGTTCGCATTTAAAGTTATGGTATGACAATCAAGCTAGTTAGATGTGCACTTAAGGGTAAAGCCGACAATCATGTTAGATTGATATGCGATGAAGATATATGATAGGAATCATTAATCTAAGTGGTTCTATAATAAGTCTACACTTATATGAAGAGTCTTACATGATTGATTGGGTCTGCATTGTTGTTTGGGCACAATAATAGGTCGACAAGGTATAATTTGAATATACAAACTTTATCTTTTGCATGCCAACCTAGTTTGAGGAAATTCTTGATGCGAATATATATACTCAATAGTTTTTGGCTTTGAAGGCATGATAGAGTGCAAATAAAGTGTAAATTCAATGTGTGTGTGATCTAAGGCAATTTTGTGATCAAAAAAGGATAGCAAGGGTAGAAGAGCAGAGTATATGTGAAGTAGAGCAGAAAAAGTAGGGCATACATTATGAAGACATTTGAGTTTGTATACTAAGCTATTAATGGAACTGCACTTCAACATTATTTAGATGCATTTGCAACAATCATCTCTTGGCAGTGAGCCAATCCTTCTTCTATCTTCTCTTCTACTTTCTTGGCAGTGAGCGTATTGCATTGAGCACTTCTTTGGATAGTGAGTCCTTGGATAGTGAGCCCTAAGGCAGTGAGACTTCATGTAATTTGATATTGCTATCATAATATATTGTGAGCTAATACTCATCATGATTTTTCCCTTTTTGGGTTTTTCACGTAAAAATCTTGGTGTCCATGTGTTATGACTTTGTGGCTACTCTTCTTATGTTTGTTTTTCTTTCATGTTATTGAATGTGGTAAATGGATTAATAAATATGTGAAAGAAAAGTTTTATAGAATATTGATTCACCCCCCTCTAAGTATTCTTTGTGATCAACAATTGGTATCAGAGCAAGGTTCCTTGGAAGGAGCTTAACAGCTTGAGGAAGATCTGGGAAGGTGTACACATGGCAGCAAAAGGGTATCTCACTTCTCCAGAAGCAAGTCATCTAGGTACCATTAAAATTAGTGATTGTATATATGTTAACAATGAACAACTACAAGCTACTATTGAAGATCTTGACAAGTTTGAGGCAGATATCAAAGATTTGGTGGAAAATATCGAAGAAGTTGATGATTGCATTCTAAAACTAAAGGAGCAAGTCAAGAAGTCCCAGGAAAGAAGAAAAGAGCTAAGTGAGCAACTAAAGAAGCACATGAATCCATAGACAATCTATCAAGGCTAGTTGAAGAAAAAACAAAAGTCAAAGAGTATTTGAATCAGGTTATGAAGAATAAGTCTGAGGAATGTGAAAAATTGGGAAAAGATGTGTTACTTTTGAAATATGATCTAGAAGTAGCCTATAGCTATAAAGAAAAATTCAAAATAAACTCTACAAAGCTTGAGGAGTTGATTGAAAGTCAGAAAAGTTTAGATGACAAGCAAGGCTTGGGATTTGAAAAAGGAGAAAGTTCTAAATCAGGTCAAGCAAACATTGAGATGAGGAAAACAAAAGCAACCAGTTTCAGAATCACAGAAGAAGACCTAGAAGACCTCTGATCAGGCAACCAAATGCTCAAAGGTACCCATCTTTCAATGGCTATTGTTTTAATTGCAATAAGATTGGTCATAAGGCTACTCAGTGTAGGAGTAGAATGAATCAGAATGTTCCATCATTCTCTAGTCAATGTTTCAATTGCAAAAAAAATGGTCATAGATCAAATGAATGCAAAAGTCTAGTAAGGAATGGTTTTAACAATACAAGAAATACTCAATCTTTCAATGGAAAGTGATTTGCATGCAATAGATTTGGGCATATGGCTAATTAATGCAGATCAAGAATGAATCCAATCAATAGAAGGAATCAGGGACAGAGGAATGTGTTATGCTACAATTGCAATAACTTTGGACATGTTACAAGATTCTGCAGAAGCAAGAATGAGAAAAGTGACTATCCTACAGAGAAGAGGAAAACATAGCAGAGAGAAGATAAAGGTAAGAACAAGGTTAATCCGGTGGAAATCAAGAAGGAAATGAGTAAGTTCTAGATTAAGAAGGATGTTAATGAGGTCAAGGATGGATCCACACTAGCTTTTAGTGTAGATACTTCCTCCAAGAAGTAAATTGGGAGCTTTGGCTTAGGGGGAGCTGTATTGAAAATCCTAATCCCCTGGCCAGATAGTTAGTACTGGGATTTGGCATGAAGACATGATAAAAAGTATTATATGACTGATCTTTTGAAATAAATTCTAGTAGACAAGGTTCAAATGCAGAGAATTGCGGAGCAATCCTAATTGACTGTATTCTACAGTGAAGAGTTTTGACAACTTTTGGAGAACAAGCATTTATGACGACTAGGTTATCTTAATAAGGGTTAAAAAGAGGTCATATGACAAACAATTCACTTTGCATTTGAGCTATCAAGAGTCCAAGGAGAGATGAAGCAAGATTCTAAATGACTACAACAATTTCCAAAGCATCTCAAAGCAAATCAAGTGTACCCTAATTCGACAAAAGAGGTATTTTTTAGTTTGAAACCCTACTGTGAACTTATTTGAATTCCTATAGAAATGGCTACACCTCATGTTATTGACATCACTGAGAGACCATGACCTAAATTCAAGAAACAACCACACAAATCCACAGAAGTTGATCCTGATGATGCTTTTTTGGAAGTGCCCTATGGTGTGATGCATGAAGAAGACATTAGGGCTTACACCCACATTGCCCTAGATGAACACAATGATAGAAAACTTGGAGAACTATATATGAATCATCTGTATGGTGGGGATTATGAATTGAAGGAGGAATACAAAGCCCTAGATAAGAAGAAATTTGTGTAATACATTGACTTTCCATCATTTGCAGAGGACTCATGGGTCTGGTACGTACTAAGCAAAGTACATGATGAGTTCATGTGGCTCAATACACCATTCATAATCACAAAGGATGCTATAAGGGTGGTCACATGATTGAATTCTACTGGCACAATACCTATATTGAAGGCAGTAAAATATAACACAGTGATAGAAGCCACCGGAGCCAAATTCAATAAAAGGGCATTGACAATCAATGACATTGAAGACCATGCAGTTAGGTTTGCATCCATGGTAATTGGTTACAAAATCTACTTCACGAACCGAGAAAACTTTGTCTCTGGTACTACTATATACACAGTCTATGAGATGGTGAAGAAAAATGTAGAGTATGACCTGTGTGAATTACTCTGGTAGCAACTAATGGAGAATCTAAAGAAGACAAAACAAGGCAAGTATCCCTTCAAATTTGGTATGTTGATCATGTGCCTATTTTTCTATTTCATGCAAGAATTACCAGGAATCAAGTTGATCTGGTCTAGTAGTCAACTAGTTGCTATTCAAACTAGAAATCACCTGAATAACATAGGAAACAAAGATGCACAAAATACATCTTTGTGGGGCTATCTTAAGAATTTTCAAAAAGATATGCATTCTAGACAAAGGATACCTGAATCAGTTGTTGAGAAATATAAAAATGATATATGTTTCATTGTCAACAAAGATCAATGTATGATGGAGGCTATTGAGCCTAGAATAGTCTGGATTATGCCAATGGGGTATGAAGTAGATGTAGATGTGTTAGATGGATATGCCAAGCTCATGTTAAGCAAACCTAGGGATACCTCTAAGCCAAGATTTGGTACTTATGAAGAATTATATGTAAAAGTTCATGTTGAACTAAGGAAACTAGAAACTCAGAAAAAGATGAGGAAATTGGTAGAGGAATATGCCTAGAGCATATGGATTACAAAAGAAGAAGTTGCTAAAACAAGGGCAAGAACAACTAAAAAATTGAAGGAAGGTGAGCATGGCAAGGCTCCAGATGTGCAAGAGATAAAGACAGAGGCACCTGTATCTCTAAAGAAGAGGGAAAGAGGTTCTAAATCTATTGAAACAACCTCAAAATCCCCAGGTCCTACCCCATCTGCAGAAGCACCCTCCAAGAAAACCACTGACAAGGGTCATAAAAGGCAAAAGAGCAAAGGACACAGAATATATGTTGGTGTGGCTAAAGATGATGAAGAAACAAAAACAAATGAAGAGGTTAAAAAGATGAAAGTGAAATCAACTAAAGCCTCCAGTTCTAAGTAAGACAAGCCCTCTAGAAAGAAGAAAGGAGGAAAGAAGGAGAAGAAAGCAGAGCATGAGAAAGAAGAGGCCACAATTAATCTAGAGGATGTCCTAAAGGTTATAACAGTTGATGGAAATCTAAAACCTATAGCCCAACTGTATGAAGAATATAATGATGTAGACAAAGGCATCATTGAGACTGCAGTAATCAGATATTTGGAGATCTATAATAAAGCTCTCATTGAAATTATAACTAATCTCCTTGACACCCTTGCCAGCATTATGACTATAAAAAAGGAAGTAGCTATGGCAAAGGACATTGAGCTTAGAGAATACACAATGATAAAGCTATGTCCTGAGATCTCTCTGGAAGAAAAGGCAAAGGTCTCCAAAGCACTTGGAAAGAGGTTTAGAACAAAGAAAAGGACAAATACTCTCATGTCAGGTGACACTGAGAAGCTAGCCAAGGAAACTGAAGATATCACTCTGGAAGTTCTAAAGGAACTTCATCTTCCAACTATATATGACAGAGAAGAACATAATATTGGTGATGATAGTTCTGTACCTAAAGTTAGCATGGATCAAGGCTTGGAGAAAATTGATACAAATCCTTCAGTAAAGGACAAAGCAATGGAAGGGCAAGAGGAAGAGAAAAATCTTGAGAAAACTGAGGAAGACCTTGAGGAAGTAGCCTCATAAAAGGAAGAATCTGATCAAGACCCTGCTGATAATGATAAAGACAAAGCTGACAAGGACCAAACAAGGACAAGTCCTTCTCTTGATCAGCAAGTTGATGATCAAGAACTTGCACAAGCTAAGAAGAGCCCTGCACCAGAGCAAAATTTTGATGAACATGAGGCTATGGATTTGGAACCACCTGAGAAGAATCAAGTGTTTAAAGAAATGACAAGAGACACTGCTACCTTATAGGATCCAGTTAATTCTATTAAAGAATTTTTGGAGAAACAACAGGGAACACAAAGTCTAGATAAGTCTGAGTTTCTGTAAGGAGTAATAAATTTGGCTTCAATGTCTCCTGTGCAAAAATTCATATTGGTATCAATTGTTCAAGCTAAGGCACATGAAGAAATGCTAAAGTCACACATACAGGACAATGAACTCATTGGTGAAGCATCTAGTATCTTGGAGAAGTTGATGCCATCACACCAAAAAGACACATCATTGCCATCAACATATCAACTCAAGGGACTAATAAAATCAGTAAGTACACATTTTGAGTCATTTGAAAAGTCTACAGAAATTAAGGTTAGAAAAGAATATAATGAGAAAAGGTTAGCTAAATTAAAGACATGATGGATAATGATGCAATTTCACTAGACAATAGAATCAAAGGTATAGAGAAGGTCATTAAGGAATCATATGATATATACAAATTTTTCTTATCATGGACGGATGCTACTAAGGAGTTAGAAGAAAAAATCAAGGATCTGGAACTCCAATTACTAAATATCTCTAAGTCATATGATCTGACAGTTGAATCAATAAATAGTAAAGAGATACAAGTTGTAAACATCCACAATGACATAAGCAATCTAATGAAAAAGAGGGAAGAAGTCAAAAATAGGTTGTGCTAGTTAAGAGGGATGATAAGTCCTAAAATAGATTCAATGACTAATCTTGCAGAAGAAGCTTTGAATGTAAAAGAAATAATTCATACACCCTCAGATGTGCAAAAGGTAGAAAAATTAGTCTTTTTGATAAATGGTCACATTCAAATTTTGGATAGTGCAAAGAATAGATGGGATGGAGAGTCAGCTCTGATAAAGACCATCTATAATGATACTCTACCTCCTACTACTAACTAATATGGAAGATTGTACTTGTACATATGCAGCAGAGTATGACAGTTTTGAAGTTTTGACACAATTTTGCTACTTGTACATACACCTTTGCCATTGATGTCAAAGGGGGAGAAGAAAACCAATGAAAAATGGGAAAACACCTAAAGGGGAGTAGAAAAATAGAGTGTACAAAGTAAGGGGGAGCAATACAAGCATTTTTCACTAAGTGTTACCATCCATGCCAAAGGGGGAGATTGTTGGAAACATAGTCAAGAGACACTATTTATATGATGTCATTGATGGAAACAAATTGACATATTTGAAAACAACTCCTGAGACAAAGGTGTGTACAATATTTTGTTCCAGTAAGGTTAACTTAGCCAAATTGACTAAGTATTGACAACACATTGAGATAGTGACAGTAATTCAGTTGGTACTCCTCCGCAATTGAAGATCTTGTTATGTGGTTATGGTATGTTACTTATAACTATTTGGTGAAGTCATGATTTGGTGTTCAAGTCTTAATTTCCTCTGGAAGTCATATGGTGAAATGTTTAAGTCCGGATGAACAGAGTTAAGTCAGAAACAGTGCAGAGTACTTGAGTAATTTGGTCCGCATTCCTTTGCTGATGAATATTTTGATTTGTGGTTTTGAGACATTGAAGATACATGTCATGAGAATCTAAATCTAGATTTGTAGAGCTTGAAGTTCATTGGTTCACATTTTACAAGTTCTCTAGTATCGACTTTTAGGTTGACAATATTTCTCTATGACAGAACAACAGCTCTGAGATCTACATTTTTTTATGAAAAATTATTATGTCCTGCAGTTATGAAGGAATGATAAGAGGTCCATAATGAATGTTGGTTATGAATTTCAAAGTCTCATATGTTTGCATTGAAATTTATGGTACGATAGTCAAGCTAGTTGGATGTGCACTTAAGGGTTAATCTGACAGTCATGTTAGATCGATATGCGGTAAAGATATATGATTGGAATCATTAATCTAAGTGGTTCTATAATAAGTCTAGACTCATATGAAGAGTCTTTCATGATTGATTGGGTCTGTATTGTTGTTTGGGCACAATAACATGCCAACAAGGTATAATTTGAATATACAAACTTTATCTTTTGCATGCTGACCTAGTTTGAGAAAATTCTTTATGCAAATATATATACTCAATAGTTTTTGGCTTTGGAGGCATGAGAAAGTGCGAATAAAGTAAGAATTCAATGTGTGTGTGATCTAAGGTAGTTTTATGATCAGAAAAGGATAGAAAGGGAAGAAGAGCATAGTATATGTGAAGCAGAGCAGAAAAAGTAGGGCAGACATTATGAAAACATTTGAGTTTGTATATTGAGCTATTAATGGAAATACACTTTAGCATTATGTAGATGCATTTGTAATAGTCATCTCTTGGCAGTGAGCCAATCCTTCTTCTATCTTCTCTTCTACTTTCTTGGCAGTGAGCCTATTGTAGTGAGCACTTCTTTAGACAACGAGTCCTTGGGCAGTGAGCCTTTATGTAATTTGGTATTGCTATCATAATATATTGTGAGCTAACACTTATCGTGGTTTTTCCTTTTTTGGGTTTTCCACGTAAAAATCTTGGTGTCCATGTGTTATGACTTTGTGGCTGCTCTTCTTATGTTTGTTTTGCTTTCATGTTATTGAATGTGGTAAATGGATTAATAAATATGTGAAAGAAAAGTTTTATAGAATACTGATTTACCCCCCTCTCAGTATTCTTTGTGATCAAAATTTTTATCCGCACATCCCCAATAACAATTAAGGGATTTCAAGTAGTGTCATATAGAATAGCCAATTCTTGTAAATACAATTCACATAATTGATTTTGCATCTCTGGGGTGGCTTTGTGGTATGTTGTCAAAAATAATTCAGGTGTAAAAAGAGAGATAGGAACATCATTGTACAATTGACTGAACTGGAAACTCAAATATTATTCTTGTATTTATACAGGGCATAAGCCCTTACAGGAGGTCTATATCTCATTAATTGTACAATCATATCTTCCATCCTATATATTTTGAATTTCAATCTCCTTATCTCCTTATTCTTCTCTTCAATCTCCTTTTTATGCTTCTCTTCCATCTCATGCTGTAGATTAACTATTTATTTCATTTTCTCCCATAGTTTCAAGACAACAGTCAACAGAGTTGGAGGTGCAACCTCTTCTTGAGGAACATCCTGCTGCTCAGACTCTGAGTCCTTCTTATGTATTTCTATAATGGATAATTGAGCCAATTGGTCCAATCCTATTCCCTATTTTTGATAAACTTGCAACTAATTTTCCAACCTTTTAACTCTTTCATTCAATCTAGTCTCCTTTTGTTGGTATTCTTGTAGTTGTTTTTCCAATGCTGCAATCTTGTTCAAGGTTGCCTACAACTCATCAATTTTCTCCTTAGTTTTCTCCTCTTTATCTAATAATAACTCCTCTTCTTGGACTTCATCAGAGGAGGCTAAAAATTCTTGGCTTTTTGCACTGTGAGGAGGTTAAGTCCATTTCCTTGCGGTAAACAAATCCTCTTCCTTTGATTTTGTTTCTATTTCCACCAAATTGGATTGTGCCATATTCAACTTCCCTCTATCAACAAATAGGTATTCTCTCTCTGAATCTGTGTCAAATTGCACCATAACTACCTTTTTCCATTTGGGAGGAAAATTTTCTCCTACAATCCCTTTTTCCTTCATGCGGTTGGAACACCTTGGTGGTTGGGTAGATGCTTTTTACTTCTTTTTGGATTTTAGAGGAGAATGAAGATTGTTGGAAACAAGGCATATAACTGAGAGGGGGGGGGTGAATCAGTTATCTCAAAATTTCTTTAACTTTCTTTTCTTTTGTTAACTTAAAAATTAGTGCAGCATCAAATTATATAAGCATATGTGATCATAAGAATAGAAATAAAATCAACACACATAACACAAGGATTTTTACATGGAAAACCTTGTTAAGGGAAAAACCACGGGGTGACTAACCCAAGATTGTATTCTCTATTAAAAGAATAAAGGAGTACAAAATGACACTTGCCAATTAGGGCTCAATGCCTGAGCACACTGCTCACAAGAGGCACACTGCCTACAAGAGACTCACTGTCTACAGAACTTACAAAAGGTAATCAGATGTTTGAACTAATGAGAGGCATCTACAAATACTAGAGTTCAGTTCCATTTAGGCACAATACACTGATCCGATGCACTTCATTCTTCCTTTGTTTTAGTGCTGTTGCTCTGTCACATACCGGACTTGAATTGTTGCTTCCACACTTATCCTGCTTTTCTTCATACTTTATTTCATCTTACTTCACACCACATACACTTACATACTGGAATCCCTCTGGTATATATATCCGCATAAAGAATTTCTATCAACCTGCTAGTTGGCATCAAGAACACTGCAAGTAATTACTCTGTCGGCTAAATCCAAGCTTGATTTGTGATGCGTATCAAAAACATAGATAGAGAAGTCATTAATCATGTCAGTCAACAATGTATGATCCCACAAATAATTTGATCAACATCATTTACTCATCTGGATTGAAGTTTGACACTCTGCCGATTAGTTCTTCCTCTGTCTGCTCTGCTTGTCTGGAACCCAACACACAGATGCTTATAACTTTTTCATGCATTATCACCAGAGGCTAAATCTCTGGAATATAGTAGTCATGATACCCTTCTTGACTTTCCCAAGTCCGTAACTTATTGAATTATACCATTTGAGAGATCCGGACCTGATTGTCAGACTTTGTTTCATACGATACTCTTGTTCACCAGACCAAAACAATCGTCAATCTAACTTCCGGTATAGGCATACTAAGTACTGTGGATATGTGGGATTGACTTTGTTGCCATCAATGAAAACACTCATGAAGCCACACAGTGTCTCTTGCCAACAATCTCCCCCTTTGGCATTGATGGCAACACTTAGTGAAAAATGGCTAAGTGTCGCAGTAAACTCCCCCTTGGCTGATGCTCTGTCTTTTGCACTGTTATACTGGAACTCCCCCTTAGCTAGATTCCACATTTTTCACTTCTCTTCACTCTCCCTTTGACATCAATGGCAAAGGGCGGGGTTCGCATACCAAAAATTTGCAAAAATTATTCTATACATGGCCGCATAAGTATATATGAATTATATGTTATACTTTCATATACTTAAGTATATCCACAAAGGTGGCCTTCAACTGTACAAATTTTGTGGCCTAGCTCTGCTTCATCCTATCCAAAATTGAGATGTGACCACTCAACAAAAATGCATATGCTTCCACCCTTTTTAAATCTACCGGATCACTGGTCTGGGCTATGGTCAAGGCATCTGTCAAGGCCTCATACATTGCCTTTAACTTAGGGATAATTATCCCTTTGAGTTCACTCATCTAGTTTATTATATCCTTCTTTTCTTTGTTCAGCCTCTTTATTTCATTTATGTTGACAAGGGCCTGGCTTTCTTGATTCATCAAGGATGTAGTGAGGGGATCAAAATTCTGAGATAAACTTGACAGTTTACCTTCTTGTTCTTTCACCTTCTTTTCAATATCCTCTGTCACTTTGGGCCAAGATAGGCATAATTTGTACAACTCCCCACCATCTTTAAGAGCATTTTCAAGGCTCTTAATTCTAATGTCTAATGTCCTCCTGTTGTTGGTAATTAGTCCTTACACCTCAGAGAATCTCTTTCCCAAAAACTCCTTCTGGACCTTTGCTTCTGCCGATTTCTCTAAAGATTCAAAATGAGTGCCAACAGAATTGACCAAAGATTTTAAGTTACCAGATGGAGAGGCTGAATGATCCTTTTGAAATGATGGCATGATCTTCTCTAGCATTCCGGATGCAATCTCCAATAGCTCACAGTCTTCCATGTCAGATTTCAGAAGTTTTTCTTTTGCTTTGGCTTGAGCAAAAGATGCTATTTTCATTGTCTGGACCAGAGAGAGAGAATAAAAATTTAGAGGTCCTTGAAATAGCTCAGGTTCATCTATCTCCATCATTTCTTTGTTCAAGAAATTCTTCATTGCCTTTGCAGTGTCTCTTGTCAGAGATTGAGTTTTCTTTTCTTTTGGGATCTCAGAATTGTCATCATAGGTCTTCTCTACTTGGTCTTCTTCTTTTCCCTTGACCTCCTCTTCTTGACTCACTTTCTCCTCTTTTCTTCCTTCTCCTTCAGCTTCAGAGATTGGAATGTCTATCATACCTGTAGTGGGATCCAGAGGAGAGATTGCAGCTGAGTTTGCTGCTTCAAGAATTTCCTCTTTCGGAACTGAGGAGTCTAAGCTCTCATAGATTTCTTCATTTATTTTCTTTAGTCCTTCGACATCCTTGTCATACGTTTCTTCATTAATTGTTTTTAATCCTTCAACATCCATGGTAGAAGGTTCTTCATCTGTTTCTTCTACAATGGGAAGATTGAATCTCTTCAAGACATTCCAGAAGATGTCTTTTGTTTCACTTGCTACTTGGTCTATTTCTCCAAGCATGAGTTTGTTCATTCTTGCCTTACTCTGGAACTCATCCTTACAATATTTGAAAATCATGTTCATTTGTTTTGGATTGATGGAAGGATAGAGCTGAATTGCTATCTACTCTTGAATCTCTAAGTCTTTTGCCTTTGCATTATCTTTTCTTAGCTCAAGTACTTTTTCTAGACTCTTAGGAATTAGTGATATTATTTTAATGAAGGCTTTATTGTAAATGTTCCAGTACCTGATAGTAGCTTCTTCTAGAACTCTCTTGTCAACATCACTGTATTCATCATAGAATTCAGTCACCAGCTACAGGTTCCCATCCACAGTGACTACCTTGATGATGTCATCAATAGAAAGAGTGGGCTTTTCTACAAATTCCTCTGCCTTCTCTTCCTCCTTTTTGCCAGCAGAGAACTTCTTGGATGTTCTCTTCTTCTTTATTTCCCAGATTTCTTCATCTGATTCTATTACCTCATCATCTTTATGGCTTGTATACTTCCTTGAGGCTTTGGTCTTCATCCTCTTTTCTCCTTTTCTAGATGTCTTGACTTCTGGTTTGACAGACTTTGAGTTCTTGGAAGTAACAAGAACAGAACTCTTGGAGGATCTAGTCCTAGAAGAAGTTTGTGCAGGGGTACTTTCTTCCTTTGCTTCTTCTTTTTCTTTTTCTGCCTTTTCCATTTTCTCTTTGTTAGCATCAAGGGCCTCCTTTGATATGCCAAATATTTTGGCATTTTCCTCAACTTCCCTTCTAACTTTCCTCTTTATCTCCAGTTGTCTTAGCTCAACATGTATTTTTACACTTAGTTCTTGAAAGGTTCCAAACCTTTTTGCCTCAGGGTCCTTGGGCTGGCTCAACAGGTGTTGAATATGTAGTTCCAAGATTTTCTCATCAACCTCGTATCCCATTGGCATTATCCACACTATTCTGGGCTCAACTGCCTCCATTAGGCATTGGTCAGTGTCAACCATGAAGCACACTGTATCCTTGTATTTTTCAACTATGTATTGAGGTATTCTTTCTTTGTCTTGCATCATGCTTTGGAAGTTCTTAAAATAACCCCAGAGAGCTGTGCTTTGAGCTTTAGCATCACCAAGTCCATATATATATTCTCTAATCTGGATTGCAACCAGTTTTTCATTTTGCCAGACCCAACCACTTGATCTGGGTAGCTCATTCATGTAGTAGAAGAATAGACATAGTATCAAACAACCATACTTAAAGGAGTTCTTCTTATCCTTCTTGATCTTCTGCAGGTTTTCTAACAGTTGATTTAAGAGAAGATCACATAGATCATAATCTGCATTTTCCCTCAACATCTGATATGCTGTATATATTGCAGTCCCAGACACAGAATTCTCCCTACTAGAATGATAGATCTTGTACCCAATTATCATTGAGAAAAATTTGACATCTGGATCTGTGATGTCATCTATGGTCATTGCTCTCTTGTCAAACTTAGATATGGTGGCTTCAGTTACTGTCTGGTTCTTGACAGATTTGAGTGCAGGTAACCCACCAGATGAGTGCAATCCAATTACTGCCCTGATGGCATCTTCTGTTATCTTGAAGGGCCTTGTTAACCACATGAAGTTATCATGCATCCTGCTCAGGACATACCAGACCCAATCATCTTTCGTAAAACAGGGAAAGTGTATGCAATGTCTGAAGTGTTTATCTCAGAGAGCCTTGTATTGAGGTTTGAGTTCATAACTATCATCTATTAGTTGTTTATGATAGATGTCCATCGATTTAGAGTCTCCAAATTCCTCAATGTTGGCATGAATATAGTCCCTAACATCTTCTACATGCAATACCCCATGCGGAATGCTAGAAAATGCCCCTAAAGGATTAACTTCTAGATATTTATAGGGTTGTTTCTTGAATTTAGGGCGCAACCTATCAGTGATCTTAACAACCATTGGAGTAGCCATCTTGCAAAAGATTCTAAGAGATTTTCAGAATAGAAGTACCTTTTTACGCTTTAGGGTTCGAAATAGGAGCCGGGACAAATCGCTGGTCGAGTTTGATTTTATAGTTTGATCTTTGAGTGAGTTGTAGAAACTTTGATGCAGAGCTCTTCTTTTCTTCTTCTCAAATGCAAATATGAAAATAATGAGTGAATGAACCCTTTTAACCTTGTAGAAACCCTAATTTCCTTTGCAATAAATGCACAACATAAGTTATCTAGTTGCCCTGTTTTGAGAGAGATCTTCTTGAATCATTGTGCTGAACTTAGAATCATTGTCAGTGAGGATTGACAATCTATCTTCTTTTCTTCGGTCATGCCATGGGTCCACAGATCAAAGTAACTCAAATTTGAATCATACCAGATCTGTCTACAAAAAATCTTGCTTTACCGGATGGCTGTCAAACTGGATCAACTTGAGCAGTTTAACTCTTGCAAAACTCCATGTGGATCTTTCATATTTTTATTGATGGTTATACAGATATTTTTCTGAGAACCCTTTAATCTGCAACATTCCATGTGTCAAATTTAGGCATTAATTGACTGGCTGGGGGAATTTGTTTTTCTTTGTGACTCCCCCTAAGCTAGAGCTCATCTGTTTAGTTTCTGGAAGGAATATCAACACCGGATTCTGGTGCGGATCCATCTCCAATATTTTCTGTACTCTTCTTCACCCAAATCTTTCTCATCTCCTTTTGAACTTCATTCGCATTTACTTTACCTTTACCTTTATCTTGTTTTTGATTATGTTGCACCTGGCCCTTTTTATCCTGATTTTTACTTCTGCAGAATTTGGTAGTATGACCGGATCTATTGCAATTGTAACAGACAACATTTCTTTGCATATTTGATTGATATCCTCTTGACCTACATTGATTAGCCATATGTCCCATTCTATTGCATGCAAAGCATCTACCATTGAATGAATTGTTTATTTTCATATTTCTGCATTCATGAGATTTGTGACCATACCTTTTGTAGTTGAAACATTGTCCAGAGAAGGATGGATTAGTCTGATTCATTCTTCTTCTGCACTAAGTTGCTTTATGACCAAAATTGTTGCAATTGAAGCAATATCCATTGAAGGATGGATATCTTTGAGCATTTGGTTGCCTTACTAGAGGTCTTCTACATTTGTTTGTTTGGTTTCCTGATCTAAAGTTCTTCTGACCGGATCTAGAGCTTTCACCTTTCTCATATCCCAAGCCACACTTATCATCTACCTGTTGGCAAGAGACACTATATGGATTCATGAGTGTTGTCATTGATGGCAACAAAGTTCATCCCACCCATTTGCAGAACATGGTGTGCCTATACCAGAAGTCAGATTGAAGAAGTATTGTGGTCCGGTAAGCAAGAACAGAGCATGCAACAGGGTCTGACAGTCAGGTCTGGATCTCTCAAAGGAAGTATCTCAGTATAGTGTAGATTTGGGGAAGTCAATAGGAGTACATTGACTGATAGATTCCAGGGGTTGAGCCTCCGGTGATGGAAGAGTGAAGAGACATGAGCACTTGAGTGTTGGGTTTCTATTTGGCAGAGTAGACAGAGGAAGAACTAACCGGTAGAGCATCAGACCTAAATCCGGATGAGATATTGATGGTGATCAAGCTTCCTGAGGTATCATTCATGACTAGCCGACATGATTGATGAATTCTATAAGCATCTCTTTGATCCTCATTACTTGGTATGCAAAGATTCAGTCGACAGATCAGAGTTTGGGAAAATATTGACTATTCTGGATGCCGACTAGAAAGAGGATGAAATCCTTTGTGCGAATATATATATATACCAAATAGATTTGGATGTGAAGGTGTGTGTGGTGTGTGTGGTGTGAAGAAAAGTAGAAGAGCAGTGTGAAGGCAGTAAGACAAGTCCAGAATGTAACAGGATAGAAGCACCTAAGAGAGTAAGAATGAAGTGCAACAGATCAGTATATTGGGCTTAACCAGAACTAAATCTTAGCATATGTGGATGTTTCTCATCAGTTCAAGTATCTAGTTTCCTTGTATAAACTATTGTAGGCAGTGAGCCTCTTGTGAGCAGTGTGCTCGAGCAGTGAGCCCTAATTGGCAAGTGCCATTTTGTACTATCTTATTCTTCTAACAGAGAATACAATCTTGGGTTAATCACCCCATGGTTTTTCCCCTAATAGGGTTTTCCATGTCAAAATTATTGTGTCATGTGTATTGATGTTATTTCCATTTCATGGTTATGTTTGCTTATTTAATTTAATGCTGCACTAATTGACAAGGAAATTTAGAAAGCTGAAATAATTAAGATAACTGATTCACCCCCCTTCTCAGTTATCAACAATTGGTATCAGAGCTAAGTTTCTCCAAGAAGAGCCTAATAGCTTGAGGAAGATTTGGGAACTCAAATGGATGTGTATGGTATGAGGGATCAACTTTAGTCTGCCCTAGATGATCTTGAGCAATCAAACTCTGGAGTCAATGAGTTGAAGGAAAGACTCAAACAGGCTGACGATTTCATAAATGAACTAAAAGGGAAACTGAGTATCTCTATGAAAAAAAGAAAAGATCTACTTCAGCAATTGGCAAGTCAAAGTGAAGACAATGGTACAAATGAAGATCTGAAGGAGAAAACCAAGTTATGTGAAAAGTTATCAAAAGAGGTCATTATGGTAAGACATGAAATGGAATCAGGAGTTATGAAATTCACCCAAGAAATTGAAGAGAAGAGAAAAACTAAAGATGATCTAAGACAATCTCTCAAGGAGAAGTCAGAAGATTGCCACAAAATGGATAGAATAATCAAGCATCTAGAATCTGATCTTGAAGATGCTAGAGATAATGAAGAAAAACTTGAGGATCAAATTGACACTCTTAAAAAGGATCTTCAAACAACAAATGAATACAAAGAGAAATTCAAGATAAGTTCTGCTCAACTTGAAGTTCTTCTTGAAATCCAAAAGAGGGTAGATGACAAGCGTGGCTTGGGATATGAGAAAGGTGAAAGCTCTGGATCCGGTCAGAAGAATTTTGGATCAGAAAATCCAAGGAACAGGCCTAGAAGACCTCCGGTAAGGCAACCTAATGCTCAAAGATATCCATCCTTCAATGGTTACTGCCACAACTGCAATAACTTTGGTCATAAAGCTAATCAGTGTAGAAAGAGAATAAATCAGACCAATACATCCTTCTCCAGACAGTGTTTCAACTGCAAAGGGTATGGTCACAAATCTCATGAATGCAGAAATATGTAAATGAACAATTCATTCAATGGTAGATGCTTTGCATGCAATAGAATGGGACATATGACTAATCAATGCAGATCAAGAGGATATCATTCAAATATGCAAAGAAATGTTGTTTGCCACAATTGCAATAGATCCGGTCATATTGCCAAATTCTGTAGAAGCAAGAATCAGGACAAAAGGGGTCCGGTGCATCATAATCAGAATCAAGACAAAGGAAAAGGAAAAGTGAATGCGGATGAAGTTAAAAGTGAGATGAACAAGATTTGGGTGAAGAGAAGTACAAAGAATGTAGGGGATGGATCCGCACCAGAATTTGGTGCTGATATTCCTTCCAGAAATTAAAAAGTGAGCTCTAGCTCAGGGGGAGACACAAGGAAAAACATTTTCCCCCAGCCAGTTAATTGGTGCCTAAAATTAGCACATGGGAAGTTGTGGAATAAAAGGTTTCTCAGAGAAACATCTAAAGAAAGCTTGGTAAAGATATGAAAGATCCGCATGAAGATTTGAAGAGTTTGATCTTCCAAGATTGATCCGGTTTAACAGTCATTCGGTAAAATAGGATTATCACAGTTAAATCCGGTATGATTCAAATTCGAGGCATCTTGTTCTATGGATAGATCAAGTGTTTAGGAAAAGTAATATAATTGTTATTAATCACCAAGGATTACTCTAAGTATATCTCAGTGATCCAGAAAAAGATCTTTCTCAAAATAAGAAGAACCAGGCAACTGGAATGACTTGAGTTGCACATTTATTGCAATATGAAATTTAGGGTTTTCCCATTTGCACATTTGCATTCAAGAAGAAGAGAAAAGGAGCCCTGCAACAAATTATCTCAAATTCTCAAAAGATCAACCATTGAAGTCGATTCATCCAGCAAATTAATTCGGCTCATTCAGCGAACCCTAGAAGCGCAAAAGGTATTTTCTGTTATTGAATATTTCTCTATAAAATCTTTTGAAGATGACTACACTGAATGTTGTAAAGATCACTAATAGGCCACATCCAAAATTCAAGAAACATCCATATAAATCCCTAGAAGTTGATCCCCTAGGCGCCTTTTCAAGCATTCTGCATGGGGTTCTGCATGTAGAAGATGTTAGGGCATATATTCATGCGAATATTGAAGAATTTGGGGAATCTAAGCTGGTTGATATCTATCACAAGCATTTGATAGATGACTCATTTGAACTCAAAACTCAGTATAAAGCCATCCGGGACAAGCATTTTGCACAATGCATTCATTTCCACTATTTTGTAGAAGATGAATGGGTTCGGTATGTTCTAAGTAGAATGCATGATAACTTTATATGGTTGATGAGGCTATTTAAGATAACCAAGGATGCCATTAGGGTAGTAACCAGATTGCACTCATCTGGTGGGATTCCTGTTCTCAAATCTGTCAAGAATCAAACTGTGAGTGAGGCTACCGGATCAAAATTTGACAAAAGAGCAATGACAATAAAAGACATAACTGATCCGGATGTCAATTTTTCCTCCATGATCATCGGTTATAAGATATATCACTCTAGCAGGGAAAATTCAGTACCCAGAACTGCAATTTACACTGCTTATGAAATGTTGAGGAAAAATGTAGATTATGATCTTTGTGAACTCCTTCTGAGCCAACTAATGGAAAACCTACAAAAGATCAAGAAGGACAAGAAGAACTCCTTCAAGTATGGTGGGCTGATACTATACTTGTTCTTCTACTTCATGAATGAGCTTCCCGGATCTAGTGGCTGGGTATGGCAGAATGATAGACCAGTAGCCATCCAAATCAGAGATTATATACATGGGCTTGGTGATGCCAAGGCACAGAATATAGCACTCTAGGGCTATTTCAAGAATTTTTAGAGCATGATGCAAGCAAGAGAGAGAATCCCCCAATCTTTAGTTGAAAAGTATAAAGATACAGTATGCTTTATGGTAGAAACTGATCAATGTCTAATGGAGGCAGTAGAGCCAAGAATAGTCTGGATCATGCCAATGGGGTATGGAGTAGATGAGAAAATTGTTGCGCTACATGTTCAACACATGCTCAGTCAATCCAAGGATCCTAAAGCAGAAAGGTTTGGAACCTTTGAAGAATTAAGTGTGAAGATCCATGTGGAGCTAAGACAACTGGAAATAAAAAGAAAAGTGAGGAGGGAAGTAGAAGAGTTTGCCAAGAGGCATGAAATTTCAAAAGAGGCACTTGATGCAAATAGAGAGAAGACAGAAAGGGTAGAGAAAAAAAAAGAAAAAGAAGAGAAAGAAGGTGCTCTGGTGGAAGTCCCCTCCCAGACTAGATCCTCTAAGACCTCTGCACCTAGCACTGCAAAGAGCTCTAAGGCATCAAAACTGGAAGCAAAATCATCCAGAAAAGGAGAGAAGAGAACCAAGAAAAAGGCAACAAGGTCTTATACAAGCCAAAAGGATGAAGAAGAGACAGAATCAGATGAGGAAGTAAAGACAATGAAGAAGAAAAGGAAAACATCCGGTGAACCTTCTGCTGACGAAGTAATAGAAGAATTTGTTGAGAAACCTACTTTGTGCATTGATGACATCATAAAATTAGTTACTGTGGATGGGAACCTTCAACCAATGGCTGAATTCTATGATGATTACAATGAAGCTGACCAAAAAAATCTTGCAATAAGCCACAGTCAGGTATCTGAATATCTACAACAAGGCTTTTATTGAAATCATATCTCTTATTCCCAAAAGCCTAGAAAGGGAATTAGAAATAAGAAAGAATAATGCTATGGCAAAGGATCTTGAGATCCGAGAATAGATAGCTATTTAGCTATATCCTTCAATCACTCCTAAGTAGAAGAATATGATCTTCAAAGATTGTAAGGATGAGTTCTGGAGCAAAGCTAGAATGAATCAGCTTATGCTCGGAGAAACTGACAAAGTAGCAAAAGAGATAGAAGAGATCCTCCGGAATGCATACAAAAGATTCAACATTCCTATTATAGAGGACTTAGGAGATGATCCTTCTGCTATAGATGTTGAAGAAAAATCTATTGAGACAGTGGTAGAAGAGGTAAAGGAGATAGGTGAAGAAAAAGGTAAGGACTTAGATTCCTCTGCTCTGGAAGAGGAAGTCCATGTTCAAGCAAACATCTCTCCTCTAGTTTCCACTGCTGACTCCGGATCAAAAGAAGAAGAAAGAGTAGAAGAAAATATTAGTCAAGAAGCAGAGGAAAAAGAAGATGACAGTAGAAAGGCTATAGAAGGAGAGAAAACTCCAATAGAGAAGGCCACAGATGATAGTGGTAAGGCTGCAGAAGGGGAGAAAATTCTGTCTCTAGCAAGAGACACAGCAGAAGCAGTCAAAGAATTCTTGACCAAAGAGATGATGGAATTTGATGAACTGGAACTGCTTCAAGGTCCATTCAATTTTGATTCCCTTGCTCCGGTCCAAACCATGAAACTAGCTTCCTTCACTCAAGCAAAGGCAAAAGAAAAAATGATGAAGTCTCACATGGAAGATTGTGAGCTCATAGAAACTGCATCCGGTGTATTGGAAAAGATCATGCCATCCTTCCAAAAGGATACTATAGCCTCCACATCTAGTAATCTAAAGTCTCTTGTAAATTCTGTTAATACACATTTTGATTCTTTAGAGAAAGCAGCAGAAGAGAAAGTCAAGAAAGAATTTTTGGATAAGAGATTCTCTGAAGTACAGGGTCTAATCTCAAATGACAGGAGAGTTATGGATATTGGGATAAAGAGTTTAGAAAATGCTCTCAAATATGGCAGAAATATTTATAAATTTTGTTTATCCTGGCCCAAAGTGACCAAAGATGTTGATAAGAAAGTAAAAGAGCAAGAAGATAAACTACTAAGTTTGTCTCAAAGTTTTGATCCTCTCTCATCTCCCGTAATCAATCAAGAATGTCAGACTATTGCAGTCTTGAATGAAATTAAGAAACTTGAGAAGGAGAAGAAAAATAGAATAAGTAGGTTGAGTGAACTTAGAGGGATCATTATCCCTAAGTTAGAGGCCATGCATGAGGCCCTAAGTGATGCTTAGACTACAGCCCGGACCAGTGATCCGACAGATCTAAAAAGGGTAGAATCTTTTGCATTCTTGTTGAGTGGTCACATATCAATTTTGGATAGGATGAAGAAGAGTTGGGTGACAGAAGTGGTACAGCTAAAGACCACTTTTGCAAATATATTTTAGTATATGTAGGTAAAACATGTATATATGTTTTATGCGGTTAAGTATAGATTGTTTTTTTTGGAAATTTTGGTGTGCAGACGCCACCCTTTGCCATTGATGTCAAAGGGGGAGTGAGGAGTAGTGAAAAATGAGGAATCCATCTAAGGGGGAGCTCTGGAAAATGTACATAAGAATAGAGCATCAGCTAAGGGGGAGTATAGTGTGACACTTAGTCATTTTTCACTAAGTGTTGCCATCAATGCCAAAGGGGGAGATTGTTGGCAAGAGACACTATATGGCTTCATGAGTGTTGTCATTGATGGCAACAAAGTTCATCCCACCCATCCACAGAACATGGTGTGCCTATACCAGAAGTCAGATTGAAGAAGTATTGTGGTCCGGTAAGAAAGAACAGAGCATGCAGCAGGGTCTGATAGTCAGGTCCAGATCTCTCAAAGGAAGTATCTCAGTATAGTATAGATTTGGGGAAGTCAATAGGAGTACATTGACTGATAGATTCTAGGGATTGAGCCTCCGGTGATGGAAGAGTAAAGAGACATGAGCACTTGAGTGTTGGGTTTTTGTTTGGCAGAGTAGACAGAGGAACAACTAACCGGTAGAGCATTAGACCTAAATCCAGATGAGATATTGATGGTGATCAAGATTCCTGAGGTATCATTCATGACTAGCCGACATGATTGATGACTTCTATAAGCATCTCTTTGATCCGCATTACTTGGTATGCAAAGATTCAGCTGGTAGATCAAAGTTTGGGAAAATATTGACTATTCTGGATGTCGACTAGAAAGAGGATGAAATCCTTTGTGCGGATATATATATACCGGATAGATTTGGATGTGAAGGTGTGTGTGGTGTATTGTGTGGTGCAAAGAAAAGTAGAAGAGCAGTGTGAAGGCAATAAGATAGGTTCGAAATGTAATAGGACAATAGCACCTAAGAGAGTAAGAATGAAGTGCAGTAGATCAGTATATTGGGCTTAACCGAAACTGAATCTCAGCATATGTGGATTCTTCTCATTAGTTCAAGTATCTAGTTTCCTTGTATAAACTATTGTAGGTAGTGAGCCTCTTGTGAGCAGTGTGCTCAGGCAGTGAGCCCTAATTGGCAAGTGCCATTTTGTACTATCTTATTCTTCTAACAGAGAATACAATCTTGGGTTAATGACCCCGTGGTTTTCCCCTAACAGGGTTTTCCACGTCAAAATCATTGTGTCATATGTATTGATGTTATTTCCATTTCATGGTTATGTTTGCTTATTTAATTTAATGCTGCACTAATTGACAAGGAAATTTAGAAAGATGAAATAATTAAGATAACTGATTCACCCCCCCTCTCAGTTATCAACACTACCCTCTTTTGGCTCTCAAGAAGAACTTCAAGTTGGGCTGAGCTTATCTTGAATTTCTCTTTGTATTCATTTGCTGTTTGAAGACTTTGTTTAAGAGTGTCTATCTGATTCTCAAGTTGTCCTTCATTATCTCTAGCTTCTTCAATATTAGATTCAAGATGCTTGATTATTCTGTCCATTTTGTGGCAGTCCTCTGTCTTCTTCTTGAGGGATTGTTTTAGATTATCTTCACTTTTCCTTTTTTCTTCAATTTCTTGGGTGAATCTCATAACCCCTGATTCCATTTCATGCCTTACCATAATGACCTCTTTTGATAGCTTCTCACATAGCTTATTTTTCTCATTCAGATTTTCATTAGTATCATTGTCTTCACTCTGATTGGCTAATTTTTGAAGTAGTTCCTTTCTCTTTTTTACAGAGATACTAAGTTTTTCTTTTAGCTCATTTATGAAATCATCAGCTTCTTTGTGTCTTTCTCTCAAATTATTGACTTCAGAATGTGATTGTTCAAGATCATCTAGGGCAGACTGAAGTTGTTCCTTCATACCATATATATATCCATTGAGATTCCTAGATCTTCCGCAAGCTGTTAGGCTTTGTTTAGAGGAACTTAGCTCTGATACCAATTGTTGGAAACAAGAAAGATAACTGAGAGGGGGGGTGAATCAATTATCTCAAAATTTCTTTAACTTTCTTTTCTTTTGTTAACTTAAAAATTAGTGCAGCATCAAATTATATAAGCATATGTGATCATAAGAACATAAATAAAATCAACACACATAACACAAGGATTTTTACGTGGAAAACCCTGTTAAGGGAAAAACCATGGGGTGACTAACCCAAGATTTTTTTCTCTGTTAAAAGAATAAAGGAGTACAAAATGGCACTTGCCAATTAGGGCTCACTGCCCGAGCACACTGCTCACAAGAGGCACACTGCCTACAAGAGACTCACTGTCTACAGAACTTACAGAAGGTAATCAGGTGTTTGAACTAATGAGAGGCATCTACAAATGCTAGAGTTTAGTTCTAGTTAGGCACAATACACTGATTTGATGCACTTCATTCTTCCTCTATTTTAGTGCTGTTGCTCTGTCACATACCAGACTTGAATTGCTGCTTCCACACTTATCCTACTTTTCTTTGCACTTTATTTCATCTTACTTCACACTACATACACTTACATACTGGAATCCCTCTGGTATATATATCCGCATAAAGAATTTCTATCAACTTGCTAGTCGGCATCAAGAACACTGCAAGTAATTACTCTGTCGGCTAAATCCAAGCTTGATTTGTGATGCGTATCAAAAACATAGATAGAGAAGTCATTAATCATGTTGGTCAACAACGTATGATCCCACAAATAATTTGATCAACATCATTTACTCATCCGGATTGAAGTCTGACACTTTGTCGGTCAGTTCTTGCTCTATTTGCTCTGCTTGTCTGGAACCCAACACACAGATGCTCCTAACTTTTTCATGCTTTATCACCGGAGGCTAAATCTTTGGAATATAGTAGTCATGATACCCTTCTTGACTTTCCCAAGTCTACAACTTACTGAGTTATACCATCTGAGAGATTCGGACTTGATTGTCAGACCTTGTTGCATACTCTTCTCTTGTTCACTGGACCAAAACAATCTTCAATCTAACTTCTGATATACACATACTAAGTACTGGGGATGTGTGGGATAGACTTTGTTGCCATCAATGACAACACTCATGAAGCCACATAGTGTCTCTTGCTAACAAAGATGCCCCTCTTTTCTTATTGGTCTTGGAAGTAGGAGGGTTCTTAGAAATTGTCTATGTTGCAGGTTGTGAGTTGGAGGCTTTAGGTTGCATTTCTTGTGTCTCAAAATATTCAGTGTGGCTACAAGGTATCAAAGCTAGATACTCTATCAATGGGGTTTGTACAGGTGAAGTTGTAGAAGTGGGGAAAATTGTAGGTTCTTCCACTAGGTTATTAGTGTGTGGAGTTGCATGCTCTTGCATTACATCATGGCTACAGGTAGGCGAGGCCATTGATTGGTTAGAAGTTGCAGGTGCTTCCTCTTCTTCCCTTGATTGTGCGTTTTCTACCCGTGCCCCATCTTCCCTAGCTTGCCCAACCCTTAAGAGTCTACCATTAGGGTTGACATTGAGTCTATCATCTATGTGGTTATATTTAGGAAAAAATTCCTACAGAATGTCTGGAAACTGGGTAGGCAAACTTCTTTTCACCAATAAAACAACTAAACATTCATGCGACAAGGCAGATTGGTTCCCTTTTCATTTATACTCAGTAGAAATTCTCTTCAACAAGTTGAATAAGTAATTTGGAACATTGACAAGTCTAATATGACAGAGATGAATCAACAACTTAAAATGCATAGTATATAATAATGACTATCTCCCATCACAAGTTAAGTACTTAATACTATGAGTAGCAATAGAAGCACATAACTAGGGTAAAGAGACCCATTTATTACCTTGAGTTGAGGAGTCTAGTCTTTCACCAAGTTGGACAAATTCAGCTCGAGATGCAATGACATTGAACCGTACTGGAAATTCCTCTCTAATTGTAGGTAACCCAATTACTTCTAGAATTTTAGCCTCTGAAGCATCAATCCTCAATCCTCTGACTACTTCTTCACTATTTTTTAACATCCTTACAAATTGTTGGGTCATGGCTTCATTGTATTCGGTCAGCTTGATGAAATAGTTAAGCCACCTAGCTTGCTGGAAGATAGGCCTATAGTCTTGGTCAGTTAGCAATGCTGTGTGGTTAGTCGGTTCCCTTCTAATGGCATCCCCACCCACTATATAACAATGTAGTACTTCGTAGTTCCTTTGTAGTTTCTATTACCTATTCTCTGTAGTTTTTATGAAACCAATTGCTACTGAAATCAAATTACATTCCGTTACTTCCTTCTACTTGTTTCTACTTATTGCCTCTATCAATTGCTAATGATCAATAATAAACATTGCGCATGCAACCAATAGCTAGTAATTATGAAAATAAAGGCTTAGCAAGGGGTAATGGTACGTGAAATAATTTCCACATACGAAATCTAAGTGTAATCCTCCCAACGAAAGGTTGCATTTGTCCGCAAATGCCAAGATAATGGGATGTAGGACAGGTAAGTTTGAAAACACAGGGAATTATATATAATAGTGGAATAAATGATGGTGTGATTTAAAAATTTCTATAAAATAAATAGAAGTTAATGTTAACTAATTGAAGTCATGAGAGCAATAACATAATAATGCTGACGAGGTGAAATGTGGTGCATGCGAAGATGATGACATGGCGGCCAAAGTGAATGATGTTGAAAAATGAACCGAAGTGAAGCAATTTGATGTGACTGGAAGTGTGATTGATAGAGGATCATATGCGTGGAGACGCGTGGTGGAAAAGTACATATAGAAAAGAAAGAGTGGCAGCATGTTAATGATGTGACTGGTCGTGGAAGGAGGCGCTGCAAGAAAAGTATTGTGTGGCTGTATGTAGGATTTGAACAAGGCCTGAATGGTGTGGCTGCAAGTGCAACAATGATAAGTCCCCTTGAAAATTGTGCGATAAAGTGGATTCAGGTGTAATGGCTACAAGTCCCTATGAAACGGTGGTAAGACATTGACTATAGGTCCCATGAAAATGATGGTTGGTAGAGTGGCTATAGGTGCCATCAACTTCTTTCTGCTGAATGTTTTATTGATGCTGGTTGTGTTTGTTGTTGTTGTTGTTTTTTAATTTATTTTTAATTAATTAATTTTATTTTATTTTTATTTATGTACAAGGGAAGAGAAAATCATACCTGTGGGACAACAATAGGTGAGCTTGTGGGCTCATCTACTAATGTGGCAATGGATAAATCAGCTGCATCATCTATGGATGGATTGCATGTATCTTTTGGTGGTGAATCTTGTGTCACTTTTGTGTGAAATTGTCTTGTAAGTTGTTGGAGAAAGTTATCTTTATCTAATGGATTCTTATAAAGTCTTAGATGATGTCCATTTACCATGAGTGATAATCTAACTGGATCAATTGTGGTAAGTTGGACTGCACTAATAGGAAAAACCTCTTTGATTTCATAAGGACCTAACCATCACATCTCTAATTTACCCTTATGGTCATTATACCTGAAGTCATGAAGTAGAGCCCAGTCACCTGTGTGAAATTATTTAGTCTTAATGTACTGGTCATGCCATTTGACTCTCTATTTTTGTATGAATTCTATGTGGTGAACTGCCTCCATTCTCAATTCATCTAAAACATTAAGCTAGCATAGCCAAACTTTTTGAGATGTAGATAAATCTATTCCTAATGTTACTGCTATTCTCAATGTCTTATATTCAAATTCAATAGGGAGGACAACCTTTTTCCCATAAACTAATTCATAGGGTGTAAACCCTGTTGTTGTTTTCTATGTTGTCCTATATGCCCAGACTGCTTCTGGTTATCTGGCTAGCCAATCTTTTATGTGCAATGCAACTGTCTTTGTCAATATTACATCAATATATTTGTTTGTGACCTCAACCAAGCCATTTGATTGTGGATGATATCTAGTGGATTTCTTATGTTTGATTCATATTCCTGAATCAGGTGAAAAATCAGGTCTGATGTGAATTTTGGTCCCTAGCCAGCAACTATTTCCCTTGGCACCCCATATCTGGTAAATATTTCTTCATAGAAAAGGTGGCTACCTTACTATCTCTGGCAAAATTCAGAGCTTTAACTTCCACTCATTTGTTAAAGTAATCAATACATACCAATATGTATTCTTTGTTGTTAGAAGGAGGATTTATAGGCCCAACAAAATTAATGCTCCATTTGTCAAACAATGCCATCAACAATTGTGGCTGTAGGGGCATCTCATTAGTTCTTGTAGGTCTACCCATCCTTTGATAGTGGAAACATCTTCTTGTGTACTAAACTATATCCATGTTTAGCATTGGGCAATAATATCTAATATTTAAGATCTTGAGTGCTATCCTTTTGGCTATAAAGTGGCCCCCACAAGGTTCATCATGGCATGCTTTAAGAATGTCACAAACTTTATCTTCTCTGATGCATCTATGCATGACATGATCAGGGTATGTGTAAAAGAGGTAGCCAACTACCCATGAATAAGGGAAGATGCATTCAACCATGTGGCACCTTTCTCTTGGTGAAAGGTGTGGAGGTGTCTTCCCTGATACAAAATAATTGGCTATATTTGCATACCAAGGAGTTTGGACTATTAATGCAAATAAGTGTTCAACAGGAAATGAGTCATCCACAATGGGATCTTCAGCATTAATAGTTAGCATGGAGAGGAAAACATCAACTACATTTGCCTTGCTAGGTTTGTCCACAATAGTGATATCAAACTCTTGTAACAACAACAACAACCATCTAATAAGTCAGCCACTAACCATAGATTTGTTCATTAGATATCTTATTGTGGCATGATCAGTATGAACAAAAACTGGATAGCTAGTGATATAGTATCTGAATTTCTTGATTGCATAGATAACAACTAACATTTTTTTCTCTGTGACAGTGTAATTAAGTTCAACACCTTGCAGATTTTTTCTGATATAGTAAATAACATATTCCAAATTACCTTCTTTTTATCCTAACACAACACCTATGGAAAAGTCAAAGGCATCAACATGAATGCGAAAAGGAAATTTCCAATTGGGTCCTTTGAGTATAGGTGTCTTTGTTAAGGAAGTCTTAATATTTTCAAAGTCCCCTTGACAAGCAGGTGTCTAGTCAAAGTCAACATCCTTGGAAAGTAGGACAAATAGAGGTGCTACTAGTTTACTAAAATCCTTTATAAACCTCCTATAATATCCTGAATGGCCAAGAAAGCTCCTTACATCCTTTTGTTTCTGAAGAATAGGTAGTGTTGAAATTACTTCAATTTTATTGGGATCTACATGAATTCCTTTCTTTGACACAAAATGTCCAAGTACTACTCCTTCCATCATCATGAAACACTTTTCATGACTAAGAGACAGATTGTGATCCTGACATCTCTGCAACACCTTCTCAAAGTTTGCTAATGCTTCTTCATAAGAATCTCCATAGGTGGTGAAATCATCCATGTATACTTCCATGCAATTGTGAGTAAAATTAGAAAAGACGCTAAAAAAAACCCTTTGAAATGTTGTAGGGGCATTGCATAGTCCAAATGGAAGGATTAAATAGGCATAGGTCCCCCAAGGGTATGTGAATGTCACTTTATCTTGATCCTTTAGGGCTATTTTGATCTAATTATAACCATTGAATCCATCTAGGAAAGAAAAATATTTCTTTCTATCCAATGAATCTAAGACCTGATCAATGAAGGGAAGAGGGAAATGATCTTTCCTAGTGATTGTATTCAATTCTTTGTAATCAACATAAACCCACCACTTCCCCCTTTTTTAAGGTACTATGACTAATGGGGATACCCATTGGATTTCTGGTATAGGGTATATGAATCCTACATCCAAGTGTTTTTGCAATTCATTTTTCACCATGTCTCTTACAACAGGGTTTATTCTTCGTTAAGGTTGCCTAATTGGCCTACATACTTCATTTATGTATATTCTATGCATGCAGGGTTTAGGGTCTATGCCTTTCATATCATGGTAGTCCCAGGCTAATGCTATTTTATGAGTTTGTAGCATGGTTATTAGTTCAGACTGTTGTACTATTATCAATTGGTTATTGATATTAAGTGTTCTACCTAGTGTTATGTCAACTTGTGTTGCAAATGCCATAATAGAAGCAACATCTAGCCCTAATAAATTAAGACTACAACTGTGTGGTAGAAAATGATGGAACATGTGGGTAGTGGAAGCATAAGTTTGTGTATTCACTGTAGGAAAAATATTATGCAGTGGGTAGGTCAAGCATACTATACATGAGTCTTGCTATGGGTCCATTCCATAAATGTTTTGTATAATATTAGAGAGAACTTCATCCTCATCTTGAATATTTAGCAATGGGTTGCATTCAATGGTCATTAGTGTCTAAAGAAAATATTGGTGATTATCCTCTAGGTCCAGCCAAATAGCTTGTTCCATATCATCAAAAGGTTGTGCTGGTGGATACAAGACCACTTTCTTGGCTACATTTCCATTGAAAATGGTCATATTGCTAGAGCTACATCCTATGAAGGCATATGTTATTGCCAACCAGGGCCATCCTAGAATGAGTGTATACCCACCTAAGTTGGCCTTGAGTTGTAGGACCATGAAGTCTACAGGGTATTCCCATGAGTCAAGTGTGATGACTACATCTTCAATGATTCCTTCAGGTTTGACAATTGACCTATCTTCTAACTGTAAAACTATTGGTGTAGGCATTAAGTTGATTAACTAAAGATTTTTCATTGTTTATCTGGTCATAACATTTATGGCTACACCCAAGTCAATCATATTGTTTTTGATAAGGGTGCTATAAATATGCACATCTACCACAGGACTGCCAAGATCTACATATTTTGGAACAACTAGGTTGCCTAACATGATATCAACAAGTTGTCAGGTATAACATGGATAGTTTGGGGGTCCTTTCTTTTCCTTCTTGATTTTTTAAGACACAACTCCCTTATAGTTTTAACATAGATAGGCACATCCATAATGGATTGGATTAGGGGAATCTTGACACAAACATTCTTTAACTAACCAAAGAGGTCAAACTCAGGTTCAGGTTGAGATGGAAATTTTTGCATGTTTAATCTTTCTAGAAATGGAGGGTCTCTTGTAGTGATTTCTATCTATGGTGAGGTTTGTTAAGGATGCTTATGCTAGTTATTTAGATGATTGTTAGTGTCAGTGACTGGATTTTCATCAAGAAGTTCTGTGATAAGTGGAGAGGATGGTCCAACAAGCATTTTACCTAAATGCAAGTAAACATCACTAACCTCAATCGTATAGGTTGGGTATTGGATGGTTTCATTAGTATAAGTCTATTGAATAGTCTTGTTGTTAGGATTTGGTGCAGGTTGATCATATAATTGTGTTTCTCTTGGTGGTGCAGGGGTAGGTGAAACTAGGTTTAGCATAATAGTTGGCTATTGTGATAAGACTTGATGTGGCTATGGGTAATGTGCATTTTAGTTTTTCCATGGATGATTTCCACACCACTATTGTGGCCATGGGTTTTGATTGGACTGCCACTATTGGTTGTAATTTGGGGGTTGGAAAGGTTGTTGTGGCCAAATCCCCTATTGTTGGTTCTAGTTAGGTGGCATGGTTACCTAAGATTGTTGTGTCATGTTATACCTGGGTGTAATATATACTAGTTAGGAATGTCTGAAGCAACTCCTGGAAATGAAGCATTATTGGACAAGGGGTCTTTAGGCATACCCTATCTCTATTGCCAAGGCTTACGTTGTGCAATGTAGAACACCTGACCTCTCATACTTTGATCGAAAGTCTGGCTTCTCAATTTTTTCTTCAGAGATGCTAGCAATACGCTTGCATTTATAGTTGACCTTCTTTTGCCGATAGTGGACAATATTCTACCAAAGCTGCTTCTATTGCCACTTGCTTCTTCTTTATGTGCAAGGTGTCCAATTGAGTTGCTAGATGACTGATGATGTCCTTCATATTTGACAGAAGATTGCTGAGCTCCACCATAATGAATCTTGTAGATGTTTTTATAGAACTCAGAGCTCTAGAGCCTTTGTTTTCTTCAAGTTGAGTGTAAGTAATTCCTATATATTTCAAAAATTTCATCAAAGCCAAGTTGAGAGATATCCCCTACTCCAATTAGGTTCAATGCATCCATACAATCCTTATTCACACCTCGCAAGAATACCAATTTGAGTGACTTTGAAGAGAGTTGATTCTGGTGTGACTTTTTGAGGCAGAATTGAAACCTCTCAACATAATCTTCAAGGGGTTTATTCTATTTTTGTGACATTCTAAAGATGTTATCCCCCTTCATATCCCTGGCACAACAATAATCCTAGTATTTCTGTAGAAATTTCTCTTTCATGGTATCCCAGTTTGCTATTGCATTTTAGTCTAGTCCCATGAACCATCGCAAGGCAACATCCTTGAGCGTGGCTAGAAAGAGTTTTAGTCAATATGCATTAGTAGTGTAGTCATAGCTTTTGCAAAGGACATTAAACTCAAATAGGAATGTATCAGGGTCCTCAGTGATCAACCTATGGAAGTTGGGCAGAGCCAAAGGAGGTATATTATTCAAGGTATCGACTCATTCTTGGTCTATGGTAGGAAATGCAAATGTAACTAGCTCAATTGGATTCTCCACTTTTTCTTCCACCATCGTGTTAAGATGCCAAGCGACAATGTCTTCCAAGTCTGTAAAGTCCTTTGGTGTGAGGAGTACTTCAACTTCATCTTCCTCTTTTATTTCTTCGTGAATCTGGGTTGATGGAAGACATCTCCCTAAGGCATCTCTCTACCATCGCATGCAATAGTGCCTCAGCTAATAGCTCTTCTCTGCACAATATTAGTGGATTGTTTGGAAATAGATTGAATGTTTAAAAGTCCAAATTGTTGAAGAAAAGAAATCATGTATACTAAGAAAGCAATATAAATAGATAAAAATAACTCTAAATTTATAAACCTTAGCACCATCCTTAGCAATAATGCCAAAAATGTCTAACTCCATTATTAACCAATAAATTGATGTAGAAGGGGTAAGCACTCAACTCAACGGACCAACAAATCCTTTATCAAGAAAACTAATAGTTATAATATGTTACATTTAAATATGTCAAACCAAGGAATCGTATTCTTCTTGGATGACACCTATATTGTATGTACATTCAATGATTTCTGAGTTTATCCTAGAGGTTGTGCATAGAAACAAACTGTAAGAAAGAAAATAAATTCTATCTTGTAAACTCTAGTGAGGAGCAATTGCTACAGGTAGGTAGTTCTGTTAAGGAATAACAAACACTTATTCAATGAAGTTGTAAACACAAACTTTAAGTATCAAAGGTAACTACTTATGAAATAACTAACCATAGTAGAAAACAATCTAGATACTAAGTCAGTGATCACATTTATTATGTAATTGAATAGACATGACAATTAACAAGCTATAAATCAATAAAAGAACTACAGTTACCTCAAGTGGCCCTTGTTTGAGTGACTATAACCTCACATAATCTAAATAAGATCTTTAATTGTGTCAATTACTCATTGACTGAATCTATTATCCTTTATTGATTTTTGGAAGATGTAATACAAAATTAACAACAAAAAGTGTTGATAACAAGATCTCTGTCATACACAAAATCTATCATATATAGACATGATCCAAATCTCCCAATTGTTTTGAACTTCTAAACAAATTCTATCCTACACATGTCAACTATTTCCACAAACACATGAAGAGGACTTATTCCTAGTCTAAGAAAAATAGAAGTAGGAAATTGACTATTACAAAGATAATCTAGATATCACAGTGCTACTATGATTCTTCGTATTCACTATAAGTAGGGAAGAAATAAATGAGAACACGTAGAACAGAGCACATTGGATTAATCACAAACCACAATCTAAATTCCTCTTAGTCTTTGTGACTATCTTAACTATTGATGATAAAACCATTAAGGAGTGGAATGAGTTATGGTTAAACCATGCCCACTTAGTTTGGGTTCTCTATCTTTTGGCTGCGGCTATTGCATTCTCAACTATAGATAAACACCTCCTTTGCTACGGGTTGGAAGACAACCTTTGCTATGGGTAACTACTTCCTTGCTGCATAGGGGTTAGTTTCTCCATATAGTATTTACACATCATAAACTACCATAATTAACAGAAATTACTATCATATTGTATAAAAAAATATTAACACACATATTCAACCATCAACATATTATATATCATTCTTAAATCTTTCAAGTCTTAAAGGGTAATCATAAAGCATGGATAATGTCTCGAAATGTCTTTGAGAAGTATAAACTAAAACATGGAAATTAGAACAAATTAAAGTCTCATCAGTAACCACACATCCCATGATATGCTTCACATATGTACTCACAAGAGAAATTCAATACAATTACAACCCACTCACACAAACAACCAACCAACCCAAAACCTCCACACAAAGTGCCTAACAGAAAATTGACTTGCCAAAACTCCTTCAAAAACTAAATCTACAACAACCCAAGTCTGCAAACACATTCCTAACCTTGAAAATGCCTTCATTCTCAACCTACAAGTCCATGGATTCAAGTATGCACAAGAAAATTCTCATTGCAAGGGTTATAAATCAGGGAGATCTCCCACAAGCTGACAACCTGGCTCTGATACCAAATGAAAAGAAATATTACAACAATGAAGCTCATTTCCACATAACCCCATGAGAGATAAAAATGCAAACAAATCATAGCCATGATAACCAAAATCCAACATACAAAAGAATAGGAAAAACATACCACAAGGTGACACAAGATATACCCTGGGAAAACCCTCAAGAGGGAAAAACCTAGTGTCCAAAAATATCCACACTAAATGTATTAGAGTGATTCCACAATAGTGTGTCCCACTTGTGGGACATCTTGATTTTTGCTTGAAATCATATATTTTTTAAGAAAAAATAATTATTTAAGCCTAAATATGGTCAATCTAAGGGGATTTGATTTAACGGAGTTAGATCAAACCTCTTTAGTTAAAATACCCTCGGATAGAACCCGCCTAGGCTTATGCCAAACCCCTGATGGAGTCTCCTCCACACCTATCAAAATGCTAACAAAAAACTAATTTTGCTTTACTTTTTGGAGGATCAAATGAAGTCATTTGGAAATTTTATTTTGTAATTATGTAGCCCTTAGTATTTACCTTTCCAAAAATTATAATATGTAGTATGTTTTCTTTAATATTATATTTTTACAAAAAAATATAATGGATATAGGTCTATTATGAAAAAACAATGACTTGTATTCAAGACACTAAGAAAAATAACATTGTTAGAAAAATCTCAAAAAAGTGCACTGCACAACACATATATGTCCTTATTTCAATAAAAAATAAAAAAATAATTTTAATATATATGCTAAGAGAAATGCGTTATGAAAAGTAGTTCTAATTTTTTTAATTATTACTAATTAAAAAATTAATAATAAATAAAATATTTGATAAAAAAATACCAAAAAATATCCACGCACTAGATAGTGGAGTTAATGGTCTAATTCCAATAAATCATGAAAAAAAAATTGTAGTGAAAGTTATGTGATATGGAATAATGTCACTCAATAAAAATAGAAAAATACAAATTGTTTAAAATATAAAAGTAAAAAATGATAGAGATAATTCTTTTAAAGATATAGAAAAAAATTATAACTTGAATCTACATAGAAAATTTCACAACTCATTAGTTTGCATGATCCTTAAATTCTTGACCATTTGTTCCCTATATTTGAAACAAATTGAAAAATGTTGAAAATATTAATTTTGAGCATCCCACTTTGGCCAAAAAGTAGGATACACTATTGTGCTATCACCCATTATTCAACAATAAAACATTACAATACATTTATAGAGTCTTCATGAACACTTTTGAAACATCAAGCTCCTCCAACGCATCCTCCATGTGTCCAAGCACGTAACCACACATCCCATGCCATGCTTCACATATGCACTCACAAGAGAAACTCAATACAATGACAACCCACTCACACAAACAACCAGCCAACCCAAACCACTAACCATGTGCTTGCTTTTCTAGACTCAAGCTCACACAAATACAACTTGTGGTATTTGGTAAACTATGTGACTCAAAACCATTGATCCTTGATTTAATAATTGGTACTAAGTTTTCCATTTTTGGTACTAAGTTTTCCCAATATTAAATAATTTCCTAATGTGCAACGCCACATTAAATATTTCCCAATGTTACATATAACTTTTACAAGTGGCTCCAAATAAATATTTAAAGTGGCTAAACACATCACCAATGATACACTACAAATAAATATTTATTTTATATAATTTAAAATATTCAATGTTATGCAAGGTGTACAACACACCTATTTCATAAAAAGAACATTGATGCAGAGGGAAAATAAGAACAAGAACAAGGTTTTACAGATCCTACAAACCCTTCCTAGGGTCCAACTATACCTGCAACTTCTTTACTAGTTTACTCACTAGGTTTAAACCCTCAAGAAAGGCCTAATTGGGATGCTTGTTGTATCAACACTCACTGTTATGCCTTCTTAGGCTTCCTGTACCCTCAACACACCCTATAGGGTCTCACCAAACCCTCACTTTCCTATGGAGGCATCAACAAGATCAATTCTCAATAAACCCTCAAAAGACTAGGGTTTTAGCAGACCTGTTAGACAAAGAACACACTTAGACTTGTATATCTTTCATACACAAGTGATTCTTAGGCTCTTCTCTTGTGGACATGTGAGTAACACCCTAATAAAGGTTCTTGAGCAATTTTATGAATTTCCAATGGTGGGAACAAAAGTTATGGTTTTTTCATATTGTTGGAAACCCTAGCTCTGTGATAGGACAGTGGCAAGGTTTTTTCTTGTTTCTCAAACCAAACATCATGAAATCACACAAAAACAAATGCATTATACTCTCCAAACAAGACTCTAACTTTCTATCCACTCACAGACCTGGTACAATTTTGTACACGCCCATACAGATATGATTTCAGGCTATTTTGCAGAAAAAATAGTCAAGAAATACAATGAAACAGGGTATGCAAGTAGAAATTGTTCCAAATTATTCTTGGAGTGTCCTCATTTCTTCCTCATATGAGGGAATAAATGTCTTTAATTAGTTACAAAAGCCTTAAATATGTTTTGCCTTCAAACCTAACTAATATTGCATCAAAATTTTGAAATTTATGTCCTATATCACTACCTAGGACTGAAAAAAAAACATTGCAAAGGGACCCTACATGGTCTTACATGGTCTTCCAAGACCTTATTTGCATAAACAAACTTAATTATAAGACCGAAAAACAACCCCCAACTCCCTAACAAGCCAAAATTCACTAGAAAATTCAAATTTGTATTTTGGCGGGAAAATCAAAATTTGAATTTCTAGGCCTATTTACACAACCTAAACCATTGGAAATGATCCTAATGGACCCCCTAAGACCATCATGGACTCAAATAGGACTCTTAACATCAAAATGAGCCATAAAAACATCACTAAAATGATGCTCTTACATCATACTCCGAAGGGAAAAAAAATGAAACTCAGGTTCCACTTGAGAGGAGGTCTAGAACAGTCTTTCCATGCTTGATGATGTCTACTTCAGTCATCCATGTGGAATCCTCATATGGTAGCCCCTTCCATTTGACCAAATACTGGTAATATTGCTTGCCTCTAATCTTCTTTCTCTCTTTGGTGTCAAGAATGCACTCTAACTCTGTTGGTTTGGTTTGTGGTAAGTCCTCTGTCTAATCAACACCTGATATGTTATGTATACTTGCTCCTTCATCTGGAGATAAGTTAGAAACATTGAAAACTGGTGATATGCCTACTCCCTTAGGCAACTCTATTTCATATGCATTGTTGGCAAACTTCCTTACAAATTTACAAGGACCTATCTTCTTCATCTTCAACTTGGTATATTCTTCTTTGCGAAACCTTTTCTTCCTGAGATGTGCTAAGACAAGATCTCCAACCTTAAAACTGACCTCTCTCCTTTTCAAATCTGCCTTTTGTTTGTACTTTTCCACACTAGCTTGGAGCTACTGTTTCACTTGTTGATGTATCTCTTGCATGGCAACTGCAAATTGTTCACCCTCTGCACTTTGCTTTTCCATACCACTAATATCTCTTAGTTCAAACACTCCTCTTGGCTACATGCCATAGACCACTTGAAATGGACTCTTGCCAATGCTCCTATTCACCGAGTCATTATAGGCAAACTCTGCTTGGGGTAACACAAGATCCCATTGTTTAGGATGATCCTTTGAAAGGCATCTTAGTAGGTTACTTAAGCTCCTGTTGACCACCTCAATTTGGCCATCTATCTGAGGGTGGTAAGATGAGCTAAAACTAAGATTTGTACCAAGCTTTTTACACAATGTCCTCAAAAAGTGTCCTAGGAACTTACTATCTCTATCAAAAACTATGCTCAATGGCAATCCATGAAGTCTAACAACCTCTTTGAAGAACAAACTTGTAACATATGAAGCATCACTTATACTTTTGCAAGGAATGAAGTGAGCCATCTTGGAAAACTTGTCAACAATTACATAAATTGAATCAAAACTCCTTTGAGTCTTTGGTATTCCCATAACAAAGTCCATACTAATGGATTCTGAAGGCCTATTGGCAATGGGTAAAGGCTAGTACAATCCTACATTAGTGCTACTCCCTTTTGCTATTTGACACATAGTACACCTCTCCACAAACCTTCTTACATTTGTTTGCATCCTTGGGCCAAAAGTAGTTCCTCCTTAGCTGTTCTAATGTCTTGTCAAGCTCAAAATGACCTGCCATACTCCCACAATGCTTCTCCTTGATGAGATTTTCCCTCATGGAACATTGTGGCACACAAAGTTGTGCTCCCTTAAACAACAAATCATCTTGTATAAGATAATCCCACCACTTCTCTCTATTAGTGCTAATAGGCTGCTTGCAAGCCTCATAGACTTCCTTGAAATCTTCATCATCCTCATACATCTCCTTGAGTGCTTCAATCCCAACACTCTTTAACTAAATTTCTTGCACCATTAATGTTCTTCTACTCAAGGCATCAACCACCTTGTTACTCTTCCCCTTCTTGTGTTTGATTGTGAAAGTGAAGTTTTGTAGGTATTCAACCCACTTAATGTGCCTTTGACTGAGTTTTTCTTGGCTATTGATGAATTGAAGTGCATGATTATCTGTATAGACCACAAAATATTTGGGTAGAAGGTAGTGTCTCCTTTTTTTAGAGATTGGATCATTGCATACATCTCCAAGTCATATGAAGAGTACTTCTTTGCATCATTCAATTTTTCACTAAAGTATGCTATTGGTGTATTGTCTTGGCTTAAAACTACCCCTATTGCATGTCTACTAGCATCACATTCTATTTGGAAGACCTTATTGAAGTCAAGTAAGGCCAAGATAGGCTGCTCAGTCACTCTTTTTTTAGATATTGGAAACTCTTATCAGTCTGTTTAGTCCACATAAACTTCTTCTGCTTATCCCCTTTAATAGTGTCTATGATAGGTGCACATATATGTCTGAAACTTTTGATAAATTTCCTATAAAAAATTGCAAGACCATGGAAACTTCTTACTTCTGTGACTGATCTAGGTGTGGGCCACTCTGATATTGCCTTCACTTTGCTTGGATCCATCTTCAACATCCCTTTTGAGATGACAAAACCAAGGTACAATAGTTCTGTCTTCATGAATTCACACTTTTTAAGGTTGATCGACAATTTCTCCTCTTGGAGCCTTCTTAACACCAAATTCAATTGATACAAGTGTTAGATTCTTTGTTAGAACTGAAAACCAATATGTCATCAAGGTAAACAACAATAAACTTACCAATGTATGGCTTGAGGACCTCATTCGTGAGCCTCATGAAGGTACTAGGTGCATTAGAAAGGCCAAATGGCATAACAAGCCACTCATATAGGCCATCATTTGTTTTGAATGCTGTTTTCCATTCATCTCCTTGTCTGATCCTTATTTGATGGTATCCACTCTTGAGGTCTATTTTTGAGAAGTAACTTGCCCCACTTAAACAATCGATTAATTCCTCTATTGTTGGAAGTGGAAAGTTATATCTGATTGTTATCTTGTTTATTTCCCTGGAGTCAGTGCACATTCTCCACTCACCTCCTTTCTTAGGTTCCAAAATAGTTGGAACTACACAAGGACTAAGAATCTCCTTGATTAACCCTTTGTTAAGAAACTCTTGCACTTGCTTCTTTATTTCTTCATTTTGTTGGGGTGTCATCTTGTAGGATGCCTTGTTTGGTAGACTAGCTCCTAGTATGAAGTCTATATGATGACTGATATCTCTCATTGGAGTCAAGGAGTTAGGAAGTTCATCCACAACTATGTCTTCATAACCCTTCAACATGTCTTGAATCTCCCATGGTAACTCATCAATTCTTGTTGCTGTTATGACACTCCTAGGTTTGACCATCACTGCAAAACCTATCTCTTCCTCTTCCATTGTCTTTAGAAACTCTTTTCCATCCACTAACATCACACTTGAGCCAACCTTTTGGTGTTTTTCCTCCTTCAAAGGTGCTAAGGTATAGGTAACTCCATCCTTCTCCAAAACATAGACATTCTTCCTACCATCATGCATTATTTTTCTATCATATTGCCAATGCCTACCAAATAATACATGGAACACATCCATAGGGATGATATCACATAACACCTTGTCCTTGTACCTTCTTATTTGAAACTCTACCCAACACTATTCATTTACAAGTACTTGCTATCCCTTATTCAACCATGAGACCTTGTATGGATTAGGATGAGGTAATCTCTTCAAGTTTAGTTTCTCTACCATCTCAACAACAACTAGATTATTAGTACTATTAGAATCTATAAAAACTTGACAACACTTACCTTGGCACTTACAAATAGTCCTAAATAGTGATTTCCTTTGAGGTGGCTCCTTCTCCATTGGAACCTTGATCAATGTCCTTCTCATCAGCAAGGATTCTCCCTTCTCTAGTTCTTCTGGTTGTGGTGAGGAGTTAACACTTTCTTCATCTCCTCCTTGAGCAACTTGAGTTTTTCTTTCAATTCTAAAAGTGGTAGTTGATTGCTCTTCTGGACACTCTCAAGATTGATGACCTACAAATTTGTTGCACTTGTAGCATTTACCTGTGAAACCATTGAATCCTCCTCTTTGTCCAAATCTACCCCCGAAATTAGGCCTTCTTCCTCTAAAACCTTCTCTTGAACTTGATGCTTGTTCTTGGGAGGTGCTTGACTCACCTTGATTTATTTGTGACTATCCTCTACCTGCATATGGACCTCTACCTCTGAAAGTCCTTCCTCTACCTCTATTCTATTTTTCTTGCTTCCTATTCAGCTTCTCCTCAGCCTTTAAGGCTAGTTGATAGCACTCTTCAAGTGTCCTGGGGCTTGTAAGTCTCAACTCATCTTGCAAGCTATACTTCAATATATTAAGGTATCTTGCAACCTTGTTAGTGTCATCCTCCATGTGTCCTGATCTGATACTCAACTTGTAGAACTCTTCAGTGTACACTATTTCACTCCCATATCCTTTTGTTTCAAGTTTTGCAATTCCTATACAATTGAGTCATGTAGTCACTAGGCATGAATTTTCCCTTCAACTTGGCAATCATCCTATCCCAAGAAGTAATCTTGGATTTGCCTTTCTTTCTCCTTTCTTCTTGTACATAATCCCACCATAGGGATACATAACCTTTCAACTTTATTTTGGCCAACTTTACTTGCGGCTCTTCAAGTACCTCCTCAAACTCAAAATATTTGTCCAACTCCCCTATCCAATCAAGGAGTTATTCACCATTCAAACTACCTGCATATACTATAATTTCCATATTCACCTTGGTTACTTCACCCTTGACTACCCTCAACAATTTTTCCATCCTCACATCATCAACATCCCTGTCTTCTTGAGGTTCTTCTTGAGGTGCTTCATCCACCACTTCATCTTGGTCAATCATATCCCCTGTAACCACTCCTCTTCTTTGGTTAGCTTCCACTATAGTGAATCTTACATCCAAATTAACTCTCATTTCCCTCATTTCTCTAGCAAGGGCTTCTCTCAATTGTGTTTCTATTCTCTCTACCACCCTTTCAACAACATTGATTCTTGGAGGCATCTTTCTCCTTTTTGATTATTAACTCTTTTATTGCCTTTCTTGGCTAACCTAGCTCTGATACCAATAATGATGCAAAGGGAAAACAAGAACAAGAATAAGAACAAGGTTTTATAGATCCTACAAACCCTTCCTAGGCCCCATTTGTACCTACAACTTCTTCTTTACCAGTTTACTCACTAGGTTTAAACCCTCAAGAAAGGCCTAATTGGGATGCTTGTTGTATCAACACTCACTAGTATGAATTTTTAGGCTTCTTGTACCCTCAACACACACTATAGGGTCTCACCAAACCCTCACTTTCCTATGGATCCATCAGCAAGATCAATTCTCAATAAACCCTCAAAAGACTAGGGTTTTAGTAGACATGTTAGGCAGAGAACACATTTAGACTTAGATATCTTTCATACACAAGTGATTCTCAGGCTCTTCTCTTTTGGGAATGTGAGAAACACTCTAATAAAGGTTCTTGAGAAATTTTATGAATTTCCAATGATGGGAACAAAAGTTATGGTTTTTTCATATTGCTGGAAACCCTAGCTCTGTGACACAGTAGTGGCAAGTTTTTTGCTTGTTTCTCAAACCAAACATCATGAAATCACACAAAACCAAATGTATTAAACTCTCTAGACAAGACTCTAACTTTCCATCCACTCATAGACCTGGTACAGTTCTGTACATGTCTATACAGGTCTGATTTTAGGCTATTTTGTAGAAAAAATAGTCAAGAAATACAATGAAATAGGGTATGAAAGTAGAAATTGTTCCAAATTATTCTTGGAGTGTCCTCCTTTCTTCTTCATACAAGAGAATAAATATCTTCAATCAGTTACAAAAGCCTTAAATATATTTTTCCTTCAAACCTAACTAATATTGCATCAAAATTTTGAAATTTATGTCCTATATCACTACCTAGGACTTAAAAACCATTGCAAAGGGACCCTACATGGTCTTATATGGCCTTCCAAGACCTTATTTGCATAAAAAAACCTAATTATAAGACTGAGGAACAACCCCCAACTCCCTAGCAAGCCAAAATTCACTAGAAAATTCAAATTTGCATTTTGGCAAGAAAATCAAAATTTGAATTTCTAGGCCTATTTACACAACCTAAACCATTGGAAATGATCCCAATGGACCCCCTAAGACCTTCATGGACTCAACTAGGACTCTTAACATCAAAATGATCCATAAAAAAATCACTAAAGTGATGCTCTTGCATCAAACATCCATATAAGAAGCTGCTATTCTTGAAACTATGACTCTTGTTTATGTGGATGAATTTATTTGAAACATGTTATGTTCTATTTCTATAATTTTTTCTGACTATTACACCATGAGTTGCAAAGCTCTTTTTTGGTTATAAAAGAAAATCTATTTGGTTTGAGCCTTTATTTTCATGTCATTTACCTTCTTGCATCTTTTCCCCATTTCACCCTAGCAAACTAGGGTTAAGTTAGAGTATATAAGGAGATAGCCATCTAATCTCAGAGATTGTCTCATAGACCTATCCCATGTTTGTGAGAATTTCTATGCTTGATGGCCCTATGCAATACATTTATCCTAAATAAATATTTACATAATTAATATTTTTTGGCACATTTAGGGTACTTTGAGACTCACCTTGACTAATATTCTTGGTGAAGTCTTAGTTACATGCTCTTTGAAATAATAGTTTATTCTAATTCATCTCACAACTTTGCATGCAAGTAAAGGGAGCTCCGTGGTCTTTGATAGTAACTATAGTTACTAGGTCTATTTTAGCCTCTTACCTTCAATCCGTTATAGGTCCTTTACCTCAAAAACTAAGACCACATCCAATTTGAATCTAGCCTCAAACTACCCCAATTCAAAATCCTACCAACCTTGTAACTCGGTTAAATTCAACTATGGCTCAACCATGCCAACTAGCCTTTATACCATGAAATTATGATAGTCCTTTTGTTGTGCCAGATACTTGGAACTCTATCCCTCCATCTACAAAAAGGACCTTCCATCTTACACCAAAGAGAATTCTATCAACCCCATTGAACATCTTCAAGATATAGTCAACCTATGTGCACATCATGAAGTGACTCAAGAGGATGTGGCTATGAGGCTACCAACAAATTCAATTAAGGGAAAATCCCTGGATTGGTATAAAAATATTTGACCTAATTCTATAATATCATGAGATGAGTTTAGAGAAAATTCACATAATAAATTTAAGGAAAAAGGAGATCATGTCTCCATGTTAAAACAATCGACCACTCTTACGAGAGATTTAATACATACTTCCGCAAATTTCAACACTAGGTTTCAAAAAGCTTGGAATATAATTCCTTAAGGAATGATGTTACATCCTTCTTTTTGGAATCAATTATGCTATTTACTTTCTGGCAAATTTTAGTATATAATGTGTTGTGGACGACATGGAAACTGATGATTTATTATACAAAGTTAGTTATATGAAATTTTAGAATCTATTGATTATGATCAATGTGATGTTGTAGACTAAATGTTCCTTTTGTTGAGAGAAATGATATTTTGGATATATTATGCCTTGATTTGGAACATAGGTGCTTTGACCACAAAATTGTATGTGAGACTGTCGTTGCAGGAACAGGTGGACCATGTTCGACAGGAAGAGAAAGTATCTTTGATAGAGAGTATAGACTCTGGAAATTAACCATGGGTGTTTGTTACTGAGAACGCCAAATAGGTAGATAAACCTTGGAACCATCAATTTAGTCTTGTTTTTCGACTGGGATAGTTTAAGACTAGATGTCGACGTCTGAAGATAAGGTGTAACATCCTTTTCATAAGTCATCATATAGAATGTTGGAATTGACTGGGTTGTCGCAAGTCCACCAAAACGCGTCGTCTTAGTTAGATGATTATTATTTCATTTGTAGGTAAATAGATGAACCTAATTGTGGCAGATTGTGGATCACGTTTCGTAGTCGAAGGATGCGAGAAGTTGTTTTGTGCGTCAAATGATTTAGAAACCTTGTGAAGCGTTACGACCAATCCGTTGTGATTGTCATCAAATTGCTTTAATCATGTGTTGTGAATTATTCCCTTTTGGTTAATCGACGGAAGTCGAATGGGAAGTTGATTTATGCTTTAATTGTTCTTGTCGTCATTTGGAAGGATATTCCAAAATTGTTTTAGTCATAACTTAGTTATATTTATCGTCAGATTGCTTGATGTCGGCTTCTCGTCGAGTCATGTTGTTTTACGCCCAAACTCTGTCAGTTGAGACGTCATCCCTTGCGAATACGTCTTTTTCTTTTCGAGTTTATGAATTGAGTTGTCTTGGATCAAATCCATACTCTATTATTTTAGTCAATTTTGATTCTTTACCTCTTGTCGACCTTGGAGTCATCTTTTATATTTATTAGATATCACCATGTGTGAGTTTCCCTCCACTAGCATTGATAGGTTGCATTCGTCGAAGGTTAGATGTCTCCATGTGGATGAATGACAAAGTTGCTTTGCACGTCGTCCTTTAGAACCTCCATCTTGTTGTGGCTACTGCAAATGTGGAGTCAGGTGGCTGCAGTTATGTTGACCCTTGTGTTTAGGCATGTGACGGCCGTGAATTCAATGCATAGATTCTAATTCTCCGTGGGTGCGAGAGGGAAGAGGTTATGTGGTTGTGTTAAGGTGTAACCGTTAAATGAATGTGGAGGCTCCGTCATCTTTGTGGGCATTGTGGTTGTTGAGAAACAAGAGGAAACCGCAGATAGAGTGGAGTCTTTTCCTTCGCTGTTGGGGAGTTATGCGGTGTGGAGAAGAGAGTGGAACAGGGAGATGAAGGTTTTTTGTTTATTTCTTCATCGTGGAAAGAGGTGGTAGTTAGAAATGGAAAGCGAGACTTAAATGTGAGATATTCTCCATCGACGGGGAGGAGGATACTAAGTTGGAGACAGTTGCTATTGAGAAAAAAGGAAAAGACGACAGAGAGGAGGGAGATTGGAGTCATTTGGCATGCACTGTGCTCAACTAGCAAACTAGATAGTGTTTTGACAACCTGAGGAGGCACGCCTTGTCAGGGGGGGACGTGGATAGGTTTGCAGAGAGTAGAGAGTCTGCAGAGATCGCCGAGAGCTTGAAACTATAGTCAATAAACCCCGTCGACAGGTTCTTTTATCCTCTTTCTTCACGGTTTAAGTTAGTTTTTGTCTCTCTTCATTGCAAAGATAAAGTAATACGTTTACAATGAATATAATATGATGACAATGTCTTCTTTTGCGATTTCTGTGTGAGGTTTATCCATAAAATGGTATCATTGCTGTGTTTTGATATTCGAAACCTCATAAATAGTAACAATGCTATTTATTAGAATGAACTCAGAAACTGTATCATTGCTTGACATAAATGACACCGTATGATGATAGAACACAGTTTTCTAATGTGCACACATCTAGGAACGAACACTACATGATGCAAAATGTAAACTACATTCTCCAAATGATTGGCAATGACATATGTTCAAAGAGTTTCCTTTAAGACTGTATTATCAACTTAAAACTGCCCTTGGTGCACTTGAAACGATAGCTCCATAGCGAGAAAACACATTGCTCCACGTGCATGTTGTGTAGGAGTTTAAAACCACATATTTAAAGCATGTTTTGACGTAAACTTTAGTGTGTTTGACAGCCGGAGATGTAGTTGTAACCAGCTAGTGTCTTATCCGTCTTATATCTTTAGTTAGAGGTCGACCATGTGGTTGGTCATCTCTAATGTCGTAAGAAAGATTCCCAACCCCTTATTATCTTATATACGACTCTTATCTCTATGAACCATGTGAAACTATTTGACTTGGAAAGGGGAGTAGAAAGTTAAAGTATCAGTTTTGGTTGAAAGCCGTCATGGTTTTGTAATGAACAAGTGGGGTGGGAAAAACCTGCATTTGAGTCTAGAATATGTTGCATGCGATGGTTCTAGTATCATTTTATTTTGTAGACCTTATGAGTCTAAAACCCTTAAATTCTGGGATAACAGGAAGTTGTTTTAGATACTTGAGTATGTTGTACAAACATGGGAACCAAGTAAACAAGTATGAAACCACTTAGGAGTGGGCATTATTAAATGATGTTTTTACATGAATATGGGATTATGAAACTATAAACTCGAGAATAGAGTAAACGTTGTGCCATGTGCTATTGCAGGAGAGAATCCTAAAACCTTGAGGTCATCGAGGTCGACATTTGTTTAAACCTTACAAATAGGAAACTGTAGGATTTCGATCAGTTCAAGTCGAGTAGGGTGGGTGAACTAAGTTCATGCGTTCTTAGAACACTATTTAAAAACAAATCCTTTGGCCAAGGTGGTGCACGATCCTCAAGTGCATCGAATATTCACTGTGACTAGATGGCGTTTCTTGTGGAGCGTCGTGCATGACTAGAGGGTATCTAGGGATCTGCACGGTAACAAGACACATAAGTTACAACACCAGAGCTCAGATGGCAAACACTGATGGTTATCCTAAGTCTATCCTCTTGAGTAGGGTAGGGCCACTTCCAGTTAGGAAGGAGTGCGGGAGACCGACGGTCTATGGTTGGAGGTTAAGCTCCTTGAAGATACTTTCTCTCCCAAATACTGAGGAATGCCGAGTCTTGAATGTGATGGGTCGACAATCGAGATGCATGTTAATGGTATGTTTCCAATATTTTATTTGTTTCAAGAAAATTTCAAATTGTTAGAGAACAAAATGTTTATTGTATATCATTTCTTTCAGTTTTATGAAAATGAGATCATGTTTATGTTATAGTGAAAAATGTTATAATGGGTAATAGATAAGTTTCTTTTGTATTTGATTACCTAGTAAAAATTTTTTTTACCTTTGTGAAAACCTAGTTTATCTTGTTAATTCAGATATGGATGTTACAAATGAGGCCTTCCTCTCAAATGGTATTCACATATAACTTAAAGGATTTCAATCATAATTTTTTAAATAATTGTAAATAGGTTGCTTTGATTTGCTAGTAGCCTATGATATAACTGTCAAGGTAGAAAACATTCTGATTAAGGCAGAGAAACTATCCCCTAGGCTTGTAATGCTAATATTTGCTAATAGCTATCCCCCTCCTAGTCAAATTCCTCTCCCCTTAAATTATCTCACAAACTACTAAAGAGTTGGAAGAAATGAAAGTCCTTTTATAATTGTTATCAATGAGTTAAATTCCCTTAAAAGGCAACATGCTATTTCTGCTCGTAGACCCTTCTATTAGAATAACCAAGTATATAGGCCTCCCAACTAATATTAGAATTAGCTATAGACACACCGAATTCACCCCATCAATTTCTTGCAATTATTCCCAAATTAACCATTTTCCATAGCTTAATTAATCCCATGTCATAATTAATTAATACAACTAATCTAACCATTTCCCTCTTGTGTTGTAACTAATGTGACTAGCCTAATTTGACTAATTCCATCTCTAAGGTTAAATAATTAAATACACAATTAATTAACCTTAGCCTAAATATTCCTCCAACTAATTAATTAGATAATACATGATTATTTAATTAATTAGGCTAATTAATCACACTTTCCAATTTATTATAATTAAAAGTTCAATCCCATGCCACTAAAAGCCAAAAAATCTTGTCTTCCAATCTCCACCGTCAATTTTGAATCCCAAATCAATCAGGGCCCTCTATTTTCACACATGCCATCCTAAGGTCACTTGTCCCCACTCCTTGCTCTCACATGTGTGAGTATGCTACATGGGTCAATCTTGAGCCTTGATTCTATCCTTCAATCTCCACCATCCAATTGCATTATTCTCCTTCTCCCACAAGTTTGCATCCCCTTTCATCCTACACTCTAAGATAATCATAACCCTCCATCTTGCATGAGGCCTCTCATCATACCACTTGTCACAAGGCTAAGGAGTATCCTCATGAAATCAATCCCAATTGTTGATCTTTTAATCACAACCATCCATGCTCCAATGGGAAAGTCTATTTATAGAGGCTTACGCAATGGACAAATCAATCATCTAATCCATATAAACTACATATCCAACTCATTTATCATGCATCATTATAGTACCTACATGCTACCAAATTGAGCAATATCCTAGTACTTGAGCACCCACATTGCATCAAAGCATATCTACTTGATATTTGGAGCACGTATACAACAATAATAGAGGTATAATGTGTTTATATTTTGTGTTTTACCTTATAGTTTAACTCAAGTTGAAAGTAGGAGTTGATATTGGGTTGTGAGGTTGGTTGTGTTGTTTGCATCTTGCTTGAATTGTTTTAAATCCAGTTTTAATGTCTACATTTTTGGTGTGCCCAGTGGGACTCTTGTCCAAATACTAATCCCTTGTTCCTTGAGTGTTTCTTGTGAGTTTTTGTAAGTTTTTAACATTCTTGGATGTTTTTTTAGGTTTGTAATGTTTCTTCCATGTGTCTTGACTTATGTGTAGGTCCCTGTGGAATTTCTACCTTTCTTGGTGCTTGTTTGAACCCTTTTGGTGCAAACCAGAAGCTGTCAATAAAAACTCATTGAATCTACACCTGGTCCATGTCATTTGGGTAAATGACACATTGTAGGGAACCCTCATGGTACCCATACCATTTATACTTTTCCATGTCTTTAACCTTGTTTCCTTGTAGGTTTTTAGGTCCTCAGGGTTTTGTAACATTGTATTATCTATTGTTTAAGTCCTTGAAGTTTACTCATCATTTTGTTGGTCATTATGCTCATATTTAATTAGGGTTTGTGAGTTTTTCCACTTGTTAGGTTTTAGTTGTCTTTCTGTAAGATTCTAGTTCTATTTGTCTTTTTCACTAACTTTGGCTTGTAGGGTACACTTATTTGTGTCCTTTAAGGTCATTTATAACTTTCATGTTGTAGGAACTTAGGTGATTTTTGAACTAATCTGTGTTTTTAGGTCTTTAGATCTTTTTGGAGTAGACAGTGCACAATTGGCAAGTTCTATGGCACTTGTACTTTGACCTATAGCGCCCTTGCCTTTTTAGCATTTTCACAGCCCTGACTCTATTTCCTTGAAGGTTTCTAGGTCTTTAAGGTCCCCTAATATTATCCTCTATGTCATTTAAGCCTTCTCATGGTTTGTTGTTCATTTTGTTGGTCATTTGTATTGACCATTTGGTTAGGGTTTTGTGAGTTTATCCTCTACAATGATTCAATTTTATCTACCCTTGTTTTCTATGGAGCTAACATTGGATTGTAGAGAGTTCTTATGTATGCCCTTTAAGTTCTCGACTAACCTTTTTATTATAGGGTCTTGAGTGTTCTTGAACTATTTTTTTATATTTTTAGCTTTGTGAGTTTCTTTAGGTGCAAACAACACATTGTTGTGTTGTTTGTGCAAATGCCACACCACTATGGTGCTTGTGAATTTCCTATGTCGTTTGTACATAATTTTTCATTTTTTTTTACGTCTGTTATTTTTGCATTGTGTTTGGTGCATGTGTCCTGTGTCGTAGCATTTGTGTAGTCCCACTTGTGGATTGGATTAGCTTGTGATTTGATTACGAAACACTTGTAGGTTCATTGGTAGAAGCCCTAAACTTTTAAACTATTAACAAGTGTGTTGTAGGTTCACTTTAATAAGACTTATCATTAAACCTCAGTTATGTGTTTGTTTGACATTTTCCTTGGTATCTTAAAATTAACATTGTTTGGTTAATTTGGTGTGTTTTGATGTGTGTGAATGCTCTTCCCTTGTGCTGAAAGATGATCTTGGGAATCAAAAAACCCTTTGAGCACATTGATTTTCACATCACACATTTGGATTTGTAAGGTTAATTAATCTTGTTTAGTGTGCTTGCATGGATGAAGTGAGTGTGTATGCTCTCCCCTAACGTTGAAAGGTGATATTGGGGATCAAAAACACCTATGGCTTACTTTTGTCCTAGAAAGAGTCAAGTATGTATGCTCTTCCCTCATGTTGTAAGGTGATCTAGGTAACCAAAAGTACTTGGTCTTATTTCCCTTTAGGGGTTTGCCTAAAGATTTCATCACCTTAGGGGATGACGTAAACCATGTGTTCTAGTGGGGCATACAAAGGGGGAGAGTGAAAGCTATACCTCAAAGAAGGACTATAATGTTTGGCTTAGCCTTGTCATCCCTTTTTTTAAGGATGCAAGGTGAAATAAAATTAGACTTGTCCATGAAAAAAATATTTTAGATAGACTCCCATTCATGGATTTAGACCTCACATGTCTTTGGGTATTTGGAGGATATCCCTAGCAACCTTGTAAATCCTAGATTAAGAAATTTCAACTGTATATATTTGTGGTGCATTGGTTAGAGATTAGCATTGAGAAGCCACTCACTCTATTCCCTTGTAATGGGGTTTGTAGGATGAGTATGCTCTCCTCTTTCACCATTGTGTGATCTAGAGTGATCAAAAGAAATTAATGCCTCATCATGGGCCCTACATTCCATGAATAGATAAGGCATTAATGGTGGTCTTACAAGTGTATACACACTCTTTTTACTAATCTAGGTTGTTGGAAATGTTTGAAGTGTTTGGAATTGTGATAGACCCATTCTTGTATGCAAAACCAAGGCCAAAAATAAGACTTAGCACATTAATCACCTTACCATTTTGCATCACCATATCAAGAGTCCAAAAACACAGATTTGATACCAATCACCACATCAAGAGTTCAAAAATGCAAATTTGATGCCAAGGATCCCAACTTAATCCCCACATTGAAACTAGACCTCTGTGATTCCAACATCATCTCATCTTACTCTAAGACTCAAGAAAAATCAATCCTTGAAACCATAGCCTAAAATACAAATCATTGTAACCCTAAGACTTTAGTCTTGATCTAGAAACCACACCTTCATATTACACCTAACCCCATCATATTTCATCACCTTCCAAATCCTAAAACCACCTTACCCTTAGAAAACCCCAAACTAAGATCCCATTATCCCAAAACACCCTTGAAAGTTTTAAACATCCCCCTTGAATCCTATTATCATGTAGAATTGCACCTAGCTTGGAGAGAGTCCAAGCATTTTAATGATACAATGAGAATGATCTCAAGGTGTGGGACCTTCCAAATTGAGGTCAGACCTCCAGAAAAGGCTGGCTCCTCATTCTAAGCCTAATGCTTAGAGAAAAATATCTAAACCTAGTGCTAATACTGTAGGGGAAAAGGGTTAGGAAGAAACTGAATAGAAATAAAGGTGATGCACCAGATTTAATGAGTAGTAGTAAGTTTAGAAGAGACACAACAATGATCTCAATCACAAAGGGAGATTTAGACAGACTTATAGGGCTGATTGAGGCTTTCAAATGAAGATCTAACCTATAGAGGAGCCATTTTACTCACAAAATAGATCACAACTTCAATTAAAACACATAAATCAGAGCACAAAAGAGGCAAGATATTGTGCATATATTGATCATGAAGGCCAGAAACTATTACAGTGTAAAACAATTCATAGCAGAAAAAGACACAATATAGCCAATTACATTTATGGGTGGATTAACCAGAAGATAGCAGAGGCCAAGCTATAGGCATAGTGAATCAAATTCTGATAATCCTGCAATTGCATTAAGAGGTCTGACTACAAAGAATTTGGCAGCATAACAACCTAGAAATTACTAACTCCTACTTCTACTGAAGATTACAATGCTTTATATAGATCAAGATCTTATGCAGAGGGTACAAACGTAGATGCACATGAACCAAGACCTGGTACACCACCATCAATGCAAATCCAGGAACCAACAATCAAGAAGATAGAGGCCATGTCTCTAGAAGGCCTACAACCCTAGAAATGGTTTCCCATATGCAAGATAGGACAAGGCATTGAAGATGAAAGCCCAAAAGTCATCCCAGACCATAAAAATATCTTCCACCGAGCCATATGAGTCGCTTCGTATTGAAGAACTGTGCCATCCTTTTGAATTTTGTCTGCAGAGCCCAACAACTGAGATAAATATTCTTAGCACCACTGACGGTTTGAAAATCCTAAGTTTGAATTGGGACCATCGGATGAAGGAATGGTTTGAAGATCGACGGCCCCGTGAGTGCTACAACATACACTTACCTTTTACTTTGGCACTGAGGCTTTAAAATACATGGCAAGATCATAGGTGCACAAAGAATCTACCCAGAAGGCGAGATTCTACCATGACACTGTGCCACCATTGATTTACAATGGTCCCACTGCAAACCTTCTTTCTTCGACACCTAGCGCCATCTGAACAAGCAAATCCTTCCTTTTAATATCCGTCATCGGATAAGGGCCCACTACGAAGATCCCACAGAGAAAGCACGAACCTGCCACTTGGTAACATCTCGCGGCCGCGCACTAGATTTATGACATCAGCAAGATTCATTGGTGATGCTGTGCTGCCATTCGATGGAATCAACGATTCAATGCCGTGACCCACCTCATATACTTTACACGTGTCATCATTCTGAAGCCTGGTGGAAGGTGATGGACCGTCCTTCATTTGGTTCCACCAAAGCATGCTAATCCTTCCACGTGGCCCCCTTTTCCTTTATCTTTTCATTCCTATTGGGAATAGGCCATGTGCCCTCATTTCACAGCTGCACAGAAGGAGGGTGACGTCACTCTGATGTGTGTTGTGAGCTCGCGATATTCAGATGCATAGGTCAAATTTTTCTTTGCAACATGGAGAAACCATCCTCCGCATAGATATTACCCTGATATCTGAGCATTAACTTAATATATAGATGCCTTTTATGAATATCCTGATGATGTCATCAGCATAAAGAACTTCTTTGAAGGGGGAATCAGGATGACATCATCAGGACATTCGCAAGGTCATGGATATTAAGAAGGATCTGGATATTAATTAAGATCTGGATGCTAAGAAAACATTTGAATATTAACTAAGGTCCACATATTGGGAAGCATCCAAATATTAGGAAATATCTAGATGATGTCATTAGGATATCCATACAAAATGACTAAGTATAAAGATGAAAATCCCTACGAAGGAAGGCATTGAAGACAAAAGGTTTCTAGGTTTCTTGCAAGGATTCTCCGGATGAGATTTTAGGGATTGTTTGCAAGGCAGAGCATGCGGATCATGAAGGATATAGGCTTTTCCTCCTTCTATTTAGGTTTTGTCTGATCAGGCAAAATATGAAAACATTTTGGCAACTTCTTAGGGATGTTTGCCTACTAGACAAATAGATTAGTGGCCTTGTCAATCCATTAGACATGGGGTCAAAAGAGACTATAACAAGAATAGAGGAGCTGAAAGAGCTGGGCACACTACCAAGGCAAAACAAAACAACGAGCAAGCATGCATCTCCTAATGAGAACACAACAGAGTGGAAGGGCACTTATTGAAAGGAATTCTAAAACATAAACAATACTAACCTAATCCTAAACTAACCAACCAAAACTAACCTTAAACAAATCCATTAACTGGTTCTTGAAAGTAGCTACCCTTCCTTAATAACTTATAATGTTTTCCATGTTTGTGGGTGGTTAAAAAGACGTGAGGGAGGGATGGGTATATGACAAATTGATAAAACACCTCCCCCAAAATAGAGGTAAACTCACCTATCCACCTGAACTACTTGTTGATGCTGCTGTCTTGTGGTGAATAAATGGCCTGACCCCACTCATTTTGATGCTCAACTTCATGCTTAGAGGTAAGCATGACAAATGGTGACTCCTCTTGATGTGTCTCCAGCTGGGCCAGATGCCTAATAGGGCATCCCCTTGAAATGACATGCAAATCAACATGTTTGATCTCATGTTGCTGCTCTGATTCTTTCCCTTGATGCTGGTTTGAATGCTTTGGCTTCTGTGGCTCTTATGGAAATATGGATGGCTCCACCCTTGGATCAAGATGCTCATGATGTTTCTCCTCAGGGAATACTGGCTTGATGTCACATCTTGAGCAGAAAAGATCTATCTCATCTTGAAAGAGGTCTTCCATCTCTTCAAAGCACATAGGAATGAGAAGATCCACTTTAGCCTCATGAACTTCTGTGTTTTCCAGAATAGGGCTACTAGCATGCTCCTTTTCATAAACTAGAGACTCATTATCATGTTTGACCTCAACCTACAACAATCTACCATCAGTTTCACTGTCCCCATGTTGCTCTAGAATTGCAGCTAACACTAACATTTGCATGCCTTCTTCATTTTCAATGTGGCTGGGTAGTTCATGGAACAAGGCAACATCATCCACCTTTGGAGTAAACTCTGTAACAACCTCTTCCACAATGCCCTCATCCTTCAGTTGTGGATCCACTAGATTTTGCTTGAGTTGTCTCTACAACTGGAACTCCTCATCATGCTACATTTGGGTTTCATTCATCTTGGTCATAGCATGGGAAAACTCCTCAAAAGAGCCAAAGTCCAGAGGATTCAACCCTACACTTGAATTAGCATTAATCTCATGCTCAACACACTGCTGCTCCATCTGATCTGACTTGATTTATTCTAGCAGCAAGTTTGAGCTTTTTGTTTTACTAGTGCATGCAGTCCCACTAATAGTTGGCTACTTCACAATAGCCTCAATTATTTCCTTTTGTGGATCATAAAACCCAGCATCTTGCTAGAAAATTGGTCTGTCCTCCACTTCTTCAGGGCTAGGGAAAGAGGGTTGACATGAAGCATGGGCTGAAAGGGCCTCTTGAAGAAGATTCCCCTGAGGGGGAATATGTTGATTTGGTGTAGGAACAAGCCTCTGTGAAGGCTGCGGGCCTCTGAAACTTGGAATTTTAAAACTGGAAGGTGGTTCTAGAGGCCTAGAGGGGGAATCTTGCTTGAAGCTTGGGATTTTGAATTTGGGAGTTGGTTCTGTAGCAGGCCAAACTTGTGCAGGAGGGAGAGGCTGTCTGAAATTGGGAATGGAGTTGGCTACTAGAGCTTCACGCCTATCTACATCAGCAAGAATTTGCCTTAACTGATCCTCAGATAAGGTTATGAGATGTATCTTGATTTGCTCTATGCAATCCTTTTCCTTTGCCTCCCTCTACTGTTGCTGAAGATGAGCCTGGAAGGCAAGCTCCTCTTGCTGTCCGTTATACTACTTGCCCTTCAAATTTCATCCAACTCTCTTTAGAACCCTAAGAGTATCTCATTCACATCACTTATGCTTCTAATATTAAAATTAAAAGGCTCCAATGATGGAGGAAGTCCCATGTCCCCTTTGATGTCATCTAAATGTCCCCTAAGCTCTAGCAGCTTAAGGTAGTCTTCTTGGGGTTGATAATAGGCACTATTTGGCTATCCAAAAGACTGAGCAAGGGTGGGAGGGAGGTAAGCGTCATGAGGATGTTGATATTCTACAGTAGCAGGGCTGTATGACATCAAATCACATGCATTTGGGGCTTGATATTGCTGGTATGGGGGCCAATAGCCTATATTTTGATCAGGGGAAGGGGAATAACCATGATTCCCATAAAAATTGACATTTTAAAGCATTGAAAAGATAGACAATCATAAGATGTCTAAATTAGAGCAACTAGGTATGCAACTAGAGAGAAACTGGATACATACCTAGAAGAGAGTCACCAGGTGATTGAGATGCTTCTAAAAGTTGAATAGACCAGGAAAACCACCAAAATCGTGATCCTTGATGAATTTTTAAGTGCTTGGACTGGCTACACCACTAGGTTTGTTTAGCAGAGTCACCATGGTGTTTGAGAGACTACCTTGAACGACAAGATACACTAAAGAGCACACCAAAACTCTTCAATGGATGATAGAGTTCATCAAACTAGTTCCACTGGGTGTGCTAGAAACTATTATCATGTAGAATTGCACCTAGCTTGGAGAGAGTCCAAGCATTCTAATGACACAATGGGAATGATCTCAAGGTGTGGGACCTTGCAAATTGAGATCATACGTCCAAAGAAGACTGGTTCCTCATTCTAAGCCTAATTCTTAGAGAAAAATATCTAAACCTAGTGCTAATACTGCAAGGGAAAAGGGTTAGGAAGAAACTGAATAGAAATAAAGGTGATGCACCATATTTAATGAGTAGTAGCAAGTCTGGAAGAGACACAACAATGATCTCAATCACAAAGGGAGGTTCACACAGACTCATAGGGATGATTGAGGATTTGGGATGAAGATCGAACCTATAGAGGAGCTGTTTTACTCACAGAATAGATCACAACTTCAATTAAAACATAGAAATTAGAGCATAAGAGAGGCAAGATATTGTGCAATCATGAAGGCCATAAACTATTATGGTGCAAAATAATTCATAGAAGAAAAAGACACAGTATAGCCAATTACATTCATGGGTGGATTAACCAGAAGACAATAGAGGCCAAGCTATAGGCCCAGAGTCAAATTCTAATAATCCTACAATTGCACTAAGAGGTCTGACTACAAAGAATTTGGCAACATAACAGCCCAGAAATTACTAACTCCTACTTCTACGAAAGATTTCAATGCTTTATATAGACCAAGATCTTATGTAGAGGGTGCAGAAGTAGATGCATAGGAACCAAGACCACCAATGCCACCATAAATGCAAAGCCAGGAACCAACGACCAAGAGGACAAAGGCCATACCTTTGGAAGACCTACAACCCTAGAAATGGTTGCCCATACACAAGATAGGATAGGGCATTGAAGATAAAAGCCCAAAAGTTGTCGCAGATCATAGAAATATCTGCCATCGAGCCATAGGAGTCGCTTCACATTGAAGAACTGCACCATCCTTCTAAATTTTGTCTATAGAGCCCAACAACTGAGACAAATGCTCTCGGTGCCACTGATGGTTTGAAAATCCTGAGTTTGAATTGGTACCGTCGAATGAGGGAATGGTTCGAAGATTGACAGCCCTGCGAGCTCTGTAGCATACACTTACCTTTTACTTCGATGTTGAGCCTTTAGGATACATGGCAAGATCTCGTAGGCGCGCAAAGAATCTACCCAATAGGTGAGATTCCACTATGACACTACACCACTATTGATTTACCATGGCCCCACTGCAACCCTTCTTTCTTTGACACCTGGCCATTTGAATGAGCGAATCCTTCCTTTTAATATCTATCATCGGATAAGGGCCCACTGCGAAGATCCCATAGAGAAAGCATGAACCTACCACTTGCCAACATCTCGTAGTCACGCACTGGATTTAAGATGTTAGCAAGATTCATTAGCGACACTATGCTGCCATCTGATGGAGTCAATGATTCATGCCGCAACCCACCTCATATACTTTACATGTGTCATCATTTTAGAGCTAAACAGAAGGAGATGGACAATCCTTCATTTGGCTCTATGGAAGCATGCTAAATCTTCCATATTTTCCTTTATCTTTTCATTCCTGTTGAGAACATGCCATGTGCCCTCATTTCACAGCTACGTAGAAGGAAGGTGACATCACTCTGATGTGTGCTATGGGCTCGCAATATCTGGATGCACCTGTCAAATTTCTCTTCATAGCATGGAGAAACCATCCTCCACAAGGATATTAACCTAATATCCAGGTATTAACTTAATAACCAGATGCCTTTTATGAATATCCTGATGATGTCATTGTTATAAATAACTTCTTTGAAGGAGGGATCAGGATGACGTCATCAGGACATTCACAAGGTCATGGATATTAAGAAGGATCCAAACATTAATTAAGATTCAGATGTTAAGAAAACATCTAGATATGAACTAAGGTTCGCATATTGGGAAGCATTTGGATATTAGGAAATATTCAGATGATGTCATCAGGATATCCATACAAAACAACTAAATATAAAGATGAAAATCCCTGTGAAGGAAGGCACTGAAGACAAAAGGTTTCTAGGTTTCTTGCAAGGATTGTCCGGATGAGATTTTAGATATTTTTTGCAAGGTGGAGCATGAGGATCATGAAGGATATAGGATTTTCCTCCTTCTATTTAGGCTTTCTTTGATCATATTTTTTTGTTAGAAGTACGGGAACATGAATATTTTGGGGCTAGACAAACTATGACAACAAATCCTTAGATCCAAATCCACCCATCCTAAATCAATCTTTGGAACCTTAATCCTTAGGTTCCAAGAAATCTAATCATCTTTAGGAAATTAATTATCCTTAGGTCCCCAAATTTAATCATCCATTATCATCTTAAGGATTCAAAGTGTGATGACTTAATAGTCCAAGTCCCTTCCACACAATCGCTATCCAACAAAAATACAATCATCTTAACCTTGATCCAAAACCTAAACCCCTTCATCCTTAAGACAAACTTTAATCTACTCTCAACCATGATTCAAACCCTAATCAACCCATTCATATAATCATAATCTAAAACCCTAATCCACTCTAGCCTTTCAACCTTGATCCAAACCCTAACCCACTCCATCCTTCCAATCCTAATTCAAATCCTCATCAATATAACTCTTCCAACCCTAATCTAAATCCAAATCCACCCATTCTTTGAATCCTAATACAAACCCTAATCCACTATGTCCTTCCAACCCTAGCTCAAAGCCACATCAATCCTTATACACTCAAATCCATCCTTGTCTAAATCCAATCAAATATCAAGATGATAAAGTCATAAAATCCAAAGTCAAGATCAACCCCCATCCATAAACCATAAACCCTAAATCAGTTTCAAGTCCCAAATCCAAGGGTCAAGTTATCTATCCAAAATCAAACTTTTCTTAAGGACCTAGATCTCTTAAAAACTAATTAATTGAGTTAATCCACGGCCTTGTACATAATAAAATCCAAATCAATCATCATATAGGGTTTTGAGAGATAATTGGACTAATTTTCAAGTTTGTGGGTCCCTTTAATGTAGATTCCACCCAACCTTGGCAACTATGCCCATCAAAAACATCCTTCAAATAAAAACACCACTAATCCTTGTCACCTTTTCTTATAAAAAATCCCTTTAAGTAGAAATGGCGTCCGTCCTTGGTGCTTGTGCCTATAAAAAATCTCTTCAAGAAAAAAACACCACCCATCCTTGGCACCTATTCTTGTAAAAAAATACCTTTAAGCAAAAATGCCATGCATCCTTAGCACCTATGCTTGTCAAAACATTCTTTTAGGTAGAAACACCACACATCCTTTGCACCCGTGCCTATCAAAATATCCTTTTAGGTAGAAACTCCTTGCATCCTTGGTTCCTACACCTATAAAAACATCCTTTTAGAAAAAAATTCCATGCATCCTTGGCACTGACATTTGTCAAAACATCCTTTTAGGTAAAAACACCATGCATCCTTGGCACTTGTACCTGTCAAAACGTCCTTGTAGGTAGAAATTACACCCATCCTTGGTGCCTATGCCTATATAAACATCCTTTTAGGTAGAATTGTCAAAACATCATTTTGGTGGAAATTCCATGCCCTTGTGATGTTTCTGCATACTTTGTGGCCTTTGTATAATTAACTTGTAGGTATTCTCCTTCTGAAGAGCATAAATTTTGCATATGGAATTTGTTTTCTACATTCTTATAGGTGTTGGAAAGATAATTTATAGAACTTTATAACCATCAAACTAAAAAAATAATCATAAAAAATCCAATTGTTTAGCCACCAAAATCCCTTAACCTAAATGAAGGTCCAAATAAAACCATCATCATGCTCCCTCAAGGTCCTAGACTTTAATCACATCATCATCAATTGAAACCACTCAAAATTCCCCAAGGTCCTTGAATTTTACTTCAAATCAAAGAAAAAATACAAATCAAATCCAAAGTCCAAATCATCCATAATCTAAATCATCTAAATTATCATAATCTTAAGCCTAACCAAAACAAGCGTCATGGACCCTTGGTTTGACAAGTTCATTGAGCAAGCTAAAACCCCACTTATGAGTGATTATGATGATAGTCTCATTGATCAAGAAGAGTATGATCCATTTAAACATGTATATGGTGATGATAGCCTAACAGATCAAGAAGAATATCCTAGTGAACCTTATGATATTTTAGAGCCGAACATGACAATGCCTATATAGATTCCATCACCATGAGCAAATTCTCCCATAGATTCAATCATAGACTCATGAATACCTATATCCATCAATAATACTTAAAACAAGCACATGCTAGTACTAGCTACCCAATTAACCAAAATTAAATGTCCATAAGTCATCCTCATACCAACCTTGGCAAGGGAAACAACATTTTAGTACAAGATCCTATCAAAAGATTTATGGCCAAACTCCAAACCCTAGGTGAACAACTAATAACCATAAATCATCCACCTTCCAAACCTTCACCATCTAAATAATCAAACCCGTCCTATCAAAAGCAATATTATATACAATCCTATCCACCATCTAACCCCTCATATCAAAACCAATCCTATCAACCCCCCAATCATCAACCCAATCCAATCCCATCCAAGAAACATATATAGGATCTTATCCAAGGACTCTTAGCAAAGGATAACCATATACCTATAAATCATAAAGTCATTGAGCCCACATATATCAATTCTACCCAAGAGTCACCTAGTACCATGCCTATCCATTATGCACTCCCATGCCTGTGAACCTTATCAAAGATCCTTCTAAACCTATCCAAAGTTAAACACCATCATGTCAACATCTTGTTGTCATCCATTCACAACCTATCAATCCCATCCAAGAAACCTCTATCCCCATCCAAACTCAAGAGCTATGTCAAGAACCAAATACAAAGCACGATCAACCTTGCCCATCACCAAATCTAGATCAGATTGTTAGATGGAAAAGGGAGACTTAGCTTAATAGGTTAAACTAGATCAAACTCTCTTCTATCAACATTAGAACACAAACTGAGCTTGGCTTCTACATTTGAGGGAGAGCCAAACTACAGGGGTTTTGTCCCTTTTTTGCATAAAGGAGTGTTAACTAAATTCAACCAATCAAACTAGGGAAAATCATGAAACCCTAATTCAACAAGATTGACCAATAAATGACTATCAGAAATACATACATGAATTCTAAAAAGATAGTAGAGATCAGGGGAGAGTACAGAATCAGAACCTAGGCCTAAAAACCAGGAGGTACTAGGGCGCTGGACACCCTAGACCCAAATTAGGGTTTTTTCAGAAGTTTAAACTTTACCTGATCTATACCTAAAATCTCAGTCTTCTCTCTGGCTGGTGTCTTTTAAAACCTGTTAATTAACTTGCACACACAAAACAAGGGAAAAAGTGTTGTCACTATGTAGGATCTTGCTTTAGTCAAGCCCTCATTTTCGTATTCCTACCTCAAGGATAGCCAAGATTAGAACAAGATGTTGTGTGTGCTCAGAAACCCTCAGTGTGAGTAGAAACATGCAATATATATTCAAATATATCAAACCTAACCCTAGATGACTCAACCAAATAGGATAGGATGATAAAAGAGATGCTTCACTCAAGGAAACATACAAGTTCACCTCAAGGATGAAGATTCATTGAAGGTTTGCTGAATAAGAAGGCGATGCAACCATATCCTAGGAGGGTACTCAAGCCAAGCTCTAGTTGGTGGTTCCAACCCCCGCCAATCATGAAAAGTGCTTCAACCTAGGAATGGCGAGATAGACTTAAGATCTCACTTCATAGCCTTCACAAAATCCTTCCAAGAGAAAAGTCCTTCAACTTCATCAAAAGTAACTTGAAGTAATTCAAGAGCATAATATTGCATAAAGAGATTGTATTCCAAAATGTCGATCAAATTCTTCTAGTTTCAAATGAGGAGGTCACTTGTTTCTATACAAGGCCCTAGAAATGAATAATTCAAATTAAAGAGCTGACAACACGTGCCAAAAACCAAATTTGAGTTTAGGGTTGGCTTAACCAACACAAAGGATGACTCATGGACTTAATTTGCCTCCCTAAAAACATAAGAGGGACCAGGGTACTAGGCTCCCTAGGACCTTTGGGAAAATTAAGTTACAAGCCCGTATTTTATGTAGAGCTAAACCCAAAATTTAAATTAGTTTTTAGGTCACGGCCAAAATTTAACCAGAATTGCGATATTTCATGAAATCGGGGCCCAATCAGGACTTTAGGGTAGACCTAAAAATTGACTAGGCTAGAGATCACTAAAGGATGTGCTAAAACATAGTGAAATTGTGCTTGCACAACCAAGGAGCATAGTTTACGACATAACATTTAGCCCCCACTTTAGCAGTCATATGACACTACATGCATATGCAAGTTAAAGTATAGGAAAGTAAACATTTGTAAAAAGGATATAATAAGGATAATGTAGAGGATGCAAATCATCATCAAGCAAGAGGGTGAAGCCTCCATTCTATAATCCTACAAAACCATAGAGTCAGGAAATCACAACCTGCAACAAGATTATGTTAGTGGTGTGAAATCATCTTGCAACCAATGGATGTATGTATTAGTCCAAAATCTAAAAATGGAAAAGTGAGTGAGACATGATCAGAGAAAAATTCGTGGGTAGATATATGCCCCATGTTTTTGCTTGCTTCTTTAGAATGTAGAAATATGGTGGCGATCTTTCCACTTCAAATTTCTATAGAAATGTTGATGAATATGCTTTGGTAGGGTGACTTCACTAAATAACGCCAGGATAAAAATGATATGATTGTAGAGATGGTGGACTAGGACTCCAATGCAATAGACAGTGCTCAAATCCAAGCTCACTAGTCTAAGTTATATATGTTTGAATGAAGAGAGGAACATGTATTTCAACCCTAAATAGTAATTAGGATTTCTGACCTTTTACTGTAAATAGTAAGATGAGCTCACTTTTTACCATTCATTTGAGTCTTTGAGTTTTGAAGTAGTTGGAGCAAAGAGGAGAGCAATCATGCTGAGCTGAAGGCCATATTGACCACTGAGGTTGCACTACGGAGCCAAGTAGCATAGGGGCTAGACGAGCATGAGGTAAGATTCTATCCAACTTGTGCTTTTCATTTATGCTATTATTATAATAGTATTTTTATTATTTTTTGTGCCAAAATGGGCCTAGGAGATAGATGTTGCCATCCTAGGGTGCCATTGACCTCCTTGGGCACCCTAGACCTTTCTGAGTGCACAGGTTCTCCCTGAGCACCCCAGTCCTTTCCGGGCAACTTGGTTCAAGATCAAGGATAATATTGATTTCTTTGATTGCTTTTTATAACTTTGGGATTTAAATTTGATGTATACCTTGTTGATGATGTTTTAGGTACCCCTAGGGATGTGAGAGCATTCTGGTGGCCATTTATACATATTATTGCATAGCCATGTAGGTACACTTATTGACATAGAGAAGGGACATCTTTGAGATGTCAGATTGTGGTGAGTGTATACGATGCCCACGATGACATATCATTGTATGATGTTGATAGCGCTTATGGAGTGGTTGAACTCAGATACTTCCACCTTTCATCTTGTAATGGGGGAGATGATGGTTACACTAGAGGATGTGTATTAGATCGTTCGATTACCCGTGTGAGGTGAGACAATTAGGATCATCGAGTAGAGGTCCGAGGACTATACCCAAGCGTGCCAAATGTACTACCTTGGTCACACCATGTCATAGAGTGATTGACGACACATTGATATTCGATGGTTGGAGCAGGGTGCTATTGTTACACCTATCATACGTTGCATCATGATCGCTACCATCTTATTAGTTGTCACACCAGATGGGAGACACACTCACCTTCATAGGAGCCTTGCCCATACAATTATTGTGATGGAGGAGCATAGGATGATGTAATCCTGGGGATGAAGTATGTTAGCTCACTTGTATTATGATCTGGGTCACTATGTGCATTATGACATTATGAGGCACACAACTTGATGGTATACATGCTCCTACAGGTGTGGACATTTGAGCATATCACATGCACATGACCAATGGGGTATCTAATAGAGCCTATCAGGACGTGTCCATGAGCATACACCTACAAGATAAGGAGACCATGGAGATGGGGTGATTTGTTATATTAGAGAGTTGTATTTGATAGGCTACAACCAAAGGTCATCTTGTGGAGACCATACATGACTTGTAGGATATGGATGGGACATACTCGACAACTAGTGAGGATTCAAAGAGATCGGTTTTTAGCCAATCACAAAGATAACATCGTAGTTGCATTCTATTATGATAGGATGGTGAGGTAGTTTGGTCAAGTGGAGGGAGTTCCTATCAGATGTCCATTCTACACTCAGTCCACACATCACGAGGTGCAGCCTTGTGATCAGGCATGACTTACCATTATAGATGTGGTGTTGAGTAATCCTGATGATATTACAGAAGATGATGATCCTGTCTCTAAGGCTGACAATGTGGGTGTTAGCCCAACATATACAACTTGGTGGGAGATAACTCGTCCAACTCCAGTCTTTCCTGCAGGTCATCCCACAGGTGATCCTAGATCTTGGGTAAAGTAAGGGGATGAGTTAGAGGAGTGGGAGGGAGACAACATTAGATAGCATGGTAGACATGATGATGATGATGATCCACCAGTGCTAGTTTTAGGGTCGAGAGGGAGATGACGCTAAGGAGCAAAGAGTGTAGGTGTTGTTGAGGATAGACCTAGGGTTTGACCTGGAAGCCTACAACCTCTATAGACTGCCAATGGAGTGCAATGTTGATTCAAGTGTAGGGAGTTGAACAGTGGTGCCACTACAATGCCCCCAACAGTGGAGATGACTACAGACATCAACTCATTCACTATTCTAGTTGATTAAGATTGGCAGGATGGTGATCTTGGTGAGTATTTTATTATTGTACTTATGTTTGTTAAGATGTTGAATGTATTATATGATTTTGACTAAGATATTGATATGATTTTTTGTCTATGTTCGGCAGTTGGTAATAGGGAATGGCGTGACCTTGTGGGTCAAGTCATAGTCTTGATGGTACCCACTAAGTTGATTGAGCAGCTAGTGCAGGCTTGTTATAGGTAATCACACATAGTGGGTTGACATGAAGAGTTATTCAATCCTATCGCATGGCTGAGAGTAGCCTATGAGGAGAGACAGGTGGAGTAAGATTAGTTAGAGGTTGAGAGAGACTAGGCGATGCAGAGAGTAGAGGATGATGAAGAGGCACATGATGCACTTCAGATACAACTAGATCAACATAGATCAACAATGAAATTTGGGTTAGATCATGCTTTAACTAGTTATCTACAGGCAGAGGTGGACCGACTATGAGCTAAGAGAGATCAACTTCAACAACTTTATACAAATTCCACATGGGAGGTGGGAGAGCTTAGAGGTGAGCTTAAGGGCATATGATCATAGAGTACCTCTAGGAGTTACTCATGATTAGTAGCCTCACATAGATAGCCTTCCATCACTCAGGCTCCACCAGGTCATAAGGGATCTGGATGCCATGGTCCAGCACCTTGATGAGATTTTATTTATTGTATTATGGTTCACTATATTTTGATGTAGTGGTGGATTTTTGATTATCATGTACTCAAACTCTTATGATATATAGATATAAGATTTTGATTGATGCTTATTGTGTTATGATTTGATTTAAGATTAGATTCTATATGTGATTTACTTATCATGTAAATGCAAAAAAGACCTAATGTGATTGAAATGTATGCCGAAATTAAATGTGATTGTGAGTTGTGTAAACAACTATATCTAATTGTTTAACAAATGTAATAATGATTTAATTGATACATATATGTGATTGAAGAATCTAATAGACACACATATGTTTGATTAGACATTATTAAGGTGTATACACATGTTGAGATAATTCAATTATGATCCAATTAAAATTAACATTGTTAAATTAGATACGACAATTATTATTGAACATGGTACAAAACTAACATACTATATGCTAACAACCAAGTAATTTTCTAAACTAAGAAAATACCTTAATGAATCAAGACAAATTGCATTTTTGTTAGGATTGATGCAAAAAATGTATCATTGAATTTTTTTAATTTACTATCTAACAATCATTTGCTTTAGAAGTAAATGTTATCATATGAATGAAAGTAAAGATTAAGCATGATATCGATACAAATGCAAGGCATTAATAGGCTCTTTGAGAGGTGTACCATGCATATCAGATAATCTATACACTCCCAATCCAAAGACTTTATTGATGATGTATGGTCGTAGCCAATTCGGGTTGAATTTCCCTTTTTCGCCAGGAGGTGCATTGACATTGCATTGATAAAATCAGAGTACTAGATCTCCAATCTCAAATGAACGATTAATAACACATTCATTATACGAGTGTTGAAAATTCTTTTGATGGGCTTGGAGATGTTTAAGAGCGTGTATGCATTGTTCATTGAGCATTTCAAGTTGTTGATGTCTTTGTTCTCTTTGAGTATTTTCATCGAGAACACCATTAAGAGAAATTTTTAATGAAGGAATTTCTAACTCCAAGGGCATGATTGCATCAACACCATATGCAAGGTTGTATGAGGTAGTACCTATAGCCATATGAACACTCATTTGATAAGCCCATAATGCATAAGATAGTTGAGTATGCCAATTCTTTTGATGTTTCTTAATAGTTTTTTGAATAATTTGTCTAATTACTTTGTTAGAAGATTTTGCCTGGCAATTTGATTATGGATAATATGGCATAGAGAAGTGATGTTGAATATGATATTTCTGAAGGAATTTCTTCACATATTTGTTCTTAAATGATGCACCATTATCAAAAACCAAAATGGAAGGACTACCAAATCGAAAGATTAAGTTGTTTTGGATGAAATGACAAATTAATTTAGCAGTTGTGGATCAGAGAGGGACCACTTCGACCCATTTCATGAAGTAGTCAATGGCTATGAGAATGAAAGTATATACTTGAGAAGGAGGATAAATTTTTCAATAAGATCCAATCCCCACACAGAAAATGGCCAAGGTGAAACTTGAGTATGAAGTTCTTGGGTAGGAGATTGAATGAGAGTGTTTTGTTGTTGACATTGCGGGCACTTTTTGACAAAGGCAAAGGAATCTCGTTCCATGTTTTACCAATAGTAACCCATACAAAGTAATTTTTGAACTAGAAATTTCCCAATGAAATGTCCTCTATAGGCACTTGAATGTGCCTCTTCTAGGGCAATTGGGATCTCAGATTTGTTAAGGCAATGAAGGAGAAGACCCTCAAAGCTTCGTCAATATAGTATGTTTGATAAGATTATATAGAGTGTTGCAATTTTGCATATGCGAATTTAGGCATTTTTTGATGCTAGATTAGGAAAGGTACCATCACATAAATATTGGAGTATATGGAAGATCATTCATATGAATCTATGTTATCACAAAAGACAATATCAGAAGATATTTTAGATATTGAAGGTGATTTGATATTATGAATTATAAATTGATAATCTATAGAAGGATCATAAAGGGATATAAGGGAAACAACACTTGCCATTTCATTTGCATGATGATTGTCTTTTCATGGAATTGTATCAATTGTAAAGGATGAGAAATTCTTCAATAATGATAAGGCCAAGTCTCGATACTGAGATAGCTTATCTTTCTTTTATTGATAAGATCCAATGACTTTCCTTATGATAAATTGTGAATTGCCAAATGTACAAATGTGTTTAGTGTTGAGAGACAAAGTGACATGCAAGCCAACAATAAGGGATTCATACTTTGCAATGTTATTGGTACATAGAAAGTGAGACAATAAGATAGAGGAATCAACTTTTCTAACAGAGGTATTAGTTTAACACCAACACTGGAGCTAGTTTGACATCTAGAACCATCAAAGAATAACTTCCACTTGTCATCACCATCCAGGGAGAGGATTTGATCATTAGGGAATGACTCTTGATTTAAAATATAGGATGGTGAAGGAGCTTCAACTAGGTGGTCGGTCAATGCTTGATCCTTAATTGCCTTTTGAGAGATAAACTTAAGGTTAAATTCCATTAAAAAACATAACCCACTTCGCTAAATGTTCTAAAAGATCTTTTTCAGAAAAGAGATGTTTTAAAGGATCAAATTTTACAATTACATTAATTTCAACATTTAGGAAATAATGTCTCTATTTTTGTGTTGCAAAAACAAGAGCGAGGCACTGCTTTTCTATCGTAGAATATCACACTTCATAATCAAGAAAGGTTTGACTGATGTAATAAACAATGCGTTCTTTTCCATTGTCATAATTTTGTGCTAACAATATTGTGAGAGCATTAGGAGATGCAGATGTGTAGAGAATAAAGGGTTGTCTAGAGATGACAGGTTGTAATATAGGAGGTGGTGTTTAGGGCAAAATTTTTCTCCACGAGATTAGGTTTGAGTATGGTTGTATGGAGGAGAGTACAACATAGGGATGAGATGGATCTATGCATTATTTGCCATGACCTTGATGAAAGATAATAGATCAAAACTAGAGGGGAAAATACATTAAAGAAGAGTCCAATCTATAGTCAGTCAAAAAACATTTCATTAGCACCTTTGCCAATATAGAGGTAGCTACAAATCTATATCTAAAATATTTAGACATAATTTAATAACTCAAGAAAAACATTTAAATATGAATAAGAAATGGAAGTAGAGCTTGACACTTCTAGTCAGAATTCCTATCATGTTTTTTGAGCATCTAAACAAATCTTGTGGATCTTTCTTACCAGATTCAGGTTTAGACCCAACTAGAAACATTTCTTTTATGTAACCTTCAGTGTCTTATGACTGGATACATGGAAATCCAAACATGAGTGTTAGAAGGTATCCTCAAGAGGTATCTGATGGATTTCTTTAGAGTACTCAAACTCAAGGTTTATATATTAGTGATAGGTATCACACAAGTGATGATTCAATTCAGAGTCCTCCTTTGTACAAAAATTGCCTTGAAAAAGTTCAAAGACAACCTCACAAAGCTTCCTCATCTATTCAAAGTTGGTCATTTGGTGGAAGCCCAACATCACCACAAGCATCACAAGCCTACCCATCTGATGTACTTTATTTCTATTCCCTAGGAAAGCCATATGGTTCATTTGGAAGTGGCTACAGTAGCAACTAGCTAGAGACAGGGTTGAAATACATGTTGTAGGAACTAGAGACAACAAGAAAAGTAAAGCGAACTGCCACATGGGGATATAAGAAAACTCCTTGTTGCATGTGCAAAATCTATTGATGGCAATGATTCAATCAACATTGACAAACTAGTTGCATCATTAAGGCATATGCTATCAGTAAGTGACCATCCAATACAAAGGTTGGGTACATATATGGTAGAAGGTCTTGTGGCAAGGATGGTTTTCTCCGGAACAACAATTTACAAAGCATTAAGGTGTAAAGAACCTGCTAGTGTAGAGCTCCTGTCATCTATGAAAATCCTCTATGAAGTTTGCCTTTATTTCAAATTTGGTTATATGGCTGTAAATGGTGCCATCACAGAAGCATTCAAAGATGAAGATAGAGAGAACATTGTGAAGTTTTCCTTTTAGCCGCATCATTTACTTGATGAAAGTGTAAACAAAAGCAACCATTGAGATTGAATATTATAGATGGTTTATGGAGACCCTAAGCTATTACATTGCTATCTTTGAATATCTTGAAGTGACTCTTCTAAGAGAGAGCAAGGAGCGGATCAATGTTGAGCAGCACTATCTGTCATGTGGAAATGATGCACAAGTGCACAAAGGCAAAAGAAAAGTGTTTCCAAAGGTTTGTGAGCTCACAAGATTAATCCACATTAAATGATCTCGCATACTCGCATGTTAGCAAAGAACTATCTCACTTGAAGCTGTAATAAAGCACGTGTGGCACATGTTCCTTGAATCCGTGAAGAAGTTTTGTACATTGATTGCAAGTACTTCATGATGTGGTGGACTATTTTAAAGGCATAGACTGTTGATTTGAATCCATATCAGCGGTGGAAATTAAAGCCCAATGCCTTGCAACTAGTAATGAGCCTGGTCAGTGTGATCAAATCAATAATGCAAAATGTGTTAATATGATAAGTCAAGACTCAAAATGGATATAGTGAAATAATGGGTTGGGAGCTTTACAACTTGAATTTAGAGTCTCGAGGTCAAAGTCAAACCAATCAAATGAATAGGATTTCATGATTTTTAAGGAGGAAAACAAATTGTAATAGTAGTATCAATCTCAATTCAAATTAACAGACTAGATTGATTTGAGAAAATGTGTTTCAAGAAGGATCCAATCTGTTAGAAGACACAAGTCCCCAAAGTTGCAAATATTAATTGAAAAATCAAAATGTGTAACCAAATGTTGTTTTGGGTCCTAGGCCGACATATGTTTATTTTCCTTTATATGGAACTAGGAAGATTGTAATAAGGGTCTCTTTTGGGCTTCAGATACAAAATTATCCACCTCTTTTGGGGAGTATTTTCTATAGAAAGGCTCATATTGTCAGGATTATAGAGGATAATGTTTCCTGTAGGTGATCAAATTTTTGTATGACATATTTCAATTCAGATTGCATTATATGAATAATAATGTATGTGTATGTTTCTTTCAACTATCTCCTTGGATGTATGGATATTTCTTTTAAACAGAAGATCAAGGGTCTATGTGTTTATCTATGCAGATTTCCTAAGTTGCATTTTTTTTTGATTTAAGTGAAACATGGAGGATTGTGTATTCTTTTAAGGATTTGTAGGTAGAATTGTAGGAAATACTCTTTCTTGGGTGTGTCATTGTCAGACAGTGATACAAGTATACCCTCTGAGTTTGAAGTTTTGATGTCAAAAGGAAACATTTGCATTGTGAGATTTGACTCTGTTGCCTTGATAAAACACCAATCTAAGGATTTATTTGCCCAAAGATCTAGAAGAACACTGAATTTTAAAGATAAATTATTTGAATCAATTTATTTTGTGAGTTGTTTTAGTTTGTTTAAAGCATGTTCTTCAAATTTAGCAATGAGAAAGTCTCCAAGAACTTTGCCAGTTTTGGGATAATTTTACAAATCTTGGTGCAAATCTATGAGAACATTTTTGCTTGATATAGTGAAAGACAAATCTGTTGACATTGTAATAAGGGATACCCATAGGTTTGGTAGAATATGAAGTGCAGGGGAGATAGGTGTAAATAATCTCTCATTCAATGGCCAAGTCTCCTCTTGAATCTGAGTATAAGAAGTGGCAAATCTTTAGGATTTAGTGAATGCAGATTTGAGAACCAATAGGAGGATTGGCTAAGTAGTTTTATAGATCATCAAAATATTTCTAGCAATCCTTATCCCAATCAAAGTTAGATTCTTTCTTAATTAGTTGTGTGAAAAGGTGAGTCCTATCCGCGAGTTGTGAAACAAATCAAATGAATGGCCTATATCTTCCCTTATAAACTACAAAGTTGTGAAAAGTTTTTATGATGTGGCATGTTGACAATGGTGTCATTATTTTTCATATCCACCTCAATACCACGATGTGAAACTATGAATCCCAATAGCTTAGTGCTATCAATGCCAAAGACACATTTACAAGGATTCAAGCACATGTATTTATGTATATGTTCAAAGATTTGACTGAGAATTTTGATGTGATCCTAGCACAAATCAAACTTGGCCAGAATGTCATCGACATAATCCTCTAAAATGTTATGCATTAAATCATGAAAGATAAGTGTCATAGAACATTGATAAGTCACACCAATGTTCTTTAATTTGAACAACATGTTAACCCAACAAAATGTTCCCCAAGGAGTTATAAAAGCTTTTTTATATTGATCTTGAGGATTGATGAATATTTGATTATAACTAGAGAAACCATCCATAAAGGAAAGTAAGGCACGACCTATAGTGGAATTGACAATCATATCAATATTAGGAAGAGGAAAATCATCTTTTAAATATGCTTTATTTAAATCTCTAAAGTTAGTGCAAATTTGAATACGGTTGTCAGGTTTAGCAACAACCACAATATTTGAGATCCAAGGTGAGTATTCAATAGGGCAGATAAAGCCAACTTGTAGAAGCTTCTCTATCTCATCTTTGACTAACAATGTGACCTTAGGATTCATCTTGCGAATCTTTTGTTTCATAGGTTTAGCATCAGGATGAATAATATTATTATGTGTTACCACCTTAGGCTCAATGCCAAGGATGTCAGAATATTTCCAAGCAAAGAGGTCAAGATAATCACGGAGAAGAGAAGTAAGTTCTTGATTTTCTTCAAGATTTAGACAATTTCCAATAGGGATAACTTTTTCAGGGTTATCCTTGTGCATCAATAGATTGATAGTCTTTCCATTAAGGAGAGTACTATGATCTGGGACATTAGGAGGATGAAGGGATTCCATAGGTGATTCTTGAGATGCTGAGGTATCATTAGATAAACAAGCATCTTTCCCAAAGTATGATTTCACATTTCAACAATAATGAAAACCATGATCATGATGGTAACAAGGAAAATGATCATAAGATCCTAGGAAATCAACCAAAGCTTCATCTATTGGAAAACTATCCAAGGGAATATTGCTAGAATCACAACTTGTGTCGATTAATTCCAGATATACCTAATTAAGTGTCAGAATATGGTTTGTAGATGATGAAATTGTGTTTACATTTAGATTAGGATGACGATTGGCTTTAGTGGGTTGTAAAGGATAGTATCCGAGACTAAACAATGAGTAATGTGGATTAGCCTCTAATGGGACTTTAATACCCTATTCCTTTATACCAAAACCATTGCTATTGTATCCACATTGAGAAATAATTTGAAAACCATGACCATAAATAGATGCCATTTTTGAAGAGGAAGGAGGTGGATCATAGGTCTCTTATTTTGTAGTATAAGAGTAAGTGTTATCATCATTGCTTTTTACAATAATCTTAGATTTGTCATGAGCAAATTTAGGAGAAGAAATTGAAGCAACCTTGTAATTTTCTGGCTTTGAAGGTGAGACTTTATATTCACCCACAAAGGTAGGTGTAAAGTTTAACAAACTCCAATCATCACCAAAAAGTGTATTCGAAGGTGAATTAGATTTTTCTACAATAACCTCCATGAGGGGAGATGATTTAACTTTAGAATGAGATGAAATTAGAGTAATAGGATTGAAATATTGTTGATTTTTAGCTTCAGTTTGTAGACAACTTTCCCGAATCAGATCAACTTCAATTGTTTAGATCTTATTTCCATAAACAAACTTGATTGATCAATCAAGGGTAGACGGGATTACCCCCATGGCATGAATCCAGAGTCTATCGAGAAGAAGATTGTATGAAAGAAAAGTAGGAATGACATGGATAAGGGTAGATAAAGTCACAGGACTAGCCTTAATAGGTAAGGTGATAGTACCCAATGATTGTCTACCAACATTATCAAAGCTATGAATATTAAGTTTATCTAGTTGAATGAGAGATGTATCAACATTGATTTTATGTAACAAGTTTATGCCACAAACTTTAAGACCTGATCCACCATCAATCATAGTACGTCTAACCCTTATTTATTAATAATGATGAATATCATAAGAGGCTCATATTGGTTTTTCAATTCTATGGGAGGTAATTCATGTTGTTGAAAAATGATGTCTATTTTTGTCACATGCATACAATCTAACAGGGTGGCTACATCATTCAGATTAACAACAGGTGGAACAATCATCTTTTGTAAAGCTTCTTGGAGCATTTTGTGGTATGTAGGTGATGTTTGTATCAATTCCCATAGAGAGATCTTTGCAAGAGTAGTGTGAAGCTGCTCAACAAGATCATAATTAGGGATAACTTTAAGGAACCCCCCTAAAAAAACCAATAAAATCCTAGTGAATCCTAGCCCGAGGACAAAAAATGTTGGCGAATCATGCCTATTTTTGAAAAAAATAATAATTTCATTAGCGAATTTTCTCAAATTTGTCGACATTATGTTTTTATTGGCAAATTGTTTATAGATTTGAAAAAAAAATAATTTCATTGGCAAATTATAGTTTTATTCCAAAAAAAAAAAAAAAAAGGTGGCGAATTGTAGTTGTATTCCAAAAAATAAAATAAATTAGGTGGTGAATTATATAGATATTAAAAATTAAAAATAAATTATTTGATGAATGTGCTAGCAATTTTTTGAAAAATCATAATATGGCTGGAGAAAATATCAAATGCTAAATTATAATGATTAATTTACTTGGTGAATTTATAGCTTAGAAAAATATTTACATTTAGATCGATGGATATTCAACATCAGAGATTAACAACATCAGTTTTATTCCAGGTTGCAGTTTTGATACACCCATCTTTCTACATAAAGTCTCTAGAATAGAGACAAGTGTCAATGATGGAATGATTTAGATTAATGAAAATTAATAGATAATAATTTAATAAAAGAAAATTTAAAAGCATACATAAGAAGAATATAGATTGATCCACCATAACACAAAGTTTATGACTTTAGAAATCAACTCCTCAATCTTCCATTCATATATTGAAAATAACTAAAATATAGAGTAACACAAAATTGTCCTATCTACAACATAAAGTTTTCCAAAAGATCCTAAATGCATCGAAAAGCTTAGTATATATAGCCTTGTCATAAAATAACTATCTTTGAAATAATAGCAACTTCTTGGGGACAACTGATTTAAAACATAAAATAACAATGAGTCTTTTGCCACAAGAGTATCCAGAGCATGTTTAAAGAAATGACATAAAAATAAGAAATGCCAGCTCGTGGCAGCAGTTTGGTCTTCCTCCCAAGTCACTTTGCTTTTCTTGTCCTATTCACCAACAACAGTCGAGTCTACCTGTGCTCTCAATTTCACCTTGTAACTCCTATACCTAGTAATGATGGGAGATAAAATCTTGCCACTTGGACTACTGGTAATTTGTTCTTGAAGTCTCCACTTATTTATCATTCTCTCCGCATCTGTTAGTCTCTTATAGACATCATCAATTTTAGGCCTGAAAGTTCTGAGATACATTGCTATATGTCCAAGCTTCCCTTGTGATTCACCATTAACTATGCCAACACCAAAAAACTCTTTAATAATCATCTTCTTAAAATTTTTCTTTACTTTCTTGACATCAAGCAAGTTCTCTCTACTTTCATCTGAAATCTCTACCTCTAAGATGGTACAATTGTTTTTAAGATCAACCATATTAGTGTGATATTGATTCAAAATTCTTCTTGTTTCACCACTAAAATCCCCTAGCACAAACCTCTTTCACTCTAATGCATCTAGCCAAGACACATAATCATTCTCCTTTGGATCATTTAAAATTTTCTCAGCTACAAGAATATTTGTATCAATTTTCATCATATCTTGTTTCTCTATAGACACCATGCGTAGATTACTATTTTCCCTCTTTACATTTTGTAACTCTGCAACTAACCCTTTCCTTTTATTAGAAGTGAGGGTATATAGTTTCATGACCTCCTTAATGTACAACAAACCATCAATACTGACTTTCTCTACCCATTGCTCGGTGGCCTTAGCTAGAGTTTGATATCTCTTGATTTGTTGCAACATGCTAGGATCCATTCCATCAACAGAAACACTTGGAGTTGCATCAGAGGATTGAGAAGTAATATTCAAAATAGATTGAATGAAAGATGCCAGATAATTCACATGGGATTGCAACTTTGTATTCTTCTATTGCTCAGATTTAACTCTCTTTGCTAGCATGCCTACATAGAATTTTGCATGATATATATCACCTTCCATGGTAGGAGGACCCATGTCAATATTGCTCATATTAAAATCTACTTCTATGACTTCATTTTAATTTTTATCCCCAATGGGGTTTGCAATCTCCAAAATTCTATGCCCTGAGGAAGAATCCGTTACCATCCGAGACATCCTCTTATCCTTCGTAGGCTTAGGTGTAGTCCGCAACAATTTAGCTACAATGTCAATGTTTATGTCTCCCATTGGGGCATATATCCTCTTTTTCTCAACAACTTTCTTTAGCCAGGAAGGGGAAGACAAAACTGTACCACTGTGACTTGTACTCAGGACAACTCTATTTGACTGAGTAGGAATATCTTGCATAGGAATTTCATTTGATATGGGGGAGGCTAGAATCTCAAAAAAGGAACAAAAAGTACTATCATTAGTGTGTATATGGAAAAATGGATTAAATCTAAACTAAATAAAACTAAAGAACCCAATAACATAAAGGAAACGAATCTAAGTAAAAGCCATAAATCACAAATCAAAGACAAATGAAAGCTCTTACCAAAACCTGTATTGTTCCCTTTTGGAGATATGTGGATTGCTCAATGTAGTTGCAAAGCCATGGCTGCAACAAGCAAGTAGTGCTCAAGAGATCAATGTCAAAAGATTGTTATAGTGCTCAATCGATGCGTTGTGTATGCTCGAAGCTCTGTTAAGTATGCCTGAGAATACGATCGAAGAGAGAGACTCAATGAAGGAGATGAGAGGGGTTTATATAGATTTCAAGGAAGATCGATCAACGGTCCAGATAATTCAGAAGAATCAACAGAGGAGATAAGTTGAGGAATGTGCAACGAATGAGAAGAAGACATGTGTCTTGCTTGCTTTTGCATGAGAGGAGTTATCAAGAATAGAAGAATAAGTTAACTGAAGAGATAAATCAATTAAAGGATAAAGCAATCAGTTAAGTGATTTAAAACAAGAAGAAGAGATTTGCATGAGAAAAAGAAGATATTTTGCTTTATTAAATATAGAAATATTTAATTGATGAGCAAGAAAGCTTGAGTTATATTAGAGATAACTCAAATTAGAAGAAAAAGCAATTTAAATAAATAATTGATTTATTTAAATTTAGAGAAGATATTTTTGGAAGAAGTAATTAAATAATTGGAATTATTTAATTTAGAAGATTTAAAAGCAAATTAAATAAATAAATTTATTTAATTGTTGTGCATGATTTTGGAAGAATGATTTTGATTTAATTAAATAATTAGGAATTATTTAATTATAGATAAGAGGGGATTTATTGAATTAATTAAATAATTGGGTTTATTTAATTAATGTGGATTTGATTTTTGGAAAGAAGATAATGATCTAATTAAATAATTGAAATTTATTTAATTGTGGAAGAATAATAGAGGAATTTAACTTAATTAATTAAATAAAAAGGATTTATTTAATTAACGTCGAATTTAGGAGATTTAGAAGAATTTGGTGATTTTAATTAAATAATTAGATTATTTAATTAACGTTGAAATGCAGGTGATTAGACAGATTATGAAATGCAAGTAGCATGACAAGTTGGTCATTTTAGGGTGTCTACAATTAGCAATCTGTTGAAAAATAGAAGAATCATTACCAGGTGAAGGAGACATAGGAGAAGTCATATGATCTTCCTACAATTGCTATAAAGCATCCATCTTCTTCTCTACTTTTGGTTTCACAAATACAGGCTGACTATCCTGTTCACATACACCTTTTAGTTTCCTATTATCTTCAAGCTACTCTCTATTGCAAGTATGTGCCTAATCGGTGTTGTCATTGATGTCAACATATTTGTGTTGTCATTAGTGTCAATTGTGCTCTTACTTTGTTGAGGATATTGAGAAAATTAGCCTCTCCGGTGATAACAATGTGTTGTAGTAGAAAAAGTGCATTATAAGCAGAAGAATAGTCTAGAAGAATGCTCCGCATTGCCTGTAGAATAAATATCTTTGCCTGCGGATTGGAAGTTATTTAGAAGCTTGTTTGAAGATGTTATATTCCAAGTTTGAGCCTCCGGTATGAAGAATTGAGTGAGATATGTTCACCAGAGTGAAAATAACTTTTTCTATGTGTTTGGTGGTGACAGGGAGAAAGTGTTTTGCTCTGCATTCCTTCGCATTGAAGTATTTTGGTCTGTGGTTCTGGAAGTAAGTCTGTGATGATGTTAAATGCCTTCAAGTGTAATGGTTCATGATTTGGTGGTTTGTAAACTATCTTTTACTCAAGACAGTGGCTGGTAGTGTTGTTCTTGTGCTCCGGTTTGAAGAATCTTGTTGATAGAGTTGTTAGAGATCATGTGGTTGTTCCTGGTGATTATTAATGTGCTTGTGGATGTGTCTTGATCATGCTCCTACATTTGAATTGGTCCACAAGGTGTAATTTAGATTGTGCATGAAGCATGTTCTTCAGGATACGTATGTTAACATCAGTCTTGGCCGACCTGGTTGAATTTGTTATTTGTGAAGATGCATCAAAGATTGTGATAGCATGTTGTAGCATGGAAGGTTGTGTTTGAGTCCCAGCTAAGGCATGGCATGATCCACATACATTCTTACATCTTTTCATTAGCTAAATTTGTATTAGGTCTAGACCTATTTTATGTATGTTTGTAATGCTAACCTTGGAGATTGTTCCAACGGTTGATGAATGTAATGCCGACCTTGATGATCATTCTAAGGTTGATGTAGTGTATAAATACTTGTAATTGAGTCATGAAAATGTATCGAAGTGTGAATATGCGAAGATAGAGTGAAGAAAAGTTGCAGAGTAGAGAAAATGTGTTTGTGCTTCAATGGAACTGAACCCTGGCATGGACTAGATGCTGTTATCTCAGTTCAGCCTTTTGGCAGTGAGCCCTCTTTTAGTAGTGAGCCACCCTTTGGCAGTGAGCCATCCATAGGTAGTGAGCCTTTCTTTGTAGTGAGCAATTTGGGAAGTGAACCTTGTAGGTAGTGAGCCCATGTTTTTTGGTATTGATATAACATATATTTCTATGGGCCACCCACCGTGGTTTTTCCCTTTTAGGGTTTTCCATGTAAAAAATTGGTGTCTCCTGTGTTGTTTATACTTTTGTGTTGAGCTTCTCATTTAATGCTTTCATGGTTATATATGAATATAAGTAATTGATAGCTTGGTGATCATAGTTGGTTAAAAGTTTTAGGACAACTGATTTACCCTGCCCTCTTAGTTGTCCAGTGTAGTTTAACACTCTCCATCCCCACCAGATTGTGAACCAACTCTGTGATGAGTTGTCTCCACACTAGTTGAATTTTTTTGAATTCTGGAGGCCTCGGAGGTTCCTTGCTCTCTTGTTCCTGATTCTTTATGCATAGAAGAAGAACCAACGTGCTCTCAAAATTTCCCCTTAAGCCACCTCTTGGTCTTCTCCAAAACAAAGGATGACTGAACCTTAATATCAGTCACTTCTTTTTTAGACCATTATACTTGAGACATCATGGTACTCTTCATCAATCATATCAGAATTATCATCAAATTCAACACCACTTGGAATTTGCAGAGGCAAGTTAAAGGCATGGATTTGGTCCAAGGTAAGCCTCATCCAATCCCTTCTCTATACCTCTCTCTCATTTGCACAATCTTCCCAATAATCCTCCAAGTGTGGCTGGTTCTCACAAAGATTCGCTCCATGGAAATTCCTTTTAACAAAATTTTTACTATCAAAGAATGATCTTATAGACAGAGGGCCAAAATTATATTCTGCCCAAATCTTCTCTATATTTATCACATTATCATTTGTCTTGCAAGTGAAAAATGACAGTGACACAGGGAAAGTGTACCCCTTCTTCTTTATCCCATGATACTTGTTGTTCACAGTCGCTATCTGGTGACATACTTCTAAAAGAATAAAATAATCACACACATATTTTGGCAATTTCAATGGGGCATTTTCATAACCCCCAATTCGAAGATAAGTGAACCGATCAAACTAAATATAGAAGCTCCCATATTTCATAACCAAGGATGTTGCTTCCAGAGAAATTCTTACTCTAGGGTTTCCTTTAATCCTTTTTACAGAAAACATAAGAAAAACATCACTAACATGACGATAGTCTTTCAAACCAATTTATCTCCTCAACTAAGGCAAATATTTGTACATAGGTGTGTCTGGTGTCAAAGACCCTTGAGTCCCTAACCCTGCCTAGACGACCTCTTTACTAGCTAGAATGTAGAACAAATATGAGCACATGTGAAAAGAGACATTTTAATGAAAGTTAGCCAATTGTTCATTCATATGGTCACTGATCATTTTGGCCCAATCAACATATTGGCACTTGCTGCACACCACCAAAATATACTGGCACATCCATTTATTGAAGGAATAAGACTCTACATTTCCAATGACTCACTTTAATAGAGTGATTATGTCTAGAATCTTTTCTTTGAAATGGGCTCTTTTTGGGTTAGCGGGAACTTGAGAGTTTCCCTTCTCCACTTTCAACTAGTTCTAGAAATTGAGTTCAAGCACCAATCTTTCTTATCATGGAAAAAACCCCACCCCATGGTGACAAACATCTCCATGAACTCTTCTCTATCAGGCACTTTAGGGTGTGAGAAACTACTTCAGAATCAATTCTTGTAACCACAGAGCCATCAAAAGCTCTTATCTCTTGAGACTTAGGATAATAGTTCTTTGCACATGCAACAACCAGGTCTGGACATGGCACAGTAGGTGGGAAACCCCTAGCACAAGCTAACCCGCTTGTTAGGATTTTCTCAAGTATAGGTGACTTGGGGTTTTTAATTGAGTCCAGAAATACTCCAAATCTATATGTCCTAGCTCGTTATCCTTCACCTTAGCTAAACCATTCTCAATAATTGAAGCCACAGGGGAACCTTGATATTTGTACTTCATCTTTACTTGTTTGAGAAACCAATAAAAAAGCTTCTATAACTGCTAAGGGTGCCAAATAAATCTCCACAACATTTGGGGTAAATAAACAATCCAGACTCATGAAAAATAATTGTTCTTCCCACCTAGTTGAGTTAAAGAATTTGAATTTATCACTATAAGAAATGGGCAAGAAAGAACACCAATTAGCTAACCTAGTTGTGAAATCTTGTGTTCAACACCTGTAGAAGACGTAGTCCAGAGCTCCTCTGAAGTCACTACAACAAATCCCTGTGATTAGCTCCCTTTTTTGCTCTAGTTTTTGCTTCCACCCACTATTTTAATGTATATTTCTCCATTTTTTTGAAAAATTTGGCGCTATTTATTGGGATGGCGCTATTATTGGCAATTTTTATGTAGACCAGAATAAGTCAACGCTAAATTAGCATCTATTTTAGCGCCTACTTTAGCTCCTACTATAGTGCCTAATTTAGCACCACATTTGATGCTTGATTTAACACCTGATTTAGTGCCTATTTTAGCAACCGCATTAACACCTTATTTAGCGCCTAAATGTAGTGCCTGATGTAGCACCATTTTTAGCACCTAATTGAGCACGTAATTTATGGTTACTTGGGTTTAGGAGTATTATTTAGGGTTTAGGGGTTAAGGTTTAGAGGTTTAGGGTTTAGGGTTTAGAGAGAGATAGAGGACCAATAGGGAGATATAGAGGAGACCGAGGGGAGAGATATGGAGATAGAGAGTGAGGGACATGGCCAGAGACATAGGGAGAGAGATTGAGAGGTAGAGGGACAAAGCCAATAGGGAGAGAGGGGAGAGATAGGGAGATAGATGTTTAAGGTTTAGGGGCATTATTTAGGTTTAGGATTTATTGTTTAGGGGTTAGGGGTTCAGGCACTTAGAGGTTTAGGGTTTAGGGTTTATAGAGAGAGAGGAATGATATTGAGATATATAGGAGACTGTGGAGAGAGATAAGGAGATAGAGAGTGAGGCATGTGCACATGGCTAGGGACATAGGGAGAGAGATTGAGAGGTAGAGGGATCATAGAGATAGGGAGACAGAGGTTTAGAGTTGCTTGGATTTAGGGTTTAGGGTTGCTCAGGTTTAGAGAGAGAGAGAGAGAGAGAGAGAGAGAGAGAGAGAGAGAGAGAGAGAGAGAGAGAGAGAGAGAGAGAGAGAGAGAGAGAGAGAGAGAGAGAGAGAGAGAGAGAGAGAGAGAGAGAGAGAGAGAGAGAGAGAGAGAGAGAGAGAGAGAGAGAGAGAGAGAGAGAGAGAGAGAGAGAGAGAGAGAGAGAGAGAGAGAGAGAGAGAGAGAGAGAGAGAGAGAGAGAGAGAGAGAGAGAGAGAGAGAGGTTTAAGAGCATTATTTAGGGTTTAGTGTTTAGAGAGAGGACCAATAGCTGGGAGATATAGAGAGTGAGGTACATGGCTAGAGACATAGCCAGAAGAGGTTATAGGGATATATATGGAGAGTGAGGGACATGGAAAGAGACATAGGGAGAGAGATTGAGAGGTAGAGGAATGATAGAGATAGAGAGATAGGGAGATAGAGGTTTAGGGTTGCTTGGGTTTAGTGTTTAGGGTTGCTTGGGTTTAGTGTTTAGGGTTTAGGGGTTTGGAGTTTAGGGTTTAGGATTTAGGGGTTAATTAGGGTTTCTCAGGTTTAGGGTTTATATATGTTTTAGGGGTTAAGGGTTAGGGTTTAGGGGCATTAATTATTTAAGGTTTAGAGGTTTAGGGTTGCTCAGGTTTAGGGTTTAGGGGCATTATTTAGGGTTTATGATTGCATGTCAAAAGAAGTCTCTCTCTCTCTCTCTAAATCCCTCAACCCTAAATAATGCCCCTAATCCCTAACCCCTAACCCATAACCCCTAAACCCTAAACCTGAGCAACCCTAAACCTCTATCTCCCTATCTCTCCCTTATCTCCCTCTCTCTAGCTATCATCCCTCTACTTCTCAATCTCTCTCCCTATCTCTCTAGATCGACATCTCACTCACTCTCTATCTCCCTATCTCTCACTCAACTGTCTCCTCTAATATCTCTCCCAATCTATCTCCTCTCTCTCTACGTACCTATCTATCTCTCCCTATCTCTTGCCTGTCTCTCTATCTCCCTATCTCTCTAAACATCTCTCTAGTGATCACTCTCTATCTCCCTATCTCTCCCCTCTGTCTCCTCTATCTCTCTCTATGATCTGTGTCCTTTCTATCTCTTTCTACCTAGCTATCTCTCCCTATCTCTCTATGATCTCTTACCTCTCTCCCCTATCATTCCTATATCTTCCTATCTCTCCCTTCTAATAATTATCCCTCTCCCTTATCGATGAAGGAATTAATGAACAAGAAAACTTATAGGATTCTCTCTCTCTCTCTCTCTTGCTTCATCTTTGTCTCTATCCATATCCCTTATCATCAAAGCAAATGGAAACAAGAAAACTAGGACATGATTAAAAGAGGGATGATGATATAAATTGGTAGCTGGATGAAATGGAAACAAGATGATAAAACTAAAGTTCATTGGATGGGAAGAATGATGAGAGGAGAGGTGGAAAATAGTAAAATAGGGAAAAATTGGTGGGATCTAAAGGAAAATTGGAAAGGAAAAGGAAAACTAGGAAAGCTAGGAAAAGGATTTAACTAGCTAGGAGCTGGTAGATAATATACAGGCTAGAGAGAGAGAGAGACAGAGTTGAGGTTAGCGGTCAGGGTTTAGGGGCATTATTTAGCATTTATGAGTTTAGCATTGCTCAAGTTTAGGGTTTAGAGTTTACTAGGGTTTATGGTTTAGGGGTTAAGGTTTAGAGGTTTAGGGTTTAGTGTTTAGAGAGAGAGGACCAATAGGGAGATATAGAGAATGAGGGACATGGCCAGAGACATAGGGAGAGATATTTAGAGATAGTAGAATGATAGAGATAGGGATAGATAGGGAGATAGGGAGATAGAGGTTTAGGGTTGATTGGGTTTCATGTTTAGGGTTTAGGGGTTTGTAGTTTAGGATTTATGGGTTTAGGGTTTATGGCGGGTCAGAGCCGGGTTAGGGCTTAGGTGCATTATTTAGGGTTTATGGTTTAGGGGTTAGGGGTTGTAAGGAAATGAGTGCAACTTAGAATGAACATCTAAGAATAGTGATGTCTTTGGTAACTTTAAATTTCATTAGATTGCCTAAAAAACACTCACAACTATGCCACAAAGTGGAATCAGACATAGTTCATTTCCAGCATTAACCCTTAGAGGAAAGTACAAGCAACATTAATGAGTTTCAACAACAAGCATTATACAATTTCAATAATAGAACCATTAAACATGAAAGATGGAACATAAGAGATAAACATAGATTTATGTGGGGAAAACCCTTTTAGGTAAAAAACCCCACACTCCAAAAGCTCAGATCGCCATTGTATTATTCAACAACAGAAAATACAGTTACAATACAATTCAGGGACAGCCGTTTCATGGATATTAACATCCTGTTCCATCTGGAGATTATTCAATAGTCACTTCTCTTCTCTCTACCTATCTCTCATCACACTATCCTCTATTACCATGCGTTAATATATCACATTACAGAAGAGAACATTTGGTTTGACTACCATAACAGACTAGATAGTTACAAAAGGTAACTGTTCAATTGACAATATTTGTGATATGCATTGCCAATACAATGTTGGATTTTTTGTCCTTCTGCCATGTCAAGGAGGCCACATCACCACTCTCAAACCATTCCCAGCACCCCAGCTCATAACCATTTCCATGACTATTCAGATTCGTGAGACCTCAATAGTCCCACATGCACCAGTCGATGGCCACTTTTGCAGTTTATGTACATGACCACAAGATAGTTAACCGTTGGCACTTTTTCTGCCGACGAGACCAACAATCTACAACTAATGACCATTGGGAAGACCCTGGCCAATGTCGCATCGGAGTGACCACAACCAATGGAGTGACTTTTCCAAATAGTGCCAATAGTTATAATCTTGCCGATCCATAACCTCCATCAGAAAGACACGAACCATCGGAATGACCTTTCAAAGCTAGACTGGCAACTGTTGTTACGTTGATACAGAGCCTTCATCAGAGTGACCCAGAGTGCCATAGAGAGTCATAGCGACATGTCCGGTCTCGTTGATGTCAACCTTCATTAGAGTAACACGAAGACCCTGTGAGACTCTTACCGAAGTGTTATGTCCCACCGATGCCAAGCCCTCGTCGGAGAGACACAAAGCACCGGAGAGACAACTTCCAGTCACGCTGATCTCACAAGTCACGCTAATACACTAACCAAGCCTACCAGTCCATCATTGGGAGAATGTAATGGGTTTTAACCGAGGTCCGCGATAGAGTGACAAGAGGAGAATGTAATGGGTTTTTGCCCTGCCATCCTATGACAGTCATTCATAACATTTGCAGTTGGGCGGTAAATAGAAGGACATTAGGTAATAATTTCCCACTGTCCCACAGGGGTCAATCTAAGCATTTGTGGTCTGGTGGTAAAGGATGAAATAGAAGTGTAGCGGCTATAAGCCACCGCTATCCTGCAATGGTCATTCATAACATTTGCGGGTGGGCAGTAAACATATGGACATCAGGTAATAATCTCTCGCGGTCCTGCAGGGGTCAATCTAAGCATTTGCAGTCTGGCGGTAAGCCCCCACTATCCCACAGCCGGTCTAGTCGAGCCTTGTAGTGACACGATAAAAGAAATAAATAGCAAGCACATTCAATGTGGGGTCACGGTTATCTAGAATTGCTATCAAATCTTGAGAAAGGAATTGAATGCTGAGATTTCATGATCTCATGGCATGAACCAAAGTAATGGCGATATGATGAACTCCTTGGCCAAATAAGATTCAAAGATTTCTTGGCATTTGCTCATTTCAGAGAATTTGCAACTTGGAGAAGGTACAACTCAACTCAGTGTGTTTTTTTTGCAAACTGCAATTGACTAGGTAAGTTCATTCCTGCACTCTCTGATTAGAAGTTGGCATATATTTCACTCTATTTTTTAGTTGCTAGTACTGGGGGTTCTTGTAATTACATATTTTGTTAATATAAAATTTCTCTTTTAAAAAAAGGCTTGGGCTAAGATTTTGTGTTATACAGTAGGGGGGCTGTAGTCTGTTCTATCTCTGCTACTTACAAAGTTCCCCAATTTGACTGTGATGCTGACTGAAGATACAAATCCTATTCTTATCCATTCTTGAATGGGTTTATTTTTAATTTTAAATACTATCCTTTTATTCCTATGTCTACTACATTTAATTGGCCATGCCAAGTTCATTTGCTCTTTCACTCTATTTTTCAGTTGCTGGTATAGTAAGTTGGATTTTGAAAAACCCTAGCCTATTCAAGTCATTAAACATGGAACCCAAGAGGTCTGAGTTTGCTAGTAAAGGTGATGAGCCTGTAGTTCCCAAGAAAAGACCACTTCAACAATCTCTGCTAGAAGTATTGCCTCGGTCCATAAACAAGGGTCCAAAGAAGATGTTCATAGATGCAGCAGAAGGGTGTCGGGATGCTACAATCCCTATCTTTGGGTGGGATTTATTTTGGTATTTTAATGCAAAAAGGGATGGTGAGGGACCAATGAGAAATCCATGGAAATTGGATTTGGCAAAGTTGGTGGTGCCTGCTGTATTTGTGGATGTGGAATTGATTAGGGCACTAGGACAATTTTACCATCCTACCACTAAAATAATCAGAATGCCAAATGGATTGCCATTGGTGACAGTAGACATGGATGCCATTGTTGACTGTTTTATGTTGAACAAGTAAGCTCTCACTCAAGTGGATTTGTAGAGATTTGAATGAGATTACACAAGCTTGAGGAAAACACTTAGGAGAGATTAATTGCCAATATATATGAGAAGGGGGCCAACAGCAGAAAAATTGAGATTCCATCAAATGCTATTGAGCCTTTCCCTGTGGAAGAATTTGTTGTATATTTCAAGAGAACCTATTTTGCACTGTGCCAAGTCTTGGGAATTGATGCACAAGGAAGAATGCCAACTAGCCTAATGATGATGGCTATGAAAATACAACATCCAGAGGTGAACGTTGAATACGACTTTACATCTCATATTGAGAACAAACTGCAAGAAGTATTCTTCTGTGTGAAGGAGAACAAGCAACCTTTAGATTTCAAATTCTATTCTTTATTGTGTCACTTGATTCTATATCAGAACAGAGGGAAATGGTCAAGCAAAATAGATCTGAGTATGGTTGATGAGAAAGGACAAAGATTGCCGACTCAGTTTTGGTGTTATAAGTGGGATTCTTGTTGCCGAAATAGTGACTACATTGTATTTCATGATTTGTTTGTTGTCAAGATATTGAATTCTCTTGGTATCTAGTTTCCTAGTTTGACTAAGGAAGTTAGGGTAATGCTAAGGCCACTTGCACACAAACCAGAGCAGGGACACAACCGTAATTTTGTTGATTGGTTTTTTATGTCAGATCATACTATAATTAGAGTGTATGGTTTCCCCCAGCCACCTCACATATTGCCAAAATTTGTATCAGAAAGAATTGTATTCATGGAGTTTATGTGGAAAATGATGTGGATGGAAAAGGAGGTAATGAAAAGACAAGAAAGGTACATTTCTACCTGATGCTACAATTTTTGGTGATTGGTCTATTGGCTCTGACACTCTTGAAAATTTGCAAGCCTTTTTAAAGGTGAAATATTCTTTGAAATTGGGTATTGAGAGGAATTGTGACCTTGAGGGTCATATGAATCTTGTGAGACAATCAATTCTGACTAAAATGGCCATATCCCATTAGGTCCTATTTGATGAGGATGTGATAAGAAATCTTATCACTTTTGATGAGGTATACAGTAGGAAGAGAAAATGGGATATCTTGAAAAATATTGAAGATGAAAAGAAAAAGCAGAATCCTCTATTTCTTGGATTCTTTGTTGAATAAAAAGACCCTTTGAAGAGAATTGATGCAATCATTGATAATTTTGAAAGTATTTATGGTAAATATGAGAAGCAGCCTCTTAAGGCTACTAAACTTCCAGTGAAAATGTTGTAGGGATTGAGATTCACGAGTCTGCTCCTGATGTTATGTCAGTGCAAGATCCATAGGTCCCAGAATCACCACCAACAAAGAAGTAGAGGACAGAAGAGGTAGCTCCACTTGTCTCCTATGAAATTATTTAAGAGGTTGGGGATATTGATGATGTGGCTAACATCTTGAGGCACATGGGAGATGAGCAAGGGATTGATTAGCCATTGGTTGGTTAACCCACTGATGTACATAAGCTTGAGGCTAGGAAGGGTGAGCAAACCCAAGCTAAACCAAAGTTGGAGGAGGATGAAAGGATTATAGTATCCATGAGGTTCATAGAAGATGACGACTTCATCAAAACTCCAGAGTTTAACAATTTTTGGCTGAAAATGAAAATGAAAGAATAAAATGAAAAAGTTGCAATAAATAAAATGGGTGTTGATGAAACACAACATGATCAAATCATTACACAAACTTTCAAAGAATTGAAAGTAGATGAAATTGATGTGAGTCCAGAGGAGGCAAGACAAATGGTGTTGAAAAGTAATATGCTCATCATCCCTGGCCTTGAATTGAAAAAGGTATTTGTGCTTGACCAAGTTAGAAGTCAGGATGATCAACAACTTGTTTCAGAATTTGATTATGAAGATGACATAAGTGGATGTGGTTTTAATCCAAAGAAAGAGACCCTTGCAATCTGGACTACTCAGAAGAATACAAGCAAACCAAGATTGCTTGATATTGTTCAAGAAATGAGGGGTACAACTGTGGTAAAGACTTTACAAGATACATCAACAATAGAAGCAACTTCTCTCAATGTTCATACTGCTATGTTTACTCATGCTATTGTGAAGAGGTTAGAACAAAGGCTAACAAATTATGAGCAAACTCAGAAAGTAATGAATGATGAAGTAAACAAATTGTATTTTGAAAATGTGAAATTAATGAAACAATTGCAAGCTGTGAATTCTTCTCAAGGTCAAGCCATTGTACCCTATCAGCCCCCTGTGCCACAAACAACCAGTGATGTCACAATGTCTACTGAAGAATTTAATGCAACAAGATTGAAATTTGAAAAGGAAATTGAAAGTTTGAATAAAAAAAATGAAATGACAAAGATTGAGGCAAAGATGAAAGTTTTTGAAATTTTTGAGAAAATTTTGGAGCATAGAGTAAAATTGGTTGTGGATAAGCTTGGGAGTGTGCATGATTTCTACTCTTCTTTATCTCATGCCATTGAGCAATTGAAGATAAACTTTTCTATTTTGGATTTGTTGTTTAAAAAATGGCACCCTATCATCACAATTTTGTTATGATGTGCTTAGTAGTGCAAAGGAATCTTGATGCCCCTACAACTTTGAAGCCCACTGAGAAAATAGTCAAAATGATCATTGATGAATACTAGTATGTGAATGGGGAAAGCTAGAAGATGCAAGCAAAGTTTGAATCTTTTACTATGTTCAAGCATAAATTTATTCCTTTCATACTGACAGAAGAAGAGAAAATCAAAAGTCTTGACACATGGAAGATGGAATTCCACCAAACAGTATTCCAAGTTATGGATTTTTTGAAGAAGGATGGAGATGTCAGCATTCTCAGTTTCAACATGATATTGGATCGAGTAATTGCGTTGGATGCTGGGTATGCAAAATTTGTGATGGATGTCAGAGATTTGCTTGACAAAAGATGGAAAGATCACCAAGAGAACTTGCTTCAGATTCAGGCTTACCAATGGCCTGGTGATTTTACAATATATAAATGGGAGGAGAAATATCTTAAAGATGAATCATCAGTAGCACAGGTTGAGGTGCAGAAGACCAATGAGCCATATGATGACGTTAAATAGCACCACCACATCTTGAACGCTCTCTTTTTGTCTCTTTATGTTTTCTTCATGTTTTCAAAATGTATTCAAATATATTTGAAAATCTAAATTGGACTTATAAAAGACAAATATTGTAATATCAAGGGTTAGGAATACAAAGAACCATTTTGAATGTGAAAGTTCTGAAGCTTGTTACTTTCTTTATAAAAGGAAACCAAGACCTTATGGCTCAGAATCTATCTGGGATTTTGATTTTTTGAAAGAGACATTGTACTACCTGTACTTTGAAGCAAATCAATATAAAAGCTGCTATTCTCTGGTGGTCAACTTTTGGTTATCATTTGTTTGTTGAATTGGATTGCTAATAATTTATCTGGTTGTCTCCAATTTACTTTTTCTTTGTTATTCAAATCAAAAGAGACCCCTGCAGTCACATTACAAAAGAGGATAGGTGATATTTATCAAACTAAAATTATAATGTAATAAGTTATATATTAAAAGATGTTTATATTATTTAAAAATGAAGGAAGGATATTCTACTGTAGAACATTTTGACACCTTTAATATGATTTGAGTCAAATAGGTTCAATAAATTTTAAACTTGATGAGGAAGACAAATGTATCTTCTCACCTTTTTATTTACCCAAAAATTAGGAGAACATAATGCTTGTTATAAATGGTAGTGTTGCAAAGGTGACTATGGAATCCTTTATTGTTACAATCCTCAATGGAGATATGAGGAGAACTTCAATGATTAAGGTTCTAAGGATGCCTTGCATGTTCCACAAAGGCCCAAGGACAAAAGTGGATCTAAAGGGGAATGGTATAAATATCTTCTATTACAGGGTATGATTTATTTCCCTACATTTTTTTAAACTCGCAATTTCCATGCCTATGTTTAGGATAAAAAAAGATTGATTTTTTATTTTGAGATTTTTATGGTTTGCATTTGTTGGAAACAACCCAATGCCTTTAATTTTGCATTCCTAAGAGACATCTAGGATCCTTATGTCCCCTTCAACAAAGTACTAGGTCAAACCCTCACCTTGCAAACATGACTACCTCTTTCTCCTACTTCCTATGACGATCACATGTTGCATTCTAATGATGAAGAAGAATATTATGATCATGATGTCTTTATTAAAAGTGTTGAAAATGAATAGAAACATGAGATCGTTGATAAATTGAAATATTTGTGCAATCAATTAGCTAATATAGATGATAATATGTCCACTTCATATTTCATTGATGGTCTTACTCAAGTACTTATCACAAGATAACATGACATAGATACAATTAAGGATATATATGAAAAGTAATTAAAGATAAACAAATTTAATTAACATTATTGCCAACAATTCATACCAAAGATTGAACAATTTAAGGATATTGCAATAGGTAATTTGTCAACAATTGAACAATCCATTTAATTAACATTATTGCCAACAATTTAATTATCCTTTTTTAAACATGGATTGCAAATAATTCTAAAAATTTAGAAGTCTTGGTCATTAACTTTACTGTCTGCTACAATGTCATCCAGTGTATCATTGTCAATGTTCATATGTTCTTTCTAGTATTTAATATTATCATCATCCTCATGTTGACCTCCATCATCTTCATCATCATTGAAATCTGATTGTAGACCATCTATATTGTTACCAAATGTATTTTGATCATCATTTTGCATACCATCCATATTGTGCCATAACATCATCCAACTCTAGATTGTTGTCTTCTTGTTCTTGAACATAACCATCTTCAACATCATCATGGATGTCAATTTCTTTGATGTTCTCTAATCCCTTTGTCATTTTGTTGGCCATCATTATTTTTCTCAGTATCCACTAATGCATCATCAAAAACATGCCTTAATCTTGGATCATAATGTATGACAAATATCCATTTCGGGTCCAAAATATCTTCATAGAAAAATACCTACACATGAATGACATACATATATTAGACGTATGGGATAACAATTTTATTGATTAATAAAAACATGTATATATTCGCAATAAACTATGAATTAATAGATTAATGATCACTACCGCTTCTTGTTTGAGTTAAAGAACTACCTACTCACAATGAATTGGTAGAACATAAGGCTCCTTATCCTCCGGTAGGAAACATGAGGAATCTATAGAAAACAATCCACTATGGGTATCATGTCTTCATGTCTTCTCAAATGCTTCATACCATCTACACTTAAAAATACAACATTTAAAAGAGCAGTAATCCAACTCAATAATTTCTTGTATTTTCCCAACATATTGTAGATTCCCTTCAATTATATTCTTATCTTTTGAGATTGATCAATTGGATTACTTGAAGTCAACCATGATGCCACAATCGAAGGATCCTCTCTTTACATCTACACTTTCTACACGATAATGTCAACCATATGCCCACATTGCTGGATATTTCCTCACCTGTGAAAGACCATTTATTTTAGTGAAAACAAATATAATGATAAATATTAAAATAGTTAATAGTGTCAAAGCTATAAGGAAACAACATTTTGTAAAATTCCAACTGTACCTTTCTTTCACATCCTCTAGACATGTTGATTTCATCTTTTGTTATGTTTGAATCTATACCTACATCTTCTATTTGATTTTGAATTTGTTCAGTAACCCATTCTAGTGTGCAATATTTGCCCCATTTCCCAAGTAGATTAGTGGGAAGTGGAGTATTCCTTGGGTTTGATCTCTTAAATTGTCTCCTTGCTTCTAACACTTCTTCTCTCTTTTTATCATATAGATCAATCCATTTGTTCATAAAGTCCATGTGGTACAGAATGAACTTGTCAAGTATAGCACTTTCGTCTACACATATTACATGTCAACATGTTTATTTCAAACTCCATATGTCATGCTGTTAATTTGACAAATAAATTACAGAGTAAATTAATGATTGCAAGAAAAAAAACCACACTGATCATGAATTTACTTACTAATTTCTATTTGAACACCATTAGATTGTGGTTTTTCTCCATCAATAATATTTGATGCTCATTCTTCATCCTAGAAGCGTGGCCCATCTTCAAAAACCTTACCAAGGAATTCACATAGGAAGAAAAATGCTTCATTCAATACATACCCTTCAACCATGCAACCCTCTTGATGTGCCTTTTGTCAGACATATCTTTTTTGAGTTTTCACATACCTCTCAAAGAAAAACATCCACCTCGTTGATACGACAACCATTAATTCAATGTCATCGACTAGGTGTATAAGTAAATGGACTTGTAGATCCATGAAACTTGTAGGGAGGTCCTTCTCAAATACACATACAATTTCTGCAATTTCCTTCTTCCATTTTGGCACTTCACATTTGTGGATCTCCTTCGAGGTCACCCACCCAATATAAGAATAGTAAATTAGTATGAACCTTTAGTCAAAAATTAATATGCAATATAATATATCTATGTCTCTCACACATTAACCACATACCTTGTAAATGTTGACAATCAACTTATGGCATTCCTTAAGTCAACTGTAAAACAGGAATCCCCCCTAATTGCCAATGGCATGATATGCTATGAAACACATTTATGAAAAGGTCATTAGTAATTTTTTCTCACACAACATAATGATATCAAAATATATTTAGTACTTAATCAATGTTACCAGTAAATGTCAAATGATGATATATAATACCTTCATAAAATTATGAAAACAATGTGTTTTAAATCCTGTGTTATGTCCATCAACTGTAAAAGTTTTAGCCAATGATGACCCATAGCCAGTAGGTGTCCTTATTGAATGGATGACATTTTTTAGTTGGTCTATCTCTTTTTTTTCAAAATTGATGGAACTTCTGCATATGTTTCATTTTCCTTGTTTGGCCACAAATGTTTTCTATCAATTTTGGTACACCAAAGAGCAATATCTCTACTCGAAGAGGTGTCCTTCTCTTTGCCTAATATATGTCAAAATATAGAATCTGGGACATTTTTGAAGATGTGCATAGGATCTAATAGGTGATATATTAATAGATCCTTCCAGTAAGGGAGCTCGTAAAATATGGATTTCCTTTTCATTCCTTCTGGCATATTAACTACAACTTGTTCTTTTTCTTCAATTGAATCACCCCAATCAAAACAATCCTCCCAACCTTTCAATTCAGCATTTTCATACTTCTTAAGCCAAACACTTGGACCCATAATCATGGGAGGGCCTCTATTTTCAACTTTTGAATCAATTTGATTCTTCAGGCAATTTCTAAACTTATGATCTAGTGGTAGAAAAACCCCGTTGTTTGCGTAAATAAATTTATGTAGATCTTTAGAATACCGCCCTTGAAATTGTTCTGCACATCTTGGACATGCAAATATCCCCTTTGTTTGAAGCCCTGCAATTCAATAAGTAATGTTAATAACATAAAAATAATAGTATAAAATTAAGTATGAAAGTTGGGATGAAAATAAATTATGAGTGTAAATACGTAAATATTTTATCTTACCAGAAAAAATACCAAGTCCTGGGAAATCATGAATAGTCCAACAAAGCACACCGTACAACATGAAGGACCTATTTGATGGGGGATGTGATATGTCATATATTCTTATGCCTTTCCATAGCAGTTGCATCTCATCAATAAAAGGCGCAAGATAAACATCCATGTGTTTTAACTTGATGTTTTCCTGGAACAATGAGAGTCAGCATAAGGTGCTCCTTTCTAACACTCATCCATGGGGGAATATTGTATACTATCAATATGACTGGCCAAACACTATAATTTGAGCTCAGGAAAGAGAATGGGCACACTCCATCAATTGCAAGACCAAACTTGATACTATGGGGTTCATCTTTGAATTTTCTTGGCCATTTTTTCTTTATGTGTTTCATTGCTTTAGAGTGAGCCATAATTCACATGAATCCATCTTTACTCTTGTTCTTTGCATGCCAGTCCATCAATTGTGTAAGTGACTTACACTGAAACATTCGTTGAAGTCTAGGTATAATTGGCATGTGACATAAAACCTTCTTTGGAACTGTAGGACCTTGTACATCTATACGATATCTCTTCTCTTTGCATACAGGGCATTCTACCTTGTTTTGATATTCATCTTTGTATAAAATGCAATCATTTTTACATGAATGAATTTGCTTATATTCAATCCCCAACTCAACCAACAATAGACGCGTCTCTCTGCAAGTTGATGGAAACACATTATCTTCAGGGAATATTTTAGTTTTTAGTGCTCTGTAAGATTTCCAGAGATTAAATCAATTGAATTCTTTGACTTATGATGAACATGTTTGATAGGTCAATCTATACTAGGACTATATATATACAATATATGGTTTTAAAATCCCCTTAAAGAAATATAAACGAAGTTGATGAATGTTTATGAATTATGTACACCAATTGACAATTACAAAGTAAGAAATAAATTTCAACTCACTTCAGTAGGGTAGTGAATCCTTTGTCTGACCAACCAAATAGTGCTTTGATTTCTAATAATATTAATGTGCATGCCAGTTTTGAGGTTCTACTTGCACCCGATTTGAACATGGGTGTCTTCGCTGCTTGCTTGATGGAGTCTTTTAGGTTGTTATCATCAACATTACGCTGGTGGTAATTACCCTTGTAATTACAATGAAGAAGCTTCGATACTGATGAAGGATGCTTGAAGACAGAAGATGATCCAGTGTCTGCAAGCAACATCTCTTCCCTTAGGAAGAAACAGGTCCACCAGATAAAAAAAGGAACCACTCCATATCTAACTGAGAAGGGGAAGGAAGTCTCCAAATAGTGCAATCCATCACATGATCATGAGCAAGCACAACTAAGGAATGCGATAGATCAAGAGAAGGCACGTCCAAGTCAACCTCCAAAAACAATCTGAATGAATCAACTGGCATGCTGCAACTATCATCCAGGAGGAGAGAAATCCCCTCAAGCGAATCTCCCAAATATCTAAGGTGAGACTCTACAAACAAATCAGAAATTCCTGCTAAGTACTCATCCAACAAAGCAAGATCTGAGTGATCAAAGGTAGCCTGCTGGGCTAGAAACTCAACCTCTGAAGTGATAGGAATAATATCAGCATTAGTCTGAAGTACCCCAAAATGCAAATGACCAATATTACTATCAACACTGGCCAAGGGTGTGCGAGGTACATAGTCATCCTCCCTTAACAAAATGAGAGAAGCTGTACAGTCTAGACTCATGATCTGCATTACCAATAGCAATGAGTTTTCTAGAAATAGCTTCTTTGATAAACACAGAATCGACTGAAAACTCCATAGTCTTAGGGACTTCACCATGTGTTATCTGGTATATAGACAGAAGATTTATGTGTAGCTCTGGAATGCACAGTACATCCCAAAAACAACCATCACCTACGTTAACAATGCCTATCACCTGAACATCCAACAACTTATTATTCCCCAACAAAATTTTGGAAGTGTCAGAGGGGTGCAAACCCATGAAAGGATATGGTGAAGAACTCATGTGGTGAGATGCACCACAATCCAAAAACCATCTGTCACACCGAGAATCAACTGCAGAAGTGACCAGTGCATGTCCCTTACCCATGTAGTGCTTATCTTCTTTACTGTTTGCAATATCTACACTACCAGACTGTGTGGGCTTGGTGGATGGACCTAATGAAGATGTAGAGGCTATAGAAGGAGTTATAAAAGATGGCAGTGGGATATTGTTCTTCTGCAGAAGGTGGGTGAGTGTGTATGAGGAAAATTGACTATGATAAACTAACAAAATCAAAAACCAATAACATAAAGAGAACGAATCTAAATAAAAGCCATTACTAATAAATCAATGAAATATAAAAGCTTTTACCAAGATTTGTATTGTTCCCTTTGGATGAATGTGGATTGCTCAATAGTGCTGTGAAACCATGGTTGCAACAAGCAAGTAAAGTGTTCAAAGATCAATGTCAAAAGATCGTAAAGTTGCTCAAAGATCAATGTTAAGAGATCGTGAAGTTGCTCAATCGATGCGATGTATGCTCAAAGCGCTGTAAAGGATGCCTGAGAATAAGTGATGGAAGAGGATTTGTGAAGGAGATGAAAGGGGTTTATATAGGTTTCAAGGAAGATCGATCAACGGTCTAGATAATTCAGAAGAATCAATGGAGGAGAATAGTTGAGGAATGTGCATTGAATAAGAAAAAGACACGTGTCTTGCTTTCTTTTGCATGAGAAGAGTTATCAAGAATAGAAGAATGAGTTAAAGCAATTAAAAGAATATAATAATCAGTTAAGTGATTTAAAACAAGAAGAAGGGAATTGCATGAGAATAAGAAGATATTTTGCTTTATTAAATATTAGGAATATTTAATTGCATGCGCAAGAAAGCTTGAGTTATATTTAAAGATAACTCAATTTAGAAGAAAAGGCAACTTAAATAAATATTTGATTTATTTAAATTTAGAGGAGATAGTATTGGAAGAAGCAATTAAATAATTGGGATTATTTAATTTCGAAGATAAGAAAGCTAATTAGATAAATAAATTTATTTAATTGTTGTGCATGATTTTGGAAGAATAAATAAAATATTTGATTATATTTCATTTTTTGGAAGAATGAATTTGATTTAATTAAATAATTAAGAATTATTTAATTGTAGATACGAGGGAATTTGTGATGAATTAATTAAATAATTAGATTTATTTAATTAATGTGGATTTGAATTTTGAAAAGAGGATAATGATCTAATTGTGGAAGAATAATAGAGGAATTTAATTTAATTAAATAACGAGGATTTATTTAATTAATGTCACAATTATGTGATTTGGAAGAAGTTGGTGAAATTAATTAAATAATTAGATTATTCAATTAATGTTGAAATGCAGGTGATTAGACATATGACGAAATGCAAGTAGTGCGACGACTTGGTCATTTTAGGGTGTCTACATTTTGCCTCTCTTTGGTGCGATGCAGTTTATAGCGTTGCGTCAAAGAAATTAATTGTTGAAGATGTGATACATTTTTTGATGCCCCAGTGTGGGTAGTTGCCCCAACGTATGCCCCCTCGAGCGGAAAGATGGGGAAGTGACAGAAGAACTGTGTTGACGCTCGACTAGGAGATTTTGTTGGAGACAGACGAGGTTGGGTTGATGATAGATTGAAGAAAGGAGATAGGAGAGAACATGAGAGAAAGACGGTTGATTGATCTTTGCTTGAGAAACTATATAAGGCCATGGAAAAATGGATGGTGTAAATGATGAGCTTGTTGCATTGGTTTCACAATTGTATATAAAGAGCAATCCTTATTTTTGATATAGCATGTGGATAGTTCACCACCAAGGTATAAAAGACCAAGGTGCTGTAATATCCAAGTGCGTGGATGTTGACTCTGCAAGCAAGCGGTTTGAACTTAGATCCCTTAGACATAATATGACCTTGTTGGTACATGTGAATGAGCCATAGTCTTGAACATAAAATAAACTTCAATACATGTGAATGCAAGAAGAGTATTAATATGTAAGATGCTAGGTCATAACACACACAAGATAAATATGTTGTTAAGAAAGATAATAAAGATCATTCCTCAAACACGGCATACAAAAGCAATGACTATGCCCCCAATCCGTACTGCATCGCAACATACCAAGATTATAGATAAATCAAGGTAGTCTTGAATAGGTATTGGAAAAGGAACAAAAGATAAACCATAAAGCAAATTGATTGACTTACAAAGTAAACATACAAACAACATATTCTCTTGCCAAAGAGGTTGCTCATGATAGATTGGATAGGAAAGATAATAGCCTTATCGTAGGAGCGATGTGTCTATTAAAGGGGGCTATCTACCTAAAAAGACAATATCTTGCTGCCGGAAATGCCACATGTCGTAGGAGACGCGTGTGTTGGTCTCGAAAATGGAACATTCTACAGAAGATAAGCTTGTTGATCTGGTGCTTAGGTTAAGCTGGAATTAGCTGATGTTGGCAATAAGAATAGTAGGACAGTAGATGACTCTGGAAGCAAGCTACTCTGCTTCAGGTTTGTTAAGAAATTTTGCTTTGAAATGATGTGCTAGCTTGTTGTTTTGCTGCTTGAGTTAGTCAAGTCAAGGTGAATGGACTTTGAAAAATGGAAGACTAGAAGGTGATAATGCTAATGGATTGGAACGGGTGGAGAATGATGAATCGTATGTGCTTGAGTACTGGATACATCCTTCGTATTCCAAACTGCCTACATACCCTGTATCCACGGGATCAAGGCACATTACGATGAAAGATGAAAGTGATAATATGTAGTTCTAGATAGAGTGATGAGATGGGTCAAGGTGATTGGAGATCTTATGTACCTGAGTACTGGATACTTCCTTCGCATTCCAGACTGCCTACATACCCATATCTATGGGATCAAGGTATCTTAAGATTGGGAAGAGATGATAATATGTAGTTGTGGTTGATGTGATGATGTAGGAAACACGCTGGGAAGATAACAACCTTATTGTAGGAGTGATGTGTCCATTAAAGGGTGTTATCTGCAGAAAGGAGAAAGATTGAAGTGATTTGCGAACCATGAACAAGGATCCATTCCTAGACCTAGGTTAAGAAAAGAGTTGCCCCCATTATGGTAGAGGAAACTGCATAGGCGACCAATGAAGAGGATACATAAAGCTTTGACCTAGGACAAGACATTGCTAACTGCTAACATAGATCAAGGTGTGGTGTGACGATGGTGGACATTGACAAATTTCCAAGCTATACTAGATAGGGAGATGGAAATGCACACAAGGTCAATGGTTTTATTATGGATGGATGGATGAAGTGTGTTGTGACAACAAGAAATGAACAAGACTTGATAGACGATGGGTGCTGACTCTACACATAGTGCCTGTTTGCCAGGTTTTCACTAGAGGATGGATTTTTTTGGAATTTTTTTTTGGAATACTCTGAGGATTAGGCATAGAACTTCTTGAGATGGACACTGTTAAGTGGCTCATCTAGAGGAATGCCGTCAGGTGTAGCTAAAGTATAAGCTCTGGATCCATATGCTGCTGTGAAAATAAAGGGGCCTAACCAGTTAGGCTCTAACTTGCCCTTCTTTTCTCGATCTGCTTAATTTCTCTGATTGTCTTTAAGTACAAGATCACCAACTTGAAACTGTCTTTCTTTGATCTTTTTGTTGTAATTATGCCAGAGGCAGTTTTGATAGACATGAAGATGATTAAGTGCGGTAAGGCACCTTTCATCTAGTAGTTCTAACTCAGCTAATCTGGAAGTGCGATACTCTTCTCTGTCGATTAGGTCCTGCATGGATACTCTAAGGGATGGGATCTCGACCTCTATAGGTAGGATGGCTTCAGAGCCATAGACCAAGGCATAGGGGGTGGCACCAGTTGGTGTTTTGATACTAGTGCGGTAGGCCCATAGGGCAGGATTGAGTTGCAAGTGCCAATCACGACCAGCTTCATTGACTATTTTCTTGAGGACCTTGAGAATGGTTTTATTGGAAGCCTCAGCTTGGCCGTTACTCTGCGGATAGTAGGGAGTTAAAAAGCGATGTTGGATTTTGTATTATGTGCACAAGGCACGAACATCTTGATTCTTGAATGGTCTCCCATTATCAGTGACAATGGCTTGGGGAATACCATACCGGCATATGAGGTAGTTAAGGATAAACTTGGCTATTTGCTTACCGGTGATATAGGTCATGGGAATGGCTTCCACCCACTTCATGAAATACTCAGTGGCAGTAATGATGAACTTATGGACATTGGATGAGGATGGGTGGATTTGTCCTATGAGGTTGAGACCCCATTGAGAAAAAGGCCAAGGAGTTGTCACAGGTTGTAATTCATTAGCTGGTGCGTGAATCAAATCTCCATGTTGCTGGCATTGTAGACACTTCTTAGCAAATTGTATAGCATCTTGTTCTATTGTAGGCTAGTAGTAACCTGTTCTAAGTATCTTCTTAGCGAGATTAGGACCGGTAGAATGTGCACCATAGACACCTTCGTGTATGTCTCGTAAGGTAGCTTCGGCTTCTTCCTCGTTAAGACATCGTAAGAGGATACCATCGAGACTCTGATGATATAGTGTATCACCCAGAATGAGGTAACGGGAGGATCGACAGATAAAGGTTTTGTGTTGGGTGGATGATAGGTCAAAGGGAAAGGTACTGTGTTTAAGGTATTCATAGATATCTTCGTACCATGGGGAATTGGGACCAACAAGTTCGCAGATGATTTCAGTAATGGGAATATCGACGGCTGGTATTAACAATTGCTCGATCAAGAATTTGCATTTCTATGTATTAGCAGGCATGTCAATCAGTAACCCTACAGAAGCCATGGAATCCGCAACCTTGTTATGCTCTCTTGGAATTTGCTCAAATGTGATGCTAGAGAAATGTGGTTTATAGGCATCCACTAGTTGCTTGTATGGGACCAACTTTTCATCTTTTGTTTGGTACTCATCTGTGACTTGGTGAATAACTAGTTGTGAGTCTCCATATACCTGTAATTCTATGATGTCCCATTGAACTGCTATATTGAGACCTATGAGGAGTGCTTCATACTCGGCAATGTTGTTGGTGCAAGGGAATGTAAGCCGATATGACTTTGGAATATAGTCATTTTGAGGTGTGATGAATAAGATGCCAGCCCCTGATGCATGTTGTGTGTAGGAACCATCAAAGTACAAATTCCACATTATTGAGTTGGAAAGAGTGAAGAGATTCTCATTTGGAAAGTCTACCACCATAGGATGTATATCTGTCATGGGTGCTTCTGCTAGTTGATCTGCTAGGGCCTGTCCTTTGATTGCCTTATGATCCGTATACTCAATGTCGAACTCACTAAGGATCATGACCCATTTAGCTAGTCTACCTGTAAGAGCTACTTTTGCTAGTAGATACTTCAATGGATCAATTTTGGCTATAAGATTTGTGTGTTGGTTTAGCATGTAATGCCACAACTTTTGGGAAGCGAACACTACTGCTAAACAAGCTCTTTCCATTGGTGAATAATTGAGTTCATATCCCAGCAAGGTTCTACTGATATAATAAATTGCATGCTCTCTTCCTGTTTCATCATTTTGTGCTAGAAGGGCCCCTAGGGCCGAAGTTGTAGTTGAGATGTATAATATCAAAGGTTTATCAGCAACTGGTGGTACCAAGACAGGAGGTGTAGCTAGATACTCTTTGAGTTGATCAAATGCTACTTGACACTTATCGTCCCATCGAAATGAGACATCCTTTCGAAGTAAGTTTTGAAATGGTTGACATTTATCTGCTAGCTGTGAGATGAAACGCCTAATGGACTACAACCTTCCTTGAAGGCTCCTTAATGCTTTGAGGTTCTTTGGTGGAGGCATCTCCACTATAGCCTTTACTTTTGTGGGGTCTACTTTGATGCCTCTACGAGATACAATGTATCCTAACAGCTTCCCTGATATTACACCAAAGACACACTTCTTTGGATTGAGGTGTACTTGGTATTTCTCGAGCCTGTCAAAGATCTGTCCTAGAACTTGTATGTGATTTGCCCTAGAAGATTTAGCTAGTATGTCATCCACATAGTCCTCCATGATATGATGAAAGAGGTCATGTAATATCACTGTCATTGCTCTCTGATAAGTTTCCCCTTTATTCTTTAGACCAAACGACATGACACACCAACAATAATTACCCCACGGGCAAGTAAAGGTTGTTTTATGTTGATCTTCTTCTGCTATCCTTATCTGATTGTAGCCTGAGAATCTATCCATGAGAGAAAGCATTTCGTGACCCGCAGTCAAGTCTACTATAAGATCAATGTTTGGTAATGGAAAGTCATCTTTGGGACATGCTTTATTAAGGTCTCTAAAATCATTGCACATGCAGATGCGCCCATTGGGTTTAGACATAGGTACAATGTTTGATACCCAGTCTGAATAATCAATAGGTCAGATGAACTTTGCATCTAACAACTTCTATATTTCCACTTTTACTAAGAGAGCTATCTGTGGGTGCATCTTCCTCAGCTTTTGCTTGACTATTTTAACTATTGGATCCACTGTGAGATAATGAACTACTAGCTTAGGGTCTAGCCCTAGCATATCAGCATAGGTCCACACAAAGTTGATGGTTCTCTGTAAGAAGAATGTGTTAAGGTTCCTGTGCTCTGTTTGTGATAATGATGCTGCTAGGAATGTGGTCTTTAGATTTTTCTCTGTACCAAAGTTTATCTTTGTAGAATCTTCCACTAGGAGAGCTGACTTCTCTTGATACTTAGATGGTAGGGGAAGGTCAAATCCTCCATCCTCAGGTGCCATAGTGTGGTTTTCACCTAGAGATCTTTCTTTATTTTTACTTTTGCGACTAGAGGATTTGACATTCTCACCAAAATAAACTATTGGCTCGAGTTCCATTACAAAACCTGCTTTATGATTGCCAAGAGGGATACCTTCCCGAAGTCCCATGAACTTAGCTATAGCTTCATCATTCTGAAATACATCTATAACAGGGGACCCTTGTTGGTCCCAATCAATAAGTTTAGGGTAGACAAGTGTTACATTCTGGGTGTTTGTGGTGGAGGTTAAGGATACAGATGATAGCATAAAAATGGAGGATTCTGCAAATAGGTTGGTCATATGGAGGGAAGAGTCATCGATGATATCCTCAGTAGACATTGAATCAGTGGGAAAAGTTTCAGCCACCTCGTCGAGGATATACTCGATGTCCAAGGCGTGCGGTACCTTTTTACCAAATCCTAACCCCTTCTTGTCTAGTTTCTTCGTCACAATAATGGGTTCCATTGTTCCTTTATTCTGTTTCCCAAGGCCACCTTTGCCTTTATAGCCCATGTGTTTGACTATCCTTAAGCCATTACCATATTGCTTGACTGGTATTGTGACTGGTTCTTTCTCTTTATAGAGCCAAGAAGAAATGTCCTCAATAGTTTCCTCTTCCAATTACCGTCCCTGTTGGAATTGGGTTAGAAATGCTGGGGGAGGAATAGCTTCTTTTTTAGTTACTTTGGCAATGGGCAGTTGGCCATAAGATTTAGGGGATAAAGGCATCTGCCCTACACAACAAGATTTGGAGATATCATACGTTCCAAAGCCTATATCACGGATGTGCGCTTTGATTTCAGGAATAGGATTAGGTTCACTTGTAGAGGCTTGTGTCAGAGTTTCAGGATCAACATATAGTGGGGATTCAAGGGCTTTGTCATTTTGAGGAACTTGGTTGCAATTCTTATAGCTGCCTTGCAAGACACGACAAAATTCAAAAGGATTAGGGTCACCTGGGATAGTTATCTCTGTACCATTGAATGGGAACTTTAGAGACTGATGGTACGTGGAGGGAACAAATTTCATTGCATGGATCCATGGGCGGCCTAGGATAATGTTGTAAGGCAGCTCAATATCAAGAACTTGACACCGAGTTTCATGCATGACAGGGCCTAGTTGTATAGGCAAATGAATAATACCTTCTGAACAACATTCAACATCATCATATCCCTTGATTGTAATACTTTGATCATTATTTACATGATCCTCAGTGTATCCCAATTGCTTTAGTAACTTTAAAGCACAGATGTTGAGACCAGCACCACCATCTATGAGTATACGTTTGATTTTGCGCTTATGGATGAGAACCTCAATATGAAGGGCATCATTGTGACATGGATCATGGGATGGGAGGTCCTTTTCAGAAAAGATCACATTGTAGGGTGAAGCAATGTTACCCACTATAGCTTGGAAATCTATGACCGCTATGTTATTAGGAACTGGCAACTCTTGGAGAGCTTTTTCTAGCACGACTCTATGTGCAGGTGATGACCGTAGGAGGTCCAAGATAGAGATTTGTGTTGGCATTTTCCCTAGATGTTTGACAAGATTATAATCAGATTGAGTTGGGAGATTAGGTGTAGGACCATGAATGGTGACATGACCACAACGAGTTGTAACAACGCAATCCGTAGATTTTCCTTTGATGGTGAGGGTAGATACTCGACTCTCTTCAAAACGACCCACAATGGAGTCAAAGGAAGTGGAAGCACGGTTGATACCTTTACCTTTATCCTGAGGAGGAGGCGGACCATGGTGAGGGAATGGTTCCTTGTACATGTTGAGGTCTTTGTTCATGTGTTGAGCTGGTGGTTCATCTCCAAAAGAGATTTGGTTGCCTTCGATGAGATTTTTGATTAGGTGCTTGAGTTTCATGCATGATGTAGTTCTGTGCCCTTTGCTCCGATGGAATTCACAATATTCATTTTCTCTGTACCGTGCAGTTTTGTAAACTGGCTCACCATATGGGGGAGCATTGGGTAAGGTGATGAGGCCTTTGTGTAAAAGCTTCTATAAGACTGATTCTATGGGTTCTCCCTAGGGAGTGAATTGACGCCGTGGAGGATAATCTTGTTGAGGTCACTCTTGTTGTCATTGTTGTTGGTTTTGATAAGGTTGTTTTTGTTGTTGCTGTTGTTGAGGTGGAGCTTGACTTGGTTTGGAAAGCTGTAGCGATGTTTGCAATGTTTGGACATGTTTAGAATCGACCACCCCATCGTTGACCACGTTTTTGTTTTTGTTCCAATATTTGGGTTTATCATTTGTTTGGTGTTGAGGAACATTGTCTTTAGTTTCTTTAAAGATTTTAACCACACCCTTAGTAATGAGGGTCTTTTCGATGTTAATTCCCTTGTGTGTGATTTCATTGAAGGTCGTAGCACTAAGAATTTGCAAGTGAAAACCTAACTCTTGGTTGAGGTTCTGCACAAATATGCTAACAAGATGTTTCTCAGGAATCTTGAAAGGGAATTTGCTAGCCATCTGTCTCCATCGTTGAAGGAAAGAAATGAAAGTTTCACCATTTTTCTGTTTGTTATTGTATAGATCAGTCATGGAAATCTCATGCTCTATGTTGTAGGAAAAATGGGTGGAAAATTTCTTCGCTAGCTCGTTAAAAGACTTAATACCCGTGGGGAGATGTGAGAACCATTCTATAGCTTGGCCTTCAAGACTACAAGGAAAGAGACGCATAAGATATGTGTCATTATGTGAGACCTCGAAGCAAGCAAGATAGAATTCCCTAAGATGGTCTTTTGGGTCCCCTTTTCCTTTGTATTTATCAAATTTGGGAATACTAAACTTCTGAAGAAAAGGGATCATGGATAGTGACCGATCAAAAGGATAAGGACACACTTCTTCTAAAGAGAAGGTCTTCTTGGTGTGGCCAAATGTAAGATCAGATAACTGTTGTTGAACCTCTGCCAATTTTAGCTCCATAGTCATGGGAGGGGTTGGAAACATCTCCTGTTATCCAAGCAGTGGTTATTGTTGCCCATATGGAAGATTGTAGTGTAAGCCATGGGCACTGGTGTGATAAGGGTCATAAGATTGGTTGGGGTCATGCATGTTGTATGTTGGGTTTAGATTGGGTTGGAATTGGCTGCTTTGATTTGGAGGAGGTGGGGGTGGCATTAGGTAAGAATGGAGGCTTTGCGATGGCTGAAGAAACAAGTTTGTTGGCGGAAAGCTAAAGTTCATTGGGTTAGGTTGCGGTTACGGAACATAGCTTTGGGAAACTTGATGTTGGGAATGTTGAGGGTGGATAGGCAACGTGTTGAAGAAGTTTAGCGCTGATGATCGTAGTGGTGGGGGAAGGTAGGTAGAAGTGATTTATGATGGGTGAGGTTGATTGAGGATAAGCATAGAAGAATGTTGTGGTTGGGATTGCATGACCCTAGTTAGTTGAGAGACATGAGGATTTGATGATATAGGAGGTGGTATTTGTTGAGACCCTTGTTGCATGGCTACATAGTTGTTCCCCAGATTGTAATTTGGTGGGAAACCTATTCGCGATGGGGTAACCAATATTCCACTTGCAATTGGTGTGGACATTTTAGGAGTTTGTTGGATATTTGATTGAGCTAGGGTGGCTTGCTTAGCTATCTCTGCTTGATGTTGGAGAGTTTCCTGTTGATTTTTGTAGATTTCCATAGGAGTCAGCAATGGTGATATGGCCCTCCTTCCTGTTGGGTTTTGATAAAGGGGATTCTTATATTGTACCATTGTTTTCCCTTGTGAGCCTTGTTCAGGTAAAGGCGTGGTCATTGTTGACATGGTTTACACCGCTTGTATGGTGTCTAGGGTGTTGTTTGTCTCCTTGAGATTGGATAAATAAAAATCTTGAGGTAATTTGGCTCCTTGCTCTGCTAGCAATCGAAAGAAATGATCTTGGTTCTTGCTAAGGATTTTGTCAAAGGCGGCTATAGCTCTAGGAGCTTGTATGAATTCATCCAGATCTTGCCCATCTTCTTGAGAGGATTGACCTATTTCAAAGTGTCGCTCTTCTTGAGATGGGGCTAGATCTGCAGTATAACCTAGTGGGACAAAATTGGGAGGCAAACCAGTGGTGTAATGAGGTGTACTTACCAAAGGAACTCTTACCTCCTGAGATGGGACCGTATTGGCAGTATAACCTTGTGGGACAAAATCTGGAGGCAAGCCGGTGGTATAGTGGGGTGTACTTACCAAAGGGGTTCTACCCTCTTGTAGATTGTTTGGTTGATCAAGGTGTGGCATGTTGGGAGAATTGGTAGATCTTTTCGCGGGTGTTTTAGGAGTAACCTTGGGAGTAATATTGAGATGACCTGATTGCGGTGTATGAGGAGGTGATTTGTGCTTCCTAGGGACAACTTGCTTGGACTTCATAGTTTGCTGGAGCCTAGTGGTTACCATGGAATACACTAGGACAAAAGGTAATGCTGAGATTCTGCTTGTGTTTTGACAAAGACAAAATCTGATGCATAATTTACTGGACCAAAGGCGCTATACTATTTGACCAGAGGTGCAGGACTGTGCAACCAAAAGCGTGCTATTGTAATACCAAAGGCGATGGACTGAGCTACCAAAGGTGAGGTACTTCTATACCAAAGGTGAGCTACGGTGACCAAAAGTGAGCTACTGTTATACCAAGGGCGCTGAAGTAGGGTTGCCAGAGGTGAGGTACTGCTATACCAAAGGTGATCTACTGTACTACCAAAGGCAAGCTGCTATAATACTAGAGGTGCTGAAGTAGTGTCTGATGCTTCTAAAAGGCAAATTTTGATAGAATTGGTTATGGTTCTGATTGGATTTGTCTTTGGCAAGAGAAAACATAGCAAACAAGTGGTCAAAAAAGGACTGACACAATAGATAGTGTATGTTCGAGGCTCACAAAAATGCCTAATGTTTCCACAGGTATAAGACAATTGCAATCAATAACAAGCACTTTTTATCCCTAGAGACAAGGTTTCATTACAGTAGATTAGCTCACAGCTTAATACTCCATCAATAAAAATATCATTCCATAAAGGTGTCAGATATTTTGTATCTTTGCAAGAGACGATAGGTAGGGATATCTCACCCTCCCCATGGAAAGCTCAAGAAAGTCACAAGAGCTTTATGGCCAAGGGAATACTATCTCTTCTCAAGGGAGCCAATGGTGAGTATCTTAAGGGCTTGAATCGATTCCCCTTGCATTGATGATTACCGCAATGTTCGAAGGTAGATCAGGTAGTCTCTATCTAGAATGGTTCTTAGTAACTTTGAGGGACCAACGCCTTAGGAGCAATACAACAAGCTACTAAAAACTTTAACCAATCCTAATAAGAGTATCAAACACTTCGCTCAATGTGAAAATCGTTTCCACAAAGAGCTAGTACACCTCTTTTTAGTTTGGCACCACAAGGTAAGGCTGACGTCGGTTAGGACTTAGCTTTTGCCTTATCCCTCTTATATAACGGTTCAAAGGAAAACACCACTTAGGGTCATCCCTTTTGGATGAAACACAATCCAAAAGCAGGCCCTTCTAAAGGAAATATTGAAATGTAAGAGCAAGCACATCAAACAAAGGTTCAATTGTCCCGTTATAAGAAAAATAAGGTGCAACTAAATTAGGCACACACACGTTTGTAGTTGTCAATTGTCCCTTATGAAATTGAAGTGTTTGGCATTCATGTCCATTGTCCCTTAGAAAATTGAGGTGTTTTCGCATACATGTCCATTGTCCCTTAAGAAAAGCAGTATGTTCCTAAGACTTAGATTGCCGAAATGATTTGTTCAATTATCCCTTAAGAAGGCAATATGTTTCTAAGACTTAGTGAGATAAGTCAAGATTTCTTCAATGCTCATCATGCATGAACATATTAGAAAAAACCTTTTTTCTTTGTGTGAGTGATAAGAAGCTGCAACAAGTTAATTTAGTTCCACAAAAACTCATAAGTTAGCAAAAACAAATAAATTGACCAATAGTGTTGTATTGTCTTACTGAAAGTGACTTATTGTGATGACAAAAGCGATGCACTGTGTTACAAGAAGCGATGCACTGTGCCACCAACAGCGATGCACTACGTTACCAGAAGCGATGCACTATGCTACCATAAGCGTGGTACTATGCTACCAAAAGTGAGCTACTTTGCTACCAAAAGCGAGCTACTTTTCTACCAAAAGTGAGCTACTGTACTACCAAACGCACAGTGTAATAATAGGCCTGCAAAAAATAATATCTCATCAAAAAAGCTAGATCAAAGGATGATTGAATGATTGAGTGATGATCTAGGATGTTGATAAGTGATAACACACTGCAACAATTAATATTAGTTCCAAAGAAAACAACTAGATGTCAGAAATCAAGTCAAAACCCTAACAATAAGTGAGAAACCCTAGAAAACCAAAGTGAAATCCATAAAATTGGTAACAAAATAATGAGATACAAGAGATTAAATATCACCAATGGATTCCTTATGATTTTCTATGCAATTTAAAAAAAAGCATCGAATTTCGTTAAGTTTTGAGAAAGTTATGGGGTTTTGAAGTTTGCAAGCCTATTATCCTAACCAAAAGTGCTTTACTGTTATACCAAAAGCACTTTACTATTATACCAAAAGCGCTTTGCTATTTTCTCAAGTGCGCTTTACTGTAATACCAAAAGCGCAGTTCTGTACTACCAAAGGCACTGTGGGATGGCCCGAAAGTGCTGTACTGCTCTACCAAAGGTGCTTTTCTGTGTCGAGATGCGCTATTCCGTACTGTACTTAAAAAAATCAATTTCTCAAAGAAAAAGAGGGATTAGTGTGTCCCACCGAGCTTGCCGGAATGTGTATGAGGAAAATTGACTTGGATAAACTAACAAAATCAAAAACCAATAACATAAAGAGAACGAATCTAAATAAAAGCCATTACTAATAAATCAATGAAATATAAAAGCTTTTACCGAGATTTGTATTGTTCCCTTTGGATGAATGTGGATTGCTCAATCGTGCTGAGAAACCATGGTTGCAACAAGCAAGTAAAGTGTTCAAAGATCAATGTCAAAAGATCGTAAAGTTGCTCAAAGATCAATGTTAAAAGATCGTGAAGTTGCTCAATCGATGCGATGTATGCTCAAAGCACTGTAAAGTATGCCTGAGAATAAGTGATCAAAGAGAATTTGTGAAGGAGATGAGGGGGGTTTATATAGGTTTCAAGGAAGATCGATCAACGGTCCAGATAATTCAGAGGAATCAATGGAGGAGATCAGTTGAGGAACGTGCATTGAATAAGAAAAAGACATGTGTCTTGCTTTCTTTTGCATGAGAAGAGTTATCAAGAATAGAAGAATGAGTTAAAGCAATTAAAAGAATATAATAATCAGTTAAGTGATTTAAAACAAGAAGGGATTTGCATGAGAATAAGAAGATATTTTTCTTTATTAAGTATTAGGAATATTTAATTGCATGCACAAGAAAGCTTGAGTTCTATTTAGAGATAACTCAATTTAGAAGAAAAGACAACTTAAATAAATATTTGATTTATTTAAATTTAGAGGAGATATTATTGGAAGAAGCAATTAAATAATTAGGATTATTTAATTTAGAAGATAAGAAAACTAATTAAATAAATAAATTTATTTAATTGTTGTGCATGATTTTGGAAGAATAAATAAAATATTTGATTATATTTCATTTTTTGGAAGAATGAATTTGATTTAATTAAATAATTAAGGATTATTTAATTGTAGATAAGAGGGAATTTGTGATGAATTAATTAAATAATTGGATTTATTTAATTAATGTGGATTTGAATTTTGAAAAGAGGATAATGATCTAATTGTGGAAGAATAATAGAGGAATTTAATTTAATTAAATAACGAGGATTTATTTAATTAATGTCGCAATTATGTGATTTGGAAGAAGTTAGTGAAATTAATTAAATAATTAGATTATTCAATTAATGTTGAAATGCAGGTGATTAGACAGATGACGAAATGCAAGTAGTGCGACGACTTGGTCATTTTAGGGTGTCTACAGTGAGTTCATCAATCTTCTTTGTGTAACAATGATGCTCATCGTGCCCCTTCTTTTTACAATATGCACAATTGAGTTTCTCCTTCTTTGACTTTTCTTCTTTTGCAGTGGTGGGGGTCTCATATGACTCTATTTTAGGTTGAGGTTTCTTCTTCCCCTTACTCTGTGGGCCATGTGCAACCAATGCATGATTTTTAGGGACCCCCTCTAACTGGGCAAGTTTGGCTTGCTCCCTTGTTAACCGGTCATAGAAGGTCTCAAAAGAGGGCATCTGGAATGCACTACCTAAGACATCCATTGTGGAGTAAAAGGTAGATGAAAAAACAACAAAAGGGCATCTTAACTTAGACAAAATAAAAAAAATGGACTCCTTATCAGTTTTACCCTTTCCACATCCTGCTAGTTGTGACCTTACTAATTTGAATTTCACTAAGAAATCATCAATAGTGGGAAATGCATCAGGGATAAGAGAGTTTACCTCAGCCTCCAATTGCAATGCATGGATCTCGCTAACCTTACCAAATAGGTCTTCTAACTGATCCCAAATTTCTTTAGGTGTACCCAACTCATCAATGTGGAAAAAAGACTATCTGACACATTTAACTTCATCAACGCCATGGCTTGGTCACATTTATTTTGATGGACAAATATTTCATATTATTTAGTCAGAGTGGGTTGGGTAGCATTTAGGATAGACCACAGACCCTGGGACTGAAGCAATCTTTGCATTTTCATTTTCTAGGTGTGGTAATTATGGGGGGTTAACATTTCTATGGATGCAGGAGTATCCATGACAAAGATTGTACCAAAATTACTAATAGTTGAATTCAACTTAAAGTAAGAAATAGATTTCAACTCACTTCAGTAGGGTAGTGAATCCTTTGTTTGACCAACCAAATAGTGACTTGATTTCTAATAATATTAATGTGCATGCCAGTTTTGAGGTTCTACTTGTACCCGATTTGAACATGGGTGTCTTCGCTGCTTGCCTGATGGAGTCTTTCAGGTTGTTATCATCAGCATTACGTTGGTGGTAATTACCCCTACTATCATCGTTACTGTCAACCATATGATCATTATTGTAATCATTGTTTTCATCCCCGAAGAAATCTATAAGCATTTCATTCAATCCTTCTTCATACATTGCATTTTCACTATCATGATCATCATCATTAAGGCTAGGTGGTATGTCATCAGTGTATGCAGATCTCATTAGCTCTTCAAATTTCTTAGCTGATAGTATTCTCTTCAATAATGCTCTTTTTGCCTTGGTATTGTTTAAAGGATGGTTTGGATTATCCCATCCAAATCTTAATAACCTAGTTGGATCTTGGGTATTAGTATGTGTTTCATCAACATCTTCTACCTATCAACAAACACAAGTATTATTTAATGTTTGGCAACAATTGGATAAATCATAAATGTATCAATTTCAAAGAAATATAATCAAATATGGCTTAAAAAATAAAAATATTGGTTGTATGAACATATATACATCAATTGAATAATGGAACATTATTTTATAGACTAGCTTTTTTATATAATAATTTAAATAAAACACAATTTGGACAACATAGTTTATAAAACATCAGTCCACACTCATTTATTATTCTTTGGTTTTCTTCCCTTAAGAACATCCTTAGGGAGACCTTGTTCTTCCCTCTTCTTTCACGTAGGAGTGCGTTTTAAGAAGGGGTAATCAATCAACAACTCATCTCCAATGGTAAGGTCCATAATAGCCTCAACCATTATCAATATATCAACCTATTTTTCCATATCTCCATCTTTATCATTTGTAACCTCAACAAATTGACAATTCAGTCTTACAGTAGGGTCCCTTCCCTTACTACTATTTATAAATCCTGCAATATTTTTGTGTGTGTATGCACGTCCATATATATACATAAGATGACCTCTATTCATTTCTTTTCCATTTTCCAATTGGAGATGATGTGTATACATATTTAAATTTAGACCATATGCTGACATGCTAGGCTTATATTTTGCTAGCCTTCTCCATTCACCACTATAATATGATGGACCATAATATGACATTAATCTCCTAGTGGTTTGTTCTGAATTGTTTCTATGTTTAGATCCCACATGTAAATTTTGGACAATAAAGAGGCCTAGATTCACTCCATGAATATTGGAGGGTCGTATCATGTAGCTGTATCCCCAAAATTGAAACACCTCGTACACTCTAGGTAGTTGTTGATCACTAGGCCAAGCACAATATAGTCGACGATCAAATGTCTCTTTGTAAATTGATCTCAAACTTAGGGGAAGTGATCATCTCCATCACATTCATTCTCATAGGGTATGTAGTCCACCTTCCCCTTGTCTTTAAGCAAATTATGCATCTTTCAACCGGTTCTTGTTCTGTTGCTTGTTTTCATCAATTCCTCATCTTCCGAGCTGGTATATTGGCATATATTTTTGTTAGTTGTATCATCTAATAAATGATCATTTCCCTCTAGGCTGGAAGTCGGTGATCTAGGAAACTTTAAACTAAGAACTTTATCCTGTAAGTATTCATTAAGAAAAAAATTAGTTATTTAAATACTATAAAACAATGTTTAAACAAAGTATACATGTTATTTATATCAATTTAGAAATTTCCTTACCACAATTCCTATTGGATTTGAATCAATTGTAGGAGACATACTACTGACTGGAAGCTCATCATATATGTAATGTCTTTGTACAATCACTCATTTGAATTGTTTCTTTCTACAACATACATAACATCCACAAACAACAATTTTCTCAAAGTATTCATCCCATGGACTATAGTCCTGACCAACCTCTTGTTCAGTGCAATCATTTGTTGTGTCTGTAGGATCCATTGTCATATCCTCTTCCACCCAATGTTGTCTATGTGATTTAACAATTTTAGGTCCACGTCCATGTACATATATTTTTCTTTTTCTAGTTGAATGCTCAGGCTCTACATTTGCTCCAATCTCCATCTAAAATAATCAACAACATGCATTAATTTATGCCAAGATTGGATAATACATTATAAATTTCAATAATACTGTGAAAAAAGATGGATGTATCACAAAACACCATCAGATCATTTTTTCCTAAGGAAAGTGGATTTGAGTACTTGATTTCCCACTTCATTCATTGTGTCCTCATTTGATATGACACGATCTGTTGCCATGGCCTCATCTGGCCCCTATAATACACAACATAGTAAATAATGTTTAGTACACCAATTATATCATTTCAATGAATATGCTATCCAACACAAACCCTCACTTTAGTCATATATTTGACATATTGATATCATGTTTTGGCCATCCTAATTTTCAAACTTTTCCCTCGATCATAGAATCACATTTAATCACCATTCCTGTGCATTTTCAACCAATAAGTTTGACCTCAGAGGCCTTGTGGACAAAAAAATGACTTTATCTCCTCTATGTTGTAGCATTTATGAATTCATAAACACCTTCCTCCTTTGGTTGAGGTTGCTTTCTCTTCTTACCTCTATTGTATCTACAAATTCTGTTGTCATATCTATTTCCACCCACTTTCCTCTCTGCGATTTAGTAGTTCTACGCCATCCACGTCCTCTCTCCATGCCCTCCTCTGGATCATGCAATACACAACAATGACAATAGTCACATAACAGCTATGCACCAAGAGAATATTCTTGAATTTATCTTGTTAATACACTCAGTTTTCATTAAGACGCACTATGAAAAACAAAATAGGACATTGCAACATTTTGCTCTTCAGAAAAAGTTTACAAACAGAATCTTGACAACTAGAGCTCAAATCTTATGATTACAATATGACTACAAATTCACATCAAAAAGACATTTATTTCATATTTGACTCTTCTTTTTATTTTATGGGTCATTTTAAGGCAATCTATATCTCTCCAAGTGGCCATAAAACCCTCAAAACTATCATAGAACCCTCAAAACAGTCTCAAAGAGTCTTTGGCACCAAAATTTTAAATTTTTGATGGAGGGAAGGATAATTTGGATGTTAATTTTGAAATAACATCATTAGATCTTTGTTAGGTTAATCCTAGCCATTGGATATTCTTTAATTATAGGGACATTATGTTATATTTCACCATTACCTTTCACTCCAAAATTAATCATTTCCTTTGAAAAGAAAACCCTCCATTAGCTATCATAACCCCAAATATCTGTTGAAGTGAACTTAAAAATTATGTTCAATTGTCATTGCTCATATTAAGCACTTGTCTCCCTTCTTAGTGGTCCCACATGTGTGATGTATGTGAATGAGTCATATGGTACCTGTGCTACATGTTTAAAGTTTGAATTTTGCTCATATTGTTGGAAAAAGGCCCAAAAAAACCTTTGATTTTTGAGTTTTATACTCTATAACATGCATCTCCTTGATCTTTTCATCTAATCTATGACATGTTGTCTTTGCATTTCAATGAGATCAATTCTTGAAAAATGACAATCCAGAGGTTAAAGAGATAGGTTGATACCTTACCTAAGTTGTCATGTTCTTGAAACCTTGTCACTATAAAGAGGAGATATCTAGAGAGTAATGTCACAAAGACATAACCAAGGAATGCACTATCATGAGCCATAGGGACAACTTACTACACCATCCAAAACTCCATTTGAACTAGATACTATCAATAATTCACATTATTGGGGACTGTCATGAAGAAAACACCATGCATAGGACTATCATAGTCAAAGTGGAGAAGATTGTCTAGTCATTGTATGACTATCATAATAGCTAGTGGGTTAGTTACCATGCTTCAACCTAAAATAGGTTAATGAGAACATAGAAATGAAAATCACAATACCATAAGCACACTCCATAAGATGCCAATATAGTCCCAATATCATGTCATCATGATAGTAAGAGAAGAGTTGTTTGGTTTTTCCAAAGCCATATTAGTTGCATAAGGATTGTCACCAACCAACTGTGTAAGGTTGTGAAAGAGTGAGTCATTATTGAGCTAATCATAAGAGAATCATGAAGTCAAAATGCTATAATGGAAACAAGATATAGTTACTTATTATAAGGACAATCCAAATTTGGTAAGGTTATGTTTATATCAACTTCCAAGAAAAATACATCATTTTGCACTGATTGGTGCTAAATTAGGCACACTTTACGCCATATTTGGCACCCCAAATAGATTACATTTTCTTCCTAAAAGTCGGCGGTAAAGTTGACGTTAATTGCTCTGACTACTGGATAAAAAAAATTAAAAAATTCCTGCCTGCACATACCCCAAAACAAAAAAAAATAAAACAAAACTTTAATATTGATTTTTGGTGTTCATTTTTTGTTTGGAGATTGAGAATTTGGGTTGGAGTCTTGCCTGAATTAATATATGAGAAATTTGATAATTACAGGAGAAAAACGCCACGCGAAGAGAGGAGAAAAATGCCGCGCAAAGAGATGAGAAATTTGATTTAGTTTTCGACACCATAGGTAAGATTACAATTACAATAATTTTTTTTTGTTCCCAAATATATTTTTGTTTTGATTAAATGGAGAGGATTGTGAAGAAAGGGTTGTAAATATTGTTTTGTTTACAGGTGAATCGTTTAAGTCTCATGTGGTTGCAAAGGAGGAGGGTAAAATTGTAGACATTGCATTATTTCCTATGCATCCGAGAGCAGTGAACACATTTTTCAAACCCCAATTCCCAGGTTTGCTTATTATTACCATCAATACCTTTCTCTGAACACAACTTTCTTGCTTCCTTCCTAAAAAAGTAGTTGAGTGCTTTAAGACAAGTCGATTGTGAGCAAACTAAAATTAGGGCTTTTGAGACAAGGGTGAGCAAACTAAAATAGAGGTTGGTCAAGACAATACGAGGAGATAGGACTTTTGAGATGATGGTGAGAAAACTAAAATTAGGTTGGGAACTATAGATTCCCTCCCAAGGCACCAATTGATTCATAGGAAAACAACTTCATGATTTTCTCTACAAAGTAAAGGTCAAAAACCTTGAGGAATACATAAAAACTGGACGAAAACTTTCATACCTGGCAGTGTCTACTTCGTTTGCCTCCACAGACTGAACAAAAATAATTTGCCCTAGGTCGCCTCAAAATGTCAAGCAATAGAGGGAAGAGAGCAAAGGGAGCAGACTCTGGCCACATTGAGGTAATTCATTGTCAATTTATAGATTTGTAAATGTTTCCATTGTTTCTTTGATTTTTAGTTTTTAGTTTTTTATTTGTAAATTTAAAAGAAGAAATTTATTTTATAAGAACATGATATTGACAAAGATAAAGAGGAATTGGCTTACATATTGAGGGTAGAGGTAGTGAACAAATTGGATGGTGTAGACCTGACAATGCTTGCCAGATACATAGAAAAATGATCTGGTAAAGCCCCTGAAACATTACAATCAAATCAACAGTGTCAAAGGGAATCAATTGATTTCCCAACCAGTCATGGATCGACCAAAAGATCTAGGAGGAAATCAATAACAATAACCTTTGAGAATGTGGAACATGGAACAAAGGCTTCCAATGTCCCACCCACTCCTGGGACACAGACTTATTCGACCACCATGCCATGTTTTGCATCTTGCATTGGTACCTACAATACCAAGATAGAATACGATGTGGTTTTAGGGGACATTCGAATGACGGATGCTGGAAAAACATTTGTGAATAGGTTGAAGGAATCATGCCTTCAATGGTTCAAAGACCATCTACATTTGCCATTCTCAAAGATACCCATGCACCTGCAAAAAGTAGTTATCCAAGACATGGAGATTGAATTTGGCACAGGTTGGTCTGTAAAGAAGATAAAGCTAAGAATGCCTCAAAACTGCAAGAGATTTCAGTGAAACCAAACAAAGAAGATAAAAAAACTCCCTCCTGAGCAAAGGCTCAAAAAAAGGCCATTTGATGTAAGTTTGAAAGTATGGAAAGAGCTTGTAAAAGCATATGAGAAGTCTGATGCATGGAGGAAGTCTGGTGAGGAGAGTACATAGGTATTTGAATTTTCTCATAAGATTATATCAAATTTATTAAATGATTTTTAAATTTTATTTGTGCATAGTTAAATTGAATTAGTATATGTTTCAGGACAAGACCTCCAAGGCTAGGCTTGACAAACTTCGTGCCATGCATTACAGTGGCTAGAAAGGTTTACAGACCTTGATCTGTACATTTGTAAGTATATTTAATAAGTTAAATAATATATATATTTTAATTTCCTAGGAAAAAGTAAATGATTGCATATTAATTAGTTTAACTAGTCCATGTACCATGTTTTGACAGGAGGAGAAATATGGCCGGCATCCAAGCCAATTTAAAAAGGAAATGTTACAAAGCAAAAAGTGGACCGATTTTGTAATCTAGATGGAGAACGAGGTATCAATAGTTGACTTTCAATAACTTAGTTGGATATTATTGTGTTAATATGTCAATTTGAATTTCTTATATTGAGTTGTTTATTGATGCGTAGGATGAGTTCTAAAGTGCTTCTCTGTTGGCCCTAGCGCCCTTAAATGTAAGATTTCTCTTAGATGATAAATGATTACTCTTATATCTTTGGGGACCCTTCTTGGTGCCATTTGGGTCATAATGAGTATACTAGTCTTGTGCTTGCTTACAAAAAGTGGTTGCTATTAACCTAATCTTGTGGTCATTATCCACAACATTTTGTGTGTGCCATGCTATCTCATATGTTTAAGTTTAACGGGATAATAATGAACAGAAAACCCTTGTTTACCTACCTCCAACTAATGGACTTGTTGGAACCTAAAATTTCTACCTTTTTTTGCAAACAATTTAGGTTCCCATGATGAAAAATCTGACTGCAGCACTCAGAAATGCACCTATACAATATACTTCAGTGGCCTACTTTGAAGGGTTATAATTTGAAGCCTATTCATTTTTATGTCAAACCATTTGGTAGGCATACTTATCTGTCATATGTGAGTGTACATGCTTGATTTCAGCTTCCCATGATTAGATTGGACAAGGTTTTGCAGTGCCAAGTTAAAGGTTTCTGGTGGCATCTGGTGGTACCCACCTAGGGTTAGGGTTTTAAGTTGAGTCTGCAAGCCTATATTTTTATTCCTTTAAACCCCTTAAGGCCTTAAGTTTTCTTGTCCTTTGGCCTCTTGCACTTTATCTTTTAAAACTACATTGACTTCCTGTATTAAAGGGCAATTGTCTTGAGGTCTTCTTAGAGGGGTGATATGTGACTAGGGTATGAAGACTAGGACTTTGTATGTAATCTTAAGCCCTCCTTTCTGATTTGTTGGAAGCCTTCTTCACTAATAGATAAGGACTGTCAAGACTCCTATGATAGTGCATTAGAGAGGTATTGAAATCACAAAGGAGATAAATGTAATTAGGCCATCACCCAATGGAGAAGGGATTGTCATAAATAGCATGACAGTGTTACCTTGTCATAGTCACAAATGGGTTAGTCTTTGTGGTGGTAATTAAAGTCACTAAGTTTATATCCACCTTCCTAGGGTCTACAGAAATGCCTGAAGTTGAATATGCCTATTTTAAAGATCTTGCCATGAGTATTTTCCATGTTTTTACAAATGGATACCTCCATAATCCTCATCTCAAGTTTCAAATGCACAATGAAATGATGGAGGACAATCATAACTATCATAATAGTACATTAGTATTTTTTGTCTCAAGGTGGCCCTTGAGACAACCAAGGGGATGGATACACAGTTGGGATTATGGTTTTTGTTTAAAAGCCTTATGTCTGTTAGAACTAAAAAATTTCACATTATTCATCTGCTAAGAATTCACCAAGTCTCCACATAATGTGACTAATGTCCCTCATTTTCAAAACCAACCACCAAAAATTTGTGTGACAAGATCCATTTCAGAATCTGCACATAAACAATCTCATGAATATAACTAGCTCTCTGACCACAACCTAATTCTGTTACTAAGTTATCTATATCAGCAAGACCTTAAGTAACTCACCCCAAATAGAAAAATACATTCTTGAAGTATAATGTGATAATCGGTGAGAGATGATTGATGTTCGAATGATCAAAATTTCATGTCAAAAGATCGGTGAGACATTCTGTATGTATCACTGACGCATACTCATCGGTGTGAGTAGAACAATTGGAGTGAAATCCTAAAGTTATGCTGAGCCTTTAAGTCACACCAATTAATGGCTAATCACCAGGAAGCAAACAATCTCTCCCTGACGCATAATATTAAGACTATCGGTGTGACATATATAATCGGAATGAAATCCTTAAGCTTCCCCGACCACAAAAGTCACCCCGACACAAGAGACAAAAGGCTTTCGGTAAGACTCTCATTGATATGTTCTAATAAAAATGAGTGATGGAGATAAGATCATCGGGAAGACCTAACCCGTCGGGAGACTATCATATTCTCTTGATGATGGAGATTGTCATGCCGATAAAGATGAGGTAACCCCTATCCGTTGGAGAAACACTCATCAATGCCAAGGAGAACATTTGCCACACCTGATCAAAATGACATCAGGATGAAAATTATAATATCTCCCCTAAATAACAATAAAGGGTTCATAAATCTATGAAAAGAGTATTTCGTGGAGACACCAACGCACCCTTGGCGACCAACCAAAAACATATGAAAGAAAATGGTGCCAAAACAATATGAAGATCAATGAAAGAATAAAATGGTCTCACCGATATTATAAAAAGAGCATCACCCTGACATTTTGAAATTCGTGAATTCCTTGCATTCAATTCTGGTGGCAGCCATTAATGGCTGATTGAACATAATGTTGTAAAATCCATTCTGATCCCCACTAAAATCAACACAAGGGTTGCAGACAGAGAAGAAGGAATTCACCAGGAATTAGGAGATTTGTGTGGAGCATATACAGGTAAGTCCTTGAACTTTCTTTGATACAGTCAAGTTCTGGTATAAAATGGAAGGTTCCTCTGAAACAAAGAAAAGGCAACACACTAAAAAGAGCCAAACCAAGGGCAAAAAACAAAAAAATTGAAACAAAGAAGGGAGAGAAAACACAAGAAAGGAAACTAAACCAAGATCTTGTGGACCAATTGCCTAGTTTTAGACCCAAGGCTAGAAGAACTACACAATTGAGGGCAAATGTGGAAAAACTCGAAGATAAATACAAATATGTTGGAAATATATGGACTCCTATCCGAGTGTATGAATTATTCATGTTCCACTATCACATGAGACATAGGATGGAACCCGTCTGCAACCCCTGATAACTCAATTTAGGGAAATTAATAGTCACAAATATTTTTGTCAATATAGACCTTTTGAAACTGCTAGCATACCATTATGATCCTAACCAAAAGGCCATATGCAATCTACAGGGAAAGCCCTTGTTTCATATATCTAAAAATGCAATTTGTGAAGTTTTTGATTTAAATGACACATATAACACCCCTATCATACATGAAGCCCTAGAAAAGGAATATTTCAGATTGGATACCACATATAAGGGCTAAAGACTGCCATTACATAGGCCACAGAATGAGGGGAATCTAGTGCCATTTGAAGAAGGGGATGAACCACCATATCATGTCGAGTTGTTCAAACCTTACCTGAGATATACATATTACTTAGTGGGGCATGTGTTGGGAACTGAAGTTCTAGAATTTATGTCCATAGTGACCATGGTTATCTTTGTAGATATCCATTGCCATCACGCCAGGACATTTGACTATGCTACTTTTATTTTTAAGGAAATAGACTCAGGTCTGAAGGCCTTAAAGAATAGTTCCCCCATAGTCAGCTTCAGACACTATTCTATTCTCATGCATATGGTTTTGTTTTTTGGACAAGAATTGAATCTATGGCCAGAGCAGTTGAAAATTTCACAAATTGATAAAGATGGCCAATCACTGCCCCCACAATTATGGACCTCAATATGGGACAACAGGTTTGTGAATTCTAATTATGTTCACTTTGAATAATTCTTTGTAAAAACCCTGTAAAGATGTTATGGCTACCCATGCAGTTACACTTTGTTAGAAGAAATTGAAAGGTTTTTGAGACCTAAGGATTTTGATGGGCCACCTACTGTAAACCACAATTGGGGGGATTGGTATTGTTTTTGTGATTCCACAATGATCAAAGTATATGGGTTTGAGGATACCCCTTTTCTATTGCCAAAAATTGTACCAGATAGGGTGGCATACTTGGAAATAGTTAGATAGCTTGACTACTCAAATGTGATGAATCTCAGTGCATATGATAAACAGTATTTTATGCCAAGCACCTTATGTTTTGGTGACTTTACTGTGTTAGCTAGAGAAGGTTATGATCTCATTCTTGATAAATTGTCTCATTTTAATCTTAGGAAAGCAATACAGAGAAAAAATTTTGACCCAGAGGGCTTTATTGATTATGCTAAGAAGAAACAAAAACTGAGTGGATATACTCATGTACCTTTCCCTCATGATGATGTAATCAAAAATTTGGAAGAAGCAGATGCTGAAATAGCCATTGATGAATATAATTAGAAAATAAGGGAAAGAAGAAGGGAAGCATAAGAAATTGAAGTGTTTTCCTCCGACAGTGAAGGGTCTGTGGCCTCTAAACCCCATGAATTTTTTGATACAATTTCAAAATATAAAATTGAACCATACCAGCCCTTGGAAAGAGGATTGGAAATTGAAGAAATATGGGATAATGATGCTAGATAGGTTGCATATAAATCTTTTATTTCAGATGACTAATTTATTCATACCCCTGAGTTTAGATCCTTTTTGTACAAACACAAGGGGAAGGCTATTAGAGAATCAGTCTTAGATGTTACACCAAACAACCAGATGTAGTTAATGAATGCTTTAAAAGTAGAAGTTGAAAAGGAGATGGAAGATATGACTCCTGAGAAAGGAAGGGAGTTGCTCAAAGAATTTGGTGTAATGATCTTCTCAGGTCTTGATTTGAATTCAACACTTGTTTTTGACAGTTTTCTGCACAATAATGATACAAAACACAAGCTTAGTTCTGAAGGGGTTGTTGAAGTATATACTAGAATAAAATACAATCCAGATGGGAACTCCCTCATGATATGGGCTCTATACCCACCAAACAAAAAGCTTGCTGTCATTGACACTGAAAAAGCTTTTGACCATGTTATGACATTAAGAGCTGGAGAAACTGATCCAGTCATTACAGCAAAACTTGGAGTAAATGTGGCAAAACTAAATAAAGCTCAGATTCAATTGTTGATAAAGGAGAGGGATACCTACAAAATGAGTTGGGAAAGGTTGAAAAAAGAAAATGATTTCTTAAAGGATTCAGTCCCTCTTAAAATGATTACACAGGCAGAAAGCTCACAACAAGTCCAATCACCCTCAAAAGATCCAATGGCATAGGTTAGAATAGATACACTCACTACAGTCCTGCAAAATAGGCATGCTCATCTGATGCAATGGATGCCTAAATTATGGGATATTTTCTCTGAAAACCAAAAGGTCATTCAATAACATGAAAGACTAAATAATAGAATACATGTTAAGTTACATGAAATACAGGGTAAACATACCTCTGACAGTTCAAGCACATCTGATGCAGATAATCTTATTAAGCAACATAATAAGTACCATGACAGGCTCCAAGATGAAGTGAAAGAATGCATGGAAACTTCTCAAATAGGTGTACCTGTGTTACTCAAGAATGACAAAGATTTGAAGAGAAAGGATGAATGGGTCAAGGAGTGTCATGGAATATTAGATGAGGCCCTAGAAATTGTAAAACATGAAGATTCGGCATCCAAGGAAGCTTGCTTGCATTTGGAGAAGATGGTTTCAATAGAGGTGGATGTTAGGGATGCCATTGAGTATGCAGAGACACACCTGAGCCAGAAATATTTGGATCATCTTTCTTAAATCTACTTATGGCTCAGCAGGGCTTAGTATTAAATGTATTTGTTTATTGTCATAATTTTGTTAGTTCTCAAAAGACACTATGAAGAGATGTGGTCTCTTAACTAATATTGATATAAAAGTTAAAACATATGACAGTCGTAAGATCATTGATTGATAGGTATCTCTCTTTAATTTGAAGAAGACTATATATATTACATATAGAAAGAAGATATATTGCCAATTCTGTTTTAATTAAAGAATTTCAGTTACACATGTTTATTTTCTAAAAAACATAATGGAGCAGAATATTTCTACATGGTGATTTATTTTTGGTGTTCAACAGTTGTGTTAATTTTCATGATTATATGTTATTGTGCTGTCTCCAAAGTGGTTCTATTGAATTATTCAGATTTACATTTGTCAGGGCATATTTTGTTGTCACTGTGTGAAGTTATTTGATTGGTTTCTAGTTGATGTGAATTAAAAATCCTTTCTAATAATTGACTTTAATTGGTTCTTGTCAAAGATTAAATCCTTTTGAAGAAGTTATTGTGATTGGTTTCCATCAACTCAAGAATTAAATTCCTTTCATAATTTCATAGTAATTCAAGGGAATACCATTGGGATTATATAAGAAGAGCACTGTCACATACAAACTTGCACATTTGCACAAGGTGTAAATATCCAAAGTGCCCAACTGTTAGATTTAAGCTAGGAGATAAGCTTACCAATCACATACATCTATTTCCATTCACTAACTCAAATAGCCCAATAGATTTAGGCACTAGTCTTACTCATTTTCATTAGTTGAACATATCCATTAGTTTTGCCTTGATATTTCTTGTACAATTTATACCAAATTAGAACCATACCATTTTCAATCATTGTTTAGACATTAGAAGTAAAAAGTAGGCAACAAGTAATCATTTATTTCACACCATTTGCCACTGTGGGTAGATCCATCACTCAGCCAAGATCACACATCCATTTAATCTACTTCATTAGTAAGGTGCACCCGCCTAGGTATAGCAGAACCTGAAGTGCAGGGAGTCATCAATCCTATAGGTTAATTCCATTTCGTCAGTTCAAAAACATTGCAAATCTAAGCATAGAACCTGGCATCCTCTTAGGATTTGTAACTTGAATTTTTTAGACCTAAGAGTGTCATTGACCTAATATTTATTTGTGGCAACTATCCCAATAGTCTAAAGATTACAAATTCTTATCAAGAAAGGACTGTCATAGTTAAGTGTGGTACAGTGATACAATTTCATCTTGATTGAGTATTGTATAAATCTCAAGCTATTTAGAATGCATGGGGTATTAGGGTGTGGTATCACTATATAGGTAACCATCAAGTGATTTCTTCAACCCAATCTTGGCCTATATAGTACCTAGTGTGAAGAGAAAGACAATGTTGTCCAAGAACCTTGTTACAGTCACAAATGAGGGAATTCTTAGCTATCGTAACCATAGTTGGAATCCCTTGTTGTTACCATAACATACGTGACCTAAAACCATGACTCTACAAGTATGAGTTGTTTGAAAACCAAATTCCACAACCTTTGCCACCATCCTCCCTGCTTGTGTCAAAATGGGAGTTTTGGAATAGGGTATGGACATCCATCAATACATAAAGTATAGAGGAATTTTGTCAGATGTTGTAGTTGCAATTGCCCTGTTAGACATGTATGCAAAATGTGGAAGCATTGAAAAGGCATGTGAAATGTTTGACATAATGCCTCAAAGAAATGTGGTCTCATGGACTGCAATGACTGCAGGATATGCACAAAATGGATTTGTTGAAAAGGCTTCAAAAATTTTAAAGCAAATGCAATTGGCTGGTGTAAAGCCAAATTCCACAACCTTTGCCAACATCCTCCCTGCCTGTGTCAAAATGGGAGCCTTGGAATAGGGTATGGACATCCATCAATACATAAATGATAGAGGAATTTTGTCAGATGTTGTAGTTGCAACTGCCCTGTTAGACATGTATGCAAAATGTGGAAGCATAGACAAGGCACATGAACTGTTTGACATAATGCCTCAAAGAAATGTGGTCTCATGGACTGCAATGACTAAACGATACGTACAAAATGGATTTGTTGAAAAGGCTTCAAAAATTTTAAATTAAATGCAATTGGCTGGTGTAAAGCCAAATTCCACAACATTTGCCAACATCCTCCCTGCCTGTGTCAAAATGGGAGCTTTGGAATAGGGTATGGACATCCATCAATACATAAAGGATAGAGGAATTTTGTTAGATGTTATAGTTGCAACTTCCTTGTTAGACATGTATGCAAAATGTGGAAGCATAGACAAGGCATGAGAACTATTTGACATAATGCCTCAAAGAAATGTGGTCTCATGGACTGTAATGACTACATGATATGCACAAAATGGATTTGTTGAAAAGGCTTCAGAAATTTTAAAGCAAATGCAATTGGCTGGTGTAAAGCCAAATTCCACAACCTTTGCCACCATCCTCCCTGCCTGTGTCAAAATGGGAGCTTTCGACCAAGCAATTTGTAGCACTTAAGGTTATGTAATAGAATTTATAGTTGATAGTTAAATTTATAACAAACTTTTTTATGATCTTTACTAACGTTTATTAGAATTGTTGCATGTTTTACATCATTGGAATGACATATTATCTGTAACTTTTTTAAAATTTTATTATGGTATGTGCACTTTGATATGATGTAATATGATTATGGTTTAGTTTCATATGTTGTAATATTAGATATATAATAGAAAAATAAATTATTGCATGAAATAAACAATAACTTTTCATTTTAAATGTTTTTTTTTGTAGAACACGAGTCTTCTAGAAGATTAAGATGATCCTCATGATAGATCCAGATTATGTTGGTTTTGGTACAGATCACATGGCAGAGGATGATGAAGATGTAGATACAAAAGACACTGAGGCCAATGACAATGATGGTGGTGATGATGATGATCACGATGGTGATGATGATGATGATCACGATGGTGATGATGATGATGATGATCATGATGGTGATGATGATGATGAGGCAGTTTCTCGTAGTAGCCAGTGACATTCATGATCATATAGACTGCATCATGGATCATTGTTTTTGATAATATAAGGCGGCTAAACAAGGGGCCGAACCCATACAAAAAGCAAAAGAGCCACAGAGGCAGCCAACACAAAAGTGCCTCAAAACAGATACATCAAACTCTGTTTTCCCAGCATAAACAACATAAACAACAACTACATATTAAGATAGTTAATACGCAGTAGCAGAGTATCATCAATATAGAAGCAAAAACTATCATGGATCGTTGTTGATATATCATTATGATGCCTCTTTTCATAGTCGCTAGCTATCATATGTGTCATTTTCATGGACTGTAGTGCCATATTAATGAGTTGTATCATAAATTTATGTATCATTTTGACTTATATCATTTGGACATGTATCATATTGACTTGTACCATTTTGAGTTACATAATTTATCATTTTTACTTATATCATTTGTACATGTATCATTTAGACATGTTATTGATCTACTGGCATATTTGACTTTCACTTGTTTTAGTTATATATGATGATGATCTTATCCGTATTGACTTGTCAATTTATATATATTGAAAATGGTCGATGATTTTTGGATGGATATTTATTACATATGGTGATTTTAATTTACTGCTCAGGATGCATATTGTCAAATTCAATTAAATTATAGATATTTGACTCACTTGTTTTAATTATAGATGATGATCATGTTATAATAATTATCTTGTTATTTAATCATATGAGTTAAATAATTAAATTACTTACTTTATAATCATATGAGTTATTTAAGAGGCATGATATATTTAACTGATTAAATTGAAATAAAACATATTAAATTAATAAATGTAAGAAAAACAATAAGCATTTTTAGAAGCAACAAAAGACACAAAAATGGAAGCAACAAGCGATGTTATATCAGAAGAAAAATTGGAAGCAAAACTGGAAGCAATAGTGGAAGCAAAACTGGAAGCAAAATTGGAAGCAAAACCGGATGCAAAATTGGAAGCCAAACTAGAAGTAAAACTAGAAGAAAAACCAGAAGCGAAACTGGAAGCAAAATGGGAAGCAAAAGTGGAAGCAAAACTAGAAGCAAAACTGGAAGCAAACCTGGAAGCAAAATTGGAAGCAAAACTGGAATCAAAACCAGAAGCAAAATTGGAAGAAAAATTAGAAGCAAACCTGGAAGCAAACCTGGAAGCAAACCTGAAAGCAAAATCAAAAGTAAACCCAGAAGCAAAACTGGAAGCGAAATTGGAATTGAAACTGGAAGCAAAACTGGAAGCAAAATTGGAAGCAAACCTGGAAGCAAAACTGGAAGTGAAACTGGAAGCAAAACTAGAAGCAAAACTAGAAGCAAAAGCGGAAGCCAACCTGGAAGCAAAACCGGAAGCAAAACTGGAAGTAAAATTGGAAGCAAAACTGGAAGCAAACTTGGAAGCAACACAAGAAGCAAAACCAGAAGCAAAATCAGAAGCCAAAATGGAAGAAACAAAGTCTGGCATTGATCATGGCACAAAATTCTGGTGCTAAACTCGACACTAAATCCGGTGTTAAAATCGATGCTAAACCTGACGCTAAACCCGGTGCTAAATCCAGCGCAATAGTGAGATGCTATTGGGCACCGAGTTTTGCATTGGCAGAAGTGTCCAATTCATGGACTCAAATGCACTAAATTCTGGTGCTATTTTAGGTGCTAATTACCTATTTTTTTGTAGTGAGTACACCGGTGAAAATGCATAATAAAATATATGCGAGGGTTGCAAACCTAATAAAATGTTTCCATAAATTTCATTGATTTCACCGACATGTATTGTTGTACAATTCATAAATGAGCTGTGTAAATTCCCTTTCAAAAAATGTGCAATTGTGCTTCTCAAGACATTCCTTATTTATTACGAAAGGACAGATGTCACTTTTGTTATGCATGTCAATAAATGGAAAATTGGTGCCTAAAAAAGTGAACCGTGCTTTAAGTCGGAGGATAAAATTTTTTTAGAACTTGAGAACCAACGATTGGGAGTTTGGAAGTTCGAAGAACTCCCGACTTGCTGACTATGAAGGACTTAACATTGGGACCAACACAAGAATGAGAATGAAGACATGACTCAAGACTTTGAAGAAGAGTTGAGGAATCGACAAGTTCTAAAACTTTGAAACCCACAGAGAAAGGTTTTGAGAAACATGAAATCACCGACTACGAAGGGAAAACACTTGAGTAAAAGGCCGTGACTTAGCTTAAAGAATAAAACAATAAAGAATAAAGGAAGGAAAAAAAGAATAAAGAATACAAATTTTGGTAATAGCTTACAATTTACATTGATGTGCTTATAATATTCTAATAATTTTTGATTGTCAGATGATTGTAGATCAACGACATAAGTTCTATTTCGGGGCAAAGTACTGGCACACCCAAATTTCTACATTAAGTCTCTAGAATAGAGACAAGTGGACTATGTTGTATGCCATGTGGGTCATCATGATTGCATCATGATGTTTCATGTACATCGCAAAATTAATAGGTGGGCCCATCTTCACAGTTGAGGGTTTGCGCTCTGCTGCCACCTTGATTATTTTATATTAAATAATTCATATTATATACAATATAGTATAAAATAATCAATATAAATATATTATATATTTTATAAAATCTTAACCATCGATCTAATAATATCTAACGGCCCCCTGGTTGATTCCAGAAGATTTTGTTGGCAATGTGTAGCGTTGGAGATCTACCTTCCAGAATTGAACTACAACTGTTCATCATTTATTCATCAAATGGTGGAACAATTTACAAGTGGAACAATTTTCTCTGATGGCTGACATTTTGGTCGTCACATCAGTCACCCAAGGCGATCAAGTGGATGCAAAATTCAAGCTTTGTAAAGGGAGCCAAGGTACTTTTCAATAAGAGATGTGAAGTCCATATGAGTAAGATGTCAAGTCCATACAAGGATTTCTTGTATTGGATGCCCAAACACTCTCAGAGCATGATATGAAGTGACATTTTGGCATCTAGAGATTTATTTGCAGGGTTAGTAAGATATACTAATGGATAGGTAATGATTTTTTGAATTCCCAACAGTCATGGCTATAAAGGGATGGAGAAAATTGCTTCCGACAATCAATTTCAACTTTTGGTTGTTCCTTGTTAGCTAATTTAAAGGGAATTATTTAGTTAGAATGCATTATTTTTTATCAGAGGAAGCAATTAGAATGGTTACATAGTTGGGTTGTTATCCTTACCTTGAAGGACCTAGTTCTTGTAAGATGAAAAAAACTGAGCCATGGGAACTCCATGTATGACATAGGAGGATTTGGTAAGTTAACAACCGACTACTTGGGAAATAAAGTGGAAGGAGAATGGTGCCTTCTAGAAACATTCTTATTTTATTATTGTTGGAAAGTGCCTTGGCTCTATAGGCAAATGCATCTAGAAACATTGTATGCTAGATGGTCTTGCATCTATTTGATGGGTTGTGGTTAGTGTTCTCTCCCAATCCATTGTCGCATCTTTCTGGAAGCCTAGTGGTGGATTGTGGATAGTGGTCTCTCCTAATCTATTGGTTCATCTTTCTGGTAGCTAGCTTAGTATGATGAGTCTTCTGGCTTCCTTCCAGACAATCCAAACTACAGAAGGATTCTTATTTCGCCATGTTAGCCTTTCTTCTTAAATTTGGATGAAATCCAAAACTTTATTACCAATTTTATTCACATATTCTTCCCGCTCCACCGGCTAGGGCTCAAACAAAGGCTTCTTCTTCATTGTGTTGTAAGGAAAATATGAGGGAAATACATAGTGTTTAGTTCTCTATCAACTAGAAATATTCATCTAGCGAGGGGCCAAGGGCTTCTTCTTTTGCCATGTAACCTTTATTATAAAGGGATGTCATCTTTGTGTTGTCACCTTTCTGTAACAGTTGTTTAAGTTTTTTGAGTCACTAAAACAAGAGATGATTCTAATTCTAATTTGTTAATTTTATTAATTATTTTCATTTTTCTATAATAGTTGTTTAAGTTTTTTGACTCAATAAACTGAGAGATGATTCTAATTCTAATTTGTTAATTTCATTAATTACACACATTGTTAATCTCTTTTCCGAAGGATTCAAGGAATGATTTTGATTAAACTTATTTTTTACATATATTCTGAATTATAATACCTCCAGAATCATTCAATTGATCTAACCATAAATAATAAAAGTTCTAGAATTATGTTATTATAAAAAAAATAGATAATAAGACAAAAAAGTTAAAATGTTGACAACAATTGTAATCTATATCGATAACCTATATTATATTAAACAAAAGTGTTTCAGTTTATAGTCTACAGACGATTTTTTACATAGTCCTAATGCAAGGAGCCCTAACATGAACCTTGGATAAAGGCGTATGTAGAAAAGGGAAAATTAAAAATAGTTTAAATTTTCAAAAACTCAAAATAAATTTGTTAGTGGCCATCGTTCATTTGTCTTCTAGCAACTGCCATGTGAAGAAGAAATTATGTAACATAGACAATAGACCTTTCCCTTCTTAAGTAATAGTCAGGTAAATCATTATGTATACTAAGGGCCATCTCCAATGAGCCTCTAACAATTGCCCTCTTTGCCTCCTTAAGAATGTGTTTAGCTACAACTGAGCGCTCTAACAAATGTAAAGGGAAAATTCCAACCTTATCCCATGGTCCAGTATCACAATCGTAATCATTTAAAGGTAAATCAAGCTTATCCTTAGGGATAAGTGATTCTTGAATGATTGCCTTCCCTATCATCTTCGCCAGACTTGGATCATCAAGAAGGTCCATTAAATTTGACAGAAATGCACAAATAATGTCAATAAAAATATTTTTTTGAGGATATTGTGAAACAATATCACGGCCAATAATATCCCAGACAATATCGTCAACCAGGGGGAGTCAATCAGAAACACCTTCCGTAGTTTTTTCTCATCATATCTATCCAAATAGGCCATTTCCCACTTGCAAGGAAAGAGAGACACACGACGAGAAATCAAATGACTCATCTTGAATCTCAATGATAGCAATTTGCCATGAAATTGTGAAAACAAAAACAACCAAAAAAGAAGGAAGATGCCTAATAGAATTATAACAGAGGCTTAGGGCGATATTTATTGTGTCATGTCTAAAAATGTACAATAACCCCACGGCATGCCACATTATACATAACAGTCACACATGGCGCCAACATTTATTTCCATTTATGGTGGGTTAATTGTGATATCAATTGGGATGGATTTGAAATAGTGTCGCATGATAGATAGGATAGACTACACTTGTAGTACCTTTATCATTAATTAGAGTTGTATGATTCATATGATTGAAAGCACTCAACCAGCTAGATTAGCCAATGTTAATTGAGTTCATTAATGGCAAGTGACAAACCACATAGATTAGCCAATGTGAATTTCCAGAGTACGATAGAGTCAATTAAATGGAGTTGCTTATTATTACCCATTTTTTACAATAGTATATGTGTCATGTATATATGATAGTGTTTATTGTTTCAACCTTATATTGCATTACTAAGTATTAGATAGTAGAAGAATCAATAAACTATAAAAAGTTAAAAGTAATGGCTTTCATTACAACAGCTATGCGAAGAAAGTAAGTTATCAAGTACTTATTTTGTGTTCATTCATGATTTTGAATTTAACTATGTGATAGAGTTCACATATGTAGAATAGTATAGAAAATTTTATTTGTGGCATCATGCATGGCTATATAGGATGTTATTGCTTTGTAGTTCTCAAAATGAAGAAATAGAAGCCTTCGTCAAGTGGAATAAATCGTGTCAAGAATGGACACTTTTAACATTTGTAAATGAAACATTCTATTTTGGGTGGTGGGTTCAATCTCCCACACATGCATGCATGTATGAGAAACTAGAAATTTGAATTAACACATGGAATTGGTATTGCAACTCAATTGCCAGTGACCTAGAGAAAATTAATTTAATTCTCCTTTACTAGCCTTATTGTTACCCATACCTAGTGGTTTCTTGTACATATAATGCAAGGTTCCATAGAAAATTATTTAGTGACATTGTGAATGAGTACATAATTGAATTTGTAACAAAGACATTTCCTGTTAAAAGGATAGTTATGGACTACAATGAAATATTCATTAAGCATCGCCAAAAAGAGGAACCAAAAAGATTTTGGAGGACCAAAGCAAGGATTCAAGGTTGAAGGATAGAAGTTTTGTTTGGAACTCTGTGGTTGGTTAGATGTTCATGTACGATGTAATTCCCTATTTTTTTGAAGGGTGATGCTAAATTTTAATAAAATAATATAGAAGTAATTATGGTTTGAAATTGACATGAGTTCAATGGGAAATTGCAATGTATACAGATGGTTCAAATTTTCAATATTAAATAACATTCATCACATGGAAAAGATAAATGAGTTTAATGGAAATGCACACCGATGTATAAAAAGGGCAAAGATAGATGGATGTGTTATGTCAATTCAATTTTTTATGGTTTTTATGTTATCATGATTCACTCTACAAAATCCCCAAGTAAAAAAATTGCAGTTGGCGTTGTCTAAGGCATTTAGGGTTTATCCTTCTAATTGAATGTTGACTTGTGTGGCCAGTTTCCCCAGCTTAAGTTGTTCTTTTATCCCCTTAGTGGTCATCGAGTTACCAACCCCTTTGTTCTAAGTTACCGGTCCTGAGCCCCTTTATTTTATTCTAAGTCTGATTTCATCATGGGCATCACAACCTCCATTTAAGCGTATATTTCTGAATTTGCAACGGTGTGAGAACACACCACGTGTTCCTTGTGGGTCCTTGTTTTTAATCGCCCCAATCTATTTTAATATTATTTGGATATATTTTTAGTATTTATCGGGCGTATACCCTCCAAGCCTATGACATGTGGCAGTCTCTATTGTCTTGTCGCAAGGATTTGCCTCATTGTAGCCTTGCTTTAAGCTGAAAACTTAAAGCTGCGATGGTGCAATAAGGTGCCATGTATCCCTTTGGCTGTAGTAGGTGTTTAATGTGAAAAAGAGAGAGAATGATAGTATTGTTAGTTTTAAGACAGACAACTGAGAGGGGGGGTGAATCAGTTGTCCAAAAACTTTCCTTTTATTAACCACTTAAATCCTTCTTGTAATTCAGTAGCATAATAAATCAATCATGGAAACACAATGCAATAATTCAAGAGCAGAAAAACATAAACACATATGACACCAAGATTTTAACATGGAAAACCTGGTTAAGGGAAAAACCATGAGGTGACTAACCCAAGATTGTATTCTCTATTAAAAGAATAAGAGGAACAAAATGGCACATGCCAATTAGGGCTCACTACCCGAGCACATTGCTCACAAGAGGCCCACTACCTACAAGAGACACACTGTCTACAAAATAATAAGTATTACATACTTGAACTGAAGAATAGCATCTTCACCATGCTTGAGTCAGTTCCATTTAAGCTCAATACTTCTGCTTTACTTTTCTCTCTTCTCCTCTCTACAACATTCTCTTCTTCTCAATATATTTTTGAAATGACTTCACAACTCTTATTTATACAAGACATCGACTTTGGGATAATCATCAAAGTCGGCACACTTTATTTTATTACAGAGAAAATACACAAATACAACTTGACTTATTACAAAAGACTTCATGTGAATCACCACTCTGTCGGCCACACATATCTGGGACTTCAATCTTCTTTGAGGAACATGCCATCCTTTGTAGAACAACTTCAAGATCATTTGCAAGATGTGTAAATCATCTGGTCGGCCAAGTTTAGGAAGAACATCATCATCTGGAAGTAATTCTTCAATTTCAAGCTCCATCTTCAATGCAGACCACCAACACAAACTGGACATAATCTGGAGACTCCCACAAACTTGCCTGAATCACCAAGAACATCCACAATACTTCTGCTTACTGAAATCATTCTCTTCTTCATCCAAAACCTCAAGAACATAGTTTGTCATCACTATCATATTGAAATAGATGCTTGCGGACCTCCAGACCATGAACCAATTGAGTTGTCAATTCACATTGACTTCCTAAACAACCAACCAAATTTGCAGAACAAGATATTGCATTTCCAAATCTCACCGGACCTATTTGTGTCACTCTGTCACCTCTGAACATCTACCGGAACCGGTTTTACTCATATGGTCATAACTTTTTCAAATCTTCATGTGGACCTCTCAAATATTTACTGGATCACCTTTTGACACATCTACAAACCCTTTGATGCGTATCCTCTGATTTTCATCTTAGCTGGGATCTTCACTTCATAGAGCTTCACTGTCTTCACTGTTCTTCTCTATTTCTGAAAGGACTAATTTTCTCAATATCCTCAGCACACAACTCATCCAATCCTTGACATCAATGCAACATGAGTATGTTGACATGAATGACAACATCGGTTAGGCCCATACTTGCAACAATCTCCCCCTTTGTCATTGATGGCAACATATGATGTGAAAAACTGTTTTAACGATCAAGACAAGAACTTCTCCTTACTGACTGACATAACTCCCCCTATCAACAACAACCATTCACATGTCTTCTCTTCCTTTACTATTCCCCCTTTGATCATCAACCACTTTTTGTTTTTCACATGTCTTCTCTCCCCCTTTGACATCAATGGAAAAGGGAACATACTTGCATCACTCAGAATCATACTGACTGCTCCCCCTGAGTAGCAACTTCCTATCATCAATCTGGACCACAATATATGACTGTGAGATCCACCGGATTGATGCACATCAGTGCACCTTAATTCAAAACCGGAGGGGTAATAACCCCTAACTTCTCCCTAAGATACTCAAAAGAGTCCTTAGGTAGAGGTTTAGTAAAAATGTCTGCAATATGATCCTTGGAGGGTACAAACTCTAATATGACTTCATTCTTGTTCACCTGCTCTCTCAAAAAGTGAAACTTGATGGATATATGTTTTGTCTTTGAATTCAACACTAAATTTTTTGATATATTTATTGCACTTGAATTATCACAGAAGATTGTGATAGGTTCCTCATACTCCACTCTAATGTCTCTTAGCATTTGCTTCATCCACAATACTTGAGTGCAACTGGCTACTGCTGCAATATATTCTTCTTCTGCAGTGGATAAAGATATTGCCTCTTGTTTCTTGCTTAGCTAAAAAACCAATCTTTTCCCTATAAAGAATGCTCCACCACTGGTACTCTTCTGGTCATCCACATCTCCTGCCCAATCCGCATCTGTATATGCATGAAGAGAGAAATCATGATCTCTAGGATACCATAAACCATACTCAACTGTACCTTTTAGATATCTGAGAATCCTCTTGATTGCCATGACATGAGATTCTCTAGGATCAACTTGGAATTTGGAAACAAGACCAACAATATTCATAATGTCAAGTCTAGTTTGAGTAAGATATAGTAGTCCTCCAATCATTGACCTATACTTTTTATGATTAGCCTTAGGAGATTCATCATCTTTGCTTAGTTTACATCCGGTTTCCATGGGAGTATTCATTGGTTTTGAGTCTTCCATCCCAAATTTCTTCAACAATTCTTTCACATATTTGGTCTGAGATATGAAGATTCCTTTCTTTGTTTGAGTGATTTGTAGACCCAAGAAGAAATTCATTTCCCCAAACATAGACATCTCAAATTCACTTTTTATTTGATTTGCAAAAGTCTTGCACATACTATCTCTTCCTCCAAAAATAATATCATCAACAAATACTTCAACAATCAAGATATTTTCATGTTCAATCTTGAAGTACAAGTTACTGTTAGTAGTACCTTTGTTGAAACCAATCTTCAAAAGATGCTTATCTAGTCTTTCATACCAGGCTCTTGGGGCTTGTTTGAGTCCATACAATGCTTTCTTCAACTTGCAGACCATATCACCATGATTAGACAATTGAAATCCATCTGGTTGCTCAATGTATACTTCTTCCAAGTCACCATTCAAGAAGGTAGACTTGACATCCATCTGATATGCTTTGAAATCCTTGAAGGCAGCAAAGGCAAGAAATAATATGACTACTTCAATTCTTACCACTGGAGTAAAAGTTTCTTCAAAATCAACTCCTTCTACTTGGGAATAACCCTTGTAGACCAATCTGGCTTTGTTTCTAACTACTTCACCATCTTCATTCAATTTATTCTGGAAGACCCATTTGGTTCCAATCACAATTTTGTTTCTAGGTCTAGGAACAAGATCCCAAGTGTGATTTTTCTCAATCTGCATCAACTCTTCCTTCATTGCTTTAGTCTAGCTTTCATTATTGCATGCTTCACTTACTATTTTTAATTCAATTTTTAAAATCAGACAATACTTTTTTGAGTCTTGAGCAATCTTTCTTCTTGTTTGGACACCTTTGCCTTTATCACCTATGATCTGATCTTTAGAATGATTCAGTCTTACATACCTGGGAGTTTTGGGAATTTCTTGCACTTCTATTTCTTGGACAGGTTCATTCAAACTTATCTCTTCTTCCTGATTCTCTAGATCAGTCTAGATCTGAATTTCAGAAGGAACTTGAACATCTTGGACCAAAACATTATTTTGATCATCTTCTTCATATTTATAAAACCTTGAGGGTTTTTCAATACCTTCATCAACCTTCACATTTGTACTTTCTATAATCTTTCTCAATATCTTGTTATAACATCAGTATGCTTTGCTTTGAGTAGAATAACCCAAGAATATTCCTTCATCACTTCTAGCATCAAATTTGCTAATGTCTTCATCTCTTTTAATGTAACATTTTCTACCAAAGACTTTGAAATACTTCACAGTGGGAGTGATGCCAAACCAGAGTTCATAAGGGGTCTTACCAGTATTGTTTCTGATTTGTACTTGATTAAGAGTATAGACAGCAGCGCTTACAAATTCTCTCCAATAGATCTAAGGAACATTTGCTTCCATCATCATGGTTCTAGATGCTTCCTGGATGGTCTAGTTCTTTCTCTCCACTACTCCATTCTGCTGTGGAGTCCTTGGAGAAAATAACTGTCTTTTTATCCCATGTTTCTCACAGAATTCTATGAACTCTCTGGATGTGAATTCTCCACCTCTATCAAACTTGAGACATTTTATGTTTAATCTAGTTTCATTCTCTACCATAGCTTTGAATATTTTGAATTTCTCAAGAGCCTTAGATTTTTCTTTTAGAAAAGTTACCCACATCATCCGAGAGTGGTCATCAATTAATAACATGAAGTATCTATCACCTTGCAAACTCCTGATTCTTTCCGGTCCACATAGATTAGTATGTACTAAGTCCAATATCCGCTAGAAGATTATTCCTTACTTTTGAATGTGACTCTACTCTGCTTACCCAACTGACATTCTTTGCACAAACTATTAGTAGGTTTCACCAGTCTTGGAAGATCTCTTACAGCCTGAGTGTTGCTTATCTTGATGATATTATCAAAATTCACATGACACATTCTCCTATGCCACAACCAACTCTAATCAATTTGAACAAGTAAGCAACTTTTGCCAGTACCAACCAAGTGGAAGATGTTACCTTTTGTTTGAGTACCAGAGGCAATCTCTGTTCCAGAACTTTCAAAGATCTTACATTTTCCATTTTTGAATAGGAGATCATAGCCTTTGTCCACCAACTGTCCAACACTGAGAAGATTGTGTTTCAGACCTTCAACATATAGTACATCACTGGTTTTGTTCTTTCCATGAAAAGAAATAGTTCCTCTACCTCTAATTTTGCCAGCAGAATTATCACCAAATTTTACAACTCCTCCTTCATATCTTTCCAAATCTATAAACTTATTTTTGTCACTTGTCATATGGTGGTTGCATCCACTATTAATGACCCAATCATCCTTTTCTTCAACTTGGACAACTAGAGCTCTTTCTATCATTTTATGATTGATAGATTCAAAGGGCATTGGAACTTCTTCCTTGATGGTAATAAACACCCAGTCACTTCTAGATTTGTTTCTTGTTTCTGATTCATCATCTCTTACTCCTTCATCATCATCATCTTTATGAACGTAGTAACACTTCTTTTTAAATCTTGATCTATTAGGGTTTGGCCTAGAAAATCTTTCCAGACACCTTGAGGCAAAATGACCAATCTTCTTGCAGTTAAAACATTTGAAAGGCAATTTTCCTTCATACTTACCGGATCCTCTTGGTAGTCTTTTTGCAATGAGGGCCTCAAGTTGTTCAGCTTCTAATTCATCCTCTTCTAGATCTTTTCTTACTTTCTCATACCAAGATGATTTTCTTGAGGAACTTTCTCCTAGATAATATCTTTGTTTGCCTTTTGTAAAGGCACTAGCTTTGAATGCAGATTCAGTCTTGGGAAGTGCATCACCAAACTCAGCTAACTCGAATGCAGATATCTTACCAACCAATTGATCCCTTGTGATAGTTGTTAAGGATCTGATTTCCTCAATAGCAACAACTTTGTGTTTATAAGCAGGAGGTAAGGATTTGAGAACCTTAGCAATAATTTCATTTCATCCAGAACTCCACCGGCACATCTGATGCCACAAACAAGCTCATTTACTTTTGTCATGTAAGAAGTGATATTCTCATCTTTACTCGTCTTTATGTTTTCAAACTTTCCTTTCAGACTTTGTAGCTTGGCACACTTAACATATTTGTCTCCATATAGATTTTCAAGTTTTGTCCAAATTTCAGAGGAGGTCTTCAAACCCATAACATTTGTCAGCTCTGAATCAGAGAAGGCACTCAGTAGGGCTTCTTTAGCTCAAAGATTATTTTTTGCATCTCTGATTTCATTAGAGTTGTAGGGCCATTTGTTGGGGGAACATATTTAATTGAGGTTATGTTCCAATATTGATATCCCATGCATTGTATGTGACATTCCATGCAGCTTTTCCAGGTAGTGAAGTTTGAACCATCAAACCTTGGACTATCCTTTTTGTAGGTCGACATTCTAGATCTCCTCAAGTAATTAAGCTTCTTCTAGAGGAACTTAGCTCTGATACCAATTGTTAGTTTCAAGATAGACAATTGAGAGGGGGGGTGAATCAGTTGTCCAAAAACTTTCCTTTTATTGACGACTTAAATCCTTCTTGTAATTCAGTAGCATAATAAATCAATCATGGAAACACAATGCAATAATTCAAGAGCAGAAAAGTATAAACACATATGACACCAAGATTTTAATGTGGAAAACCCAGTTAAGGGAAAAACCACGGGGTGACTAACCCAAGATTGTATTCTCTATTAAAAGAATAAGAGGAACAAAATGGCACATGCCAATTAGGTCTCACTTCTGGAGCACACTGCTCACAAGAGGCCCACTACCTACAGGAGACACACTGTCTACAAAATAATAAGTATTACATACTTGAACTGAAGATTAGCATCTTCACTATGCTTGAGTCAGTTCCATTTAAGCTCAATACTTCTGCTCTACTTTTTTCTCTTCTCCTCTCTACAACATTCTCTTCTTCTCAATATATTTTTGAAATGACTTCACAACTCTTATTTATACAAGACATCAACTTTGGGATAATCGTCAAAGTCAGCACACTTTATTTTATTACAGAGCAAATACACAAATACAACTTGACTTATTACAAAAGACTTCATGCGAATCACTACTCTATCAGCCACACATATTTGGGACTTCAATCTTCTTTGAGGAACACAACATCCTTCGTAGAACAACTTCAAGATCATCTGCAAGATGCGTAAATCATCCGGTTGACCAAGTTTAGGAAGAACATCATCATCTGGAAGTAATTCTTTAATTTCAAGCTCCATCTTCAATGCAGAGCACCAACACAAAATGGACACAATCCAGAGACCCCCACAAGATTTCCTGAATCACCAAGAACATCCACACTACTTCTGCTTACTGAAATCATTCTCTTCTTCATCTAGAACCTCAAGAACATAGTCTGTCATCACTGTCATATTAAAATAGATTCTTGTAGACCTCCAGACCACAAACCAATTGAGTTTTCAATTCACATTGACTTCCTAAACACCCCACCAAATCTGCAGAACAAGATATTGCATTTCTGGATCTCACCGGACCTATTTGTGTCACTCTATCACCTCTGAACATCTGCCAGAACTAGTTTTACTCATATGGTCATAACTTTTTCAAATCTTCATGTGGACCTCTCAAATCTTTATTGAATCACCTTTGGACACATATCTACAAACCCTTTGATGCGCATCCTTTGATCTTCATCTTAGCTAGGATCTTCACTTCATAGAGGTTCACTGTCTTCACTGTTCTTCTCTATTTCTGAAAGGACTAATTTTCTCAATATCTTTAGCACACAGCTCATCCAATCCTTGACATCAATGCAACAAGAGTATGTTGACATCAATGACAACACCGGTTAGGTCCATACTTGCAACAAGTATTTGCAAACTAGGTCAAGCCCCTCTTTTCATGCACACACATTCAAAATATGAACTGAGCTCAATCACTATGAGAGTGATAAGTTACAAGTATCCAATTCCTCTTTGCTATACCTAAAAAGGTATCTCAACTAGAGTTATGCAAACCCTAACAAGCCAAGGAGAGATCAAACCCTAGTTGTAAAATAGGCACTAACAGACAGATTTTGGGAGCAGTAACACACAAAATGGTCACAGAAATGCAAAGAAGAGGTAACCATGACTATGCACCTGAAATCCAAAGTCTTGTTAGACTCGCATGATAGCCCTAGTGTCCTATAAGTTTTTCATTAGTAGAACTATCTATACCAGATGCATGTATCTCTATTCAAGGTTCTAGATCCTAGTTTTTAGGCCCTATTAGACTCATGTGCTAGCCCCAATGTTTGGTAGATATTCTGATGATGAAATTGTAACTTCCATGATGACTATACCTATAACACTTGCTTCCCCTTCACTTCTTTCCATATGATCTTCCTGAATCTAACCTACACAAACAAAAGAAGGAGAGAGATGGTTGTGGCTATATAGGAGTTTCCCTTAGTCAAACCTTGTTTTGGTATTTCTACCTCAATGATAGCCAATGTTAAAGTATGCAGATGTGTGTGCTTGTAAACCAAATGTGTAACGATAAACAAGTGCAAGATCCTAAATGACTCAAGCATCAAGGATTAGATCCAAAAATGCTTCACTCAAGGAAACAACTTCACCTCAAGGAGATGACATCAATGAAGACTCGTAGAACAAGAAGGCGAGGCAACCGTATCCGTGGAGGATTCCAAGACTCAAGTTAGAGGCTTCAACCCTTCTCTCGATCATACAAATGGGTTTGGTAAAAACCCTAGGAAGAGTAAGATAGACTCAAGATCTTGATTCTTAATCTCGACAACATATCTCCATGATAACAAAGAACAAATTCTTTAATGAGATTTAACACTTTGTAGACTTCAATAGCAATAGTAGCAGAATTTTGATGTAGTAAGCTTGCATGTGAGTTGTGTACGATAAAATTTTTTACTCCAAGTTTGATCTTACGAAAGGTTTCTGGTAGATCTCTCTTGCACCAGAAGAAATCCACAAAACAATGTTCTCTGTACCTCAAGGTCTCTACAAATGGAAAGTCCTATTCAGGATTAAAATTGCTCCCTCCATTTTTCAGTAGCATATGGAAAAATTGTTCTGTCCATACTCTAAGTTTATCATCCCATACATTGATGATATTCTTGTTTTCAGCTAGTCTCCAGAAAGTCATCTCTAGAATTATGCAAACTCGGATTTGGAGGGATTGATGACCCTGTCTTGGGGGTGCTGCCCCCAAACCCATGTTAATTATTCAAGGGGGAAACTACGGCTGCCAAAGTCACCAAAATTTACCCTGCTGCATATACACAAGGTGCTGACTATGCCAACTCAACATGGGATAAATAAATACAACATTAGGAATTTGCAAAGGTTGAGACACCTTAATTCCCAACAAACAAGATCTGGCTACACTAGGCATCTGGCATAATTACATCTTCTTTCAATTCTCTGTGCAGGCTGAACCTATAGATGAAGACATTCAATGGCTCCTGCTTAATCACGAAATAAGGTTTCAGTTACCTATAAAATTTCTTAATCCACACATTCAGAGGCCAGAAAGATGGCTCCATCAGGAAAAAGGAATTCAAAATATTTGAGATATGTTTCAAGGCACCTATCTAAATGAAGGCCTTCAGTTCCTTTCCTCATATTATGCAGGAGTCTTGTGGAAATTAACTTTTGGTTCATTCCATGATAATCTGATAAATAGATATGTTTGTCAAGATTATGGCCCACTAGGTGATCAGTCCATGTTCTAGCATTGGACCTATGATGCCTGAATTCAACACCTGTATAATCACCAACAACCAATCTGGTTGCATACAAAGACTTTCCAGCTTGAGCTCGGTGATCCTAATGCACAAGCTATTGGAATACATGGGCTGTTGAATGTCTTCATCTACAGGTTCAGCCTATGCAGAGAATTGAAAGAAGGTGTCATTATGCCAGATGCCTGGTGTAGGTAGAGCTTGTTTGGTGATAATCATCCGCTATCGATCAAAGAGATAATCATTGGCCATTTCAAAGTTTCTTCAATCTCTTCGATTATATGGGTTACTACTAAACTCTGGACAACTTTCTTCGAACCATTGTTCTTCTCAAACATGCTTTACATGGACATGAGCACTTGGAACAACAAACTGGTTAGTATTTGTTGGAAGAGGAACAAAATCCTTCTGATACAAAAACCCTTCCCGTGATAAAAAATAAGCAAATATATTTTGGGTGCCAAGAAGATGTTTGATATCAAATTCAAATGTATCAAGAAATTGTGCCCATCTAAGTAATCTTCCATGAATGGCCTTATTTTTGAATTCTTTCCTAAAGAAACCCTAGAGGTTTTACAAATCACTTCTTACTAAAAATCTTTTATTAGTAATGAAGACATAAAATACCTTGAGTGAATTGACGAGAGCAAGGATTTCTTTATGAGTACTGTGAGGCTAACTCACTATTTTTGAAAGTGCCTGAGGCATACTGAACAATTTCCTCTTGTCCTCGTGCATTCTTTTCTTTGAGAACTCCAGCCCACACATTCTCTCTTGCATCAGTTTCAACGATCTTGAATCCGTTTCTTGGCAATCGAAGTGCAGGAAGAGATTGGATGGTGCAGGAGCACCTAACAAATCATGTTTTTTGTTTGTAATAAGATCAAACTGACCAATGTTGTTTCTTTTTCAATTGTTGTTGTTCAGTTTGTAACTAATTGGTTGAGAAATGGTTGGCCTCCCACATTAGTGGGTTAAAAGCATAGCAGAATGAACGTTAGGGTTCGGTTCGGTTTTGTGTCCTATTGTGTGTTCATTTCTGGAAGTATATATGAATTGTGTTGAAGAATAATAAAGCTCTGTTCTGTCCCCCTTTGTGTTTTCTTGTTCTTAAGAGTCAAGAATTTTGTAATTGTGCTTAGTAGATTCCCTTTTCCTATAGTCTGTTGCAAAATGGTTCATTGAAGCATTCCACCGGTATGGTTCCTGTCAAGATTGGTGGAATGGTTTCATTGTACAAGTATTCATTTTTGTTTTCTATTTTGTTTCCTTGTTTAGTGGCATAGAGGACCAAATTGGATCGTTTTACACAGTAGACGACCTAGTATCTCCATGTGCTAGGGTTTGGTTGGAGAGTAAATGAGTCGTAGAAATAACAGAGGAGTTGAAGTCGTTGTCGGTGAAATAGGGGCCATCAGAAAAATATTCCTCTCTCAGAGTGATAAGGATAGTCTAGCCGAGTGTGTGAAGACTCTTGGTGTATCAGCTTAATAACACCGTAGTTCGCCAAAGAGAGGCTCAAGCTGTTGAATGGAAGTCGCGGTCTAAAGATTCATATCGGGATGATAAGGTCATCAAGTAGATAACTTGGCATTGGACCGATAGTATTGGTCTTACCGATCGAGGCGTATTGGGGTGATAAGGGATAAGTGATATCGACGGAGATCCATCGGGAGAAATTAGCTAATGACAAGAGATCTTAAGGTTTGGCCGATGAGTGATCAGAGTGACTAATGTATCAGAGACACAAAAAGGAAGTTTACCGAAGGTTGAAGTCACGTCAAAGAGTGGTTGGTCCATTGGCGTATTGGCGAGGCAAATTCTAACGTGGCTGATAGTAATTGTCTTGCTGATAGGCAAGAAGCATAGAGTCACCCATCGAGAAGAGTTGCGATGTTGGAGTGACAAGTTCGAAGATGACCGATGGTGATTTTCTTGCTGATAGGCAAAGAGTGTTGAACCTCACATCAGAGTGACTAAGACTTTGGAGAGATATGTTGTAAAATGGCCGACGGACAAAGTGTTATTAAAAATGAAAGGAAGAGATCTATTCACCAAGACTAGAAACCGTTCTAAAAGGTTCAAGAGTTCAAAAGTTTAATATTTGATCAATTGTTCATTCCCGCTGTGCGTTCCTCATCATATTGGTATCAGAGCCATAAAAGGTTCTGTTGTTGATTTGGTATATGCCAGCAGAGGAGAGCAAAGGAGAGGCTAGCAATATGCCTCCAAAGGGGATGACCACCGAAGTGGTCAATAAATTTAAGGAGATGGAAGAGAAGATCAAAAATAGAGTTAGGGAAGCACTCCAAATAGAATTGAAGGCACTAAAGATAGGAAAAAGGATAGAGGAAGGTTTAGATGAAGAGGAAGAGAATGAGGAAGAAGAAGAGGAACAAGAAGAGGAAGAGATACTGGCTGATCAAAAGCATTTCCTGGAAGCCATTAAGGCTATTGGCAAGCACTCTTTAGAGGCTTGGATAGATATCCCCATGTTTAGTGGAAAGATGAATGCTGACGAATTCATGGAATGGATTGAGGCTCTAAACAACTACTTCAAATACAAGGAAGTTCCTGAGAATAAGAGAGTTAAATTTGCAAAAATGAAACTAAAAGGTGTTGCCCTTACGTGGTGGAATTACACCCAAGGAGAAAGGGTAAAGAATGGGAAGAGTATGATCTCTTTGTGGAGTAGAATGCTAGAGAAGATCAAGTCCCAGTTCCTTCCATCTGACTACGAGGTGCAGATTTATAGGAAAATGTAGAACCTCAAGCAAAAAGATATGGATATAGCTACTTACATTGAGGAGTTTCACAAATACACTCTTCACTGTGGGTACATGGAGGAGGAAAAAGATAAGGTGGCCAGGTATCTAAATGGTCTGAGGTTCATTATTCAAGATGAGATAAGTTTATTGACCCCTGAAAGCATGGAAAAATGCTTTCAAGTAGCATTAAGAGCTAAAGAGAAGCTGAAGAGGAAGGGTGAGCAGCAAGGTAGAGGAAGAGGTGGGAGAAATTTTAGAGGCAGAGGCACTTTTGGAGGAAGAAGTCCTAACCAGAGGCCTAATGGTGAGTGTAGCCAAGGAGAGCAAGTTGGGGACTCAAGTAGCAGAGGAGGCTACCGAGGAAGAAGGCCTAATGGAAGAGGTGGGACAAATGGATCAGGTAGAGGATCCAAGTTCTCCAATATGAGATGTTATAATTGTAATCAGATAGGGCACCCAGCTTATAAGTGTCCAAAGAAGGCCTCAACTTCTCATGGTAATGAGAGAAGAATCACATTGACTCAAGAGGATGTAGGGAGTGTGACATCTCTTGAAGTGAATTTGACATCAGAGATGGGAGAAAATCTGATGATCAAGAGGATGCTACTCAAAGAACTAGTGCAGACTGAACCGTCACAAAGAAGAGCTTTCTTTAGAGTCAACTGCAAGATCCAAGGTAAGGTTTATAAAGTTATTATTGATTCTGGTTCTACTGACAATATTATATCTTTGGAAGCAGTAGATAAATTGAAATTAGAAAAGATACCCCATAGCTGTCCATATAGGGTTAGTTGGTTAAACAAGGGATAACATATAGTCATCAATGAACAAGCATGGGTAGAATTCAGTATTGGGGGGTATAGAGACAAGATTTTGTGTGACATCCTTCCAATGGATGCTTGCCATCTTCTGTTGGGCAGACTGTGGCAATTTGACAAAAAGGCTCATCATGATGGGGAAAAGAATGCTTACTCATTCCAAAAGGATGGTGTAACTTATAAGATACAGTCATTGGTAGAAGGGGATCCATAGCCTATAGGATCTAGTGTAATGCTGGTAGGAGAAAAAGAATTCATGGATACACTAAAGGAAGGTGGTGGAGTAGGTTTTTCTTTGATTGTGAAGCCTAAGGGGGAAAAGAAGGAAAATGTGAGAGAAGTAGGGCCTAAGGAGGTCAGAGATTTACTTGAGAGTTACAAAGGAGTGATTGCAAAAGATATTCTTGATTCCCTACCACCTGTCAGAGACATTAGCCATTAGATAGACCTCATACCTAGAGCAGTACTCCCTAATAAGGCAACATATAAAATGACCCCTCAGCAGAATGAAGAGATAGCAAATCAGGTTCAAGAACTCCTAAACAAAGGACTGATAAGAAAGACCCTTAGCCCATGTGCAGTCCCTACTATTTTAGCCCCAAAGAAGGATGGGAAATGGAGGCTTTGCACTGATTCTAGGGCCATTAATTGGATAACCATCAGGTATAGGTTTCCTATTCCTAAAATAGAAGATCTAATGGATTATTTGGGAGGGGCTACTTATTTCTCCAAGATAGACTTAAAGAGTGGGTATCACCAAATATGAATAAGAGAGGGGGATGAGTGGAAGACAACATTCAAAACCAATGAAGGGTTGTATGAGTGGCTTGTGATGCCTTTTGGTCTTTCAAACACCCCTAGCACCTTTATGAGGCTAATGAATGAGGTGTTGCAGGAATTCATAGGGAAATTTGTGGTAGTCTACCTTGATGATATCTTGGTGTTCAGTAAGAGCAAGGAAGAACACTTGAAACATTTAGAGATAGTCTTGAAGAGGCTGCAAGATCAGAAGTTACTGATAAACTTGGAAAAGTGTGACTTCATGAAACAAGAATTGGTGTACCTAGGTTTTGTCATCTCTAAGGGTGATTTGAAAATGGATCCTTCCAAGGTAGAGGCTATTTTGAATTGGCCTACACCTAGGACAGCAGGAGAGGTAAGAATTTTTCATGGCTTCGCCACATTTTATAGAAAATTTATTAACTATAGTGACATTTGTGCACCTATGTTGGAGACCATCAAGAGTGGCGGTAAGGTGAAGTTTGTGTAGACAAAAGAGGCAGACCAAAGTTTTGAAAGTCTGAAGCTGAAAGTTGCCAAGCATCTTGTCTTAGCACTTCCTGATTTCAATAAGGTTTTTACCATTGAATGTGATGCAAGTGGGCTGGCCATAGGAGCAGTGTTGAGCCAAGAAGGTAGACCGGTGGCCTTTTTTAGTGAGAAATTGAATGAAGCTAAGCGGAAGTACTCCTCTTATGATTTAGAATTGTATGCCTTGGTACAAGCTCTAAAAAAGTGGAGGCATTATTTGCTTCCCAAAGAATTCATTGTGTACACTGACAATCATGCTCTCAGTTTTTTGAATGGACAGGAAAAGCTTAGTCATAGACACATGAAGTGGGTGGAAAGTCTTCAAGCATACACCTTCACCATCAAGCATAAGAAAGGAATAACCAATAAGGTTATGGATGCTCTAAGTAGGAGGGTGTTGACAGTGTAAGAAGTGCGGTTGCAAAGCATGGGTGTTGAAGCACTCAAAGGATTGTATGAAGAGGATCACGATTTGAAGGAAATTTATAGGGTATGCAATGAGTTTGCCAATGCTTTCCATACTAAATTTTTTGACTATACATTGCAGGATGGCCTTTTGTTCAAAGGAATTCAGCTATGTATTCCTTAATGTTCAATGAGGGATAATATAGTGAAGGAAAAACACAGTGGTGGTTTAGGAGGATATTTTTGACTCAATAAGACTTTAGATCTGGTAAGAAGATTTTACTTTTGGCAAAAGATGCAATCTGATATCAGAAGGTTTGTTGAGAGTTGCATAGTATGTCAGAGAGAAAAGGGGGTCTCAACCAATGTAGGACTGTACCAACCTTTGCCCATACCTAATAGACCTTGGGAAAGTTTGAGTATGGATTTTGTGATGGGGCTGCCCAAGACAAGGACAGGTTGTGACAGTGTGTTTGTTGTGGTAGATAGATTCAACAAAATGGTGCACTTTATTCCTTGTAAAACCACCAATGATGCTAGCTACATTGCAGGTTTGTTCTTTAAAGAAATTGTCAGGATTCATGGATTGTCTTTGAGCATTGTGTCTAATAGGGACAACAAATTTGTGGGACATTTTTGGAGAACCTTGTGGAAAAGATTAGGTATAAAGTTGTATTTTATCTTAGTCTACCATCCTCAGACTGATGGCTAAACTAAGGTTGTGAATAGGTCATTAGGCAATTTACTGAGATGTTTGACAAGAGAATTTGGCAGTAGTTGGGATGTGGTACTCCTACAAGAAGAGTATGCCTATAATGATTCTACAAATAGAAGCACAGGTTTAAGTCCTTTTGAAGTTGTCTATGGTAGTCATCCTAGAGGAATTTTTGAATTGAGAGATGTTCAGGGTTTGGACAAGAGAAGTGGACATGCTGATACATTTGCAGAGGCCATGAAGGAGATTCATCAACAACTCAGGGATACTCTACACAAGACTAGTCAGAAAATCAAGGCTAGAGTGGATCAACAAAGGAGAGATGTGCAGTACCAAATTAGAGATTTGGTCATGGTTCACCTTAACAAGAACAGACTACCCAAGGGAAGCCACAACAAGTTGATGATGAGGAAAATTGGACCTTGTCAAATTTTAGAAAAATATGGTCCTAATGCCTACAAAATTGAACTCCCTGATGATATTGCTATTTCACCTATATTCAATGTTGCTGATCTAGCCTTATATAGGAGTCCTGATATAGGAGAAGGTGCAGCAGATTCTACCCAGGACAATGATGAGTGGGTGCAGCATTTACCTCCTAAGGAACCACCAAAATTAGAGTGCATCTTGGATAGCAGGATAGCTAAGAAGACTAGAAATTGGACCTATTTTGAGCACTTGGTTAAATGGCAAGGACTTCCAGACTCTGAAGCCACATGGATGCTGGAAGAAGACATTAGAAAGAAGGGTGGCGATTTGTAGCAGTTAGTCTCTAAGAGGACTTGAGACAACTTTCACCCGGGGAGTATGGTGTAGGAGCACCTAACAAATCATGTTTTTTGTTTGTAATAAGGTCAAAATGACCAATGTTGTTTCTTTTTCAGTTGTAGTTGTTCAGTTTGTAACTGATCAGTTGAGAAATGGTTGGCCTCCCACAACAGTGGGTTAAAAGCATAGCAGAACAAACATTGGGGTTTTGTTAGGTTTTGTGTCCTATTGTGTGTTCATTTCTGGAAGTATGTATGAATTGTGCTAAAGAACAATAAAGCTCTATTCCGTCCCCCTTTGTGTTTTCTTGTTCTTAAGATTGAAGGATTTTGTAATTGTGCTTAGTAGATTCCCTTTTCCTGTAGTCTATTGCAAAATGGTTCATTGAAGCATTCCACTGGTACGGTTCCTATCAAGATCAGTGGAATGGCTTCATTGTACAAGTATTTGTTTTTGTTTTTTGTTTTGTTTCCTTGTTCGGCAGCGCAGAGGACCAAATTGGATCGTTTTACATAGTAGATGACCTAGCATCTCCATGTGCTAGGGTTTGGTTGGGGAGTAAATGATCCGTAGAAATAGCAGAGGATTTGAAGTCGTTGTCAGTGAAATAGGGGCCATCAACAAAATATTCCTCTCGGAGTGATAAGGATAGCCTAGCTGAGCGCGAGAAGACTCTTGGTGTATCAGCTTAATAACATCGCAGTTCACCGAAGAGAGGCTCAAGCTATTGAATGGAAGTCGCAGTCTAAAGATTCATATCAGGATGATAAGGTCATTGGGTAGATAACTTGGTGTTGGACTGACAGTATTGGTCTTACCGATCGAGGTGTATCAGGGTGATAAGGGATAAGTGATACCGATAGAGATCCATCGGGAGAAATCGGCTAACGACAAGAGATCTTAAGGTTTGGCCGATAGCATTCGTCTGGCCGATGAGTGATCGAAGTGACTAATGTATTGGAGACACAAAAAGGAATTTTGCTAAAGGTTGAACTCATGCCAAAGAGTGGTTGGTCCATTGGCGTATTGGCAAGGCAAATTCTAACATGGCTGATAGTAATTGTCTTGTCGACAGGCAAGAAGCATAGAGTCACCCATCAGGAAGAGTTGTGATGTCGGAGTGACAAGTTCGAAGATGACCGATGTTGATTTCCTTGCTGATAGGCAAAGAGTGTTGAACCTCACATCGGAGTGACTAAGACTTCAGAGAGATATGTTGTAAAATGGCCGACAGACAAAGTGTTGCCGAAAATGAAAGGAAGAGGTCTGTTTGCCGAGACTAGAAACGGTTCTAAAAGGTTCAAGAGTTCAAAAGTTTAATATTTGATCAATTGTTCATTCTCGCTGTGCGCTTCTCATCACTGGCACTTAGCTTTAATACTGGTTATACAAGCATTATGCTCATGTGTCTAGGGAGGAGGATTCTTCTGTAGGAGACTATTGAGAGGTAGTCTATCATTTGCAATATTAGAATAAAATCCAGCAATATAATTTACTAGTCCCAAAAATCTCTATAATTCCTTTATATTGGTAATAGGCAGATTTTTGATTCTAGACAGGATGTGTTCTTGTGCTTCCATTTTACCATCAGGTAACAACTTGATACCAATAAAGATAATGGTTGATTTTGCAAACTCAGATTTGGAGGGATTGATGGCCAAACCATTATGATGACATACCTGAAGGAATTGCTACAGGTGCTGGAGATGACTTTCTAGAGATTGGCTGAAAACAAGAATATCATCAATGTATGGGATGATAAACTTGGAGTATGGACGAAACAGTTTGTCCATATGCTGCTAAAAAATGGAGGAAGCAGTTTTAATCCTAAATGGAAGGACTTTCCATTCGTAGAGACCTTGAGGCACGGAGAACGCTGTTTTGTGGATATCTTCTGGTGCAAGAGAGATCTGCTAGAAACCTTTCGTAATATCAAACTTGGAGTAAATACGACTTCCTTGGATGCTTTGCCAGATATGATCCTTGCTAGGCAGTGGATGTTGATGATCTAGTAAACACTCATTCAAAGGTTTGTAGTTTACTACAAGCCTCTTTTCAGGTAGCTCTTTGCCAAATTGATCGTACTTGGGCATGTACATAGCATGGCATGAGAATGGAGAACTGGAATCTTGAATGAGGTCTTGAACTAATAATTCATGAATATCCTATTGACACAGTTGAGTTTCTAGAGGACTCATCAAAAAATAGTTAGCTTTATCCTTTGGTAACATTTCCATACCTATTTCATCTTTCTTCAATGGTAAGTGATAGGTTAATGTTCTCTGTTGCTTTTTCAGATCTTTGGTCATCATAGTGGCTTCAAACTGTTGCTATATCTCCCCAAGGCTTGATTGAGAGGCTGCAAGCTACTTAGTGAACCAAACAGTACTATCTCATTTTGGTTTGGAGAGCAAGGACTGGTTGGTATATGCAAATTTAGTGTGTAGGTGGGGAACAACATATTTATCCATCAAAGTGATGGAGTTGCAACTAATGAGAATAGGCTCCCATTGTTGCATTGTAGTGCTTCTGATAACACCATCATATCCATCAATCTCATAATGGATGAAGGTGAGTTCTTCAACGTGGCCATCTGCAAACTAAAATGGAACTTTGCACACCAAATTGGACGTATGCTTTCCATTTCCAAAAGTAATATTAGTAGTTCTAGGAAGCCATTGGTTTTCAGGAAAATAGTTATAATGGGCTACATTCAGATTAGTGCCTGTATCCCAAAGAAATGCTAATGGATATGACTTTATCCTAGAAAAATGTATTTGGAGTTCCAAACCTGGGCAAGGAGTTGCAGGCAATTGATGGAGTGCCTGACATTGTCACTGACTGCTACTTCCTGTGTCTAGATCAAGTTCTTTAGTTTCAATTGCTGCAATCATCTAAGAGTTGTATTATTTCAGCTAGGAGAAGCAATCTTCTTCATTTGGTTTTACTTTGGATGGCAGATGAAAAGAAGAGAGAGTATTGAACTTAGCTATGTAAGTATCAAGCTCACGATTCTTGGTCAACTCTTCTGTCAAATTCTCATTTTCTTCATCATCCAATTCTTGAATTTTGAGAATTGCCTGACCAATTACCTTTTACAGGTAATCACGTCGCTAGTTTCTCCAGATCTAACGAGCCATACTTCTAGGAGTAGGGGCTTCTAACTGGTTCCGTTGTGGCAATGGAATTGCCTTTTTAGAATGCAGAGGAAATCTTTGGGACTGAAAAAGTAGGAACTGATTGTTTGAGAAGCAACCTTTTCTATTCTTCAAGTCTTTCCAATTTTGCTTTGTTTTTCCTCCATGTTTCTATTCCACAATTCATTTTAGATTGTATTCTTTCTAACTTACATATCTCATTGATAACTTCATCAAGAGGTTATTTTCTCATCATTCTGCAGTAGAAAGAAACTTCTGATCCTTCATTGTCTGATTGGCTAGGTTCAGGATTTGGCTGGGCTGGTGAAGGTTCTTCATGATCATATTCTTCTAGATAATCCGATTCATCAGAGATGACGATATCTTCCGAATCAGATGGATAAGAATTCACAAACTCATAGTCTTCTTTTAGACCAGCTTCTTTGACTAGACAAACTTTTCCTTTATGCTTGGCTTTGTTTCTGTCAGGACACTTGTTTGCATAATGCTCACCCTTATAGATGTAGCATGTAGGTTTCCATTTCTTTTGACCTTTGAATTTATCCCTTTTCCAGGAAAATCCTTTTCGATTGGAATACCTCTTTTTCTTTGTCCTGTGAGTGTATTCTAAACAATCATAACATGGTTTACCTTTGTGCCTATGATTGGACTTGTAGCCTTTATAACCCTTATGATCATCATAAACTAATTACTAGGAATCAGTTGTTTACAGACAACAAAAGAAAGCAATGGTTTAACCTTCTTCATTTCCCTTTTGCTGCGAGTCTCATGGTAGACTTCTTCATTTATCTCAATGAGGAACTATACAAGTTGGGGAAAGGTGACTTCTTTTAAATCTAGCTATTTGGCAACTAGATTTTCCAATACTCTTTTATGGTAATATTCTCCTACAATATCACCAAATCTTTTCAGGAATGTGGTGAACATGTATTCCTAATTTTGTTCCTTACCTGATTGATAGAAATTTTTATACTACTCATCACAGTATTCTTTGAACAGAGAGAGGTTCTTGCATTTTACTCTCACAAATTTGTTGTAGGCCATTTTTTCTAGTGGATCTATACATCTTACAAACATTTAGACTAGCTGAGCATAGACTTGATCTATGCCTTTGCTTATCAGATCAGCCTTATCGGTTTCTTCTAAGTGATCCCAAACTCACTTAGCCATTCCAGTGATGGAATTAAGGGCTTCCTTTATCAAATCTTCTTCATTGACATCAGAGTTGGTAAAACATAGTTAGTTACCCATGATTTGATAGCATCAATACTCCTCATATTCTCAGATCGAAGCTAGAACTAGATCCATTTATTCTAGCCATTTTTAACTTGCCTTGAATTTTTTCTTCAGGCATTGCTATATGCATAGTGCCTATTGCAGGATCCCATACTTTCTCAATAGTGGGTTCATGATGCTTGAGAGCAAATCCTTTGCCTTGGTATTGGGCTTGTAAGTAGCCTATGGAGCTAGTGGGAAAGGCATGTTTTTTTGGTACTGGCGGAGGAAGTACCGGCACAATAGTCTGAATAGACTAGGATTCTTGCAGAATAGTATTTTCTAGATGTAGGGTAGCTTGACTATTGCTTTGAGTAGTTTGACTAATGCTATGTGTGGTGTTCTAGACTTGATTGATAGTATGGACAATAGTGGCGATGTCGGAGCGAAGCACTTAAAAATTTTGAGAAATGGTGGTTTGGTGTTGCTGTTGGGTTGCCCACCAGGCTTCTTCTTGCTGTTTGAACTGATTATAATCAGAACGGAGCTAAGAAATTTCCTTGTTGACTGTAGCTTTCCAGGTACTATTGAGGTGATCAACCATTTCTTGCAAAGTAGCTAACACAGAATGCATATTAGCTTGGGAGCTAGTATAGTGTTTCTCATTCTCTAGATATTCAACTTTTTCCTGATACTGTTGATCTTGACTTAGAAGTAATTGTTTGCGCATGCAAAGATTTGTCTAGTTAAGCAGTTTGCTCTGATTGGATGCTAGATTCTCACCGACAGGGGACATATGTTGCGGCCAAAACTCAATCTGGTATTTACTAGTCAAGTCGTATTGCATGAAATCCTGGAAATGAGGAATGACACCAGGGACGATCGACTGACCAGCAGGAGTCTAGACTATTTGTTCTTCAGGAGACTTAATATCAGGGACATGAAAAGATGCAAATCTTCTTGACATCATACACAAATGTTTTGGAGTAAACACAAAACTACAATCTTCACATTTCATAACCTCATTCTTGACTTCAAAGAAATTAGTGTGCTGACATTGTGGGGAAGTATGGGACAAACTTGGACCCATTGTGGGTGCTTGTATAAAAGTACTGGAAGTACTGGAGGATGCACCAGGAAATTGGAAAAGATGTTTCCATCCACTTGAAGGTTGCAGTCTCATAGACTTGGAAGAAGACAGAGGTCTGTTATAATTGAAAACCTGTTCATGTTTAGTAGATTGAGACCAACTCAAAGATGGACTGGGAAAGTTCAAGATGGCCTTGTCATCAATCTCTTGGAGACTGACACCTTATAGTTGTGGAGGTTTAGGAATCTGGGCATCTTTGGACCATAACTCGAGAGCCCATTCATTTGGCATTTGTATGTCTTTATGTTTGACAACAACATGACCTCAGAGTTGGGTAGTTGTACTAGTTGACTTCCAGATGGTAGAAAAACCTTCTTCAGGTGAAAGGGCTTTTCTAGGATTAAGAATTAATGGCAGAGATTTATTATATAGTCAGTAATGGATTAGGAAGGTCAATGTGTGATAAATGGATTTATCTTTCATATACAGATTCAATGTTTTGAACTCATACGTCAAAACATCATTCAAGTTTGTATCATGAAGACTGCTAGAATAGTTTAGGGAACAATCAATGTAGATGGGGCCATTGGCCATGGAGTCACATACACCACCAAGTAAAGCATGAGAGGTTTCTAGAAAGCAGGCATCTTTTAGCAACATCATGATAATGATAGGTAATCCTTTTTTGTAGTGACCTAGGATTCCTATTCTAATGTAGGACAGATGTAGATATTGAAAATTATTCAGATCTGACCTAGCCTTTTGTTGCCACTTCCCTATCTCAGTCTAAGTGAACAACTTTAATGTGCCTTTTGAACCATTAGTGATAGTATGCTATAAAGATCTAATTTTGCATTTTTTGACACTTTTATAAGCAAACACTTCTTTCAAACCCTTAGGAATATCTCTATATATTTCTTGAGTAGGTATCTTAGGGACACGAAACTCTTTATCCTGAAATCTATCATTCTCTTCTAACAATGTGCTGGATGTTTCAGCCAAAGTAAAATTTTGATCATATTGAGCAAAGTAATTAGTGAAACTTGCCTCTGTATTATGTGCTTGTGTAAAATCCTCAGGAACTATGGGTGTTGTTGAAGTTGTAGCCTCCATCATCTGCTGCCTTAATTGTGTGCTCAAATCACAAATATTATTGCCTTAAAATTGCCCTATAAATTCAAAGGTGGGACTTACAAATAAAGGTCTTACACCAGGATCACCAAAACATGTGAGAGAGAATATGGAGATGCTATACGCAAAACAAAATAGATGAATTTTCCAAACAACAAGCATTACACAAAGCTCTGATACCATATTTTGACACAGCTACAAGATAGATCAAGTATAAGAGAAACATAACACAGATTTGTACTTAAATTGTGCACTTCATTGATAGAAGAGAGAAGTAATAGATTATAGAGTACATAATAGATACATACTAATGTAAACTTATAATCGATAAATTCCTAAAATAGTCAGACTTATGATATTTGCAAGGTCTAAGGTTCTGATTCCCAAAGAGGGAAGAGCATACTTCTCTACTACAATATCTAAGCAGATGAGGACTCACAAACCTCTAAGACTCTTAAATCGGACAAACTCTAGACTGAGGAGAGACTCACTACTCTTTCTTACTTGCTAGAACAGAACAAATGATCTCCTTATAGAGGAAGAGAGTACCGCCTTTTCATGTGCAATAGCATAGAAAGGTTTAGAAAAGGATCAAAATATCATGCCAACACCACGTGAAAAACAAATCTTGAATTCAGAATCTCAAAACACGCAACCTAAGCTGACATGGGAACAAAACTTGGAATCTTGAGATTTAGGGCAAGAATAGGGCACAAGCGTCCAAGTCCAGCCCTCAAGTTTGGCTCCAAATCATTTTTAGGGATGCCCTAAATGTCCAGAAGTCATCGTCTCTTTCTAGGTTTTGTTGTTGGATACTTCTAAATGTGACATTTCCTTGATAAGGTAGTTGTTAATCAGGGCTTAGATAGGTCCAATAAAGCAAGGGGTTGAGGGACACTAAAAGGTAGGAGCTAAAGTTAGTAAAATTGTGCTAATCCAAGTAGGAGCACAATTTACGACATAAGAGTAGGAATAATAATTATATAATATAAAATAATATTTATATAATATAATTATTATATATTATAATAATATATATTATATAATTATTATCATATATTATATTTAACGCTAACGAGATTTATAAAGTATAAACATGACCATAGCCCTGATTAGATTAAAACCTTATTCTAAACCTAATTTAAGTAATTGTAAAAGTTATAAGTTATCATAAATAATTAAAACCGCTAGTAAGATTCATCATGAGAGAAGTTATAATTTATAAATCCTTGATTGTATTAATTCTCAATCATCACTTAAAAAAACACAAATGGAGATAAGATGCATAAACAATTTGCATTCTGTCATTTAATTCAAGTGGGGAGAATACATCATACAAAAGTACTCACATACCAAAATCCCCTATAATTTATTGATCTTAAACATAGACTGCAGACATAAAATTACAGATGGTGATTACATCACATACTTCTGGATCCATGCATTATATTCCTCCTTTGCCGGCCAGTTGTACTTAAAAATTTTATCAACTCTTTACATATAAGTCAAGTACTTGGCGTCTAAGAATATTTTAGTTTCTTTTATGAAACTGCTCAAGCCAGATTCTAAATTTAGTAGCCTGTCCATTTCAACATTACATTACACATGATCAATCTTGCTCCTAACGATGATTGATTTGATGGAGACAGGAACTATGCTACCAAATTCTACTTTCCAATCTGACAGAGATTTTTTAGTGCCATTATTAGTAAAAATTGGCAGTAGGGAATACTTTTCAAGGGACCTAAATCTATTAATTTTGTCCTTCAGCATTAAATCAAGTCGATCATGAAAACCAGAGACTTCATTCAGAAGTCCTATGACTTCATGTGTGCCGACGACTCCATCTGGCACATCAGAACCTATGCTAGCACTATCAAATGCACATGGGGAATCCAAGTACCTAGAATATCCCTTAATGTTGACTCATTCATAGTGTGGCTTTCAATTGCCTTTTTCAAATTACTTAGACAAACCCATACATCATCTACTTTATTCAACACTTTACTCATTTGATGATCGAAGAAGTTTTTAATTAGAGCTACCTGTCACTTTTGTGCTCTTCTTTGAGTTTTTCAATCAGACCATTACTCCTCAAATTCTCTTGTAATTCAGTAATAACCATAGAATCTCCTTCATATCTTGATAAACTCATTGGACTAGACATAGAAGGTGTTGATAAGACTTCAATTCTAGTGGAAGGAACAAGTGATTTGAGCTTTTTGTACTCATGTAATAGCTTCACATAATCCTCCATCTATTTGTCTAGTTATGCTTGTAGCTTCCTTGCTCTAGCTTCACTGGATTTTGTTGTAGCTACCACCAACGATGTAGCCTAAGGGGTAGTGGTGTCAGTTAATCTTCTCACAATTAACTGGTTTGTGAGCTCATTTATATCACTTTCCACTCGTGGTTTATTATCACATGGAGCCATAGCCCAAATTGCCAAAGTCTCATGATTGACATTAAAACCTGCTCCAAACAATTCTTTTGGTTGCTCATGTGTCAATACTCCATCGTCAAATTCATCTTGACTTCTAATAGTATCCATAGCAATAGTTGATGAGATATCCCATCCTGGAAAGAGAAATAAACCACTTTCCTTTACTAATCTTCTTCCTTCCTCAGGGGTAATGCTACTAACATCCATGTCAACTTCCTTCACAACCCTCTGAGCAATTGCCACCTTATCCTTAATTTCAGCTTTACCATGTTCCTCATTCAACTTCTTTAGGTACGTCTTAGACTTCCTCTGCACAAGTAAAGCTCTGAATTCCTTTGATTTAATGAATTCATCATTAGATAGAAATTCCTTGCAAGCTAATGCCCTGACATCTTTTATAGCTGCACTGCTTTCTTGCAGGCTCAATAAAGTTCTTAATGGGGGAGCCAACCATATTTCATTGCTAGGAGGGGACCTTAATACTTGATGCACCTCATCCAAGTCAATTTGGTTTTCCTCAACCTCCTTTGTCGATGAATAATCAACTAAGGGTTGATTTTCAACAGTTGTTTCAGGGGGAGGAAGTGAACTCCATGCCTCTCTTGCAACCTCCTCAACCATAGGTTGAGTAGGTTCTTTAATATTTTCCTTAGGAAGCTACTATCTCTTAGGAGACTGTGGCTTCCTTTTGGCTACAAAATTGAGTTCCTCGACATGTTTCAACATCACTTGCTTCCTATGAATAGGATCACCAATCTCACTAAAGGCACCATTATATGCAGGGTTCTTCAACTTCCTCTGCCTTTCTCTAAGGAGAATGAGACCCCAATTTTCTCTTCTCAATTTCATCTCTGCCTCTGGAACACAATTTCTATGCAAATCCTTCTGCTCATCAAAACAATGCTTGAACCCTGATTTGTGTTTTTGTCTCCTTACCCTATCAATAAATTGCTCAGAGTCATAATTCCTATGCTCTATTGTGGGTAGTCTGTATTGTTGAAATTTGGCCAAGCAGGCCTCCAAACCTTCTTTAGCACTGATAAAGAAATGAAGGAAATTGGTTGTTGAAGTAAGGAAAGTCTCCTTTTTACTATTTCTCAAGTGAAACTTATTAGATTCATTTAGCTGCCACATAATCTCCAAAAATGCAATCTTGTTTGGTACTTTCTTGGGAAATAAGTGGGTCTGACATTGGTCCCATAAACCCTCATTATGGTTACATTCCTATAAAGTAACCAATCACCCCAATTGTGATCCCTCACACCATTTGGTTTTCTCTCTAAAGGCCCTAGCAAGTCCATTATCTCCATGGAGAGTCTAGGCCTTTCCTCTCCTAATAGTCCCAACACCCTTTGTGCAAAATGCTCCTCAAACACTAGGTAATTTGCATTGCTGCAAAATGAGTCCCATAAGTGAACTTTTCACTGAATTGGCATACGCTCTTCATCCTTGGTATGATATTAGATATGTAATTCACTGCTCCAAAATTTTCTCCCACAGTGCAATAAAATATGGCATAACAGGGAATACCTAGAAAAGATGGGGGCATTATCTCCTTGTTTGAATCCTACCAATTCCTTATGGATTTGTCTAACCAGAAATGTAGCATAATCAAACCTTCTATACTAGTATTTATCTTATATATCAACAATCATGACCAATAAATGATTTGGTATCAGAAGATTATAATCGATCCCAAAAACTTGACAGAGGGTAAAGTAAATCTTCACAAAGTAGTCTTCAAACATGTCAATGCTAAAAGGTCCTGTTTCATGGTCAGATATTTTCAAATGTTTGCCCATGCTTCTTGGCCTATGAAGAGGTAATTTGTATGTCCTGTAAGCCTACCTATTTCTGTTGTACTCCTTCTTTAGCTCCTCAACATCAATTCTTTCATCAGCTAGGGGGTTCAGACCAAATACTTCAATTATCAATTCTCTGTTTATATGGAAAAGTTGCTCACCCTTATAATTTGATGGTACCTGAGTTTTTAAATTATATCTTTGGCTAATTTCTTTAATGAGGTCCACATTTACAAATACATTTGGGACAACTAATTTCCATAAACCCAACTCCCAAATGTGTGAAATCAATTTTTCTAGGGCATGATCTAGTTGTATCCAAACTTAAATAACTGCCACCCTCCTATTGGTAGGATTGCATCCTTAATGTAATGATGAAAATCATTAAACCTATCTATCAATTCCCTGACACCCTAGGTATGTTTATATTTTTTAGAAGATCCTGGGAGCTAGTTTATAAGGTCTTAAGATAAATCCCTCTTGATTTTACCCTCATGGCTGGACCTCTGACTCATGATTACAAGGAAAAAAAAGGGGGGTGAGGGCTTGCCAACTCTAACTTGGGAGGGGGTTTATAGCTTACAATACTACCACAAAACCACAAACATTTAACATTCAATGCATGTCACAAATAGCCCTATTGATCAACATACTAGTTTATCAACGATTAGGGGCTAGGGCAGTCACCCAAACTTTGAAGTCGCAATCACCAGCTACTCAGTCAAAACTTGATTCAACTGGCAGAAGTCTTTAGTATGCTCAGAGCCTCAGAATTGTAATGTGCATAATGGACTTCAAAATGGAGGTTATTTCTTATTGTCGCCTCATTAATTGCTTAATTAAACACAACCTGGAAGCCTACATTTGCATGCCGTGAACGGTCACTTCTTTTGAATATCAACCGTTCGATCAAGACTGGACCTTGGTCCTTGAATCAATGGTCATCGTATGCCAGGGCCATATTGCAACCTCGAACAAAGTACCAACACTTTAAAGCTGCACGGTGCACTAGACCGTTAGATCTTTATTAGTCAAGCACCTTAAAACACCACTGTCGATATTATATATTATATATAATATTCTAATAATATATCTAAAATAATTATATATATTATATTATATAATTATATTAGATATTGTAGACACTTAAATTTGTCCATGTCTTGACCATCACCTAGTCAACATATTACTAAAGACATCATATGACATTTTGTCTTAATCCCACTCCTAATCCCATTTATCCCACTAGACAATTAATTGTATAAATCTTTATTTATTTAATTAATTTCCCTCTCACATGTTCCAACCAATTCAAATAAAATATTTGAATTTGTCCTCACCTTTCACCACAATCCAACACATGTCACATACTACATTTTTTATTTAATACACTTCACATGTCCCACTAATTTAAATAAATCATTATTTAAATTAGTTCTACCCTACACTTGTCACATTACTAAACTCCTTGTGAAGTGGGAAACCCTATTCAATCTCAACTATCCACATGATTCAAACCAACTTTCAATCATAGCCCTTCATTGAAACCACTCATTTCCTATAAATGAACCCTCTCCCAAGCCATTTGCGGGATCCATTTGCAAGTAGCCTAATGCTGTCGAATTTCCTCTAGGATCTCCATTCTTATTCATCTTCAATCTAGTGTTATGCTGCTGAAATAGTGAGCAATCAACATTCATCCTTCAATATCTTGCATTCCTATGCAAGATTGAGAAGAGCAATGGAGGTGAACCGAGTTTGACATAGGAATCTAGATTAGTTTGTTGTTTATTGTATTTGATTTCTATGATCATTTTGTGCTCCATTATGCTGTTAGGGCTTCATTATTGCTGTTTGTGCATTTAGCCTTGATTTTTCCCCTAACGACATTGGTGAACTCGATGTGAAACTAACAAATCTAACTTTTGTTGTCAAATCTTGGAAGTTAAGTTTTGCCTGGGTGATCTCCTGGCCTAAAACGGACCTCACCATTGCATCTGGGAAGCCTCGCAGGTGAAAAATGACATAAAATTCTACCCATTTCGCTCACTGTCAATTTTTTGAATTTTTTTCAGTTGCAGATCCATACAGTACGGATCCGTACCATACGAACCCGCTGTATGGTCTGTGTCACTCTTCTTTGATCATTGTTTAGGTGTTTGGTTGTTTGCAAGCTTACATGGATGTTCGTGTTTGAAGTTTAAGTCTACAGGTCTAAGGCTGAAACCCTAGGTCTACCTCTCACCGACCACCTGCAATAAAACCCTAACCTCCTTTCAAACCCTACCACCTAGCTTTTGCAACTCTTTCGCCTCTCTGTCAATCCTATTGCCACTTGGAATCCCTGTCATATTTCCTTAATGCCTGCTAAAACCTAGCTCCGCCTATGTTTTAGCTCCCCACCATCGTGAAAAACCCTCGGTCACTATCCTAACTACCGTCACAACCATCTTCCACTGCTCAGACACTTCGGTCGACACTGCTTATATAGCCGTTGGCACTGCTTTCCTTTTACCGGCGCCACCACTAGTGGTGACCAAACTCTGACCACCTTTTGTCGCCACCTCTTCTGGCGGCTCCAACCTCCCGCGGCTCCCCTTAAACCCATCCGCTGTCCTTCAATCCTCCTGACCGCCACTCACTATAACATTCCCGCCACCCACTCGCAAGCCCATCTGCCTTAAAGGTCATGTATGTCTTAAGGCTCCTAACCGCCTACCTTAAGGCTCCTAACTACCGCTTGCTATCCTGATGGGCGCCTTGGTAAGGGTGTGATCACACTAGTGATCGGGGCTGGGGAAGGGGGCCATCGAGCCCCTTTTCCTATTTTTTTTAATCCATCCAGTCCCTAGTCACATGGGTGACCTGGGGCTGATTTAGGGCCTAACCTCAAACCTTAACTGCCAGGAGCTAAATCACCAATGTGACTGGGTTTGCCTCTGACAGCTAGCAGTTTGCCCTCTAATAGCCAACCCTACCATTTTCATCCTCATACCTTAGTAGGTAGGTTTTTTCAAACTTTCATGTACGTGGTCATAATTTTGCAAAAAAGGACTATTTGGAAAGGTGACTTAGCTAGCTTCGCAGTGGTGTAGGTTTCATCATTAGATTCTACCAAGTTTGCCTATTATTCGTAGTCAAAGTCAACCCTAGTTTTAAACTTCAAGTGAGCATATCTTGAGTAATTTTTATTAGATTTTAGTACAATTTTTTTGAAACAACATAGAATTTCCCAAATTTTTTGAATATGCAATCAATTTTTTTGTAGCTATTCATCTAACATCAGATTTCATTAGATTGCTTATTTTTCACAAAACGCTTAGGGCTTGCAAGTTTCTTGTTTGTTCTTGGTTTTGGTGACTTTCAGGTGTTCATATAGTGCTGGAACAACATCAGTATCAGTCACAGTAGTAGGTTTAAGGTTGAAAATTTCTAGGTGCACTCATTTCATCTTTCATTTTTTATTTTATCAAATCAATCTTGCTTGCACTCACACTTGGATTTGGGCATTAAAGAGAACATCTTGTTTGCTCTCACATTTGGATTTGGGATCTAAAAAGAACACTTGTCTTCATTCACACATTGGATTTGGGCATTAAAATGAACTAGTGTCTTCCTTCACACATTTTGACTTTGGGATTAAAACGAATGCGTGCTTGCATTGTTTGGTGAAATTGAGTGAGATTAAAGGTGTGTATGCTCTTCTCATGTACTTTGTGTGATCTTGAGAATCAAAAATACCTTTCATCCATTCAATTTCACACACCACACATTTCATTTTCTAAAGGGAATTTACATTGCGACTGTGAATCTAGTGTGCATGTGTATGCTCTCTCATTGCACCGCAAGGTGATATTGGAGATCAAAAGCACTCACTAGATTTTCTTTTGTCACCCTTCCTAGGAGGCCTACTTGGAGACACACCACTCCAAGGGACGACCTCAACTCTAGCATTCCAGCGGAGTCTAAATAGCGAGGTGTGAATCGAAAGACACCCTCTTAGAAGTTGAAATCTTGTCATTCGGGCTAAGCCCCCAATAACTTTATACCTTGGGGAAGTGAAGGTGAAGGGTGGGTTACCCCTTTCTCCTAGCTGTTTGGTATTGTTTTGCTTTCATATCATGGAATTGGGCCCCCCATACCTTGAGTATATTGGGGACATCCTTAGTCAAACTTGTTTATCCTAGAGTAAGACCTATTTGGCCACACCCACTTGACTAGTCATATGATTGTTGATGTGTCTTCAAGTGCTTTCTTAATCATCACATTCAAATTTCAAAGTCAAACTTTCTTATTTGTCTTGTGTGTGTGATTCATGTGTGTACATGTGAAATCATTTGTTTGCAAATTGCCAAATCAAGCTATAAACACAAACACATAAACATATCATTCTAAACATTCTTTCCAACACATTCACTCTAAGACAAGTCATCCTAGTCAAAACCATAATCATTCCTAATCATTACACATCATCATCGTCATTCTAGTCTAATCAGCCTCATCCCTAATCATTATCCTAATCATATTATAACCATATCATAATCATTACACATCATCTAATCATCATCATTCCACATATCCAATCAATTTCATACTATCTATCCTAATCATTCCACACCATCATCTAATCCTAGTCATGCACTTGCCAAAATGGTTTTGATCCTTAGCAAGCCTATGCCCAATCCAAAGCCCAAGCTCATACTTCAAGGAAACCCTCCTAATCACAATCATGAAGACAATCCTAGATCTAATGTCATACTTTGAGGAGGTCCTCCCTCTAGCTCTAGTGATGAGACAAATCCAAGATCTAAGCTCATACTCCAATGTGGTCATCCTTTAAATTTGAGTGGTGATCCAGGTCTCATGAACAAATCCTATGTGTCACCTCCATCATCATCCCCCTCCACTTCATACCAAACTAGTCTATCCACCTATCAAGTCAACCTTACATTAACCTATCCCACTTCTTTCCGTGTCAATGCCACATCAACATGTCAATTCACTTCACAACAAGAACATGTGAGCCTAAGTCACCCATTGAAACAAGATCAAATGCCCTCAAGTTCTAATGCAACCTTTGACAAGGGAAACACCAACCTAGCTCATGCAAGCTCTTCATTATATTTTCCACCATCTAATCTTCCAACTCCACACCCTAAGTTCAAACATTACAAAAGTAAACATATGGAGTTATCCAAATCCACAAATCCATTCAACCCCTTTGATCCTCCATCTAATCCAAGTTAAAACCCTAAGCCTAATCCACCTAACACCCTTTTTATCCCTCCACCATGGGACCTATCCACTCCTAATCCTAATCCACCTTACCCAATTAGCACTCAACCTAATCACAATCCTAAGCCTTCAATTTCCTCCCTTACCCATTCATCCACCCATACACCTACAAAGGATGTTATCCAAGGGCTACTAGAAAGGAGTCAACCATGTCATCAAAGTTCTATCCTTGAGCCTACAAAGGAAGCTTCCAACACTATGTCCATTCCTACAACCCCATCATGTAGTCCATTACCCATTGAACCTATTGAAGAGTCATCCACTTCCACCCAAAGTCAAGAGATATGTCAAGGGTATAATCCTAAGCATGAGGAAACATTAGTCCTTAATCCAAATCAAGATCAAATCACCTCCATCCAACCCACACCTAGTACACCTAATCCCATTCATGATCAAGCTCCCATCTATGATCAAGATACTACCTATGATCAAGAAAACCATGATGATCCTGTTAGTCAAATTTATACATTCCATAGTCAAGAGCTTATCAATCCACCTATCCATGATACACCAACATTCACTTGCCTTGATGAGACACTTGGATCCCAAGCACACATAGAAGATCAAACCAATAACTTGGATCTTAGTGAACATAATGATAATCAAGATCCTAATGATCCTTCATCCACATCCACTATTGACCCCATTTCAATTCCACCAGATCATATCCCCTTTGTCTTACCAAGTTCATCCATGAATGTTCCTCCTTAGGAAAGAAACAACCTCTATCCACTTTCCCTTCTCCATCTAATAATGAGCTCAAGTCTAGTGATCAATATACACCTAGTCCCATTGTCCATCGCATACTCCAAAACATGAATTATCAAGGTAAAGGCCCAGGCCTTCATGAACAAGGTATTTTGGAACCCAGCCATGTTAATGTCCCTCCATGCTCATATGGCCTTGGATATACACCCCAAGGAAAACAATCTAAAGATGGTCCTTCCTCCATTTCTTCTAAATCCACCACTTTCCATCACAAATCCTATCATATTCCCAAGACATATGTTGCCATTCCACCTCCATTATCCTACAAATGTCAAAAGTATGTGACCATACACCTTCCACCATCCACTTTACCTCCATTAATTCCAACTCCTAATATCCCTCCATCTACTTTACCTCCACTTCTCCAATGCCTATTATCACTATCATTCAATCGCTTTATCCATCCATCCATAAATCCCCTAAAATTCCTAATTATGACCAACAAATGCACACATTGTCTAAATGAGGAGCTTCCACCAGCCATATGGGATTCCAAATAAAAATTTGGATGCCTCTACCTATAAAGAAAAAAATCCTAAGGATCCTAATGCCTTAGGACATAAATGCAAAAAGTCAAAGTAAAATACATTCAAAAATCTATCCAAGCCCATACCTCCAAAATAAAAGTCAAAAACTAAAATGGTTGAGTACCTAAGCAAAAAGCAATCAAGTCAAATGAAGAATCCACATCTCAAAAATCCCAATTATCCTCTTCCATCCAAAAATCTTATTCCATCCAAAAATCTCAAATTCCTTCATCCCACAAGTCAAGCAAAAGTCATAAAAATCCTAAGTCTATGTGGGTACAGGTAAATCACTAAATCATTCATCCCCTAAGAAAACATCACCATTGCTTCCTACACCACCTTTAAATCAAAACCTTTAATGTTTATCATGGCGTGTGCAACCGTTGGTCATGATTCCTTTCCATACCTCCATTCCCCCATCTTTCAGCCATTATCCTACATATTTCACCCATCACCTTCCTATGGTTCATGCTTTTGGATAAACCTTTCATCCATCCTTTTGCATAAGCCCTACATAATCCACATCATAATCCACTATCTTTCCATGCATAAACCTTTCATAATTCACTATCTACCTAATCCATCTCCCTTTCATGTAATCCCCTACCACCATCAATGAACATAATGAGACTTGACATGGTCCATGCAATGACATTTGTATCTAATGGGAATATCACTTTCCATGGAACTAGATGCTTGAGTCCCTCCTTTCCATATCCAGCTATCCCATTCAAAAAAAAAAATCAAAAAAGTAAAAAAAAAATCAAAATAGTAAAGAGAAATCCCTTCGTCCAATGATGAAAACCACCCTTGGTGGCACCTTGGATAAGTACCATGATGAAAAGCTAGAAAACATGCATCATGTGTAGGTTGATCTTCTATGTCACTTACATTTGGGGGCACATTGTCTCATCCATCCCATCCTATCATATCCATCCTATCTTACCATCCTTATCCATTACACACACATCTACATATACTTATCATATTGAGTCCATTCATCCCCCCTTCCTCCTTTTGATCTTGATAAATATATGGGGACAAAATGTTGACAAATGTCTTTGGTATCTCTTGATATACCTCATCCTTTCCCAACCATCCTACTATCGTTCCTATTGTCATAAGTTTTGTCATGAAAAATCCTAAGCATTATACCTAGAATGGGGCACGCTATTCTTATGTGACATAGTCTTTGGAGATCACATTCTAGCTCCTTTATGATGCACATACATCCATTCCATCCATCTATCATGATCCTTTCATCCCATTTACTATTGCCCATCCTTTTATCCATTCATCCAATCCTACCTCCTTGCACCTAGACTTGGTTCTCCCTTGTCATTGGTATCTAGCACAAAGGCTATTCAAAATTGTCATTCAATGCATTCCCCAAAACTTTTCAAAAATACAAAAAAAAATCAAATATCTTCAAAAATAAAAAAAATCAAAACATGTTTCCAAAAATACAAAAAAATCAAAATATTCCAAAATATGAAAAAAACAAAATATGTCAAAAATTAAAAAAAAATAAAACATTTCAAAAATCCAAAAAAAATCACAACATTCCAAAAAACCAAAAAAATCAAAACATTCAAAAATCCAAACAAATCAAATATTTGCAAAAATACAAAAAAAACAAATATCCAACAAAAATTCATGCAATAAAATCAATCCATTTAATTCAATCCAATCAATCAATTCATCAATCAATCAAATCTATCCAATCCAATCAATCAAATTCATCCAATCACTCCTTCAAATCAAATCAATCCAATAAATCAATCAAATCATTCAAACCAATTCAATTCTTCCAATCCTCATCAATCAATTCAAACCAACTCAATTCTTCAAAATCACTTCTTCAAAAGTCAAATCAATCACATCATCAATTTCTCAATCAAATAAATCAATCCAAGCAAATCAATTCAATTCTTCAAATCAATCCAATCATCAATTCAATTTTTCCAATCAAATCAATTCATCCAATCAATCAAATCATCATTCAAATCAATTCAATCAAATCACTCAAATCAATCCAATCCAATAAACTCAAATGCAAGTCATCATCAATCCATACCAATCAAGTTAATCAATTAAGTCAAATCATCCAATTGCATCCTTGGTCTTGATCCTAATCTTGACATAAACCAAATCAATCAATTAGTCCATCAATCAATCAATTAATCAAATCCTGGTGTTGATTCGCATGGACAACAACACTAGTGTCAATCAATCATATCATTGTCTTATACATGATGTTGCATTGCCGAAACCAGACTAAGTGTCTTATACAACATGTTTCATTTTCTGAAACTAGACACTATCATCATCAATCAATCAATCAGTTAATCATTGGTTTATAGCTTGACAAGGGCAATACCTTGTTTGTTTTATTTGTGCATGCATGCATGCTTTCTTGTGTGTGTTATCATTTTTATTTTGCATTTGTATCACATTCGTATCATTCCAACTAATATTCATATCTTGTGTATGTTGGAATGGCTTTTTGCATTATCCTTTGCATCTAAGGTCATATCATATTTGTGCATTAGGACTTTAATGCTCTAAGTTTACTTCCTCATATGTCTAGACAAGGTTGTATTACGCTGGGTGGACAAGACACATCATCACCTTGGTCCTTATAGTGCATAGCATCTAGTGCTCTATCAAACTTCATGGTTGCTCACCTTCATTGCAGCATAATGTATCATTCATTTCTTCTATCCATTCCCTTATCTTTCTTCCTTGACCAATCCCTTTCATTTCAAGAGCCTACCCATGTTTGTCCAACCCGCCTATCCTCTTGAGGGGGCATCATCATCCTATCCTTACATCATCATCTCTTTTCCTCTATCCACACCTTATGTTGTTTGAAATGATGTTACTTCTCTTAGTCGCAACATCATCTCAAAGAGGGGCAAAATGTAGACACTTAAATTTGTCCATGTCTTGACCATCACCTAGTTGACACATTACTAAAGACATCATATGACATTTTGTCCTAATCCCACTCCTAATCCCATTTATCCCACTAGACAATTAATTAAATAAATCTTATTTATTTAATTAATTTCCCTCTCATATGTTCCAACTAATTCAAATAAAATATTGAATATTTCCTCACCTTTCACCACAATCCAAGACATGTCACAAACTACATTTTTCATTTAATACACTTCACATGTCCCACTAATTTAAATAAAACATTATTTAAATTAGGTCTACCCTACACTTGTCACATGACTACAACTCCTTGTGGAGTGGGAAACCCTATTCAATCTCAACCTTCCACATTGTTCAAATCAACTTTCAATCATAGCCCTTCATTCAAATCACTTATTTCCTGTAAAGCAACCCTCTCTGAAGCCATTTGGGGGATCCATTTGCAAGTAGCCTCATGCTGTTGAATTTCCTCTAGGATCTCCATTCTCATTCATCTTCAATCTAGTGTTATGCTATTGAAATAGTGAGAAATCAACATTCATCCTTCGATATCTTGCATTCCTATGCAAGATTGAGAAGAACAATGGAGGTGAACCAAGTTTGACATAGGAATCTAGATTAGTTTGTTGTTTATTGTATTTGATTTCTATCATCATTTTGTGCTCCATTATGTTGTTAGGGTTTCATTATTACTATTTGTGTATTTAGCCTTGGTTTTTCCCCTAACGACAGATATATAATTATATATATTATATGTCAAATATAATATAATATATTATATTATATTAGATATATATAATATATATAATTATATATTATAATAATAAATCTAATATAATATATTAAAATAAAATATTATAATTATTATATAATATAATTATGATATATATTATAAATATAATAATTATATTGTATATATTATAAATATAATAATTATATTATATATATTATAATTTATAATATATATTATATTATATTATATATATTATAATTTATAATATATATTATATTATATTATATATATAATAATAATTTTATTATATATTATATAGATAAATATTGAATATGCTAACCAAGTTACACTAATTTAAATTGTGACTATAACCCTAACCATACATGGAACCATAACCATAAGTGTATTGTGTAACCATAAGTATAAATCTTACTTCCTTGGATTGGATGAGTGTCACCATATCACATCGTTGCAGCCTCAGTACTTGCCGCTATCTAGAAGCATGCGTGATGCGCTCATCATTGGATCGCTCTTGGTATAACAAATTAAAACACCACCTTTGGTTTTACTATTATTATATGAGTCATCAAAGTGGGTCCAACTTCATATAAAGGGTTTAAGGGAGCTTTAGACTTTAGTGCACAATGTTTCACTGTTTGATGAATGTTTCAATAGATGGTTGTAGTTGAATTCCAGAATGAAATGTCTAGTGCGCTAGACTTGTGAACTCAAACCTTCATAATCAATCTAGAGTCGTTAGATTTACAAAGATCAATGACTGAATAATTATTATATATATTATATAATAATATATAATATAATTAGTATATTATATAATATATATAACCTAGAATATAATATATATATATATATAGTATGCAACTAGATACTTGAGATTCTGCATAAGATGAGTGTACACTGTACTATAGTTGTATTAACTTATTATTATTAATTTTGCATCATTACTAATTTACTATTATTCTATGAGTCTTCAAAGTGGGCCTAACTTCATATAAAGGGAGCTTCAGACTTTAGCTTGATGTTTCACCATTCGATGAATGTTTTGATGGATGACTGTAGTTGAATTCTGGAACGAAATGTCTAGAGCACTAGACTTGAAAACTCAAACCCCCAGAATCAATCTAGAGCTGTTAGATTTACAAAGATCAATGGTTGAGATCAAACAATAGTTTTCAATTCCACCGCTCGACGTACGTGCTGTATTAAATTATTAATTCAGTCTATAGACTTGCAGGCCATCCTTAAATTTTGTTTGAAGTGGGAGTACAACTATAGAATTGTACTAAAGAATAGAATAGAATATACCTAATAACTTTTAAAACATTAACTTCCATGAGAATAGAATAAAATTTATATCTTATAAGAAGAGAATGTAACATGTTTCAATCGCTTTACTTTAGTGTTCATATGTGGCACTTAGCAATTTCAATTGATACTATTTGGAAGTGAGAGGGTCAAGGACTCAAGGAGATTGCAGTGCACCAAAATTTTTAATATCGATTGTGCAATGCCACGGAGTCACTTAGTGCCAGTCTTTGTAGTCATATTTTCTAGGTAAGTGAAATATGGAAATACTTCACTCCTATTACTATTGCTATTATTATTGTCTTTGAGACTTCAATTTTTTCAATCTTGAGGTTTAGGGTTGAGTGTTTACAAGCATGTCTACCAGCACTACCAGACCAAATATTGGGGAAGGCAAAGAAAGAGATAAAATAGACTACGTCGAACTACTTAAAACCCTAGGTTTTATATATGAATACCATGACATTTATGACCTTGTAATCTTTGCTAGGTTTACCTCAACACATAGAGATTCATTGGAGAATAAGGTACTTAAAATGCAACCTGACCCAAAAAAACCAATACCAATTAACAATATCACTGCACCATGGGTGGTTGGATTGGGACGTCTGATGTTCCCTGAGGTTTTCCCTTGCCCTAAACTTATCTTGTTCTGTGCCTAGAATTATGATGAAAATAAAAGAGCAATTGTTAGAAAAGATAGCTAGGAAGTAATGTTACCCATTAATGCAGAATATTTTGGCAAATTGTTGGGTTTTACCACTGAATATTGTGGAAACATCCACATAAACCTACAAAAACTTTCTAGTACTTATGAAGCAGTTAGTGAAAATGATAAAAATAATTTTCTCAAATATGTAACATTGGATGGTACCCCACACAATTAGAATCATAAGCCTCCTTATAAAATTGATATTTTTAAAACATAGGTTCAGAATACCATTTCCATGCTAGTGTTTTTCCTTGGATTGGATAATAATATTCAAGTGAATGCAAGCCTCCTTGAAATCATATACAATATCCATAAATGCACTCCACCTGCCAAATACATATTTATTGAGCACATTGCAAAATCCATGCATGGTCAGTTTTTAATGATTAAACGAAGTCAAAGTGAAGCTCTCGCTTCCATTTCCAACCAAAAGACATTTAGGTTCACAACCTACTTGTGCTATTTATTTCTAGTGAAGTTTGCTGGGATGTTTTGGGACAACGAGCTTCAGAGTGAGCAAGATAAAATGGACTACATGATTGGACCCATAAGATAAAGATGTATCATAATCAAAAGAACTATAATAATTTCTGGACTACTTTTTGGCTCCATTGTATCTAGCCATTACAAATACTCCAATGCCTAGATTGCCTGAGTCTTTTAGAAATTGCATTCAACTAGGAAAAGAAATACAATTGGTTGTTTGGTACTTCATGGTGAAATATATTGTCCTAAGATTCTATGGATCAGGAGTAGAGCCCCACAAATTTCCAATACATGTGACAGAGATAATTTTTGTATTGGAATACATATGACAGATGGACAATAAAGATCAACTGCACTTTGTTAGTCAGCAAAAGAAGAGCATATTTCCTTCCTTACCTTTTTCATGTGGAGGGTTCACATTCGAGAGAAAAGCATTCACTGTGGTACATCAAATTTTATAAATTTTTAAATTTGATGTTGGCTCTCACTGGAAATATGACCCATGTGACATGATTAAAGCAAGGCTTGTGCCCAATAAGAATGCTCCAACTAGAATTCAACATGAAAGTAAGCCCTTGCTAGAAATGTTGAGAAACAAGAATTCTTGGGATGAGGTCAGAAAAGTCATGGAAGAAACTGCTGCTCAAAGAGGTATTACTTTTGAAATATTGTCATCAGAAATAATGGGATAGCATCCAATTCCACAAACACAATGAGAGGCAAAGGCGGCAATCAAGAGATACAACAATTTCTATACAAGAGCTACTCAAACATCTATGTATACAAAAATTCCAAATACTCTAAGAGATGCTTATACAGAGGAACAATGGTCACAATAAAAAATTAACAAATAAGTATCAACACATATCTTGGAGAGTTGTGTCAAACTCTCCAAGTCGACACCTAACCACCTAAGGTGGCTTAAAGCCATGTGCAAATTATATTACTTATACTAAGTAATATATAATAAAGTTTTGCACTAACACATTAAAGGGCCATACTACAAGCTATAAAGGTATGTCCAAATGGGTAAAGACATCCAAGAAGATACAATTTTTTATTTTTCACAACTATCTAAGGAGGTCAGTATAAATTCTATAAAACCTTTAAATTTATTGGATATAAAGGCACCTACTTGTAATGGGTCGCTATCACCCTTATACACTATCCGGGGAGCAAGTCTGGAAAGGATAGCTCACCCATTGCTTTAATTTTTTATGGATCATTAGTAATTACTATATGTTTAATGATTATTTCTTTTCCTTGTAGAAATATGACAAATTATACATGCTGACACTTATGAAAATCCCATATGATCTCCTTAATAAGATCATTAGATCATTTTTAAGTATTATCATAGCATATTTTATGTCAAGACTTACTAATTTAATTATGGGATTTTATTATTTTTGCACTAAAAATAAAAATTATTGGTTATTATATTACTAACTATGTTGGTAATCTTATTGATAGGACATATACCTCAATCTGCCTTCAAAATATGATGCAACTGCTATCACATGGATGTAGTGATATTTAAACAACTATATTCTATAGCTCTTTAATCAAAAGTTGACTACAAAAATTGCTACAAAGGAATTGTAAGATCTAAAAAGAGACCTAGTTAATCATATGCTAAGTCAATCTTTAGGTCAAACATTGGAACACAAGCCACCAACAGCTTTGAGCTAGGCTATCGTCCCTTGGGAAGAGCCTTGGTTGGGTTGGTGAGAGCTCTGTTCCTTTGTTGTAACCAAAGAGATTGAGACAAATAGGCTAGGTCTAGGGTTTAAGAAAATCTAATGAAGCAAATCTATAACAAATTGATAAATACAAATTGACAAACTAAAACTGAGAGTAGAGAAGCAGTGTGCAGATTACTTGGATATTTTGATTCAAATCTAGAGTGAACTATGCAAGACTATGGCACCTAGGTACTAGTGTACTAAGGGATTTTTCTCTATAAAAGTTAATCTTCAATGATCTCAGATCTTGTTCAACAATCTACCCTCCAATCTGTAGCACCTATTTTTGATCATTCACAACCTGCACAAACACAAGAGAAAAAAGGGTTTGGGCTATTTTAGGGACTTGCCTCAGTCAAACCTCATGAATGATGTTCTCAGCTCCATAAAAACTAATATTATGATGATAAGAGCACGTGTTCTCATAGAATAGAGGCGAAATCTAATATAAATGAATGTCATAATAAAGAAGATTTACCACAACATGAAACCCTAGTGAGACTTGGTGTCACAACACAAGATCACCAAAAAGAGATGATGGAGGAAGAAGCTTCCTCTAAAACCTGCAATAATATCACAAATATGCAACAATAGAGAGGTTCACACAAATCTGCTTAATAACATCCACAATAGAGAGCTTTGTTGATAGATCACACAATTCGAATATCCCTTTTGCTCATATCACTTCCTAATTTTGAAATGAGAGAGGTAGACTTGTTTATACATGAATTCCAATACTTTTTTGGGAATTTTTTTTGGGCAAGGCTAAAAAAGTGCATCACCCAAGGCAACAAGGCCGACACAAAAGGCCACACAAAACTTCATTTTTTCAGATGTCTAGGACACTAGTGCTTGGGCGCTAGTGTCCAGGTGTTTTGGCTCCTTTTAGGGCCTATTGCTAGAGGACAACACCTGGAGTCAACATCTACCTTAGAACTTGGTCTTATTTCAACAGAGGTCTGCACATCAACCAACAAGAGTGCTAAACCTAGTGTGAAATCTCTGCTGTTGATAATTTACGACACTACATTTAGCCCCCACTTTAGCATGGGTATGATCTTACATTCATATGTATACCAAAGTACAGAGAAGAAAAAAACTCCTTCGCTAGAATGTTGAAGCCATAAAATACCACTAAGTTGAGAATTATGATAGCCCCCAAACTTAGGATTCTAAGGGTCTACAAAGCATAATAAAAAGAGATCACATACACACCAGATAAATAGCATAATTCACACATACATGGCATACTCACAAATCATACACTAATAATACATGTAAAAGATGAGGTATACACACAATACACGAAACAGACATAGAATACACAAAATGAAGACACATGAAAACATGCATGAAGAAAACATGGAGAATACACGAGTATATAAAATAAGAAATTTATCACACATATAAGAAAGGAAAGCAAACAATCACAAATAGATCATGATGCAAACACTATCTTGCTCTGTCACTATGGATCATGTAAAAGTGTTCTCATGGATCACGAGCTAGTAAGGATCACCGAATTACTAGGTGACCATGAATGTAAAGTCGCATGAAGCGCACGGGCTAGAAAGTTATGTTATGCTAGGTGGCTCATGGAAAAGCAACAAAAGGAAACATCACAAGATTGTAAGGACTGCTGAATTATTAGGTGAGTTCCATGCCAAGTGAAGACATCACAGGCTAGTGAGGACCACCGAATCACTAGGTGAGCTCCACACCAACCATATCAGAGACTACAAACTAGACAAAGCACAATGTTTGCTGGGTAACTTTGGTAAGGTGTTACAAATATAATAAACAAGTATTGCAATGATAAAACCAACCACATGGTGCATGAACAAAGTAAAGCACATAGCATGATGTATGCCTCCACTTTAAAGTGATTGCTAACTCTATCAATAAGCAATTAACTTTAAGGTAGATTGAGTAATGAATGTAAAATAGGCACAAGATCTTTTGGAAGCACATGCCCAAATGATATGTGTTCTCAAAAGATACATCGCAAAAAGGGGTTACCCCCAAGATGGGCAAACCAAGGCGATGCTATAATCATGGTACCCAATAGCTTGTGTAGTCATGATATAAGCATTGCGACAAGGTGCCATACAAATCAAACAATATAATAATATATAATGAAATAACACAAAATGGATCTACTTGATTGGCATTAGTATGTGAATGGTTATATAAAAGGGACAATCTTTTCTTAGAACTGTCATCATCCACCAGTTAGTATAATTATGAAGATGGAGGAAGAAATATCACATAAAATAAACAAGGAAGGATGCTAAATCATCCAATTAAAATCAAAATTAACAAAATTGGAAATTATTTCATATAGTAGAAAGAAGATACACAAAGAGGAATGTCATGATAGGTTTGGTCCCTTTGTATCCTTGCACCAACAAGAGTGTCAAGGGTCATCCAAAGAGAGATTAACAAACAAAATACATACCAAGCATCACAATACGAGGATAACATTACATGCTGAAGACAAGATAAATATTAGAGGTTAAAAACACAAATAAAATGCATGAAAACACACAAAATATACCTCAAGATCTTCTTATTCCTTGATAAGGTGGAGGAGAGTGCACCCAAGAGCTCTCCTAGCTTTACCCAATGTTGAGATAGAGAATGTGGATTGCTCCTTGTTCTTCAACACAATATGATGATGAGGATTTGAAGAGAGATTGGATGGAGATCAAGATGAGATAGTATGGCTATAGAATGAGGAATGATTTTGGCATGGTAAGGGTATGATGAGAGGAGATGAGAGAAATTTTGGCATAGTGATGATAGGATGAAGAAGTTATCCAAAATGGCCTAGATGAGGGCTCCATTTATAGATTTTTTGATAAAAGGATGGAGGGTGAGGATTGAAAGTTTAGATCAATGGCTAGGAATGCTTGAGGATTAGGGTTTGGATTGAAGTTGTAGTCTTGTGACAAGTGTCACAAGAGGGTTGGGTAAGAGAGATCAAGGGTTAAGATTGGGTCAATGAGATTGGATGGCTCCCATTATTTGTGAATTTTAAATTCAAATAGGGAAGAGTTGGATATGACAAGTTAGATGTGAATTTTTTAATTCACATGGGGAAGAGAGGAGGATTAGAAATGAATTAAAAATTCATTTTAGGAAGAGCTCTAATTAATGAGTTATGACATGTGTAAGGGGTGTAATAGGTCAAGGACACATGTACACTTACATGTGTAAGAGGAAGATGTGACCCTTTGAATAAAAAATTGATTTTTATTCAAAGTGTGTGGGAGAATGGGTTAAGCAAGGTTTAATTAAGTGTTTAGATTAATTAATTTAGGTCTAGGGGATAGGTAGGCTAGGGTAGCTAATTAAATAATTGCTATTTAATCAACTAGGCTAGGTTTAGGTTGATTAGTAGGGTAGATTAATCAAATAAGCATGATTTATCTAATTAATTAGGATTAGGAGATGGATAAATTAACTAAAAAAATATTGAGAATATTTATTTAATTAATGAGGGATAGTGTTGTAAGGTATAGTGATAAATTAAATGAATTAATTGATCACAAAGGATGGATAAATGGTTAAAGGTAGATGATTAGGGATTAATTAATTAAATAAAATAAATTTATTTAATTAATAGGAGGGATAATTGGTGGTGTAGAGATATAGGAAATTGGTTTGCAGAGAAAGTCAATTTCAGGTGTCTACATTTGCCCCTTTTTGAAATGGTGTTGCGGCTAAGTAACATTATTTCAAAGAAGTTTAAAATATAGAGTTGGATTGGATAGAAAAAGATTTTGGCTTAGAAGAATAGGATTAGGTTTAGGGATGATTGGTGAGGGTGATGTCCCCTCGAGAGGATAGGCGGGTTGCAAGAACACGAGTGTGCTCTTGAAATGGATGGAACAAATTAGTTGAAGTGGTTGGAGGATAAGGGGTGACATGAAAGAATGATGATTTTAGGGTAGACTGGTTGATGGATGATTATTGTGTTGAAAAAGATTTAGAGCAATCCTAGGTTTGTTATAGCAAAGTGGATATTTTTACCAAGGTATAGAAGACTAGGGTGGTGATGTTTATCCAACATTTGCATGGACTAGACACGCAAACAAGAGGGTGATCTCATGCATGCCCAAGATAGTACAATCTTGTCTAGATGAGGGAAGGGGACTCATAACATAAGCCCTTAATACAAAAAGGTATGATGAACCTTAGATGCACAAGGATATCAATATGCTAGAACCGACCCTACGATCCACAAGATATGAATACTAGCTTGTAGTAATGAGATCAACCCACAAGCACAACATACAAAAGCAATGACTATGCCCCATTCTAAATGTTTTCGCCACATACCATGATATAGTGAGATAGAGGTAGTTTTGATGTGATCTTCAAATAAGACAAAAGATATAAATCAAAAACCAAAAGACCAACTGACCCAACAAACATCCATTGTATCTCTCACCAAGATGGATGATGATAGGATGATGGGTTCTTCCTATTGTAGGAATGATATATGCTAAGGCAAGAATCGATTGATGATTGGATCATGCCTAGTTGATGTCATAAGATTGTCTCAAGATATGATGGTTACAAGTTGGGGTCGTTGCTGATTTGATAGTTGATGATTTTTATTAAGGGATGACTGCTTTGATAGGTGATGTGATGCTTGGGATATTGCGTTTGGATTCTAGTGTAAGCTCAGGGGATAGGGACCATCCAAATGGGTTGGATGGGTGTATCTTATGTACCTGAGTACTGGAAACCTCCTTCATATTCCAGACTACCTACATACCCTGTATCCATGGGATCAAGGCACATTAAGATGCAGGTGGTGATGATATGTAATTCTGATTTGTGATGATGATGTGGGATGATTAAGGATAGATGTGATGAGGTTGGAAGATGATGAAATGTTGATGGAACGATGTTGATTTTGGGATGGATATTTTTGGGATTTTACGAATATTTTGATTTTTTTAAATTTTTTGTGATTTTTGTGATTTTGGATAGGGAATGGTTTTATTATAATGGTTGTGTTGGATTATGTTTGGATAGCCTTTGCGCTAGATACCAATGACAAGGGAACACCAAATCTAGAGGTGAAGGTGGATAAAGTGATAGGATTAGATTGGATTGGCGATGAAAGCTTAATGGATAGGAGATTTTTTTATAGATAGAGGGATACATGAGAATAAGGGATAGGAATGAGGGATATGATAGGGATACCTGATAGATGGATGGGGGGTTTTAGGATTTTCTCCAAGGGCTAGGTTGCAAGGAACCATATGCCCCAATGCTTAGAATTTTGCATGATGGGTTCACGTTTGAATGGATGGACTTTGTAGTAGATAGATGGATGGATGATATGCATATGCTAAGAGGTGTCCAAAGAATTTTGTTGATATTTTGCCCCAGTCTTTATCAAGATCTAAGGAGGAAGATATAGTAGATAGAATGGATGGGAAATTATAGGATAAATAGGAAGATGGCAGATAGGGAAATGATCGGATAGGTATATGGATAGGATATGCAAGAGGATTATGTGGATGTGGGTGAAGGATATGATTTTGCCCCCTAGTGTAGGGATATAAAATGGATGGAGAAGGGATTATGCATGACGCCCACAAGGGGTTTTCATCATGGTACTTGTCCAAGGCACCACAAGGAGTGGTTTTCACCATTGGATGGTACGTTTGAATGGATGGACTTTGTAGTAGATAGATGGATGGAGGATATGTGTATGCCAAGACGTGTCCAAAGCATTTTGTTGATATTTTTCCCATCTTTATCAAGATCTAAGGAAGAAGATATAGTAGATAGAATGGATGGGAAATGATAGGATAAATAGGAAGATGGCGGATAGGGATATGATTTGATAGGTATATGGATAGGATATGCAAGAGGATTATATGAATGTGGGTGAAGGATATGATTTTGCCCCTAATTGTAGGGATACAAAATGGATGGAGAAGGGATTACACATGACGCCCACAAGGGGTTTTCATCATGGTACTTGTCCAAGGCACCACAAGGATTGGTTTTCAAAAACCAAAAGACCAACTGACCCAACAAACAACCATTGTATTTCTTGCTAAGATGGATGATGATAGGATGATGGATTCTACCTATTGTAGGAATGATATATCCTAAGGAAGGAATTGATTGACGATTGGATCATGCCTAGTTGATGTTGTAAGATTGGCTCAAGATATGATGATTACAAGTTGGGGTCGATGCTGATTTGATAGTTGATGATTTTTATTAAGGGATGACTTCTTTGATAGGTTATGCAATGCTTGGGATATTGTGTTTGGATTCTAGTGTAAGCTCAAGGGATAGGTACCATCCAAACAAGTTGGATGGGTGCATCTTATGTACCTAAGTACTGGAAACCTCCTTCGTATTCCAGATTGCCTACATACCCTGTATCCACGGGATCAAGGCACATTAAGATGCAGGTGGTGATGATATGTAATTCTGATTTGTGATGATGATGTGGGATGATTGAGGATAGATGTGATGATGTTGGAAGATGATGATATGTTGATGGAACGATGTTGATTTTGGGATGGATATTTTTGGGATTTTATGGATATTTTGATTTTTTTAGATTTTTTGTGATTTTGTGATTTTTTGGATTTTTGTGATTTTGGATAGGGAATGGTTTTATTATAATGGTTGCATTGGATTATGTTTGGATAGCCTTTGTGCTAGATACCAATGATAAGGGAACACCAAATCTAGAGGTTAAGGTGGATAAAGTGATAGGATTAGATTGGATTGGCAATGAAAGGTTAATGGATAGGAGATTTTTTATAGATAGAGGGATACATGAGGATAAGGGATAGGAATGAGGGATATGATAGAGATACCTGATAGATGGATGGGGGGTTTTAGGATTTTCTCCAAGGGCTAGGTTGCAAGGAACCATATGCCCCAATGCTTAGAATTTTGTATGATGGGTTCAAGTTTGAATGGATGGACTTTGTAGTAGATAGATGGATGGAGGATATACGTATTCCAAGAGGTGTCCAAAGCATTTTGTTGATAGTTTGCCCCAGTCTTTATCAAGATCTAAGGAGGAAGATATAGTAGATAGAATGGATGGGAAATGATAGGATAAAAAGGAAGATGGCGGATAGGGATATGATTGGATAGGTATATGAATAGGATATGCAAAAGGATTATATGGATGTGGGTGAAGTATATGATTTTTCTCCCAAGTATAGGGATACAAAATGGATGGAGAAGGGATTACACATGACGCCCACAAGGGTTTTTATCATGGTACTTTCCCAAGGTGCCACAAGGAGTGGTTTTCACCATTGGATGGATTTTGTACTTGAGTATTGGATACCTCCTTCATATTCTAGACTACCTACATACCATGCATCCACTGGATCAAGGCACATTAAGATGCAGGTGGTGATAATATGTAGCTTTGATTTGTGGTGATGATGTGGGATGATTGAGGATAGATGTGATGATGTTGGAAGATAATGTGTTGGATGATTTGGGTGATTGTGATGATGTTGTGGGATTATTTTTAGGATTTTATTTTTTGATTTTTTGATTTTGTATTATTTTTGGATTTTTGGGGATATTTTGATTTTCTTAGATTTTTGATTTTGAAGGTTTTGGATGGGGTATGGTTTTATTGTGGGATGGTTGCATTGGATTGTGTTTGGATAGCCTAAGTGTTAGATACCAATGACAAGGGAACACCAAATCTAGAGTTAAAGGTGATGGGGTTTGATAGGGGGATTGGTGATGAAAGGTTAATGGATAGGAGATTCAAGATAAATGGATGAACGATAGAGGGGTTACATGGTTATATGGATGAAAGGGTTTAGGATGATTTTCCAAAGACTATGTTTTAAGGAATCATATGCCCCATGCATGATGAACTCATGTTTGGATGGATGGACTTCATAGTAGATGGATGGATGAAGGATATGCTTGGAAAAGGACATATGCCAAGAGGTGTCCAAAGCATGTTTTGATATTTTGCCCCTTGGCTTTTATCAAGATCTGAGGAGGGAGGTGGTAGGAACAAGATATAATGGATAGGATGGACGAAGATGGCGGATTGGAATATGATAGGATAAGGATAAGATAGTGGATAAGATATGCATAGGATATTATGGATGTGGATGAAGGGTATGATTTTGCCCCCAAGTGTAGGGATACAAAATGGATGGAGAAGGGATTACGCATGATGCCCACAAGGGGTTTTCATCATGGTACTTGCCCAAGGCGCCACAAGGAGTGGTTTTCACCATTGGGTAGATTTTTCTCTTGACTATTTTCTTAATTTTTTTTTTATTTTGTTTTTAATTTTTTGATGGAGTGGGACTCTAGTGTCTATTTCCATAGGAAGGAGAAGATGGTCCTATGTTGGATAGCATTATGGATGACGATTGCATGGATGTTGGTAGATAGGAAAAGATGGAATGGATGGTGGATAGTGGATTATTATGTGGATTATGTAGGATTTATGCAAAAGCATGGACCATAGGGATGTGATGGGGAAGATATCTAGGATAGTGGATGAAAGATGGAAAGATGGGGTTATGTGGGAATGCCATGTGGTGGAGGGGAACCAAGACCAACTGTTGCACACATTGTGATGTATTTGGAAGCTTATACTTTGTATGGAGGGTGGGTAGTAATGGGGATCGGGATAGGGGATTTTTGGATGGTTGATTTGAGATTTTAGGGACCCAAATAGACTTAGGAATTATGGGACTTTTAGATGGGGAGAAGGATGTTTGGGATTTTGGGGTGGTTTGGGAGGTGGATGCCTCATTTTGTTTGTTTTCTTTGTGCTTAGGGACCCACACCATTTTTTCTTTTGATGGGGGGGGCTTTGGTAGCTGTTATGGGTAAAAATGGGATAATCAAATGAATAATATAAACCCAAACATCAATGGAATATGAAGATAAAAGGAGATTAAAATGAAGAAGAGAGATACTCACAACCTTTTACCTTTCAACTTCCATTATTTGCCTTTTCTTTCTTGATCTTGTGGTGATGAAGATGGCCCTCAGGAAGCTTGTTTCCTTGCCTTGATTCCACAAGATGACAAGGAGAAGTAGCTCTAATACTTGGTGTGTTAAATATGAGCTTCAACACACTATGAAATGGATGGATGATGAAGTGATGCAATGGGGTGCCAATGGCGCGCTATAGTTCCTGCAGCATAAGCTTACTCAAATGATGGATTATTCTAGAATGGAAGAATAGAAGGGTATTTATAGAATTGTGTGAGAGAAGATCAACGGTGTAGAAGAAATAAGAAGATCAATGGTAGAGGATGTTCGAGAGAACGTGCGCGAATAGAAGGACATGTGTCATTCAAAAATATGCTTTGTTGAGTTAACTGCTTTCTTGATGAGGATGAGTTTTTATTTCTTAAATTAGAATATATTTTTCTAATTTAAGAGCTTTGTTGATAGCTTTAAATCAGTTAACTTAGCTTTTGCTTTTGCATGACAAGAAGAATTTATTTTTAGAAGAAAATGATATAGATAAGAGTGGATGAAATACAAATTAAATAAATAAAATTTATTTAATTTATGTGCATCATGAATAAATAAATATGATATTTAATTTTATTAATTTTTAGAAGAAGGATGCAATAATTAAATAATTTAAAATTATTTAATCATTTGATGAAAAATAGAAGAATAAGGAAATTAATTAAATAAATAGAATTTATTTAATTGATTATGGAGAGGTAAGAAGATTTGATTTGATTTTTTGCTTTAAAGGAAATAAATCCTAAAAAGATGAGAGGAATAATAGATGAAATATCTAATTAAATAAATAAATTAGATATGTATGAGTTGCAATTTTGCAATTTTAGAAAGAAAGCAAGAAGATATTTTTAGAAGAAAGCAAATTAAATAAATAAATTTATTTAATCTATCTTGTGCAAGATAGAAGAAAAATAAAATATTTAATTATATTTTATTTTAGAGACTAAGAGGATTTAAATAAATTTAAATGATTTATTTAAATTTGGAAGAATGCATGACTTAATTAAATAATTAGAAATGATTTAATTGTTTGGAAGAAATAAATTAAATAAAAGATTTTATTCAATTTTGACCTTAGAAGAAGTAATTAAATATTTTTGATATTTAATTAACTTAGAGAAATATGAATTGAATAAATAAATTTAATTATTTATTTATTGATAGAGGAAATAGACTTAAATAAATATTAAAAATATTTATTTGGACAGAGTCGTGTCATTTTTAGGTGTATACATTTTTCCCCTCTTTGATGCAATGTGTTTTATCATGTTGTTTCAAAGAATAAGTTTTTCTAAAAAAAATAATACATGCCCCAGTTTGTCCTTGGTACAAGTTTGACGATAAGATGCCCCCTTAGGAGATTGGATGGGGAGAAGGTAGAAGGCGTGAGACGGACAATCTCACGATGAGATAGGTTAGGATGAAGAAAAAAAAGGTTTGAAGAAAGAGCCAAATGATATGCGATGCAAGATAAAATGATAACACACACAAGCAAGTAATCAAGTATGCACAAATGATACAAGAACAGGCAAGGTATTGCCCCTGTCAAGTGGTAAACCAAATCGATAACGATATACGACATTGTTGTCATGGTGGGGAACGATGGATCCCTAGAGCAACATGATAGGATAGTGTCTGGTTTCAGGAAATGAAACATGTTGTGTAAGACACATGTGTTAGTTTGATTTTGACAATGCAACATCCTGTATAAGACAATTCATTGATTATAACTGATGGAGTTGGTTTACAACCAGACAAGGATCAAGACCACTGATTGTGAGTGGATCATTTGACAAGATTAACTAACATGATTGGTATGGATTAATGATAGACTTGCATTTGGATCATTGCTCAGATTGACAACTAGAACTATTGACAAGAGATACAATGATAGATAGAAATTTGATTGATAGAAGAATGACTCGATAGAAGGAATCACAAGCTTTTGCAAACATTGATACTCTGCATAGAATCTTTATTGCATGGGATATGGATGTAAAATGCAATTAGATATGGATACGGATATGGATATGGATATGGATATGGAATGCAATTGGATAGGTTATGGATATGGATATGTGTCATCTTGATATTGCAAGTATTTTGAAGTGCTTATTTCATCATTAGGCTTTTATTATGTTGTAAGAAAATACAAGCATCTAGGTATAATTAAACTGAGATGACCTGAGTATTGCTTACATGGATTTTGATATAGCAAGTTGATACAAGCATCTAGTCAAACTTAAATCTAGATAACCTGAGTATCTCTTGCATTGCAACAGATAAGGATTGCCCCTTTTTATGTTTAGACCTCCAAAGTCCTCGACGATCTTTTGTTGATCATGTCATTAGACAAAAGTCATCTCATGACTAAAGTTTAATCCACAAACAACAGACAAAGAAAAAGATTATGCCCCCATCACAGCATCTCTAGCTTTTGGCATCCTTGAGTAGCATAGAAAGACATAATGACAAAAATCCAAGACCTTGTAAGTTAACATGTTCACAAAAAATTCTTGCATTAGATGTGTCTTCTTGCCATAACTAATATAGAATCATTTAGAGTGCTTTAGATACTTGCTTTTCTTTGGATAGGTTGATGTTTTGTGCCAAGATTTTTGTTTGAAAAGTGGGATTTTGCTTGCGCTTGTGTCTAGTGAAAAGTATCACAATCCCTACTAGGGGAATGGACCCTAAAGGATTGACCTAGTGCCTTGGGGGCACATTGATAATGGCCTTGCCTACGTGAGAACACAGAGGCAACGTAGTTCGGGACTTGGACCATGGACCTAAGATATGGATTGGATGAGACACGACATGGAACAAATATGGATCAGATATGGATTTGATGATACTAATGACAAGGAAACACCACTAATAAGCAGATCTATGGGTGATAAGGAATGGAATAGGTATGTATGAGGATGGGAAATAATGGATAGAAGGAATCAAGGATGTGATCTCCAAGGACTATGTCGCATAGGAATAACTCAAAGCTTACGACGAAGGATGATGAGAGGATAATGAAGGATTTGTGTGGTTTTGGAGGGATAAGGTATGTCAAGAGACATCTAAAACATTTGTCAACATTGTTCCCCCAATCTTTATCAAGATCAAGAAAAATAGAGGAATGGAAGATTAGGATGGATGGACTGGACAGTATATGTATGTAATGGATAGAGGAATAGGATAGGAAATGGTATGAAAGGAAATTGGTAGGAGAAGGGTAATATGTCGATGAGACAAAGTGCCCACAAAGTGTAGGTGACGTAGGAGATCAACTTACACATGACACCTGTTTGCTAGGTTTTCATCATGGTACTTATCCAAGGTGCCTGTTTGCCAAGTTTTCACCATTGGACGAAAGGATTTTTCTTTACTTTTTTTTTGATTTTTTTTTGACTTTTGGATATTTAGATAGTAGAAGGTGGATATAGAAAGGACTCAAGCATCTAGTTCCCTAAAAGGTGATAGTCTCAATGGATGTCATCACATGGACCAAGTCAAGTGTTCTCATAGATGTTGGTAGGGGATTGCATGAAAGTGAGATATGGAGAAGGTAGATATTGGATAATGGAAGGTGCGATAGTGGATGATGATGCGGAATACAGAAGCTCTTATGCAAGGATGGAAGGAAGGTTTATGTAAAAGCATGAACCATAGGATGAGGAAGATATGTAGGATAGTAGTGGGAGGGAGGGGAGATGGATTTATATGGAATTTTCATGGAATGGAAGGGAACCATGACCAATGGTTGCACATACCGTGATAAACATTGAAGATGATGATAGGAGTGTGGTGTAGGAAGCAATGGAGATTTTTGCCTGGTGGATGAGTGATTTAGGCCTTTAGGGACCCACATAGACTTAGTATACTTCTGATTTTTGTTTGTCACGTGGGATGGAAGGATTTGATACTTGTGGATGGCATGGGAGAAAGTGGATGGTTGGGATGCTTTAGAGGTGCATGCCTCATTTGACTTGATGGCTTTTTACTTGGGTACCCAAACCTTTTTGCTTGTAGATTGTACTTGTGAAGGAATGGGCTTTGGGTATATGCAGCTTTTGTGTAGCTTCTAAGATAATTATTTGTTGCTTGGGGACCCACACCTTTTTCAATTTGGCATTGAGGTGTGTGGGTGTATGCAACTTTTGAGATGGATGTTGCTTTGATTCTTGGCTTTTGTATCCTAGGTCATGAGGACTCTTAAGATTTTTGATTTTATAGGTAGAGGCATCCACATTTTTGACATTGAATTCCCTTGGGATGGTGGAAGTGAGGTTGGTGGAAGCTCATTGTTTAGACAACATGTGCATTTGTTGATCATGATTGGGATTGTTAGAGGATTTATAGATGGATGGATAAGGTGTTGGAAGAAGTGGTGGTAAAATGCATGGATGGATGTTAGGAGTTGGAAGTAGCGGAGGTAGATTGGATGGTGGAAGGTGTATGGTCACATGCTTTTGGAATGTATATGATAAGGGAGGTGGAATGGCAACATATGTTTTGGGGATATGATAGGATTTGTGATGGAAAATGGTGGATTTAGGAGGAGTGGAGGAAGTACCAACATCTTGAGATTGTTCACCTTTGGGTATGTATCCAAGGCCGTATGAAGGTGGAGGAACTTTGACATAGATAGGTTCCAAAATACCTTGTTCATGAAGGCCTAGGCCTTTACCTTGATAGTTCATATTCTGGAGTATGCGGTGGACCATGGGATTATGTATGGTTGGTGTACTAGATATGAGATCCTTATTGGATGGAGAAGGTGAAGAGGTAGATAACAGTTGTTGGTGTTCTAAGGAAGAACATTCATGCATGAAGGTAGTGAGACCAAGGATATATGGTGGGGAAATTGTAGCTTGGTCAATAATGGATGGTGAAGGATCACTAGAATCTTGATCATCATTATGCTCTTTAGGATCTAAGTTATTGGGTTGATCATTCATGTGCACTTGGGAGGCAAGTGTCTCATCAAAGGAAGCAGAAGTTGTTGGATCATGGATGGGATTAGATGGAAGAGGGATAGAAGTAATGGAGGTTTCTTGCTCATGGATGGGTATGGGATCAAGTTGTTCAAGGACATCTTCTTCATAGGGAATATCTTGATCATAGAACAGATAAAGGTTATGGATGGGCTGGAGTTAGATCTCTTGCTAATGTATAGTTGTTGGGAGATGGATAGGATCAAGTGGCTCATGAAGAGGTTCATTATTATGGATATCATCTTGATCATGGAAAAGATACATGTTATGGATAGGTTGCATGAAAGTGATTTGATCTTGACTTAGACTAGGGCTTAATGTTTCCACATGCTCTAAGGTGTGCTCTTGACATAACTCTTGGGTTGTTTGAATGAAATTGGATAGCTTTTGACTTGGGTTCATGGTAGGAGACTCTTTGATAAGCTCAAGGAGTTGAGGATCACGTGAAGGGGTTGTAGGATTTGACATGTTATTGGAAGAATCTTTTGTAAGGTCAAGGACCAGATTTTGGGGACATGGTTGACTCTCTGCTGGTAGTCCTTGGATCACATCCTTCGTAGGTGTATGGGTAGATGAATGAGGTAATGGATGAGTGGATTTGGCTTTCTCCATAGCTTTTCTTTTGCTGTATAAATTTGGAAAACATTTTTCCCACCACTCATCTGATTCTTTTTTGGTTGTCCATTTAGAGTTTGAGGAACTAGATGGCGGTGTTGGTGTAGGGCTGGTATGTTTTGGGATAGATTTCTTAGCAGGTGGCAAAGGAGAACTAGTAGAAGGAGTGGTATACGAGTTCCAACTTGGCGTGTGCTTGCCTTGTCACAAGTATGGGAAAAGGATATATGATTTTAGGGTGAGGTGTAGCTTGTACCGGTATGTTCAGCTTGCAAGATTGCCATTTCTTGTTGTAAGACTTGGATTTGTTGAGAAATTTCTATATAATCTTGGGGCAAGGGACCTAAGTTCATTTGCAATTGTAGATATTGGAGTGTTTGAGAAATATATTCTAATTGGTTTGCCATCTCTACAGAAATTGACACAAGACTAGAAAAGTTTATTGTGATAGATGCGCAACTACAAATGCATGGAAATAGAGGATAAAAGCACAACAGGTCAAAGCATATGCATAGATCTGGCAAAGTTTGTTTTTGTAGAGGTTTTTGGCACGTTTTTAAAAAATTTCTATTTTTGGTTGAAAACTTAGTCTTTTTTGCTTTTGATTTTCAATTATGGTAGATAAAGACACAACAAACGCATAGAAGTTTTGGAGTTGGAAGTAGTGGAGGTAAATTTGATGGAGGAAGATGGATGGTCACATGCTTTTGCTCATGATATGAAGATGGAGGAGGGATAGCGACATATGATTTGGGGGTGCGATGAGATGCACTGTGTTTGGATGAATGGATTTTGGAGGATGCGTGGATGTTACCAACATGTTTAGATTGTTTGCCTTGGGATGTATAGCTAAGGCCATGCAAGGATGGATGGAATGTCGTGTGGATGGGCTCCAAGATGCCTTGTTCATGAAGGCCTAAGCCTTTGCGGTGATAGTTCATATGTTGGAGCATGCGGCATGCAATGGGATGTTTAGTGCTCTGGAAACAAGACGCGAGTCCATTATTTGTTGGAGAAGGATAGGTGGTGGATGGAAGTTGTTCACCTCCTACAAGGGAGCTACCGTGGATGAAAGTGATTTTTCCAAGTGGATAAGAGGATAGATTTGGGATGGGATTGGTAGATAAAGGGGTGATAAGTTGATCACTAGATGGGAGGGGATTAGGGATGGGATTAGATGGGATGGTTAGATCTTGATTAGGAGGAGGGGTTGATGTTTCAACATGCTTTGGATTTGACTCTTGACATAGATCATGTGTTTGGATAGAAGTGGAAGTGATTTTGATAGATGCGGTGGGTGCTTGTATGCATGCAATAGGTGCTTGGCTTATGGGTTCTTGAACATGGCTACATGATGGCTCTTGAGTTATGATAGGAGATTGTTCAAGAGGTTTGGTGGGTGTTGGATTGCATGAGGGTGTTTGATTCCTTGCTAATAGCCAATGGATGACATCCTTCATGAGTGTATGGTTTGAAGAACAATATAATGGATGGATAGTAAGGGTGGATGGTGTAGGATTAGGATTGGTATTGGACAGTTGGGTTATGGGATTGGGTAGTGATGGTTCTTGGATGGGTCCAAGGATAGGCATTGGATTAGATGGTGGTGTTGGAGGGGTGGTGGGTTTGGAGGACTCCATAGCTTCTCTTTTCCTTCAGAGAAAATCCCTCAAGGATTCATTGGGTGCTCTTGGCTTAAAATTCAAGAGGTGTGATGGTGGATTAGATGGCAGATGGGTGATAGGGATTGATGAATTGAGAGATACAAAGGATGATGAATTAAGGTTGATAGGGGTGGGGGGATGTTGTGATGGAGGGATTGGATGATGGGGATTAGAGGATGGGGGATTCACATAGGATAATGGTTGTTGATATAAGCTTTGAATTTTGGCGATGAGGTGTGCTAGATTGGTGTTCCCTTGATCAAAGTTAGAATGACAAAGGTTGGGGGATGGATAAGTTGGAGGTATTGATTGGTTAGATAAGTATGATGGCATGGATGTATAAGGGGATGAAGATTGATATGATGTTAACGAGGACAAAAGATAGGGTGTTTGTTGATATGATGGAGGTTGGTATGAGGTTGATGGTGTGGATATGTAAGATGTAGGTTGGTATGATAAAGGTTGATATGATGTGGATGGGGATGATATGTAGGGTGTTTGTTGATATGATGGAGGTTGGATAGGGGCTTGGGATTCTCCAATGATGAGGTGTGCTAAGGGGATATCTTTAATGTCATTTTTGATTTTTTCCTTAGCGATAGGATCAAAATCCTCATAGGCATATTTAAGTCTTTGTAAATGTTGCATTTCTACATAAGGATCCATGTTGTTGGAGAGATATGAGATGAAATGGGGGATAATGGATGATTGTGATGTTTGGGGATCAAATTTCAAGACCTTAAGGTGATTTGTTTTTCTTCAAAAAGATGGATGATTCTCTATACTTAAGGTAGACTAATGATACTTAAGTAATAGAGTTGATTGGGTTGATTGTTGATTTTGATGACTTACTTAAGATAGACTAATGATCTCAAGCAAGTTTGGATAAAGGTTGATGTGATCAACTAAGGTCTTGATTTTTTGATTAGGTTGATTTGAATTTGGATTTTGATAATGATGTTGGGAGATTTTGATTGGGATTTTGCTGAAAGATTGATGGAGGATGGAGGAGACTAAGTCCTTAACCAAGGTTTGATGTGAAAAGGATGATTTTTTAATTAAGGATTAGGATTGTGATGTTTGATTGGAGTGGATAATGGATGAGGGATGATTGATGTTGGATTTGACTTTGGATTTGACTTGGATGAAATTTTAGATCAAATGGATAAAGGGGTGAGATTAAGATAATGATAATGGTTTGGATTAAGGATGATGAAGATGATTAGGATGGTTGAGATGAAAGAGGTATGATGGGACGAGTGATTAGGAGGATAATATGGGATTACGCTCAAAGATGGGGATTAATTAAGCTCAAATGATGGGATTTTGGGAAATGTCAAACGCTTCAATGATGGTTTCTTGGAAAGCATATAAACACTCCAAACAAGAGAATAAAATGGCCAAAGGTTTTGTTGTGAAAATGTGAAAAGTTTATCAAGCACTTGTACAACCTAAGGCGAGCAAAGGACAATACTTGTTGGATTCCCACTTGGATTTCTGTAGCTGCACTTACTCAAAGCAGATAACTTAGAAGCTTGGTGGCACTAGCTCCCCCTTACATGGCACTCACTTCTCGGGCACACCAAGCTTTAAATTTCTAAATACTTGAAGATCTCAAGAAATTTGTTATCTCTTCTTTGAATTGTGAGAGTGTGGGACAGCTTCAGAGGTCTATCTTCCAACTCCCTATGCCAACAAATAGAAGGTTTTTGGCTACTAAAACAAAGGTTTGTAGTGGGGGAACATTCGGGGACTTGACGCTCATTCATGCGGCAGTGACCCACTTAAGAGCCTATCCCAGCCACTTACATCAATCCTTTTGCAAGGAGAGAATGAGGTTAGTGTATCACACACACAAGTGTGTGGATACTGGGGAATTGTTGGAATGAGAATATGTTGCCAAGAAACTTTGGCTTTCATCTAGGCCTTTTATATAGCGGACCGAATGGAAAGCACCGCTTGGGGTCTAAAGAGCAGGCCCACTCCTAAAAAGAAAAAAGAGAGATCATCTCTCTTCACCCAAGATCCTTTTGAAGGTGAGGGGAGAGGATACTTTGATTCTATCCCTTGGGTAACACAAATGTGCAAGTGCACAAGACACATCAAGCAATTGCTAATGTTCTTTTTAAGCCCAAAGTGAAATGTGCCTATGATTGTTTTGCAAACAAGATTAATTTTATGCACCAAATTCAAATGTTTTCTAGGCTAAGCAAGCAATGTTCTTTTTAGTGCCCCAAAATGAAGTGTTTCTAGGCTAATGAAATCCTGCAAACAATGTTAGTAGTCTGATTTTAATGTCTTGGACAAACATTTTTGACCTACAGAATATAGCCAACACCCTGCATAGATTCCAATGTTAGCACAGAAAAAGGTGCCAAAACAGAATAAAAAGGCACCACAGGATGGACAAATGGTGTCACAGAAGCCAAAAATAGCATTGTAGACAGAGAAACAACTATTTTCAAGATTGTTATAGAAAATGGTGCTACAAGATGTAGAAATGGCGACATGAGGCATAAATGCGCTATAGGAGGCAGAAATAGCGCTACAAGAGGCATAAATGGCACTACAAGAAGCAGAAATGGTGCTACAGGAATAAAAAATGGTGCTATAGGAGGCATAAATGGTGACATGAGGTGTGATAGGAGGTGCGATGAGAGGTACGATGGGAGGCAAAAATGGCACTACAGGAGGTAGAAATGGCGCCAAAACAGCAAATGGTGCCAAATCAGAGGATGGCACCACTCCAAAGGATGGTGCCAAACCAAAGGATGGCACTATAGGAGGTGCGACGGGAGGTAGAAATGGCGCTACAGAAGGTAGAAATGGTGCCAAAATGGTAAATGGTGCCAAATTAGAGGATGGTACTATAGGAGGTGCGATGGGAGGTAGAAATGGCGCTATAGGAGGCATAAATGGTGCTAAACTGTGTTTTTATTTGTTTTATCCGGTCTGTTGGATAGGATGGCGCTAAACTAGGCGTGTTTGGTGCCAAAACAATAAAAAATAGCGCCAAACCGAGGGGTTTTAGTGTTATAACCTGCAAAACATGTTTTTCTTGCAAAAACTCAAGCGAAGAAGATTAGATAGGGACTGTGGGGTCCCACCGGGCATGCCAAATGAAGACAAGATAAATCTTAGAGGTTAAAAACACTAATAAAATGCATGAAAACACATAAAATATACCTCAAGATCTTCTTACTCTTTGATAAGGTGGAGGAGAGTGCACCCAAGAGCTCTCCTAGCTTTACCCAATGTTGAGATAGAGAATGTGGATTGCTCCTTGTTCTTCAACACAATATGATGATGAGAATTTGATGAGAGATTAGATGGAGATCAAGATGAGATAGTATGGCTATAGAATGGGGAATGATTTTGGCATGGTAAGGGTATGATGAGAGGAGATGAGAGAAATTTTGGCATAGTGATGATAAGATGAAGAAGTTATCCAAAATGGCTTAGATGAGGGCTCCATTTATAGATTTTTTGATAAAAGGATGGAGGGTGAGGATTGAAAGTTTAGATCAATGGTTAGGAATGCTTGAGGATTATGGTTTGGATTGAAGTTATAGTCTTGTGACAAGTGTCACAAGAGGGTTGGGTAAGAGAATCAAGGATTAAGATTGGGTCAATGAGATTGGATGGCTCCCATTATTTGTGAATTTTAAATTCACATAGGGAAGGGTGATGAGAATAAAAAATGAATTAAAAATGAATTTTAGAGGAAGAGTTGGATATGACAAGTTAGATGTGAATTTTTTAATTCACACGGGGAAGAGAGGAGGATTAGAAATGAATTAAAAATTTAGTTTGGGAAGAGCTTCAATTAATGAGTTATGACATGTGTAAGGGGTATAAGAGGTCAAGGACACATGTACACTTACATGTGTAAGAGGAAGATGTGACCCTTTGAATAAAAAATTGATTTTTATTCAAAGTGTGTGGGAGAATGGGTTAAGCAAGGTTTAATTAAGTGTTTAGCTTAATTAATTTAGGTCTAGGGGATAGGTAGGCTAGGGTAGCTAATTAAATAATTTCTATTTAATCAACTAGGCTAGGTTTAGGTCGATTAGTAGGGTAGATTAATCAAATAAGCATGATTTATCTAATTAATCAGGATTAGGAGATGGATAAATTAACTAAATAAATATTGAGAATATTTATTTAATTAATGAGGGATAGTGTTGTAAGGTATAGTGATAAATTAAATGAATTAATTGATCACAAAGGATGGATAAATGGTTAAGGGTAGATGATTAGGGATAAATTAATTAAATAAAATGAAATTATTTAATTAATAGGAGGGATAATTGGTGGTGTAGAGATATGCGAAATTAGTTTGCAGAGCAAGTTAATTTCAGGTGTCTACACATGCAATCATAACAAAAAAGAGAAAGAGGGGCCACACCTACGATTTGGCATAAAGAAAATCACCATCCTCCTAATCTTGCTCATTATAAAGGGGTGGAGGACAAGATGCAAGAGGAACTATAGCAAGTGTAGTGCAAGGTCCTAGAGTCATACCTAGTTCAACATTGTCTTCTATATCATTGTCAGCATATAGCACAATGGGAGCACTAATAGGGGCCACTTTAGGCCGTGGATCATTATCATTCACATGTGGAGATGAAGTTGTAGTAGATGTATCTTTCAAATCCATTGGTGGCTGATGCTTGCATGGTGGAAGATTTTCCTCTCCTATAGCAAGTTGGCAAACCAAAGCACGATGTCACTTCTTACGTTCTCTTACATTTTGGTTTTATTTTGTGTGATTTGTAACATTTTCAAGGGGAACCATGATATCTTCCAACATGGGTTCCTTTTCTTCCTTTGCTCGAGGAGCGTGAGGAGGAACAAAAGGAACCTTCGAAGGCTAGGAGACCATGGGGAAGGGTACCTTAAAGAGGGCTATGATTCTCTGCCAACCAAGAAAACTGATGGAGATACTAGCACATCCTTAGGTGATTGAGAAACCATAGGAAAAAGATTACATGTAACAGATTGCTTTCCACTAGACTTTGTAGAGGCTAGGAGAACAAAAACAATTCTCAAATTGCGGGGAGGTCTGGATTGTGCGGGGCATGTCTCGTGGTCCTAAATAGGATGGCAAAAGTGGAACTGCAACATAAATACTAGACGCACGGGGATGGGGAGGGTTCTTTGATTTAGGATTTGGTTCATTCAATACTCGTGGAGGAGGGAGAACTACTGTCACAACCACAAAAGATTGAGAGGCTCCAAGTGTACTAAAATATAATTCGGCAATTTTCTTTGCTTTAAATTTTTGATAAGATAGAAAGAAAAGATCATTGCGAGGTTGAATGGACCCCATTGGTTGTGGCCAGAAATAATCAAGTGAAAATTATCCATGACAGGCCAAGGGCTGGAACTCACTATGATGTATAGCATGTACCTATCCTTGGAATGGAAACAATAAGAACTTATGAACCATAGAGGGGACCGATTTCATGGAGATGAGCTATGGATGACCCAACTTCACATGAAACAAGTCTAAAGTAGGAATGATAACAAAAGACATGTTTAATGTTCTTGGCCAACCTTGATAGAAAGAGTCAAGGCACCAAGAGTTGGACAGATGGACCCATCATGTGCTCTAATTGAGATTTCTGATATGTCATATTTGTCTCAATTTAAATCATACATAAAGAGGAACTCTTCAATAACCAAATTTATCATGCACACAAGATCAATGAGTACTCCCCTTATGGGTGTGTAATTAATCCTGGAAGTAATGTAAAGATGTTCCTCAAGTGCTTGAATAGAAGCATTATGAGGTGTGAAAGAGATGATGAGTTCAAGCTTCACTTCCTCTCGGTGAGGGTGAGCATCTACCATAGAAACCACATTATCAAAATCTTTATCTTGATGATCAGATGATGTAGAAGTAGGTAGTGTACCAATAAATGGTTCTATAATGTTTGCTTCATGATGATGTAATGGATTTGTAAAGATTTGTAAATTTTGATTCAAAGGAACAACCAACTTATTCCCTTTGTCATTTTCACCTACCACTTGGATAACATTAGAGTCGATGAGGTCTTGAACTTCATGTTTAAGATGCATACATCGCTCGGTGTCATGCCCAGGGGTATGATGGAATTGGCAAAAGGCTTTCTAGTCGAAAGAAGATGATTGCATATTGTTAGCATCATTTTTTTAAATTGGAGGACATTTGATGAGATTATTGTTCAGAAGTTGTAATATTATTGAATGAAGAGACTTAGAAAGTTGTGAAAATTGTCGCATCTTTAGTTTTAACTTATAGGGGGCTAGAGAAAAAGGTGTTGCAACCACAAATTGTGGTTGAATATTGTTTGAAGATGATGAATTAATTTTGATGAAGTTTTTGTTTTTGTTTTTAAATGAATGATAATGCAGGGCAACGACTTCAAATTGACCAATGGGAGCTGATGAGGTGGTTCTCTCATACTGACTAACTGATAGTTGATAATCACAAAGAGCCATGCAAAGATGTGTGAAAGAACTATAGCGCATCGAGAATATCTTATCATGGATGTGTGGTTGTAAGTTTCCAATGAAAACTCTTTGTACATCGGCATCCGAAAGAGAATATGGTATTTGCAAAAGGAGGGCTTGGTAATGCCCAGTAAAATTAGTCACTTTTTCCTTCACTCCTTGCTTGCAATGAACCAAATCAATCAAGGAGACTTGAGGTCCAATGTTTGCTTGGAAATGTTGTAGAAATTGATTAATAAATTGTTGAAAAGAATTGATTGAATTTGTTGGTAAATCTAACAAAACCAATCCAAGGTCGTATCTTTGAGTGACCAAGGAGAGAGTTTAGCCAAGATTGCATCGTCAAAAATAAAATCACTAGACAAAGATGTAAAGGCTGCTTCATGACTATTAGGATCTCCCTTTCCATTATACTTCTCAAAACAAGGGGTTTCAAACTTCTCAGGTATTGGTGTTTTTAGGATGGTAAAACATAATGGAATACAAGTGTAGTAAGATGGAATAGAGGGATGAGAATGAGCTTGACTCATACTTTCTATTTGTTGCTATAAGGAACTAACATTCTACAAAAGTTGATTAATTACACGGTCAGGTGGTGGAGTGGCTTGATATTGGATATGATTTGAGAAAGGATAACAAGAGGCAATGAAACTATGTGATTAGGTTTTTGGTAGGTGAAATTTTATTTAGGTTGATTAAGAATAGGTGGTGACACATTTGAAACAACATTTTGATATTTAAATAGGGCAAAAGTATAATGGTGTATAGGATTCCCACTTGATACTCCAAGACTTGTGTTAGCACTATTATTAGATTGTGCAGTAGTGATGATAATATAAGACTTGTAAATGTTTGAATAGAAGATGTCACTATGGGTAATGACATCTATGTCCTTGTTTGGTTTTGAGGGAACACATTGTTGATGATTTTTGCACAACTAGTTGACAACATAATGTTGGTATCGACTATGTGAGCTAAGTTGTGTCAAATTTCTATACCTTCTTGACCTTTGAGAAACAAATTTATGAGACCTTCAACAAGAGACATAGCTTCCTCAGCTAAATGTTTCGTGCCCACAAATTATTGAAAATGAGCCAACTCAGTGTCTAGTTTCTGAATTTGTGTTTCAGGGACATGAGCTACAAGGCTGTCTATGTCTAGAGAGTCATGAGAATATTGTGCTTCAGATATCATAGGAAAGGTAGACATGTGATCTAAAGATGATGAACTTCACAACATCAAGTTTTGATGTGGGAACATCAGAGCTATTTAAAGCACTAGAACCCATAATTCTATAACTTCTTTTCACAAGGATGTTGGATTCAAGACACCGGGTCACAAAACTCATAAAAGAATTCACAAGTTTTATGCCACTCAAAATGCTCCTATAGAAGAAAGTGTTGATAAGATAGAATATGCAGATGATGTGATAGAATCTAAAAGGGGTTTTCTTTAGTTTTCTAAATGAATCAATGTTTCCAAATGATTAATAATAAGGACCAATATATGCAACAAATTCAACAACTAATCAAGACAATGAAGATGCATAAATGCTTACTATCTAATTAAACCATTAACCAATCTAATCTAAATCAACAAATAGATTAGATCTAAAAAAAGAAGGCTATAAAAGTGCAAGACATGTCAGGTTCACCAAAAATATAAGATCTAAAAAGAGACCTAGTCAGTCATATGCTAACTAAGTCAATATTTAGGTCAAACATTAGAACATAAGCCACCAATGGATTTAATCTAGACTTTTATCCCTTGGGAAGAGTCTTGGTTGAGTTGGTGAGAGCTCTGTTCCTTTGTTGTAACCAAACAGATTGAGACAAATAGGCTAGATCTAGGGTTTAAGCAAATCTAATGAAACAAATCTGTAACAAACTGATAGACTGAAACTGAGAGTAGAGAAATAGTGTGTAGAGTACCTGGATATTCTGATTCAAATCTAGAGTGAATTGGGAAGGACTATGGCACCTGGGTGCTATTGTCCTAGGGGTTTGTGCCTTGTAAAAGTCAGTCTTCAATGATCTCAGATCTTGTTCAACAATCTACCCTTTGATCTACAACACCTGTTTCTGATTGTTCACAACTTGCACAAACACAAAAGTAAAGGGTGTTTGGGTCATTTTAGGGGCTTGACTTAGTCAAACCCTATGAATGGTGTTCCCACCTCCACAAAAACCAAGATTATGATGATAAGAGCGTGTGTTCTCACATAACAGAGGTGAAATTCAATATAAATGAATGTTGTAATAAAGAAGATTTACCACAATATGAAACCCTAGTGAGACTTGGTGTCACAACACAAGATTGCCACAAGGAGATGATGGAGGAAGAAGCTTCCTCTAAAACCTACAATAATATCACAAATCTACAACAATAGATAGTTTCACATAAATCTACATAATAACATCCACAATAGAGAGCTTTGTTGATAGATCACACAATTTGAAGATCAATTTTGTTCATATCACTTCTTAATGTTCAAATGAGAGAGGTAGGCTTTTTAAAATATGCATTATAATTCATTTTCAGGAAATGTTTTTGGGCGAGGCCGATAAAGTGCATCCCTCAAGGCAACAAGGATGATAGAAAAGGCCACACAAAACTTTATTTTTGCAAATATCCAAGACACTAGCGCTTGAGCACTAGTGTTTAGGTGTTTTGGGTCTTTTTAGGTCTTGTTGCTAGAGGACAACACTTGGAGTCAACATCTACCTTAGAACTTAGTCTTCTTTCAACAGAGGTTTGTACATCAACCAACAAGAGTGCTAAACCTAGTGTGAAATTGTCAGTGTCAACAATTTATGAAATTACAATAATCAATGTGCTTAGGAGATTGCTGGAAGTGTTTTTCATTTGGGTGTTATTACAAGTCTCACTTTATTATATGATAAAGCTATTCTCTCTTACTCAAGACTCATATTTCCAATTTAATAAAGCATATTTAAAGTTTATGGATATTTGAAGTTCATGGGCATTTCATTCAAAGGAAAGTCCTTCCATCCTAATATTCTTTAGTTCTATAAGTCTGATTATTAGATGATAGATATACCATGTCAAGAAAATCTAGGCTAAGCTACCAATAATCACAAAAAAAAAAAATGTAATATAACATCAAACCTCTATGCAGTACCAAATTCTCCAAATTCAAATCAATGCTTTGCCATCAAGGGGGAGTGTGAATGATAATTGCACCTCTATATGTAAGACCTAAGGCATAAAATAAGACTTAGGCATTTTAATGCATCAGGATGTAAGGAGTTGCCATTGAGGGGGAGAGATTGTGCCTAACAATGATAGCTCTATGTAAGACCTAAAAGGCAAAAAGTAAGACTTCTAGGCATTATATATGGCTAGTTCCTTGCATTATATGTAATCCCTATGGGCATATTAAAACATTTTCTCTCTATAAATCTTCCACTTGTAAAAGCATTATATTATATAAAACCTGTGGGCACTATGTAATGAACTTGGGGGGCTAGTTTGAGGAGTTTTGGGCTCCAATAAAAACATTGTAAGACCTCGCTTAAGAATTATTTTTTAAAACACTAGATTATAAATTGTAACAAGATGACTTTCATGTAGTCCAGAATACATGCTCTTCATTTTGGCATATATTTGTGTCCCAGTTATCATTGTCAAAGAAGACCTACGTTATTGGGATACTTTATTTTTCTTTTATAGAAATTGATGTGTGATTCCCCCTATTAACATTAAGGGGGAGTGTTATAACATAATATTATTAAAGGTCATACCCTTATAAAATTTATATATTGTTCTAAATAAGTTTATAGTGACACTAGCAGACCCAACAGGATCCTTCAAGAGGAGCATGTGATCATGCCTATACTAATTTGGACAGGTGAACATGTACACTATTACAAAGAGGGAGTTCAGATAGGCTAACTTTTGCTACCAAGGATGATACTTGATAATGAATAGTTGAAGGTAGATTTGCAGGTTGTCTCGGCAATAGTACATATGTTTTTGTTATGTTTCAAATATAGCACTAAACTATGTAGTAATTTTGTTGAAAGAACTATTGTAGAGGCTTGCTTTTTTTGAATTAAAAATGATGTAAGTCCTATTTTTGTGGCTTCTTGGGCCACAATGACTGTACTGAGATGCTTTTTGAATTAACAGTAAATGATTTTCAATTAAAAAATAAGGTTATAAAACTTTATGTTATAAAACATATACTATTTAATAATTAATAATCTAATAACTATTAGATTATTAATTATTTGCAAATGGTTGCTTTGAATGGGTGTGACTAATACCCTTTAAGGTATTTTGCCACCCCTTCTATATTTAAGGAGGTTCTCTCTCATTTAAGAGGTAGTGAATTTAGAGTTTTATAGTGAATTATATCACTTTGCACAAAAGGTATTATTGACTTTATAGAAGTATGTAGAGGAGTATAACCCTAGGTTTAGACTATTTTTTAATAGACTATTTTTTGTAAGTGTTTTAATAAAATGATGTTTTATGAAATTTTTTTTACTTAAAAGGGTTTTCTCCACGCATATCTTGTGTAATGTGTTAAATATATGCTTGTATAATTCTCATCTATATTTATTTTATTTTTGTTTATAATGATTAGTGTCCTAAGATCCTAATTTCTAACAAAAATGTTCTATATAATGTTGAGTGTTGGAGCACTATTGTACGGCTTTGAAGGTTACTTTTGATTAATGAATGTGCCATTTTCACTCATAATTTTTTTGTATGATTAAACAACATAAAAAAACATAAACTAGAGAGAGATCAAAAAGAAGGATTAAACATTAAGATTGTCTAAATAGTTGTCTTCCTATAATATAAATTTATTAATGTAGAAGATTGAACATTAAAATTGTCTAAACTATTGTAAAATTACATAAACATTTAATTTTTAGAGTCTAAATTATTAATTTATTAAAAATGAAGATTGAACATTAAAATTATCTAAACTATTATAAATATAGTTTAAAATAACTTTGAAATAAGAAATAGGTTTTTCCAAATCTTTTTAAAATTAATTTGGTGACATCTTTCTATTATTTTTTAATTATTTTGTTAGAAGTAATGGGGAAGTAATGGAGTTACTTGATGACTCAAACTCATGCAAACTTTTATAAGTTCCCAATGACTTACCTCTTGGCTACTTCAATCAAGCTTATTTCTCCATTATACCTACTCTCTAACTTTTCATGTTATATTGCAATTTTCAAACATAGACAATTTTATTTAAAGATAAGAGAATGTCGCATCCAGGGCTTAAATTTGACAGTCAACCTTGCCTGTCAAGCAATTTTTTAATGACAGTTATTTATTCAAAAGTGCCTTCAAAATACTATGACATACATTAATATAAGTAAATTATATAAATACCAAATATATATATCATCATAATCCTATATAAATTTTGACAGTTTGTACAAAATCTCTCCTTTTATATGATACAGTCTTTTCAAAATTTTAAAATGCCTAAATACAGCTATACAACTGTCAAATTTAAACCCTGGTCGCATCGTTATCGATAACGTTTTTCAAAGCCCGTGATATCGACGTTACAAGGAATTGAGTCATTTCTTCCCCAGTGATAGTTTTATGTTAAGGAACTTTCGTTATACCAGGTGTGTGGATATTCTATTCTGCTTCATGACAACAGATAATTCTTAGCACATCAAACCGTATACAAAATAAGAGTCAATCGTAATCCGATAAAACTCAGTTGTCGCATCCATGGGAGTTGGTATACTTATATTCTTGTCGGTGTTATCTCATATCAATTCAGTGCTGTATTTTATAGAAAAATTGTAACAGCTTAGCTACGCGGGTAAGGCATCGACTATTCTCTTAAATCTCTTTCCAAATAAATAAATTGTTAATTGTTTTTTAAATGAAGAGATACCAGAGGCTGCCATAGTTTCGTTGCAAGACCCTGGAATGAGATGATAGATCATAGACTATTGACAACGCGTTTTACAGACAAGCACGTTTCATTCCATTTTGATAAGCTACTCCTTGGAACCATCAACGAGTACAAACATTTGATAATATTTGATATATTATTAAGTTTTGACTTTGATTGATCTAAAGTAATTAGTCCCTTGTCAAGGTAGGGAAACGTATTTTGAGAAACTTGTGTATATGACAAAAATTAAGTGCTTTTTCTAATGTCGGTTTTTTTTTTTTGGGTATAAATTTTGAAATATAAAATTTGTAGTGGTTAATGTTTTTGTTTTTTTTTTTTTTTTTTTTTTTTTTTGGGGTTGGGGGAGACTTTCTAATTTTAATTTGTTGAAAATGGAAAAAAATGAAGTTAATGGTATATTGAGGTGAATAAAAAGTAAAACCTTTTACAAAGTTCTATTTTTAGAAGATTTTTTAAAACAAGAAATAAACATCCAATAAGATTCTATTGCTAGATAAGAAAAATTAAAAGCATCTAGTAATGTTTGTGTCATGCTAGTATTTACCATTTTTCCATTTTTTATAGGCAAGAATGTACAAATTTTTCATTGTAGATGTCTTTATAGACACGTCTTAATACACACGGTGGTTGGTTGCACTAGTGTGTCAAACTTAGGAGGCTTTTGCCATGCAATGAAGTTATTTTTATGACCAATGGTCATTTGGTTGATGGTTTTAGCATTTGTAGAATGGAAAATTGCCGCCATAAGTCCCTCTCTATTGTTGTCGATGGTTATTGCTATGGCACCTTTTATACTTGAAGCAAACACAAACCATGTGTAGTAGGTAGTGCAACACATACCTTGCCACCCAATTATAATAGGCATGTTAGCGTTTTTGCCCCATTGAACATAAAATTGTTTGTGTAATATATCTCCTCTTCACAATGCTTCTCTTCAAGTAAGTGGCAATTTGGAAATATAGCTTCTTTATAGACTTCCAATTTTTGTTTTAGACACTCCAACCTCATCTTCCTCTAGGCATTTTTTCACATACATTAATCACTAGTTATTGTTAGTACCATCTATAGGCATATGAGATTTTAGGCTTTGCACATCATGCTGAGTAGTATCCACAAAATTGCCAATACCATGTATACATTACATTAGAATCTTGATGTATTTCTTTCTTTCTTCTCTCGTCTTGTATTGGGTGGTTTTTGTTTTCACTTCTCTTTACTCATCTAGGATTTTATGCTCTATTTTCCCTCTAGGGTTTACTTGTATGTTATAAAATAGGGGGATAATGTAGGGGTTACTTTAATATAATACAAGTAAACCCTAGAGGGAAAATAGAGCATAAAATCCTAGAGGAGTAAAGATAAGTGAAAACAAAAACCACCCAATACTAGTATCAACAAAATTGCCAATACCATGAATACATTACATTAGAACCTTGATGTATTTCTTTCTTTCTTCTCTCATCTTGTATTGGGTGGTTTTTGTTTTCACTTCTCTTTACTCCTCTAGGATTTTATGCTCTATTTTCCCTCTAGGGTTTACTTGTATGTTATAAAATAGGGGGATAATGTAGGGGTTACTTTAATATAACACATTTTCATATAAATCATTTCTATATGGATTGGGAAGGGGAAAAATGAGTAAAGGCTATTATGGTACTCTCCTCATTTTGCTTCGCTTGCCCTTATATAGATACTCTTTGTTGGGCTTGTGCAAATCTATGATATTTATAGGTCATTGGGGAATAATGCTTGCTATTAGGTCCATTAGAGTAGGCCGACTATGCACTCATATTCAATGATGTGTTGTAAGATCTAGCCAATCTAACTAGTCACTTTCAAAATTTGATTCTTAAGGTCCTATTGGACCAATTTAGATGTAGATAAAGGTGCCTCTAAGAGATATTTTTTGATTTGGGTGGGGATGACTAAAAAGTCCATAATCATTTGACATTATTAGATAGGACTTGAGACACCATATTTTTCACTTGAGAAAACCCAACCATCTCTCATAGAGCTCCAAACACATCCCTTTCCCATCTGCATTTTTGTCTCACCTAACCTATGTAGTAGTTGCATAAATCAAAATCATTTATTTTCCAAGTTGCACATACTTACAATTGAGTGCCTTTCCACTACCACTACCTATAGTGGTTGTGATCACGACTTTACCTTTTTATAATGAGATTAATTAGGCTTAGTAGTTTGAGTTACTTATTTTTGAGGTATTAATCACTCCTAAGACAAAATGAAGGGGATGTCAAGATTAGGTACATCTAGCCACCAAATTTCTCATGGGATAAAATGAAGGGGAGTATTGCAAGCTTTCTCAAGATTTTATTTTTATCAGAAAATATTATTGAAATTTTTATATATAATTATTAAATATATAATAGGGGAATAATATTACCTTTTGGAGGAGTTTTGTATTTGTGTACTTTGCTCCTTGTGTAAAGAAAAGGTGGTGTCTATCTTTGTATGGGAATGTTGTGCACCATAGTTCGGTTGTTTATCCTCAAGCTGCAATGGTGAGTTATAATTCAGATTTTTTCTATCTTCCTTTTCACCATAGTATCTAAAGAAAATTTCTTCTAAGTCTTTTGTCAATGTTTGCATGATGAATTTGACTTGAAAAGACCTTTCATGATATAATTTAAGACCACACACTACATCTTATGCTTGCGATAATTACAAACTTAAAGCAATAAGCATGACCAATTGCAATGATGTTTTTGGTTAATTAGTATCTAAGTTTGCATCCTTATCCACTATGCTTTGCATCGATATCTATCAAACACTTTATATTTTATACTTGAAGCAACTGCCAACTAAATAAAAAAAGTAAATAATTTTAAAGGTTCAAAAATATTTGAAATCATCATTTTGTCATTTCCTAAGAACATAGGGTGCACTGATAGAATGTAAAAATTCATGATAGGATCTAGTTCTAAGATATGCCTCGACATAGTTTAAGTAGAGACATAAGTAAACATAGAAAAAAAAGTTGTTTTCTTGTGTGAACAATAAAAACATGTATGAGATAAAACTCGTATTATACTTCCCCATCACTCATAATTAACTCATCAAATTTAATACCTTATTTTACCATCAACCTACTAGTGACTAATGTCACTTTTAGCATTTTAGCAATTTTTTAAATATAATTTAGTGCTCTTGAATTGGAGCTCCAAGGACATTGTTTCTATTTCTTTGGCATCAACTACATACCTTGGGATGCTAAAAGTACCTTTACTCAAGAGTTAATGCAATTTGAATCAAGTAATGATCATGACTACTTGACCAATCTTCCTTGGGTGGGTGGTGGCATGCACATTGCGCTTGCTTTGAAAAACTTTGAAATCCAACTTTAGGATGCTATGCAACTACATCCACTAAAATAGCTTACTTAGGCTAATCTCCTAAAATCCCTATCTTTGTATTTGGTTTTCTATTATGTTTCATATTAACAATATGTTGTAGAAAATAATATTTCCTTAGGTTACTATAGCATATCTATGAGAATTTTTACAACTTAGAAACAAATATAACAGTGTTGATCAATTATCAAAGGTTGTTAATATGATTATTGAAATTGTATTATTCTACAATATTGTGGATTTTTTTTGCAATTACTAGCTATACATTTAAAAAAATCTTAGAAAATGTTTACTAAAATTAACATTTGTAGGGAAAACCATCTTTGAATCAATGTTTATTATTTTAGATAGGATCCCTAATTTTATCATTTCTAGTTCTTAGTTCATTTAAGTCTTAAAAAGAAATAATTTGTCAATTTTAGGTGGAGACTTGTTGGATGTCCCTCTCCACATTGAGTAGTGGCATGTGAAATAAAACACATTTATGTAGATTCATTTGGGTTCACAAACATTAAGCTTTATAGCCCTACTACATATTATAGGTAACCCAACTCAATTTAATGAAAATCACATCAATGTAGAAGAGAAGGGTTTCCAAGTAAATAATCTTAGGTCTTGTCATGTTTTTTAATATTGAATGCTTTATTTCTAGATTTTTGAACTTGGTAGATTTGTGGAAGACTATTTTTAGAGAAACGCTTCCTACACTACATACTATTTCATATTTACTCATGAAGAGAATAGGTAGTTACATGTAGCTCAAATGAAAGCAAGCTACAGTAGGAGTTTTAACATTCTAATATTATTCTTGTAGTTATCTATCATAACTTCATAAAATAAATTTTATAATTCCTTTTTTTTTTGCTTCTAAAGTAATGTTAATGTAGAGGAAAGTGGGAAAAAGAAAATGATCTCAAGCATTGGCATGCTTAATTTCTAGTAGTGATATACTCTAGCATTGGTGCAACTAAGAATTTTTAAATATAATTACTTCCCCTATGTTGAACTAGATAATAGAAGAATAGCAATATACATATAGCATGGGAATTATTGTTACTCCCTACCTATATCTAGAAACTATTATTTTCATTAGTTTTTTAAAAAGAAAATACAAAATATTATGCTTGTTTTCTAATGCTTGTTTAGTTTTTTGGCCAATAATTTTTATTGGGATAGGTGTGCTATACACCATGCATTCCAATATTTGAAATTAATTATTTAATATTATTTTTATTTATTATTTGTAAGCCCACATGGAAAAGAGCATCCTACTTATGAATTGGCCATTATGTCATGTGTATGCCTTATTATGACATGAGTAATGGTGTGTAAGAGAATACCTTGTCATGAAGGATGTGTAAGAGCATCTATGAAAAAGATAATGGTCTAAGAGATATTAAGATGTGTAAGAGCATGATTGTAGGGAGTTACATTATTAACTAGGAATCTTGGCCAACTTTATAATGTGTCATAGAGTATCTTTAGAGGGAGATTATGGAGCCAAAATGGAGCACCCATTTTGATGAGTGGACTATGGAGTTATTTACCATTATGACAACATAAGAGCATATACTATTATTTGCATGTTGACTCATCATGGATGAGGGCATTGGAATTTGGAACCTAGATTTAGGTGTCATATTTGAGGTCATGGTACTGGACCATGGCTTGTGATTTACCACTTATGGTTTCTTGTATTGGATCTCTTTTATATTGGTTTCTTGGATTGGAGCCAAGTATGGGTTGTTCATTGATTTGTAGGTACTATTATGCTACCATAATTGCTCCATAATTTGAATGTTGGTGATACTTTTGTAAATGCATAGCTTGAGATAATTTGTATTGTAACCTCATAGTTACTAAATAATACAATTTTTTTCTTTGAAGTGGGTTTTTCTTCTGAAAGGGTTTCCCCACATAAATAATCTTCTTAAGGTATAATCTATTTGTGTATTATTTTTTGTAACTATAATATTATTTAGTTTTGGACATACCCCCCCTAAAATTTTAGTGTCAAAAGTGGATTCTGCACCATTGCTTCCTTTCACTTCTAAGTTGGTAGGATTACATATGTTTAAAAAAATTGGAAAAATTGGACTATGGCATATTGAGGAGAGAAAAAATTAAAACCTTTTTATAAAGTTCTATTTTAGAAGATCTTCTAAAATAAGAAATAAACATTCAACAAAATCTTTTGGGTGCATAGAAAAATTAAAAATACCCTGTAATATTTGTATCCTTTTTGAAACACAATGCAAATGTAAAATATAACACTAGTTTTGTAATGTCTATTGACTTGTTTGGTATTCTTAATATAAAGAAAAGGGAATGAAAATTGTCTTATTTGTTGATGCTTTAGGGATGACAAGGCTTCATATTGTTTGATTTGTTTAAATAAGTGGAAGAAATTGACAAATGGCATGTTGAGATGAGCTTTAATAGTGAATCAAATTTGCAAGGCTTTTGCTATTATTAGTATGGTGAGCCATGTAGAGGCCTAAAATTAATTTAATTTTGTATGTTTTGTAATGTCATTTGCATCATTAAATATGTAGAGCCTAATTATTTGTCATTCTGTAGCTATCATGACTCCTAGGCATGTGGGTGGTTGTGGAATAGGGTTTTTGCGGGTTACATGTCACTAACAAGGAAAATAATTTCATGATGGGAACATATATTTTAAAGTTACCAATTTTATTGATCGTAAAGTTTGTTAATACCCAAAAAATCTATAGAAAAATTAATATCACTTTAGAACCCAATCACTTTGCAATTTCATTTGCATTGAACTAATTTTACATTTAATTAAAAATGGTTTTCTTGTTTTAGTATAATGCAACTTATCTTGAAATTGCATTCCTTTAAAAAAAAAAACTTTGACATTTCAACATAAGTGCTACACTTCCTTCTACATTAGCATAACTTTCATTAAATTGAATAGGCCATTTGATCTTATATACTAGCATATTTATATTAAATATAATATATCTAAAGTATGTCGAGAGATATCCTTCTCGAGGCGCCTTTTTTTTTAATCACTAATCCTAACATTAGGCACCTCGAGAAGGATATCTCTCGGCATACTTTAGATATATTATATTTAATATAAATATGCTAGTGGCATTTGCAAGCATAATCATAACCATAACATAACACTAACCCTAAATTTGACCCTCATTGTAATTTTGGCCCTAATTAAAATACTAGTTAATTAAATACTAATTATAATAATATTAATAATCTTTGACCCTAATTAAATTATTATTATTACATTATTATAAACAAACCTTAATTAAATTAATATATAATTATATCGTATAATAAGACATTAATATAATTAATGTATAATTAATTTCGTATTACATTATTAAATATAATGATATATTATTTATATTTATAGAATTATTATAAACCACAATTATTTAAAACCCTAATCCAAATGATTTATCAATAAATAATTTAGTTTTAGGGTTATTTAATTTCCTATATAATATATAATAAATTATATATCATATTATACAATAATTCTAATTCTAATTATATTACAATTCTAACCCTAATCCTAACCCTTATTCTTAGCTGTAATTCCAACCCTAACCCTAACCTTAATTCTAATCATAACCCTAAATCTCATCCTAACCCTAACCCTTATTATAACCCTGACCCTAAACATAGCTCTAACTTTAACCCTAAACATTGAAACTATATCCCTAACCTTAATACTAAACTTAATCCTAATTGTAACCCTAACCCTAACTTTAATTCTGACATTAACCCTAATTATAACCCTAATCCTTACCACAACCCTAATTATAATCCTAACCCTAAACCTAACCCTTACCCTAACCCTTATTCTAACTCTAAACATAGCTCTAATTTTAACCCTAACCCTAACCCTAACCCTAACTCCAACCCTAAGCCTGACTATAGTTAAAAAACTAACCCTAACCTTAATACTAACCTTAAACCTAATTCAAATCTAACCCTAACTCTAATTTGAACCCTAATTCTATTAGTTACCCACCTTAATTCTAATCAAAACCCTAACCCTAACCCTAACCCTAATTCTAATTATAACCCTGATTCTACCCTAACTATAACCCTAATTTTAAATCTAACAATAACCCTAATTCTAACCCTCACCTTAGTCTTAATTCTAACTATGATTTTAACCCTTTTCCTAACCTAAATTCTAACCCTAACTCTAGCCCTAACCCTAAACCTAACTGTAACTCTAATTTAATGCTAACCCTAACCCTAACTCTAACCCTATGCTTGACTATAATTCAAACCCTAACCCTAACCTTAACACTAACCCTAACCCTAATTAAACTCTATGCCTAACTTTAATTTGAACCCTAACCCTAATTGTAACTCTAATTTTTATCCTAGTTCTAATAGTAATCCACCTTAATTCTAACCCTAATTCTAATAGGAACCCTAATCCTAACTCTAACCCTAACCCTAATTCTAATCATAATGTTGATTCTAACCCTATCCCTAACCCTAATTATAACCCTAACTATAGCCCTAACCCTAATTCTAACCTTAATTAGAATTAATATAGTTAGGGCTAGGGTTGGGTCATTTCAAATGCTTACTTATCTTTATTCCACTATTATATCTTATCTTTTAGAGTTTTGTGCTTTATTGAGATCTATCCTTTACCCACCCTAGCCACCCTAACATTAATCTTAACATGAACCCTAATTATAGTCGTAACCCTAATTCTATCCATAACCCTAACCCTAATTGTAACTCTAATACATACCCTAGCTATAATTCTTACCCTAATTTTAATAGTAACCCTCAATTCTAACCCTAATTATAATAGGAACCTTAATCCTAGCTCTAACCCTAACCCTAACCAGGTAATTCTAATCATAACCTTGATTCTACCCTAACTATAACCCTAATTTTAAATCTAACAATAACCCTAATTCTAAACCTAACCCTTATTCTAACCCTAAACATAGTTTTAATTTTAACCCTAAATCTCATCCTAACCCTAACCCTTAGTATAACCCTGACCCTAAACATAGCTCTAACTTTAACCCTAAACATTGAAACCATATCCCTAACCTTAATACTAAACTTAATCCTAATTGTAACACTAACCCTAACTTTAATTCTGACATTAACCCTAATTATAACCCTAACCCTTACCCCAACCCTAATTATAATCCTAACCCTAAACCTAACCCTTACCCTAACCCTTATTCTAACCCTAAACATAGCTCTAATTTTAACCCTAACCCTAACCCTAACTCCAACCCTAAGACTAACTATAGTTAAAAAACTAACCCTAACCTTAATACTAACCTTAACCCTAATTCAAATCTAACCCTAACTCTAATTTGAACCATAATTCTAATAGTAACCTGCCTTAATTCTAATCAAAACCCTAACCCTAACTCTAACCCTAACCCTAACCCTAATTCTACCCTAACTATTTAACCCTAATTTTAAATCTAACTATAACCTTAATTCTAACCCTTGCCTTAGTCTTAATTTTAACTATGATTTTAACCCTAATCCTAACCTAAATTCTAACCCTAACTCTAGCCCTAACCCTAAACCTAACTGTAACTCTAATGTTTAACCTAAATCTAATTATTACCAAAATTCTTAACTATACAAATAGTAGAAGAAAATGTATGAAATACATCCAACACAGACAATGTGTAATGGTTATATATTTTATCTCAACTGAAATATATAACCTTTATACATTTATCTAATTTTTATAACAATTATAGATTTGTCTTCAAAGATCAACTATGTTTATATCCTTGGAATGGAGTCTACACCCAAAACCCAACAATTCTTAATGTCTTGAATACCACAGTCGAATACCCAAGTTATTATCCACACCACTATCATGCAATAGTCTAACACATCAAACTAACTCTTATTACAACCTTAAGATAGCTAGTAACAAAGGTATAATCATAAATGATATTAACCATGCACAATAATTTACCCATTTTGATCACCAACTAATAGAAAGAAAATACTCATTATGCATTATCTTCCCTCACATGATGAGGTCCAACCAACTTGTACACTATAACCAACAACCCAAGAATTTCAATACTGACAAATTTTCTCTCCCAATTTTTTCTAGTATAGGAAACTAGTTACCAATGAAAATATAAATATTTTTTAACCCATAATAGCTATTACCAAATTAGTTTTAAGAATTACCATGATTGACCAAGTTCCACCTTTCTTATTCATCCAATTTAACCTAGAATTCTCTTACAACTTGAAATAACCAAGGATAGTCAAAACTCAAGTATTTTCCTATAGAAACTAGAGACAACATTTCTCAAACAGATTTCCACATGAATTTGTTTTAAGGAAACAAGAGTACTATTAACAACCCATAAATTCTTATTGTTATATATTTAAACCCTAAAATCTATTATAGACATTTGACTTTAGACTATAACTTACACACACACAAAGACAAGTTATATTATTCCAAATACTATAAACCATACACCCTATTCTATGTAAATAATTCACGCACCTAGAATAACATAGCCAATATTACAGATATATTATTCATGTACAAAGTTTAAGATTGCACTTGGTAGATTGTTCATGTTTTCGAATAGATGAAAAAAAGGAGAGATAACATTGTCTACTTCTTTAGTATGCTATATTTCTCAAACCACTATCATAGAAATGAGTATTTTCCCTCGACAAACCACCACTATATTTCTTGCAAAAGTTAATAACTAATGAGAGCAAAGATAGAACAAAGATGGAGTGTTATATATATATATATATATATATATATATATATATATATATATATATATATATATATATATATATATATATATATATATATATATGAGAGTCAAAAAAGAGTAAGAGAGATAATTATATGAGAAGTAAAGAATGTATTCAAGGATAGAGAAAAGATGTATGGAAACATACTACATTACATGATGAATATATGAGAAATATATGGAGATTATATATATATGCATGGTGTATAAGTGTATGCTTATTTTCCTTCATATTATTTTGTAATCCACAACATACATTCTACTTCTCTTCCTTATCAATCACACTAGCATAAAACATAACACTAACATAGAAATAATGTAGATATCTAGTCTATGAGTTCTTCTCAATAGATACTATTTCACTACCATCCCCACCACATATAATAGATACACCCCAAAAATAGTTGTGGATGAGGAAGTACAACTTAAGAGTCATGAGAAGAAGGGAGAGGATGACCAAGCAATACACATAAAAGAATCACTAGAAAAGGGAGTACTTGACACTAAGATTAGGAACGGTCTTAAAAAAAATAGGGAGAAGTAGGTAGAACAAGAGAAAGAGGATACCACAAAATAGGTAGTCAGACCAAAGAAATAACCAGTTAGTGATTTTAAAAATAGGATAAGGGAATATATGGAAAGACAAAAAATATCTACATTGGTGACCATGAATCCAAATATATTTTCCAATACTTCTATAGGATTGCAGGTCAATTTCACTAGGATCTCCCCATTGCAAAAGTTAGAGATTAATGAAGCATTTGAAAGTAATGCCAAATAGGAAAATAAACAAATATGTCACCACATAAGAAAACATGGACATAGTGATTAAGACCATACAACAAAAAGAACCACAACTCTAAATTGATTCCTTTGTAGCCATAACAACATAGTTAGAGGGAGTGGTACACCAACTACTAGAATAAATTGATGGTTGGGAATAGGAGAAGAAAGAACTAAATGGATAAGAAGTTAAGGACTATGAGGTAGAAAAGTTAGATCAAGTACAAAAGAACAAGAGAAATATAAGGGAAGAATTGGATAAGCAAGTAGAGAAATTACACAATACTTGCAATGATGTTTCTACACTATGTTAGTACTATATGAATTGGCTGCATATCACCATGCAACAAAAATGGATAATATGGAGACCTAGCTTTTAGAGCTATTAGGTAGCCATGACATCATGAGTGAACTAAATGGTTCAAAATGACAATAATTAAGAAACCTTTAGTCACAACAAAACTAGATGAATATGCAAAGAATACAACTGATTGGATAACTAAACGAGTTGAATACAACTGATTGGATAACTAAACGAGTTGGATGCATAAGTTAATATTCACCTTTCCATATTTTCAAATCTCTTGTTGAACATCAGGTAGATAGTTCCTGCATTTGTAGAGCCTATTACTTTGACATTAGTTGAACAATCCTATATTGACATCTTAGTGTGGGTGCAATGCATTAAACAAACTATTTTGCACTAGTAAACTTTGTATATTTGGGTCAAGAACACCTACAAGTATTTTCTACCATAACTAAGGATCTCAATATTTTATCAAATGTTGAGATAGATTTTGAGATGCTAGAGGGTTTGTCTTAGTAAAAGTTTTGGAGATAGTGAAATCTCTTTTTAAACAATTCTAAAGTAGGTTGTCTTGAGGACAAGACAATAGTTTAGGTCGCAAGAGGATGTTGGTAGGCATGGAAGTATAAGTAGAATAGAACAAGCCATAGTTACTACAAGATTCAAGAAGTACATTATGGTAGCACTTGGAAATATGTGGTACCTCTTAATGATTGATAAGACACAAAGACAAATAGAGGGATGCACCCCTACATCTTTATAATCTATATTAGCATCCAACTATACCGCAAAGAGGTACGGAGAGAGGGAGAAAGAAAAACAGATGAATGAATACATTAATGTAAGATAAGATACATCACCCAATCATATATGAGGTATACATATCTATGTTTGTGGTATGAATGTACATTGTATATAAGAAGTATATGATATAAGTAGATGGATGGAGAAATCTTATGATGTGTGTGAATATATATATTTCAACTTATTATTTGTAATTATCTATTTCAACTTCTAAAATCTTAGTTATATAAACTATTAAGTTAATTTAAATCTATCTACTATGAGGATGTGTCACCTATGTTTCTAGACCCCATCTCCATAGGGTATGTTTTAAGGATAAGGGGGCAAGTCCAAAATGTCCCCCAACTATCCTTGACTTGCAGAAGTTTTAGGAAGCATCTTCGGATGCCTTTCTTCCCAAACATTGTAGGGAACAATAGGGGACAACTAGTCATCCTCAACATGGCCTAGGCATCCCTTCACCATATTGGGGATGGCTATGGCTTGATAGAAAAACATTTTTTAAAACACAAAATTGAAAAAAGAGGATAATGAAGAATGAAAGAATTTAAAAAATCTCCTTACACTGCTCTTCTTTGGTTTATAACCTTTGGGTGCATTTGATATAGGTGTTAATGATTTCAATACTTATTTAATATAGTTGTTAAAATTTTTAGTACTTATGTGAAATACTGGACTTATAGCTTTGGAATTGTTTTGCTTTTATACATGCTAATTATGATTGAAAATGATATTATTTTGACTTGACTTGATGACTAGATTCTTACCCTTTCATGTCATGGATATAAAACAATATATACCTCTTAATCTCTATCTTAGAACAAGGACCAATAATAATGTCAATCTCATATTGTCTTATGTTCACCATTTTGTGAATTTATATAACTAGGGCAAACTTGGTATGAAAACAACATGGAGATCATTGAGATACCCTAAAATGATGATGGAAAAGAAAGACATAGCTCATTAACCAATTTATTCCTTATGTTTTTAGTAAGTTAATAATTTGAAGAGATTCCTTCATTTTGGTTAATGAATGTTCTGCTTTAGTGGGCCTAGATCTCAATGCCTTAAGTTGTCAATATATTACCAAATTATGCTTAACTAATTTGTTATTAAATATATAAAACTTAGAATAAATAGATGCAAAAGATTAGAGAACTTTATTTTGAATTATAAGGTCATAAGCCAATCATTTACTTAAGCTTTGAGAACTCTATTTGAAATACTAAAGCTGTCCAAGCTCATAGTGGTAGTGACTTAGATTCTGTTTTTGATTTTCGTGCAACATTAGTAGATGGTAATTAGGGGCAGCAACATTTTTTCTATGTTTTTGTTCTTTTGTAGTTGAAACTTGTAATTTGTATATAATATATGCACATTGACACTAAAAATAATGAAATATTGTTAGTTTGTGTGTCAACTCTCATGTGAAATCTCAATTCAAATCTAATATTATGCAATAAGGTTCTATAATGTATATAATGAACGACTTATCAATATTATCAAATAAATATTTGATAATTTCTATATTTTTAAAATTTCCTTAGTTTCTTAATAGTAGTTCCCTGCCATTCCTTAAAAATTGCTCTCCCTAAGAAATCCATCCTAAAAATGCATCCCCAATTCCATTCCATCCCTCTTACAAAAACTTGATATATCATAAACTTAAAGTCTTATTACATTTATTATACTAGATAACCATTTATATATAATTAAATTATATGTATGTATGTTTATGTATATGTATATGTATATATCTACATATACATATACATATACATATATATGTAGATATATACATATACATATATATGTAGATATATACATATACATACATACACATATATATACATATATACATACATTTATAGATGTGTGTGTTTTCAAAATATATTATTATTATGGTGTTGACTAAGTAATTTTTAAGAAGATTGAATTGTTTAGGGGACACACACCAAGTGGAAACTTGTTTTTAAAATATATAACTATTATGGAGTTGACCAAGTAATTTTGATGAAGATTGAATTGTTTATAGGACATTGCACACACATACATATATATTAAGTGGAGACTTGTTTTTAAAATAAGAAGACATTGACACACTATATCAAGTGGAAAATTGTTTTTAAAATATATTATTATTATAAAATTGACTAAATTTTTAAGAAGAATGAATTGTTTAGAGGACATTACATGCGCACACATGAAAACTTGTTAAAATATACTACTATTATGAATTTGACTAAATAATTTTTTGGAAGATAGCTTAGGGGATATTTACAAGATCTGGCTTGGTAGATAAGTAATACTGATCTAAATCTCACACATGAGCAGACGTGTAGTTAATGTGGTTCATATTACAATTGGCGAAAGTTTAAACGAACCGCAAACGACGAATTCCTCGTTCGAGGAAAATAGCAGAGCTACTGGATAATTCGAACGTGTGCAACTTGTTCTTTGACTAAATTAATCGATAGGCGTCGGTGGAGTCTAACATATGTGGAATAAATAATAGCATAGACAAAATTTTAATGTTGCCCATCTGTTCCCAGCACATCATATAATACAAAAAAAATTAGGTGCAACTTTGGATTGACATTGACAAATTAGGCAAAGCAAATTCCAGAGTAAAAGTTTCAAAGCTGTTCGTCAACATAGTTGTGCTGAAGAATGGTTTCGAACAAATACAGCAAATGATTTATAGTGTAGTTTAGTTAATCTAACCAGTTAATTCGACCTAATATAAACAATGACACATCATGAAAATTCCACGAGTGGCCTGTTAAAGTCGAATCTATTTTTAGACATAATCCAAGTTTCGAGCTTATTACAAGTCAACAAAATAAAGATGAAGCCGACATTTACGTCATTGCAGACATGATCCAAATGATGAGCTAATTACATCTCAATAGACTAAAAATGAAGCTAAAATTTTACTGCTGTCATTTTATAGCATTTGCTGAAATATAATCTTTGTGACCACCCATGGTAAACAGCGGCACGACACTAACTGTTTACCAAATTTTCAATCCTGTCTAACTGCACTTTCAACATTGATATGTAAGTCCATTTTGATCAACCTATTCAATCACATTGTAAATTCATATGAACGACCAATCGTTAAGATTTCAACCAGCCGGCAGTTGTACAACGTGCCGGCTGGTTAAGCTTTACTCTTTGTGACAAACAACTAAGGTTGTGCCCGTACGCGTACGTGAAGAGGCACCGCTAATGGGAGTTCCATTGACTTTAAGTTATCTATCGAACCTATAAATAACAGTATGTGTGTGTGTGTTAATCAACGCAATACAGTTCAAGCTAAATCGAGAGGTTTTCATGGTTGAACTGATGGCTCCTAAGCAGTTTGTTTTGATTGTGCTGATATTTGTTTCATTTTGTCAAAGTAAAGGCGCCACTCTTGTTGAATCTGCTTGCGAGTTGGCTCCTGATCGTAAATTCTGTGAGTCCAGTCTCTATGCAAATTCAGCATCAGTACGAGCAAGTCCTAAAGATATGAGTCAAATTGCTCTCAAGAAGAGCATAGCTGAAGCAAATATTGTTCAGCGATTCATTCCTACCATATCCGGTGACGCTCCGCAGAGCCAAGCGCTACAAGATTGCAGTCAGCTGTATGATCTTACCGTGGACTATTTGACGGACGGTCTGTCAAAATTGACAGGAACGTCTGTACAATGGAGGCAAGCAGTGGATATTCAGAGTTACTTGAGTGCAGCCCTGACCAACCAGGTCACCTGCCTGGACGGCCTCAAAGAAGCAAACGTAAACCTCGGCTCGTATTCTTTCACCAATCACATATCTAACTGCTCGCGCTCTGTAAGCTCTTCTCTTGCTTTGATAAGAAAGTATTGGATTGGTGGCACGGGCTCTGTCCAAACTTCTGTCAACAACCGACGCCTGTTATCTGACACCCGTCAAGTTCGTGGCGTGGATGATGATTTCTTGACGCAGTATGGATCTGTGGACGACGGCTTTCCATCGTGGTTGGCTCGTGGGGACAGAAGATTGCTTCTACAAACTGCAATGGGCGTCAGCTTAACGGGCAACGTGGTGACGGTGGCGCAGAACGGCAGCGGTAATTACACAACTATTAGTGATGCCATCAACGCTGCTGCCAACAAAAGCTCAGACAGATACGTTATCTATGTTACCGCAGGAGTGTACGAGGAATACGTACAGATTCCCAAAACCAAATACAATATTATGCTAATCGGAGATGGAATAGATGTTACTGTGATTACCGGGAATAGAAGCGTTGTTGATGGATGGACTACATTTAATTCTGGAACACTGTGTAAGCTACTAAACGATTTATCTTTTTCTTTTTTCTCAGGGATTATTCTGATGATAATAATAGCGCATTAGTTTGTAAATAATATAAGTCATATTTGGATATAGTTCTGTTTAAAACATAGTTTCTATTAATTGGCATACTAAACATGAGGAATTGAAATCTATGCAGCCACAGTTGGGAAAGGTTTTATTGCAAGGGACCTCACGATTGAGAACACGGCAGGCGCAGTGAAGCACCAGGCTGTTGCTCTACGAGTGGGAGCAGATCTCTCCGTTTTCTACCGGTGTAGCTTCAAGGGATACCAAGATACTCTCTATACACACTCACTTCGCCAATTCTACAGAGAATGCGAGGTATACGGCACTGTAGATTTCATCTTCGGCAACGCTGCAGTAGTTTTTCAGGACTGCACTCTTCTTGCACGGAGACCCATGGACCAGCAGCAGAATCTCTATACGGCTCAAGGTAGAACAGATCCAAATCAAAATACTGGAACATCCATTCATAACTGTAATGTTACTGCTGCGCCGGATCTGGTTCCTGTTATCAGTTCTTTCCCCACATACCTTGGTAGGCCATGGAAGGAGTACTCTCGTACTGTTTACATGCAGTCTTATTTAGACAGTTTAATTCAGCCTGCGGGATGGTTAGCATGGTCTGGTGACTTTGCCTTGAGCACGTTATATTATGGTGAATATGCCAACAACGGATCCGGGGCAGATACTTCACAACGAATTACGTGGGCTGGTTATCATGTGATGAACAGCAGTGATGCTCAAAATTTCACCGTAACTTCATTCATCTCCGGCGATTCATGGTTACCAGCAACATCAGTAACCTATGATGGAAGCTTGCTTTAAGCATGAATTCTCCTTTTCAATCCTCTTTCAAACCCGTACATCAATATTTATTCAATTCCAAACCATCCAAGAAATAAAAGAGAATCCACAATCACCTTCTCTTTGACCTCAGTCGTTTTTGTATTCAGTTTATTTGTTTATTTGGAATTAAAAATTGAAATTCCTTCATCATTATAATGTATTATGGAGTTTGATGTCAAAATACGACAATCCATGAGTTGCACCTAGTATAATTGAACACAACTATTCTAAATTTAAAATTTACTCTCTTTTTTCCCACAAATTTGAAAGTATGGACAGTACTCTAGACTAGGAATTAGATTCTAGGAGTTTCATCTACTACCTTCACTAGTGGATTTGATGAAGAGTTAAAAGATAAGTTTGGATTAAAAGTTGTGGATTTGATGAAGGGTTAAAGAGAAGTTTGGATTAAAAGTTGGGAAGACGCTCAACATATTTGCATAGATTCAAACAAGAATTTTTTGAAGTTAAAGGAAATACACCATAATCAAGAACTAAATTAATTATGATTCTAAAGTGTTTGACCGCCTTGAAAATAGTGTTAGGAGTTATAAAGTCTTGGATTCTACCTTGTGCCATTAATTTAAAAGAAAAACTAAGAAAAGTCATCACCCTCTCCTCTTTAAATGATGATGTTAAAAAAAAATCTCATCCCCAACAAAGAGAACACCCCAAGGATATATAGGGCTCTAAAAATTAATAAGGTTGAGGTTCAATTAAGACCTATACATAACACCACCCAAATCCCTAACCTACAAAATTGCTTCTTTCTTGATGAAGGAAATCAAACCATAAAAAATATTTCATCAAAGATTCCTTCCATTTTGTGTTGCCATAATAGTTATAGTAACAATGGTATTACATTGTTTAATTACAATGTTGCAGTTATAAAGTTGTTATACAGTTATGTGAACTGCATCGACAGTTATGACAACTATTATGAGAACTGCATCGTCCTTGTATAAATCCACTGCATTGTATCATTTCAAATCAATCAATAAAGAGGCTACTGCCCCTTGATATGGTATTAGAGCTTCTGCAATGTGAGGAAGGCACGATTTAGTCTGTTGCATCCATTTGATGGAAAGACATGGAGATAGCTTTGGGGCTACCACTATTACCTTTCGTTTGAAGGATGTGAGAAGGTTTTTCATATAGAAGGGTGGCATTTGAAACCTGTTGTAAAGACGCTGATAAAATGTTTCTCTGTAATGCAACAATAGAAGGTGTAAAGTTCTCCCACCGCAGTTGCTTAGTGGCTATAGATTGATACCTTATGATTAGTTTATAGCGAATAAAATGTGTTAAGATTTGATGTTTGAAAGATAATCACCAAAATCCATTTAACATTTGATATACTGTTGAAAGATTTGATATGTTAAGATTTGATGTTTGATGTTTGAAAGATAGGAGATGAGCATTGAAATCTAGTAAAACAAAGTGCTATTCTTGCAGGCCGTCAAGCATTGAGTTCATTGGGTAACTGAAATTTGAGAAATCCTATGATGCATTAAAGTTTTATTGTGAGGTTTATTAATTTATGTAGATGTAAGGTGCAGTTTCCAAGCAATAGAAAGCCATGAAAAGACATCTGCATGGGAAGTCTATGTGAAGCTGTGATATGTATTAAGTAGAATAACAAATTACTGGTGAAGGCATTTCCTGGTGAGTGTAAAGAGTATATATATGTAATTCAGAGTTAAAAATTATTGTGAATGTGTATTTTACTTTGGAGTAATAAGGATTAAATTGTTGAAAGTTTAATTTGATGAAGGTCTAATAGTGTATTGAAGTTATGAAATATTTCATTCCATTATTTTGTGTGGGTGTGTATGCATTGGAGTGATAAGGAAAATAAGGTTTGGAGGTATATGAGTCCATCATTGATCAAAATTGACATCATCATTTTTAACATTTGAAAATGGCCACACATTATGTTTGTGATTCTGATGCCATCCATGCTATCATTGATAGAAATTTGAGAGACTTGCATGCTTGTGCTATTGAAGAGTCTAAAGCAAATGGATAGAGTGTAAGCATATTATATTGGAGGTAGGCGGCATTGGAGGATGGAGGAATTTTCATCATCTCAAGTTAGCTTCTCGCTTTGAGATGATGCTTTGCATGAGAAGTCTTTTTAGCTTTAGTTTTTTGCGTTTCCTTGTTGTTGCTGACAGATTTGAAGAATACATGTTTTGTGAAGATTATGTTTTGGAGATAGGTTTGGGATTTGGTGTTGAGCTCAATATGGATTGTTGTCAAGTGAGCTTTAGAGTATATGATCAAGAATTATACCCTTTCGCGGTCACTAGACAATGATAGAGATCTGTTGTGTATCTCTTAGAGATTGTTGTTGAATAATTCAAGACTCTGTGATTTGAGAGTTTAGGACTGAGAGCTCAAGAGCACAGATCCAAGCTACACCTTTCCGAGGGTCAAGAGACAACTTGATGGAGCCCCACTTGGTTTAGGATTTGTTCTTTTAGGAAAAGATCTTCTATAAAATATGTATTCATATTATGTAATCAACTTTGTTGAGTATATTAGCATTCAGGGGGGTCCCTTGGTACTATTGTAGGAAAAATGTAATAAGGGGGGGAATGTTGGCATAATAGTTATAGTAACAATGGTATTACATTGTTTAATTACGATGTTGTAGTTATAAAGTTGTTATACAGTTATGTGAACTACATCGATGAACTGCATCAACAGTTATGAGAACTGCATCATCCTTGTATAAATCCACTGCATTGTATCATTTCAAATCAATCAATAGAGAGGTTACTGCCCCTTCATTTTGTTGATTCATTAAGCACAAGACGATTGATGATGATGTACTTGTTTTTATCTTTCATGTGGTGTTCTTATTAACTAAAGTTCTTTTGAGTACCACAATTGAGATTGTTAATCATTATGTAGATAAGGAGACTAATTTTGTGGTGTAACTTTGCATTAAATACACTAAATTTCCATTTTTAAAGGTGTCTTCTATGAGAAATTAGATGGGGTTTTCACATGGGATCCCCACTTTCATATCATGTGGTAAATCTTTTCATGGATTAGTTTGAAGATAAAACACTCAATTAGTTCCTTCTCATAACCATGGTAGTGGAAGGCTTATCTTAATGTTGTAAATATTTGCTAGAAGCATGGCTTATATAAGCTCGAGGAATTCTATTCCCATCTCAATTACCTTATGGACACCATTAAGTTCACTAAGGAGTTTGAAAAAGACATGACACTTCCTTTGTTTGATACCTTTATGTGATAAAAACTTGGATCAAACCTTATCTTATCAAGTGTTTAGAAAAGCTACTCATACCAACCTTTATCTTCATGTGTCTTCACATCGCCATCCTAGCAAATTCAAGAGTTTTGAAGATCCTTTCTACATTAGATTTTTGAGTCTATGATAATGGGCACATCAATAAGAGAATCCGTCATTTAACCAATTTTTTTACATGAATGAGTATAGGAACAAGCACACTTTCAAAGCATTTAGACAAGAAAAAAGCATTGGGAGACTCATAGAAGTACAAATGAATTTATTGTTATTCTTGTGTCCTTTCTCCCATATGTTAATATGAAGAAATTTTTAATATGTGTTTAAGTGAAAAATAATGGTGGAACAAAAAGTGGCAATGGGAAAATAAATTTATTTGGAGAACCCCATAATAGAAAATGGATTTAATTTTTTGTTTGGATTAGATATGATATTCATATTTGATTTGAAAATCTAAAGAAAAATGAATGTTAATTTTAGAGAAATGGATTTTCATTTTTTAATAAACAAATATTTATTTCTAGCTAAACAAGAAAATTTACAATAATAGAACCCCGTGGATTTCTTGAAAACACATATCCATTCCTAAAATAGATATGTGTTTTCGTCTTTAATTTTTCCTTTCACTTAAAATGGATTGCATTCTTGAATGTGTATGTATTCTATAACTCATGGGAAAAAAGTTTTCAATGGAGTTTCTCTGACTTTACCATCAAATTAACTTTCTCTAATTTATTAACATAATTTGAAAAGACAAAAAAATATGTGGAAGAAACTATGATGATTTAGGAAATATTAAATTTCCCATCACAACTATATTGCTTAATTAATATTTATTTATTAAATACATTGGATCTTAATGGATATTACTTAAATAATATTTATTTATTAAATACATAGGATCTTAATGGATATTACTTAATTAATATTTATTTATTAAATACATTGGATAATAGAGACACTCCTTTAAGAATGCTTATATATTTCAATTCATGTAAGGATTTTGAAATCTAAAAGTTTGACTAAATTAATATTATTTACTAAATACGTTAGGTCTAAATGGCTAATAGATATACACTTTAAAAAATGTTTTCATATAGCAATTTTGTAAGGCTTTTGAAATCCAAAAGTTTAACTAAAGTTGTGTGGAATATCCTAAAAAAATAAATTTTAGAGATTTTTAACCAATTTAAATTTGTTGGAAAATCACTCATTGATTTTTTCAAAACATTGCATTGAAATTTTAATAAATTATTTATTTATGAAAAATTACGTGTTCTTTACATGTATATTTTTTTAATGATAAAATATTAATATTTTCTAAATTAAACATTTTATGGAATGACATTTACTCCTTATGTGTTTTTCTAAAATTAAAAAAGTGTCACTTTGAAATATGCGATTTCAATAGAATAATTTAAATAAATTAGTATCCTTAAAGCAGATTCAAATTTTTCTAGATTTTATTACTATTTTTTTGAGATTTCGTAGATAAGACCTTTAAATCATTACATAAAGTGTCCTTATGCTTATTTTATAATATTTTTGTGGTCACTTAAGGTCCACTTTTGACCCATGATTAGCTTGCACTTATCCATGATAATCATTAAGACTTCCATTAAATCACGTATGAATGTGAAGAGTCTTATCCCTATTATTGTGGATCAAAGAGAATCAGTACAAGACTTTGGTCTACAAAATTAATCACTCCATTGGAACAAGGATAAAAGAATGGGATGGAAATCAAAAATAAAAAAATAGAAAATCACCTGTTTTAAAACAATTGTTTACTGTATCTTTCTTGAATCTACCAAGATTCTAGTGAAGGAAGAAAATTGTTAGATAAAAATAAGGGAAACCATAAAAATTAGAAACATCCACACAATCTTAATAGGTATGTGTTTTTATGTTTGATCTAGTGTTATAATCCCATCATAAACTCACTAAAATAACATTAAAAACCCTTTGTGATTTTGGTCAGCTCTCTTAGACCCCCTTTATTTATCCTTTCACATTCAGGTGGGGTCTTTGCATCAACCTTTTGATAGAATCACTCTTGCTACTTTCCTACATCTTCCATGGTCTTCTCTAAGCTTTGTCCCCATATCTTTTGTGTGACATCATCTTCTTACGATTTTGTGTGTCCTCCTATTTTATGTATAGTGATCTCAATTTTATATCTTTCATTTATAAATTAACTTTCATTATTCCTTGTTCTTTTTTGTTCCACTTATCATTTCCAACAATTTTCATAATTCTTTACTTTGTACTTTAACCTTTTTCTTCATTTATCTAAACACCATATTTATGTCTTAATTTATTTTGTTTTATTATCTTTTCTTCTCTCTTTAACATGAATTTATTTCTTTCCAAAATTTGGTTTTAATCTCCTTTTTAACTTTACTTAATTAATGATATCTATATATTTGTAGTAGTGAGATTTATATACCCATGCTAATTCTTATTTATTTTCAGGTCTATTTTGATGGAAAGGTTTAAAATATAGCTATATATTGATAAATTATACTCTTGTACAAATTTGGATTCATTCTTTGACCTGTCATTCTTTTCCATTTGCGCTTAAATATCCATACATTTGACCATATCCTCTAAACATATCTTGTAAGGACCCGACTTATCCTAAACTGATTAATATTAAACTCTAAATTCAAAAATACTAAGGAATAAACTTTTTGATCTAACAAATGTAGGAACAGAGAATTTTTTTCTACGAAGTGCTAAATGCATGTTACAGAGATGGGACGACTTGAATTTAGTTTTCTAAAACCATAAAGTCCTATAGGATCACCAATTTTAATTCTAGTGAAGCGGAAGTACATTTCACAAGATAACCTATAAGAACAACGGATTACTGCATACCTTAAGTCATGCATTACATCCTGCATTCATTTTCGATAGCTTGCTTCTCCTCCAGCAACTATATCCTTATCATCTACACAAAATTAACTGAACAATTTTATGTTAACACAATCTCAATAATCACTACACAAAGAATTAAGATCACGATGCTAATTGTAGGACTCCCTACATCCAGGGGACCTGAGTACTGGGGGCATCCTTCGCCGTCCAGATTGTCTACATACCCTGTATCCACAAGATCAAGGCCCCCTCCTTTGGGTGTGACTAACACGGGGAATGCGAACATGTAGTTCTATTTTGCATTATGTTTGATGTAACTGTGAGCGGGTACCCAACTCTTTCTAGGATTATTCCTTGCCCCAGACAGTTCTTTATCAACTGCCACCCACTCGGTGAAATAGGGACGGAAGTTAGTTCACTACCACAAACACCTAAAGGGGTGTTTGTCAGCAAGTCCTAGTGTGGAGGAATCCCTATAAGGTGTCTACCCATGAAATCTAATTTACTCCCCCAAGCCAAATTAGGTAATTTTTGTGACTAAGTCCGTTCCTGATCCCCTAGTACATTCACCATGATCCGTGAGGGTGAGGTGAGAACATATGATAGATAGTGTTTCTAGAGCAGCCTAGTTTCCCTATCTGATATTTCACATGCCCTCCTGACCTATACTCACGTACATCAATAAACCTCATTTTCTATTAGTATTCTTGAAGTGTTTTCCAAATGAGCATCATGGTAATCATTATTTCAATAGACTCCTCTCTTTTTAGTTAATCTTCTTAATGAGATATCTGAGGAGAGTTTCCCTTCCTGCAGATTTAACTTTGACATGTTCCTTATTACTCCCTGACGATTTAGAGGGATGGTGCCTAGACGTCATTGTTGCAGCTATGTTAGGCACAAGGTACTTAGTTCAACGCGACGGCATTACCTGTAAACGTGACACAGAGGTACCGTAAAAACTGAACACTGCGATTTGGTTGAGTTTGGACATTGACTTATAAGGTTTACCTAACTAAATTGAAAGAACTTGCATAAAGAAAAGATACTAGTTTATAGGACATTATCAGAAACAACTAGCTTGAGCAAGTATCATATATAGATCAATATCAACATAATAGTACAGATACAAAACTAATAGTGTTAAGACCACTCATAAAATTAGGTTTAACTGATAACTTTGTTCTTCAAATACAATTCCAAATACAATATGAATAAATTCTGAATAATCCTTGGGAAGCAATATGACCTTTAATGAATAGATAAAATTAACAAGCTCGCTAATTCATAATTAAGATACTATCTATATAATTTTATATTATGAAAAGAGTGTTATCAACCAAGGCAGCTCAAGTAATTTTTTAGAATTCTAATCCCACATAATACTATTTATCTAGTTCTTAGGATTCTTCTAACAATTTATAGAGTAGAAACAAGATTCAACCATGCAACATCTTTGCATACATTCACAAACCAATTTACTCACTCATACTATCACATTCCTGATTATTCATACAAATAATTCACTTCAAGTTATTCCTAAACATAAACTAGAAAGGATACTTAAGCTTTCAATCTAAGATGATATGATAATTAATTGGTCTATTATTCAATCAATTTTTTTTTCTTTTAAACATGTTAAAGATGAAATGATTTTTATATGGAACCTATTTGTGAGAAAGATGCTATTAAGATTTGAATGCACCTTAGGTTCCCCTACTCATGATTATAGAAAAGGAGGTTATCCCAAATTATAGGGATATGATTAAATAGCAACATTGAAACAATAGTTTTCAAGGGTCAAGTCAAAGGGAACTTTTACATGGTATCATACTTCACCGATGCTATTTGTGTGACCATGAGATTTCCTCCTCCCCTTACAAATTAGAGACTCACTCTACAATCTCATTACACATTACTTTTAAAGAGCTCCATGACAATAATTATGATAGTGTAATTGTAGTAGCATAATAGAATTCACAAGAAACATATGGTTCTTATGCACTTGATGCTAGTAGATAACTCTTATTGCATTACAGCTTCAGTTGATTGTTGTGTGTGCAATTTATCAATCAATATATCGACTCTATCACAATTCTAGTTGTTAAAATACAGGCAATACACAAAACCCATTAAGCACATAACTATTAGGAAAAAAACATCTTTGTTTCTTATGATTGTATTACGAGATTCTAGTGATCTTGGTGTAAAAGGCGACTGTGGCAAAGTTGTTTGAACAATGATCTAACTGTATGTCCTTTGCTTTGCAGACACTTCTTGGGCCATTAATTGTGGAGGTAATCCATCAGGTACTTACGAGGGGGATGTCAATCCATTAGGCCTTGCCTCATACTATCCGAGCTCTAATGGAAAGTGGGCAGTCAGTAATACATGACATTTTATGGATGCTGAAGACCATATATGGATAGTGGCAGGCAACAACTCTCAATTTGCCAAAGGAATAAATATAGAAGTTATGGAACAGCACGTTGTGCTTCTAGCTCCTTGAGATACTATGGATTATGCCTTCAAAATGGATAATATAATGTACAACTCCACTTTGTTGAGATAGTAATAGCCAACAATACGACCTTTGCAAGTCTAGGAAGGCACGTCTTTGATGTTTACATTCAGGTATACAACAATATAATCTTTTCCTTATTGTTAAATGGGTTGAAAAAGGCTTTTAAACTTTTGAGCAAATGCAATTGGTAAGCGTGAGACCAAATTCCGTAGCCCTTGACAGTGTACTTGCAGTCTGTGCCAAAATGGTATTTTAATCAACGCATGATAGTAAGGGGGAATCGCGTTAGGTATTATAGTTAGAAACACTTGGATAGACATGTATGCAAAATGCGAAAACCTTAGACAGAACTAGTTGACAAAATCCCTCAAAGAGAGGTTGTCTCATGGCCTGCAACATTTGTAGGAGGTGCACATAATGGATTTGTTGAAAAGGAGGTTAAATACTTTTCAAAAGCTATTGGCAAACGCAATTCCATAATCTGCGACCTTTTCTAGCAGCCTCTTTGTCTGTGTCTATGTAGGAGTTTTAGAATAGGGCATGGACAAAGCATAAATGAAAGATGAATTTTAGTAGATTTAATTGCGAATGCCCCGGTACATAGGTATACAAAATATAGAGGAGTGCATAAAGCATGTGAACTGATTGACAAACTACCTCAAGGAAATGCGATGCAAATTGAATGCAAGTTCTGCACAAAATGGATTTATTGAAAAGACTTTAATGGCAGCTTCGATTGGCAGGTGTAAGTGAAATTCTACAATCTTGCCAGCATCTACCCTGTGTGTGCCAAAATGTGAGCTTTGGCATAGGGTATGGACACAAGTCACAACGTAAAAAGGAGAAAAATTTGTCATATGTTTAAGCTAATCACCAAAGCCCTCACAAATACTGATCCCATAATATGCTCTTACAAAACTTAGCAAGAAACATATCATTGTATTTTCTTTAACTTGAATTTGATTGTTACAATGGAGCTGGCTAGCACGGCTTCTACTTTTCTTCTAAAAGGGAAAAATAAAGAGAGAATCTTGAGACAAAAACTAGTAATTTATGAAGGTAAATCCATAAAAAAAAACATGAACAGACACAATAATATAAATATTGTTTCTCATTTGCTGTTGGAGGATGCTAAAGTTGCCATGAAACTTCAGTCACAAACATAAGTGAGAAACATTCTAACTGATATTAAATTTCATTGAAAATTAAATACGATCCATAATATTAAAAGATTCTATATTCACAGAAATACAAACTAAAGATTTATGAAATCGTGAAAATGATCTTTATTAGAAAATGAACTATTTGACATAAAAGAAATTATGGAGGGAAGGATTGATCGTACAGAATAAAATTATAGAAGGATTGATCTTACAAATTTGTCTAGCATTCCCAAACTAGAAATCAATGTCCCTCTTCCTCATAATTCTAGGCAATTTATAGAAAATTACAACCTTTAATGCATCCTCCACTCTTATTTTTTTAATGATAATGCATCCTCCACTTTTGTTTTTTAATGATAATGCATCCTCCACTCTTATTTTTTAATGATAATGCATCCTCCACTCTTGTTATTTTAATGATAATGTATCCTCCACTCTTTTTAGTGGATTTGCAAATCTTATCCTCCATTTTTAAAGTGAAATCCATTGTTAAATTGTTTATTATTTGTATTTTTAAATGAATATACATTTTATGTTTAGTTTTCAAAAATTGAGTTGTGACATTATTACAATAGTATTTGAATTCAAAATTCAAATGTGGGTTGTGACATCCTTCTCCCCTAAATTTATGCATCGTCCCGATGCATATTAGAAATAAGGTCAAAACATATATATAAAAGTCCATAGAAATAAGCATTGTTTACTATTAGTATGCTTGCCTACCTTCATAGTCCCTCCCACAACAAAATAGTCTATCATAGTGTATCATCTAAGTATAATTGTCTGTATCATCTAAACATCATTGAAGTTATAGTTTGTAATTAAAATTCTACTAGGTTCCAAAATGATAAAGTATCCATGTATTATCATGACATTGTGAGTTTAAGAAACATCTTTAACTTTTCAAACCTGATTGAGCATATCCTTGTAACTTGTCATCGAGTCCGAAATGTTGAATGTTCATTTGAATTTTTCTATGTCTAGAATAAACACTTGTAATTCACTTTAAAATTTCCATCATCAAAGATAAATCAAATTTCTAAGTGCGGTAAATAAAAATTTAGGTTCATAGATTCTCCCTTAGTAATCTAGATCATTATCAAAAATTTCAGTTACATTTGAAGTTTACTCCAACATGTGCTAGAATCCAAGAGTAGTGATGCACCACTGTAGATTAGAAGAATTATATTCTCTTAGTCAATCTGAGTACTTAGGAAATAGCCAATCCAGGCTAAAGTGTCCAAAATGGGAGATACTGAAATAAAGCCAACCGGCTCTTCTGTGCTTTGGGCAAACCGGTAAATGCAGTTCAGTCACACTGTTATCTTCACTTTCATCTTCTAAAGAAACTTTTGCAACATCATGAAACATCACAAGGTTTAGGCTTAGATTTCAAGTTTTCATTTTCTTTTCTGCATGCTACAAGTGACTTCTCCAACTGATTAACATGTTCTTTGAATCCTGTTACTGTTCTCCCTTTTCAATTCTTTCAAACCGTCTTCTGTTCCTCTCTCTGTTTCCAACAACTTTGTATTACACCTTTTGATTTTGCACAATTCTCCAAAATAATGGCCAAACGGCCTACACTGGTCAAACGGATCAAATCTTTATCCAATAGGAAAACACAATAGCCATACGGGCTAAATAGGAGAGGAATCATTATGCTCTGGCCAGAGACTTTTGACTCCTTCGGGATCAATCTGGATCCATGAGTCACTTCCTGGAGACCACAGTTCGCCCAAGCACTGTGCTGAGGATGTCAACCAGGCAATATAATATCGACTTGTACACACCTCAGTATTGGCAAAGCTGGTATAAGTAATCCACCCCAGGGATTCTTCTAAGTACCAGTGACTTCCATTATTCTGATATGATTCATGCTTAAGTGCACACATCAAGACTCAAGTGAAAGATAACAATTCTAGCTATCATGCATGCCTATTTATCAAAAACTCTTCCAAACTTTTCATCCATGTCTCTTTGCAACTGTCACAACAATTAGTGCCACCTTAGGGCTTATTATCTAAAAGTAGTGCTAGCATCCCAAAATTAATAGTAGCTTCCCAAAATAGGAGTCCATGAATGTCATCAATTTCTCAAAAGTCGATAGCTGTCTCTAGTACTTATCATATAATCTCACCTCCAAGGAAACCCAATATCATTGATTTCTTAGTGCCAAGTAACTAAGAAATAAATATGGTTTTCAGGGCCATCTCAAGAACCCCTCCACACGTTTTCTAATACCTTGCATTTGTTTAAGGTGTTATCCTCCAAGAGGGAAATATGCAAGAAATAGACACATAGATCTAGGGGGATGGATGGATTATGACTGTCCCATACCAGTCCCATCTGCAACCCCATCCTTGCAATAGAATTTCCCCAGGTCACCTACTCCCCCATACAACCTGCCAGGGCCCTACTTATATATGGCAGTTTTACAGAAGTCACATTACTCCACACATGCCAGCAGTTGTAAAATTAAAAATGCCTCAAATCAAGAAGGATTAAGTGAAACAAGTCAATAAGTTAAATCCTCAATTAAAATAAAACAAGCCAAGAAGAAATGAAGATCAAAGATAGAAATTATTGCAACATCCCAAGTTCAACAAGGAACAAGTCCTTGAGGCAAAAGGACCATCAAAATTTAAATAAAGAAATAAAACACTGCGGCTTAACACTTAAGTAAAATCTTTATCACAAGAATAAATAATGTAACAATCTCATAAAATTTGCACATTACAATCACCATGTAGCCTTACAACAAGACCACCTAAGGGGAGTACGGAAATTGGGTAGACTTCTATCACTCAAATAACTAAATCGTACAATGGTCTCAAACCACATAGAGAACAATGATAATCACCATGTCACGTTAAGCATTCGCCACAAAACTTGAAACAACCTTATTGTACTTCTATATCAAAAATCCAAATGAATAGTCATATGACCCCATACAACCCAGGGCATGCCATTCTAAAAAGATTACAATGTGCCACAAGAGGAATTAGCCATGGAATATGATATTCACTTCACAAGTCTTACGGTTGTCATGTTCCCAACTACTGTTGTCCCGTTACACATACCATTACTGACATCAAGCTATCCTCTTCACCTTCTAGGGAGGGTTTACTTACGACCTTATCATTTCTTATTCATGTTTCTATCCATGTTTATCATTAACTGGACGATCATTAGATCGCAAGAGGGGGAATACGATTAGTCTTATGTCTTAATTCTGACCATGCTTTAGGTTAGCGGACTGTCAGGCCTAGTGTCCAAACCAAAAGCTCTGATACCACATGTAAAAGGACCCGACTTATCCTAAACTGATTAATATTAAACTCTAAATTTAAAAATACTAAGGAATAAACTTTTTGATCTAATAAATATAGGAACTAAGAATTTTTTTGTACGAAGTGCTAAATGCATGTTACAGAGATGGGATGACTTGAATTTAGTTTTCTAAAACCATCAAGTCCTCTAGGATCACCAATTTTAATTCTAGTGAAGAGGGAGCACGTTTCACAAGATAACCTATAAGAACAACGGATCAGTGCATACCTTAAGTCATGCATTACATCTTGCATTCATTTCCGATAGCTTGCTTCTCCTCTAGCAACTATATCCTTATCATCTGCACAAAATTAACTGAACAATCTTATGTTAAAACAATCTCAGTAATCACTACACAGAGAATTAAGATCACGATGCTAATTGTAGGACTCCCTACATCCAGGGGACCTGAGTACTGGGGGCATCCTTCACCGTCCAAACTGCCTACATACCCTGTATCCATGGGATCAAGGCCCCTCCTTCAGGTGTGACTAACGCGGGGAATGCAAACATGTAGTTCTATTTTGCACTATGTCTGATGTAACTGTGAGTAGGTACCCAGCTCTTTCTAGGATTATTCCCTGCCCCAAACAATTTTTCGTTAGCTGCCACCCACTCGGTGAAACAGGGATGGAAGTTAGTTCACTACCACAAACACCTAAAGGGGTGTTTGTCAGCTAGTCCTAGTGTGGAGGAATCCCTATAATGTGTCTACCCATAAAATCTAATTTACTCCCCCAAGCCAAATTAGGTAATTTTCGTGACTAAGTCTGTTCCCGATCCCCTAGTACTTTCACCATGATCCGCGAGGGCGAGGTGAGAACATATGATAGATAGTGTTTCTGGAGCAGCCTAGTTGCCCTATCTGACATTTCACATGCCCTCCTGACCTATACTCACGTACATCAATAAACCTCATTTTCTGTTAGTATGCTTGAAGTGTTTTCCAAATGAGCATCATGGTAATCATTATTTCAATAGACTCCTCTCTTTTTAGTTAATCTTCTTAATGAGATATCCAAGGAGATTTTCCCTTCCTGCGGATTTAACTTTGACATGTTCCTTATTAATCCCTGACGATTTAGAGGGACGGTGCCCAGACGTCATTGTTACAGCTATGTTAGGCGCAAGGTACTTGGTTCAACGTGACGGCATTACCCATAATTGTGACGCAGAGGCATCGTAAAAACCAAACACTACGATTTGGTTAAGTTTGGATGTTGACTTATAAGGTTTACCTAACTAAATTGAAAGAACTTGCATAAAGAAAAGATACTAGTTTATAGGACATTATCGAGAACAACTAGCTTGAGCAAGTATCATATATAGATCAATATCAACATAATAGTACAGATACAAAACTAATAGTGTTAAGACCACTCATAAAATTAGGTTTAACTGATAACTTTGTTCTTCAAATACAATTCCAAATACAATATGAATAAATTTTGAATAATCCTTGGGAAGCAATATGACCTTTAATGAACAGATAAACTTAACAAGCTTGCTAATTCATAATTAAGATACTATCTATATAATTTTATATTATGAAAAGAGTGTTATCGACCAAGGCAGCTCAAGTAATTTTTTAGAATTCTAATCCCACATAATACTGTTTATCTAGTTCTTAGGATTCTTCTAACAATTTATAAAGTAGAAACAAGATTCAACCATGCAGCATCTTTGCATACATTCACAAACCAATTTACTCACTCATACTATCACATTCCTGATTATTCATACAAATAATTCACTTCAAGTTATTCGTAAACATAAACTAGAAAGGATACTTAAGCTTTTTTAAAAAGAAAGGGGTAAAAACTTTATTAGAAATCAGAAAAGAGTATTACAATAAAAACCAAGGGACCCAGCCCCAGAAAACAAGGCAAAAACCCCATAGCATAAAACAACATCAACTATCCCCATGTATCCTCCTATCCTCCTCTAAGAACCGGTCTAAATCCAAATGCATCTCAGGGTTAACCTGATCCCAATCCTCAACCTTCCAACCACTATCATGCTTAGAGGTCCATTTGGCCAAGGAGTCGGCAGCACGATTCCACTCCCTCGGGATGTGAACAAAGGATGCTTCCTCCATCCGAGAACTAACCTAAAGAATCCGCTGAACCACTGAAGCCAACTGCTAATTTATATCAGATATCTTTCACTTATTCAAGAGATTAATCAAAATCTGTCAATCAGCTTCACATATAACCTTTCTCCATCCCAAAGCAAGGGCCCTCTCAATAGCATGAAGAATTGCCAGGCCCTCCATGAAGTTAACAGTCTTCACCCCCTCATGTATAGAGAATAGAAAAATCACCGACCCAACTGAGTCCCTGCCAACCCCACCAATTCCAGTAGGCCCAGGATTTCCCCTAGAAGAACCATCAGTATTGATCTTTAAAAATCCATTGGGAGGAGGTAACCACCTTCCAACCTATTGAACCCTCTTTTTCCCATGCCTACAGTTCCTGGAATTGACAAAAGAAGAATGAATTTCTTGAAGACCTAGTCTGGCCACCAACTCAGCATCACCTCTCTCTAGGAGGAAAACCACATCACATTTAGCTAAAATTGACTCCTGCACCATTCCTAGCATGCGCATCCAAACTTGTCGACCCACCAACTTCTGATCACAAAAAATTTGGTGGTTCCGCTCCAGCCAAATCTGCCAAAGCAGAAAGGTAGGGCCCACGAACCAAACTTCCTGCAAAAAGGAAACCATAGAAGGAGGTCTTCCCATACTATCCCAGAATTCAACCAAAGAGCATGCATGAATATAAGGCAGCTTCCACACCTCCCACCACCAATGCCAAAGCTGCACAACAAAGGGGCACCAGAAGAACAAATGCGAAGAATCCTCTTCCGCTCCCCCACACAAAGCACAAATTGAAGGTCCTTGAAATCCCCGTTTACGAATGTTATCCCAAGTCAAGCACCTATTCCAAGCCAAAGTCCAAACAAAGTAGTTGCATTTAGGCCACGAGAGTTTATTCCACACCCTTTTCCACCAATGAACCTCTACCCCAGTTAGCTTCTGAGCCAATAACACCTGATAACCAGAAGCAACAGAGTAAACCCCCTTAGGATTATGGGTCCAAGCTAGAATATCCTCTTCTAGAAAAGAACTACAACTCCTGCTATGAAGAATCTTGTGAAGCTCAGCACTTTCTTTTGCAATTCCCAAATCTGGCCACTCTGCGGGATCCTTCCAATGAGCTACCTCCAACTGACCAAAAGAAGCAACAGACTTGAAGTCACTCACCCTAGCCCAGCCAGCCTTAAGAAATCTTTGGCACAAAGGAAGTAGGTTGGGGAACTGAGAAGTGAGTGGAGGGAATCCATCCCAAGAATCCAACTAGAAGAGAGCTTCAGTTCCCCGTCGACAAATCCAAAATAAACCTTCCTTGATAAGCTTTGCACCCTTCTGAAGAGTATTCCAAATCACTGAACCTTTCCCCTCAACAGGGTAACAAGTAAGATCTTGCCATGGAATCCCCAGGAAATACTTATGAGATAATATCTTGGCCCACGGCTGATCTTGTTCCACACACCATCTCCAAAATAGCTTAGCAGCCACAGCCACTCCGGATAACGCAGACTGTCGAAGACCAAGACCACCAAATTGCTTTGGGCTGCACACAACATCCCACCTGACCAGGCTCCACTTGGAGGATGACAAACTTCTCGCCCATAAGAACTGCCTTTCAAGAGAATCCAACTCCCTCATAAAACCCATCAGAGCCACCTGAAGCATACATCTGTAGGTAGGGAGAGCCTGCACCACCGACTTGAGAAGCTGAACCCGCCCCGCAAAAGACAACCATCTATGGGTCCAATGATTAACTTTTGCATGGAGCTTATCAATAATATTCTGCCAAGAACCCTTGGGAAGATGGCGAACAGAAATTGGGAAACCCAGATACGTCAAAGGGAGAACCCCTATATGAAACCTCAAGATATTAGCAATTCTTCTCTGAATGGGGGTCAGCGTATTGAAGAAGAATATGGAAGACTTCTCCTCATTAATCAATTGTCTTGAAGCAACAAGATATATGTCCAACACCTGCCTCAAGTTAGTAGCTTCCCTAACAGTAGCCATCCCCATCAAGGCAGTATCATCAACAAACTACAAATGAGATTGCGGAGGCAAGTCTCCACCCCATCGCCAACCCTGAATGATGCCAAGCTCCACCCTTCTTTTCAACAAATGTCTAAGGCCTTCCACAAGAAGTAGAAAAAGATACAGAGAAAGAGGATCCCCTTGGCGCAAACCCCTTGAGGCCCCAAAAAGTTTAGAATGATCTCCATTTATCAAAACTGAGAAGGAAACAGACGTGACACAGCTCATGACCCATTGAATCCACTCCTCACCAAAACCAAAAGAGACAAGGATCTTTTGCAAAAAAGACCATCTAACCCTGTCATAAGCCTTAGCCATATCCAGCTTAATGAACATAGCCTTCTCGTGGGAGTTGTCCATGGAGTGGATGGTCTCCGTAGCAATGACAACCCCATCAAGAATCTATCGACCCGCCACAAATCCACTCTGTTCCTCTGAAATCAGCACTTTAAGCCACTTCTTCAATCTCTCAGCCAATAGCTTAGAAATGATTTTATAAGCCACATTGCAAAGAGAAATAGGCCAGAATTGAGACAACCTATTAGCCCCTTCACACTTGGGTATGAGAGAAAGGAAGGTGGAATTCAGAGCACGAAGCATCTGTTTATTCCTCTGGGACTCAAGGACAACCGCCAGAAGATCCAACTTTATGATATCCCATAATTCCTAAAAAAATTCAATTGGGAAACCATCAGGATTAGGAGCTTTACCCTTCTCCATCTGAAACACAATCCCCTCCAGCTTGAATTAAGAGAGATATCTTTCATCAGATGCTCATTCGCCTCCCTGGAGACCAACTGAGGAATACAAGAAAGAACCTATGCTTCCTCAATAGAGCCCCCTCGAGAATCCTCCCTAAATAAAGTAGCAAAGTACTGAGATGCCTCAACAGAGATTTCCTGAAACGAGGCAAGATGTTCACCCCTATCATTCACCAGAATAGGAATGGAATTACCATGCCTCTTGTCCATCACAGAATTGAAGAAGAAGGCGGTGTTTTTATCACCTTCCTATAACCATTCAACCCGGGCCTTTTGCTTCCAATACATTTCTTCCCGCAATTCAAATTCCTCAACCACTTTCAAAGTCTTAGCCTCCTCCCTTAGAAGATCCTCAGAGGCCCCATTCTCACGAATCAACCACGTAATATTATTCAACTCCTCCTGGGTAGCAACCTTAGCATGAAAGATATTACCAAAACATCGCCGATTCCACCTTTTAAGCTGATATTTGACAAACTGAAGAAGCTTGGAGAATGTGTACATTGCCATACCAAAAGTTGGTCTACCAATCCACCACCACTCAGCCACATGTTCATGAAGAGTAGGATCCCGTAACCACATAAGCTGGAACTTGAATGAGGGAGAACGAGGCCCCTGAGCAGAGATAATACTAAGCTTAATAGGCCAATGATCAGAATCTCTTCAATCAAGAATTTTAGATCGAGTGGACCATAAGTCTCCAACCCAATAATAGGAAACCAAGAATCGATCTAGCCTCTCAGCAACACAACTCTCACCAATTCTCCTATTATTCCAAGTGAAGCGACCATTACTTGGCAGAACATCAATAAGATTTAATTCAGAAATGCTATCTCTGAATAACAGAGTAGAAGGCTCCAACCTAGGAATACCACCTCTTTTCTCAGACAACTCCACAATAGCATTAAAATCACCAGCCATAACCCATAGATGGTAAGGAGCTAAGCTATGAACAAAACGAAGATGGGACCATAGAAATTGTTTATCTAGAAACTCAACAGGAGCATACACATTAGAAAGGAGAATACACTCACCAGTCTCATACCAAGAGGCGACTAGGGATATAGAGGATCTAGAGGACATCCACCAGAGCGGGAAAATCTTTCGAGGGTTCCAAAAGCAAGCCACCCCTCCAGAAGCACCAAGAGCCCCCATACACTGGCATTCACCATATTTCCACAGCTTAGGAGCCATGGCCAACATATTATCTATAGATAATTTAGTCTCCTAAAGAAAAAGAACATCTGTAGAATGATTCTTAACCAAATCACAAACAACTTTTTGTCGAGGGCCACTATTCAAGCCCCTTACATTCCATGAGAGAACAATCATTTCTGGGGGCATGAAAAATGTGAATCCAGAGTCTTGACTGACCTTGATTCCACCAAAGTTTCCCCAGTTAATTTAATCTTCTCCATATCCTTTTTCCTTCCCAGCTTGAAAGTCCTGTCACCAACCCCTTTCTTCAGTTCATTTTGCTAAATACCCAAACGAGAGGAGGCCAAAGAGCTCTTCCCCACTTCCTTGCCTCCTTTCAGGGGCAATGGGGAACCACCTCCACCACTCTTCGAAGCTCCAATAGAAGATTCTTGTTTAGTCTGGACAATCAATTGTTGATCCGTATCCATCTGTCCAACCCCAATCTCTTGCACAACCTGTATGGCCTCCAATGGTGGCCCATCCTGTCTTGTACCCAAAGTTCCCTGATCCAAGTTCAGCAGTCCCGGATTCACTTCCTCCTGGCTAAGATCATCCAGTACCTCAAACCTATTAAAAGTTTCATCATCCTGCCTCTCCCTCAAGGTCCGCTTCTGGCCCCGATTCCTATTGCAAGCCTTGATAGGGACATAACCATCATCTCCATTACCATTACCTAGAATAGGCTCCTTACCATTATCCGCCCTAGGTGGATTACGAGAAGGCTGAGAAGGTTGGGGTACCACAGGCTTAGCCCTAGGGCACCTACGTTGCAAGTGACCATATTCATGACAAAGACGACACTGAAAAGGTAGGGTTTCATAATCTAGCTGTTGCACCCAAGTATATGATCCAGCACTCACTTCAACAGAATCTGGCAGTGGCTTGCTTAAATCAATTTCTACACAGATACAAGCAAAAGTCATTACCTTTTTATACTATGTCTATTGTGAAGACCCAACAAGTTTACCGAGCATTGAAGTCACCAAATGCAACACGTCGTCTCGCCAACACTCAACTGGAAACCATGGCAACCGAACCCAAACTGGGATCCGACTCAGTATTGCCTCAGTCGGGTTGAAGCCAGCATGCCATGGCTTGATAAACAAACCTACTTGGTTATAAAAATAGGGGCCACCCTCGAAGACCTTATTCCGATCTGCCATGCAATCAAAAGAGACCATAAAATAGTTGTTCGCAAGGAGCCTAATCACCATCTCCCCCTCCGGCATCCAAGTTCGCTGAGCCCAGGATTCCAAAAATTGTAGAGAGACTCTCAAACCCATGAACTTGCAGTAAAAAGAGTGCCTTGAATAGTATTCAATATCATTTGCAAGCATTTCCATCGGGATAATCAACTTCAGTCGCTCTTTGCATCTTTCCAAACACCCATTAATCTTCGTTATTCGGGAACCACTAACCGATCCTAGATCATTCATCTCCATCTCTGAAGAAAATAGCGTATTATCAAAAACATTCACTCCATGCGCCGAAGGCTTCAAACCAAATGCTGATCAGAAGTCCAATTTGGGGCTAGCCCCAGATGTTGCCCCACCCTGCATAGCAAAAAACAAGATCCCCAGCAGGCATGCAAACCCCCAGGGCACTTTTGTAAGAAATGGAAAAAAGAAAAGACCCCAAGGGAAGGATCAAAACCCTTCCACCCACAAGCCACCCAAACGGTAGCAAGAAGGCCTCCAGAAAAGAAAAAACCCCACCACTACAACCCCGATAGCTTCAAAAAACCCCCCCACAACGCAGAAGCGAGCAACACATAGAGAACGAGCTAGGGCACGGTCACCCTAGCTCAGCTTGTAGAGCACGCGAACGCCATCCTCAATTATTTCATACTTAAGCTTTCAATCTAAGATGATATGATAATTAATTGGTCTATTATTCAATCAATTTTTTTTTCTTTTAAACATGTTAAAGATGAAATGATTTTTATATGGAACCTATTTGTGAGAAAGATGCTATTAAGATTTGAATGCACCTTAGGTTCCGCTACTCATGATTATAGAAAAGGAGGTTATCCCAAATTATAGGGATATGATTAAATAGCAACATTGAAACAATAGTTTTCAAGGGTCAAGTCAAAGGGAACTTTTACATGGTATCATACTTCACCGATGCTATTTGTGTGACCATGAGATTTCCTCCTCCCCTTACAAATTAGAGACTCACTCTACAATCTCATTACACATTACTTTTAAAGAGCTCCATGATAATAATTATGATAGTGTAATTGTAGTAGCATAATAGAATTCACAAGAAACATATGGTTCTTATGCACTTGATGCTAGTAGATAACTCTTATTGCATTACGGCTTCAGTTGATTGTTGTGTGTGCAATTTATCAATCAATATATCGACTCTATCACAATTTTAGTTGTTAAAATACATGCAATACACAAAACCCATTAAGCACATAACTATTAGGAAAAAAACATCTTTGTTTCTTACGACTGTATTACCAGATTCTAGTGATCTTGGTGTAAAAGGCGACTGTGGCAAAGTTGTTTGAACAATGATCTAACTATATGTCCTTTGCTTTGTAGACACTTCTTTGGCCATTAATTGTGGAGGTAATCCATTGGGTACTTACGAGGGGGATGTCAATCCATTAGGCCCTGCCTCATACTATCTGAGCTCTAATGGGAAGTGGGTAGTTAGTAATACGGGACATTTTATGGATGTTGAAGACCATATATGGATAGTGGCAGGCAACAACTCTCAATTTGCCAAAGGAATAAATACAGAAGTTTATGGAACAGCACGTTGTGCTTCTAGCTCCTTGAGATACTATGGATTATGCCTTCAAAATGGACAATATAATGTACAACTCCACTTTGTTGAGATAGTAATAGCCAACGATACGACCTTTGCAAGTTTAGGAAGGCACGTCTTTGATGTTTACATTCAGGTATATAACAATATAATCTTTTCCTTATTGTTAAATGGGTTGAAAAAGGCTTTTAAACTTTGAGCAAATGCAATTGGTAAGCGTGAGACCAAATTCCATAGCCCTTGATAGTGTACTTGCAATCTATGCCAAAATGGTATTTTAATCAACGCATGATAGTAAGGGGGAATCGCGTCAAGTATTACAGTTAGAAACACTTGGATAGACATGTATGCAAATTGCGAAAACCTTAGACAGGGCACACGAACTGTTTGACAAAATCCCTCAAAGAGAGGTTGTCTCATGGCCTGCAACGTATGTAGGATGTGCACATAATGGATTTGTTGAAAAGGAGGTTAAATACTTTTCAAAAGCTATTGGCAAACGTAATTCTTAAATCTGCGACCTTTTCTAGCAACCTCTTTATCTATGCCTATGTGTGAGTTTTAGAACAGGGCATGGACAGAGCATAAAGGAAAGATGAATTTTAGTAGATTTAGTTGCGAATGCCCCAGTACACAAGTATACAAAATATAGAGGAGTGCATAAAGCATGTGAACTGATTGACAAACTACCTCAAGGAAATGCAATGCAAATTGAATGCAAGTTCTGCACAAAATGGATTTATTGAAAAGACTTTAATGGCAGCTTCGATTGGAAGGCGTAAGTGAAATTCTACAATCTTGCCAGCATCTGTCCTGTGTGTGCCAAAATGTGAGCTTTGGCATAGGGTATGGACACATGTTACAACGTAAAAAGGAGAAAAAATTGTCATAAGTTTAAGCTAATCACCAAAGCCCTCACAAATACTGATCCCATAATATGCTCTTACAAAACTTAGCAAGAAACATATCATTGTATTTTCTTTAACTTGAATTTGATTGTTACAATGAGCTAGCTAGCACGGCTTCTACTTTTCTTCTAAAAGGGAAAAACAAAGAGAGAATCTTGAGACAAAAACTAGTATTTTATGAAGGTAAATCCATAAAAAAAAACATGAACAGAAACACAATAATAAAAATATTGTTTCTCATTTGCTGTTGGAGGATGCTAAAGTTGCCATGAAACTTCAGTCACAAACATAAGTGAGAAACATTCTAACTGATATTAAATTTCATTGAAAATTAAATATGATCCATAATATTAAAAGATTCTATATTCACAGAAATACAAACTAAAGATTTATGAAATCATGAAAATGATCTTTATCAGAAAATGAACTATTTGACATAAAAGAAATTATGGAGGGAAGGATTGATCGTACAGAATAAAATTATAGAAGGATTGATCTTACAAATTTCTCCAGCATTCCCAAACCAGAAATCAGTGTCCCTCTTCCTCATAATTCTAGGCAATTTATAGAAAATTACAACCTTTAATGCATCCTCCACTCTTTTTTTTTGAATGATAATGCATCCTCCACTCTTGTTTTTTAATGATAATGCATCCTCCACTCTTGTTTTTTAATGATAATGCATCCTCCACTCTTGTTATTTTAATGATAATGCATCCTCCACTCTTTTTAGTGGATTTGCAAATCTTATCCTCCATTTTTAAAGTGAAATCCATTGTTAAATTGTTTATTATTTGTATTTTTAAATGAATATACATTTTATGTTTAGTTTTCAAAAATTGAGTTGTGACATTATTACAATAGTATTTGAATTCAAAATTCAAATGTGGGTTGTGACATATCTACACATATTCCTACACATTAGCCATCTATTATTCCTATTCTTACACCCATCCCCATACATATTTATCCATCTCAATATTAGTACCTTCATATCTTAGGTCAATCTTACAACATGTAGGATAAATCCCACATCAGAAAGTACTAACACAAAATTCAAAAATTCAAAATTCAAAATTCAAAATTTGAATTTTTAAAAATTCCATCATAGTATGAGTTGACTTGGTACACATTTGTATGATCAATTTTTATTTCTTACTATTTAAAGGAAATACATGTGCATCATTTACATCCAAGAACATCCAAGTATTATCTAATTATCATTCACATATCATTCTAAGTATATTTCAAATAGAGCTACTAAAAAGAACCTAATTCTACACCATCATTATTTGAAATTTACATGGTTGAAGAGTAATATGTAGTGCATTTTCTACATACACTCCCTTTGAGTAATCCATTCTAATATAGATGGATTCCTTGGGTCCTTTTCCAATAGATTTCTTTAAACTCTAGATCCCTCCAAAGTCTACAAAGTTCCACTTCTTCAAGTCCCAAATAATTCCCTATGATCCACATGACTTAGTGTCTGAGCAATAAACATCATGGTTCCCATGTAAGTTTTCTTTTGGGTTTTAGTGTCTTGGTGACATTTATTGACAAGGATGGGCATGAATTAGAGATTCTATGCCTATGTCCTTGAAATGTTGTATTTATACTCTTGTGTTAGGGAAAAAAGGAGAACTCAAGTGAATGCGGTAGGATACATAAGGTTGTAGTAGGAAATAAAATATGTAGATAATAAAATCAAATAGTTAAAAACTATGACATTCCCCATAACACATCATAATAAAGTTCCAATAATCTATGGTGTCTTTTATATATAACAATAGATCACATTCAAATACATTCATTCATTGTTCTCTCTTATAATCATACTCATGTATTGATCTATAGCCTATCTTATACTTATTACATTCTCTATTTTAAACTATACATGGTACATCTTCCTTATTTTGTTCCTTATTCTTCTTTTCTTACTCCCTATCTATATCTCTCTATTTTTTTCCTTCTATCTTTCTTGCATCTTTACTTATACCCAAGTATAAGCGAAGGGTGTGTCTCCTTGTGTTGCTTGTGTCTTTTGGCTTATTTGTTGGCACATTCCTCTATAAAGGGCAATTATTTCTCTAGTGTCGAATCTATCCTACTAAAATTACCACCCCTTTAAAATGGTGTCTTGTCCTTAAGACATCTTGGCTCTATCCTGCTAAAGTTAACAAAATTTCATTCTGCAAAATTGTTGAAGATTGTTGTACTTCAAGGAAAAATATTCTTGTATATCCCCTAAAGTTGAGTGCAAATATTTTTCCATTGGATGTTTCCTTGTTGTAGGATGATTATCTATTCATTGATATTGAGTAATGTTTGTTCTCCGTCTTCTATTGTCTTTGGTATCTATATTTGCATTGTAATCTTAATTGCTTCTACTAGTAGGGCTATTACATGAGAAAGGTGGAGGCTGACTACTTCTCTTAGTTGTTTTATTTGAGCTCTAAGTGCTTCCCTTTGGTCCTAGACCTATTGGTACTGATTATGGAGAGTTTCAATGAATGCTCTCTTTATTCCATCTTGATCTTGTTAAACATCATATGTTGATGCCTACTGTATACTTTAATTTTTAATCTTCTCAAGATATGCTTTCAATTCTTTTGTTGTGGTGGGAGTTGATGCCTAAGGTTTCTTTAGAGGTGGTTGTTCTGAAGGTACTTCTTTCTCTTCTTCTTGTAACTCCATATTTATAGTGTCTACTGTTGTTTCTAAGATATATTTTCTTTTTGCTTGTTGTTTCTTTCTACCCCTTGATGACTCTCCATTCTTCTTCTCATTGCTCATCTATAGTAGGGCTTCTTTGGCTTCTCCCTCCAGTGATTTTATTGTTTCTACTTGTGTTTTCTATGATGAAATACTTAGTCTTCTCCTTGTAGTTATCTATGGTGATCTCTTTTCTAATCCATCTTTCCCCAAATACTTGTTTGTTTATGAATCTTTTATTTCAAACCCACACATAATTATATAAATTTTTTCTAGATGATTCAATTATAGAAAATTTTAGCATAAGTCAAATATCATTTGAAAAATGTAAACCTTAGTATGTGAAAATTAATAAAAAAATGACCCTCTTGTTGCTACAAAACTCATGTACAATTCCATTATTATTATGAGGTTTTTTGATATATATTTGTTGTGTTTTATATACTAAACAAATTGTGCAAGAATGTAGTATTAATATGCCACCTAGAACAATTAAGGAGTTTATAACAAGTTTATTTTGTGAAACACCTGATGGACAATTATTTTATTCAAAAGTCTATATTTGTAGACAATACAATAAATGTGGTAATGTTTCATTATTGGGAGAATGTATGCATGAAAGTAATTCACATGATTTTGGATAACAATTAGTGGATATGAAGAGGTTCAACAATGTTCAATATCCATTAAAGGATGGAAAAATTGGAAAGCATTGTGAGTTAGTCACAAAGAAAAGTAGTGTGCACGTATTCATCATAGAGTTAAAGGATAAGATTGTGTACAAATATGTGAAACACTCTCAATATGCTTGGTGGCTTGATGAATAATTTTGCATATGTAAGAACATAATTTCAATTGAAACTATACTTTTATTGGTTGAATTTATAGAAAACTAGACTCTTTCTTCACAAGGGGTGATTTAGTCTCAATATTATAATTTAGTACATCTGACTATTTTTGTTCATATTATATACAAACATGAAAATTATAGTACAAAAGATGACAAATAAAGTTTTGAGGGAGTATCATTTCAATTTGAGTTATAATTGGTTATATTCATCAAAGTTTGTGTAGTAGTGTTTCAAAATATCTTATGACAATTTAAAGGAAAGAGAAATCTAGATGGCACAACATCTCGTATGGTTAGACAATTGTATAGGACAATTCAAAAAATGCTTGAATATTTTATTGGCTATGTAGAGCCCATAAAGAAAACAATATCCAATGTATGTGGAGTTTATTTGACATTGGGCATCATAAAGGAGAGCATGATGGAGATGGAACATGTTTGAAAATAGCTCTTGCTAGGGAGCAACCAAAATTTTTGGATGCAACAAAATTTAAAGATGCACCTACAATTGTGGATTGGTGTAAAGTAAAATTGTCTACAGGATCAAGTGAAAACCTTAAAGTTTGATGGTTCTCTTGGTTAGTTGTTCAAAAAAGAAAACATTACTCCCCAATATGATTGTGAGATAATTAATGGATCAACAAAATGGAATTATTTAAGATTTCAAATGCAATCACATGGACTATATGGACAAGGGAACTTTCTTGTTTTTGTTAGTTATGTATTAGAGGTGAGTAGGAAGAATGTGAAAATATATAATGGGTTAAAGAATAGAAACATAGATTCCTAACACCTATACAAACACATGATAAACATGAGACAACATTTGAAGAGGATAATCAATTGTTTGCATCAAATGACTATGATCATACATCAGACTTGTACAAGAAGGTCAATTAGTGAGATATCAAGGGAAACCTATTACAAGAGAGTTATGGACACTTTTAATGGAAGAGAATGAGAATAATAGATGTGTTACAAAAAGAGAGGATGTAAATGGTACAATGGAATAAATATTCTAAATGATTTGTAGGTATGTAGAAATTTCTAAACTTTTAATCTTTATTTTTGACTAATGTATAGTTGTATATTTTACCTGATAGTTAATTGATTTACTATAATTCCCTAAGAAAGTTAGTAAATTAAGTGATTGCATGTCTCCTTAAGCTATCCTTTTAACTTCCCTTAAACCATCTTCTAGCTATGTTCCATAATTTAAGTATGGTTTAGTTTAATAAAATTGGAATTTGGTCTAGTAAATTTAGGATTAATTAGATTTATAGTTAATTGATTTACTAGCACGCCCTTAGTAAATTAGTAATTGATTACATGTCCCTTAATCCATCATTTTAACTCTCCTTAATTCATCCCTTAACTTCATTCCAAAAATTAGGTAAGTTTAATTTAATTTAATAACTTTGGGATTTAGTTTAGTAACTTGTTTAGGATTAAGTAAATTTATAATGGATTGATAATTACTACAATGCCCTTAAGACAATTAGTAATTGGTTTAATGTCCCCTTAAGCCAGCCCCTTAACTATCAAACATGTTACAATAGAATACTTTACTCTTTCTTTTGTAGATAAATATTTCTTTTTTGGTTTTATGCTTCCATGTTCATTATACTTTTTATCATTTTTATTTGAGGTCTTCTACATAACTAGTTGGCATGATTGTCACTACTTGTGCATTCAACATGTGACAACATATTGGATTTTTCTAATCTAGGCATCACTTGAATGTAAGGAAATTTCTATTGTAATTTTCCAACTTGATTTATTGCAATTTTCTCACCTAACTTACAGTTAGGACTCATGTATTTATAGTTAATTTATTTACTTGTTCATTGTATGCATATTTTTTAGGTATTTATTTCATGTTTTGGCTTTATGCTCCCATGTTCATTATTATTTTTTATCATTTTTATTTCAGGTCTCCTACAATTGGATGGCATGATTGTCACTACTTATACATTCTGCATATCATTAGGGGAAATCTACATATAAAATGGGCCTCCTAAGGATGGCATCATCAAAATAATGAACTAATAAAAATAACTAAAAGATGACAACAACTGTTATGGTGACATCATCTAAAATAAAAATATAATCATTTATTTTATTACATTAAACTTTCTAAAATCCTATAAATTAACTCACTAAAGTTAATTTGACTCTACATATTTTACTCCATCTCAATATTTTTCTATTTTTTTATTTTTTAGATTTATTAAATTTTTGAGTTATATTATAGAAATTATTGTCCTTTCTAAAAAAATAAATCTAAAAAATATTTCACCAAATCTTTTTTCCCATCAAAATATATAAACATTAAAAATTATAATTTTTTTAAAAAGTTATAACATATACTTTTATATGTGTATATACTAATATATAAAAATTAAAGAATTACAATTGCATATAAAATTAAATCAAGAAGCTCCAACTATTTTTTTTAATTTTTAATTTTTAATATGCACCTACGCTTTAAATTGTTAAAAAAAATATTAATATTAATATATTATATAACATATATTATTTACATTATTGTGCTTTCTAAAACATAAATCTAAAAAATATTTCACCAAATCTTTTTTCCATCAAAATATATAAACATTAAAAATTATATATTTTTAAATTATAATTAATATATATATTTATATGTGTATATACTACTAGCAATTGCACCTTAGTGTGCAATGGGTACTCCAAATAGTTATGGGAGTTCAATTATTGTGTCTTAAGTGAACGATGATTGCATTCCATTGGACCATGTTTCTTGAAATTGATATTTTTATTCGTTTTGTGCTTACAATGGTTAATGCATGAGGTCAATTAAAAAAGATTCTTTTTTTGTTTCTAAATATATTCATTTAAAAATCCTTTTAGTAGTCATAAAAAAACAAACCAATAAATATTAAGTTGTCAATAACAACAATATTTTCGAATCAAAGTAGTGAAATAAAATCTAGAATAATGAATATGAAATGGATTTTTAGGAACATTTGTGAGTTTGAAATAATGAACACATTAAGGAATACAAAGATAAGGATATTAGTTGGGGTTTAAGAAAACATTTGTTTGGGCTTCCCTTAGCTTTTAAATTTATGTGTTATATTATGAATGTTTTTTTGTGAGCTTGTTAGGTTTTATTTGTATATTACTACACTAAACTAATATATCTTTCTTCATTTGGGTGGCATGTTTTCAATTATTGGTCACTATATGGCACATGCATCCATTGATGTTGTTGTGGTAATAATTGCTTATAATGATCAAGGCTCCCTCAAGTGGTTGCAAATTTGTCTTGCAGATGTTCCATGAGATAATGAACCTTTCTCTAACAATTATTTTCTTGATGTATTAGAAATCCCTGAATCTGAGAATATTTGTACTTAGTTTGAATAGTACACAAGCTTATTGGAAGGAAATTACATGAATACAAAGGAATAAATCAAAACATAGTTCTCCTTTGAGGAAGACAAATTATCAAAAAACCACAAAAATGGTGCCTTTTATTAACATTTCCATTTTCACTTTTATTTTAAACATTTTTTCTATCTCTCTCTACATCTCTATATTTTATCTTTATCTATCGTTTGCTCTATCTCTCTTCCTCTCTTTTTATAAATTCCCTACTCTATTATTCTTCTCTTTGTGTGTGTGTATAACTCCATGTGAAATTAGCATTTATAGGTCTTAAAGGTGAGTTATTGGGTACTTAAGAAAATGAGGTGTTGATATGAGCCCCACACCCCATGGACATTGGAGAAACAACTAATAAAAGGTAGTCTCTCTTTTATCTCTCTCTTTCCCTTTATATATCATATCTCTATCTCTATCTCTCTCTCTCTCTATTTATCTTTCTCACTATATCTCTATCTCTCCCTCTATATCTTTCTCCATCCTTCCCTCTACCTCTCTATCAATGTCTAATAGAAAGTCTCTCTCTCTCTCTCTCTATATATATATATATATATATATATATATACTCTTTCTGTATCCCTCCCTCCCTCCCTTTCTTTTTTTCTCTTCCTCTATCTCTCTTTCTTTAGCTCCCCATTGAGAAATGGTTGATAGAAAGTCAACATCTCTTTTATCTATTTTTTTACCTCTATTTCTCTTCTCTCTCTCTAAAGCATGCCCTATTTCCCTCTCTCTCTCTCTCTCTCTCTCTCTCTCTCTCTCTCTCTCTCTCTCTCTCTCTCTCCTCTCTCTCTCTCTCTCTCTCTCTCATCTCTCTCTCTCTCTCTCTCTCTTCTCTCTCTCTCTCTCTCTCTCTCTCTCTCTCTCTCTCTCTCTCTCTTTATATATATCTTTCTCTCTTTCTGTATCCATATATCTCTCTCTCTCTAATTATATTATATTTTGCAATTATGTGTGGTAGCCAATAACAGATGGCCTGGACCTTCCAAATGATTGGAAAAACTCTATGGTCATGATCCACCACCTCCTCTATTGATTTTATAACTCTTGATACATAACATGATTGTATTATTTAATTTGTTTAAGGTTTTATCTTTAAACCTTTCAAAGTGTGATCCCATTCCACCTGTAAATTTTTTGAATTAATATAATATACCTTTTTTTATAAAATAATATTATAACAGACAAAATAAATAAATAAATAAATAAATATAACGAGTTTGAACAAAGAAAATTAATAGCTGATCAATATAACCTCTCTCTTGTTTCTATGACAAATATTTCACTGTTATTTGCGTAAAGGCAGACAAAGAGATGATTGAACATATAATAGAAATAGGGGAGAGAGAGAACATGTTGTAGAGGACCATTCAAGAACAAGGAAGAGGTCAGATAATCAAAGTGACCCGCAAGATTCAAGAGCGACATGATGCAGTAAAAGATAGAAAATAACTTGCTGGAACTACACTGGTTGTTTCTTGACATGTTTGTTATTGTACAATCTCAGGGAGAATAATTCAACAACATAGAATGGGCACCACATCTTCATTTGTTCAAAGAGGGATAATGAAGCTCACAGGAGCAAAAAAAACTTCAAAAGAACACTTGAAAGTGGACTTGCATAGCCATAATCATACTTATTATTATACTTTCTCATTGTCGTGCTTTCAATACTGCTTAAAAAATAACTACACCCCATTCACACTTAGAAGCCTATAATTCAGCCTATGTGTTTGAAAGATGTGATCTTGATTCCTAATTTTGTCATTATTTAATTCACTGCAATATTTGATGCCCTTTAAACTACTTTTTTCATTATAGATTGGTGGAACAACATATGAGGTTTGATGAGCTTTTTTCTTTGTAGTGCTCAATACAAGAGATACCGGATGTAATATATTCATGATTTTGATTTTATTTGTGTATAAATAAAAATAAGTATTATCAATATTTATAAATAAAGCTATGTAATTATTGCATTAAATTATTATACGTAAATTTATATTACTATTTATTTATCACATTTGTAAGAGCAATGGTTTTATTGGATCTATATCCTCCCATCATAGAAGAAACACATACCACTAGAATAAGTCTTTATTGGGATGGATGCATCGTTGTAGTGCTATTCTAACAGGGATTGCAGCAGATGCATTGTAGAAGTAAATTACATTTTCTGTCACCAGCATGATCTTCCTCTCTACAAGTTCTCTTGCAGGCAATAGGCAAGAGGCACGGCCTGCTGAATGCATTGCTCAGAGCTCTGCAATCCTTAGTGGACAATATATTAGAAATCAATGAGTATTTTAGAATTTAAAAAAAAATCAATGACAAACAATATATTTTTAATTGTATTAAATAAAACCCATCTCCTAAGATAGGAAATATTGATTAAAGATAAAAAGAATGCATATTAGCACAAGCAAAAGGTGTTGTGAACAATAAAAGCACCAAATACATATATGTCCTTCGCCATGTAATCAACTACAAATGTCCAGAGGTAATGTATTCTACATGATAAAAAGATTTACTAACAGTACTACTTATAGCTAAGACATGATGTCTTAATAGCAATTCTCCTTTGTGTGTACTGCGTAATTTTATTTTATTTATTGTTATTATTACTTTTATATTGCTGCTTACATTACACTTGTATCAATACATCAGATTCAAAGTCAATCTGGAAATTATCTCTGGTCAAACTCCTCAGTGTGTTGTTTTCCTATTCTGAGTTGTAGATTACTTATCTGAAGTTCAGAGTGTTAAACAATAAATAGCAGAAAAAGAAAACAAAGATTTAGAAAACAAGAACACAACAGAACACAAATTTATAGTGGTTCATCATAAAGACTATGTCCACTCTCAAGAAGGGCAATATTATTATTCACTATCTCAAATACGATTTGATTACAATACACAATAGCATGCTTTATATAAGCAAGCATTCCAAAATGTGAAGAGCCAAGAGTCATTGGAGGGAAACACCAAATGACTATTGGGTTTCACATTCAACACAAAGTGCCTTCATTTTACATCCCTCATTGCATATGAAAGAAACTTTGCTACAATTATCAAAATTCAAATGCAAAAACAATTTATCCTACTTCAGCCAAAACAATTTAAGCTTTTAAAAAAAATGTGTTTGTCACAGAAGTTCAAACTTGTCAACTACTGCTTTGAATTCAAATATATCCAAGTCCCTGGACTCCAATTTTTCAATCTGTGTAACCACTAAATAATGTACTTCCATCTGCACTCTAGCTCAAACTTGTGCAATAAGGACTTTGGGACTTCTTGGTGGGAATGAAATCAGGTTTAAGATCAGCAATAAATCTCTTTCTCTCGAGATCCCAAATCTTGATGTACTACTACATCGTAGTGCAGAGCCAATACATGTTTGGGCTGAAGCAGAGAGCATGGATGATATTCGTGGCATTGAGTGAATAGAGGCACTAGCCGTTGGCGAGGTCCCAAAGCATGGTGACCCCGTCCTTGTCGCTGCTGGTGTAGAGAAAGCCTTCAGGTAAGATAGTGATGGTGTTGACATAGCCACTATGGCCTACAAGTGTGTTCTTAAGTGAACTAATATGGTGATTCTAAATAATATGAAATGATTTGAAGTGTTAATCTGATGGTCTCCAAGATTCCCCTATTACATGGAAAAGTTAGCTGGTCTATTTCAGTCAAGGGAAAGCTTTGGGTGTAAATATGAACTAGCAGTTGCATGGAGTTTTTGTGACTGATAGGCTATTAGTAATGGAAGCAATAAATTGTGGAATAAAATATAGAAATAAAAATTCATACTTATATTCCAAGATGAGACAATGACAATGGTGTTTTGTTTTTTGCAATGTATAATAAGATTTTTTAATTTACATTTAAAATATATAGTATTTACAGTAAATGTTCCTTGTATAAATAGGAGTAATACAAGGTTTATAGAATTAGGGTTTTCATCACTAACATAGGCATTCACTTGTATTATAGTATTTAGGGTAGTATCAAATGCATGTGTATTGAATGATTAAAACATTAGTATGATATTGTAGATAATTACATAAGTAGAGATATTTTCATTTTTTTTAATGCAATAAAAGTCATTTGAATTTCTCATGAGTTCTCCATGGTGGTGTGACAAAGTATGCAGATTATATTAGTAAAATAAACATAATGCTTGGTGTTAGTAACCACATCAAGCATAGAAGGATGCAAAGAATATGGATCATTCAATTTTTTTCCTCAAAAAGACATTTTTAATATTACCAATTGCTTAATGCTAACATTACATATTGACCATCTTACAATACTAAATATTATAGCTAATACAATCTCCTAGAGCTCATCTTAAGCCAAGCAGTTGTAATTGCATAAATAATAATAAATAAGAGATCGACAACACAATCACTCAAATATATACTACACAAGAATAAATACAATTATATTAGAGACTATATATTATATATAAAATAAATATAATTAAGTTATAAATACTAAATATTAACAATATTAATTATGACATTTAAATAACCAAATTTTGACATAATTGTTGGTTTTGAATCACTATGGTTTCTTAGTATTTATGTGTTTCTTTTGTTTAATTTTTTTTTACTATTATTCTTTTGTACCTATAACTTTAAGAGAAGGGAATTTGTACATTTGCTTTGGATTTATATGTTTTGGAGTATATTCTTAGCCCCATTTTTGTCAAAGAGTGGAAAATATTATTGAAACTTTAATTATATAGTGAAATCATTATTCTTCTCTAAATAGTGTCATTTTGAAAAGTGTCAGGAAGGTGGAGACCACATTGCATTATATGGTTGACCATACATGTTTTCTACTGTATTTGTCTAGTTGCCTCCATTGTTTTGAGAGTGTCTTAAAATGTTTAATTGATAGCCTCTAAGTAATTTTAGCGTGTAGGAAAAACATTTATGCAAACAATATTGACTCATTTTTATTCTAAATGATGAAATGCATCCAATTAGTTAGCATGACTAATCTCTTTCTCTATTCCTCTCTACAAGCTCCTTCCCCTCTCTCTCCTGCTCCCCTTGTCTCTATGTGTGTGTATTCATCCATCTCTGTCTATCCCCTTCTCTCTTCTTCTACCTCTCTTTCTCTCTTCCTCTCTCTTTCATTCTCTTTATCTCTCTCCACTTCTCTATTCCTCTCTCTCTCTCTCTATGTATCCCTTTATTCCTTTATCTCTTTGTCTCTCCCCTTCTCTCTTCCTTTACCTCTCTTTCTCTCTTCCTCTTTCTTTCATTCTCTCTATCTTTGTCTCTCTTCCTCTATCCTCCTCCATGTCTTTATCTCACTTGTAATGCCCCTCATTTTGGTTTGAGACAGTTGATAGTTTTCTATTGTTTTAGATAGTGTTGAGATAGTTTTATATTGCACTTTGGCAGTTTTGAGACATTTGAGTTATTAGACTTATGGTTTATGCTTATTATGATCATGATGGACTATGTTTGAATGTAGTTTTGACATGTGTTATGAGTTTATGATGACATTATTGTTATTTCAGTTATGATGTGATTGACATGATCAGTAATGGTTTGATATTATCATTTTTTATGTGATTTTTTGTTATCTAATTGTTAAATAGAAATGTTTATAATTATTGTCTTGTTTCAGAGTAGGGACGGTGTAGTACTACTCATTTCGAGCACCCTACTACATTGTGATTCTCTGAATCTGTGTGTGTTTGATATATATGCATTTATTCGTATACAACCTATCATTTTGATGCAGGTTGTAGGTACCAGGCATTGACTCCACCTGACTTAGCAGGTCTGAGCATGCCCTTGCACCAATGGATAACATTGACGGGAGATAACATGAGGTTTCCCCTAGGCCAGTTTCAGTCTTTAGTTTGTTGTGATGCCCCGTCATGCAACCCTAGAGTGTTAGACCACAAGAGACAAAAAATACAGAAATATATAGGGTACAAAACTACATCAGTTAGAATAATAACCATACAAGTGCTATGTAACACCATGTAATATAAGAATAATACTTTATACATTTGCAGAGATAAATGATTACAAGATTCCATACAAGGTTACAAGGCCGATTACATCGGTAACAAATGATACAATTGTGAATGATTACATCAACTTAGAAAGTGTAAACAAAACTGGAACTGGAACACTTCTGCACTAGAGTCGAACTGAATCTCCAAGAAGACCAATGGATAGCTCTGCCACCCAACCATGTGGAACCTTGAGGTCCACCCCTCCGAGCTAGGAGATAACATCGAGGCTCCACCAAGCCAAAGTGATAATAATGAATACAACAACAAGATAGAGACTCCATGTAGGCAAATAGTATAACAAGGCTACTCAGACAAGACAGTACTTGCCAAAACAAGACAATCAATCATCAAAATAGGATCAAACATCAAGACAAGTCTGCAATCCAGAGGTAACAATAAAAGATAAATCAAGAAGTAACTACATTGTAGTAGGGAGAGTGTCATTGCATGGTCCTATCATGGGTTTTCCAGGCTATCTCTCACTAGAAGCTGGCCCCCATCTATGGTTTTCCTAGTGACCTCTCTATAGGCACCGGCCCCATAGGCTGACACATGCGGAGTCAACACTTCCTCTCATGCAGACGAGGAAGTCGACCTTGCCAACCAGGCCTTCTTATCCCATCCTTAGCCTGTGAAAGCACTCAAGGCATGGGAGAGGCATCATACTTATCTTGTTATATGGATTACTACCCAACCCACCTAAATCAATTATTTAGTTATCACTTGCTTACCACTTCCATGGGGTTTTCCAGGAAGCCACTTTGGGCACCAGCCCCACCATGGAAGCCACTCCCCCACATACAACTAGCACTCCTAATTAGTATCCAAAACAAAACATACAAGAGCAAAGGAACTGATAACATTTGAATTTTACAATCCAACACTTCTAATTCCCATTTCAGCAATTTAACTTTTTCCTTACCCAGAAAACCACTCAAATCAAGGATCATCAGGACAAAATGACAACAATATTGATTGAAGACCCAAAAGGTCTAACCTCTGGAGTTGGTAATTGCACACAAGGCCACTTATATAAATCTGTCTCACAACATAAAACGAGGATAAAGATGATTTATGACATATCTTATAACAATATGACTCAAGACAAAAATAACACAATAACCCGGTTGTATCAATGCAAAATCTGATACAAATTAAATAAGAAATTACGACCATACTATAATAACAACAATAGATGGTATAAATTGATAATTGGCTCAAGGTTTTTACTCTCTCTAAAATGAAGTTAAATAACATATACTATTATATCAACCATTCACGTAGTACGGAATAATATATTACAAGCATGACTAGCAAATTAATATTTAACAAGGTAATCAATACTTGATTAGCACAATATTGTTACCTCATGAAACTAGAAACAATAAATCAAATTACTCTAAAATTTCTATCTCTATACTTATTTACTAAAATAATGTATCATGGAAATGACTACCCTATTTACATCATTACTCCCAACAAGAGATTTTCCAAACAAGACCATATTAAAAATTTGACTCAGCATAACACCCATGAGTGACATAGATCGGCAACATAGAAGGACAAAATAACCTATATTGTTTCATCTACTATAGTTGTTACCATAGAATCTAGCATTCTTAACTTGAACACACAAAAACTTAAACTAATTATTTATTTACTTACTAACATTTACAACTAGCATATTCCAATACATAACTAACAAGTTTAAATTTAACAAGATGGCAAAAGTGTAACTAATATTTAATGACCATATGAGTCTAGTATAAAAAATTCAAATAACTCTAACTCATTATTTAATTCCAAAAAAAAAGAATAACATATCACAGGATAGTAATTAACAAAATTATATTTAATAAAATGAGCACAACTTAATTATTTAATCTACTTGCATATACCAAAAAAAAATATTAATTAAATAAATTTAATTCTAAAATGATACACTTCTATCTTACTATCATATGAATATTCTAATATTAACTTCTCTCTAATATTCTAATATTAACTTAATAAATCAAAACTACACTCAAAAACCAAAGTTAATGAGTTGTTCACAAAGTTAACTAAAAGTTTCCTAATAGTAAGATTTCCTCCAAGCATTCTAATTAATTATAATAACAACAATTAACTATTCTATGAACTCAATTTAAAATTTTGGTTGCAGAAGAAGCACATTCTACCATTTTCATTTGGAAAATTAAAAGAAAAGTTTGAGGTATGGGAATGAAAATTTATCTGAGGTCTAGACAGAGAATAACCAGAGCATTTTAATGGATTGGCAGAGGAGAACTGACTCAAGCTTTAGAGGAAAATAGAGATGTCACAGGTAAGAACAAGATTTCAATAATATTATTTTCATTAAATAAATTTCAAGCAACAATTTAAAATACAGAGAGCTGGGAAGAGTCCAACGATTACTCAAAAAGTGCAAACTTGAAGCAATTTTGAGAGGCAGAAAAAAATTCATTTAAAGAAATTTTGAGATACAGAAAAAATTCATTTAAAGAAATTTTGAGATACAGAGGAAATTAATTTAAAGAAATCCTTGTAAAGGCTATATGGCGGCCATACAACGTCCCAAAGAGAGGGCAAAAAATCTTCAAAAAGAAAATTGCACCAGATTTCCCCCAACGTCGTACGGTCAACAAGGAGGAAGGATAGAAATTTAGCCAAAAGAAAAATGTAGATGGGAGTCACACATAGTATGGTCAAAGGCAAAATCTAAGCCATTTCACCATCTTCAGTAGCATGTAATACGGTGGTTTCTATAGCTAAGGTAAAAGTTTGCAAAATTTTACCATATGGTTAAATCATTTTCTAAAGAATAGAGCCAGAGCTTCAAATCTTGGTAAAATTTCTGAGAAATAAGGTTGGATGAGGCCCTACTACGGCACTGAGAGTAGCTGAGGAAAAGAATGAGGTAAGAACTGGAAGAATTGATACATATGTGTTATTTCCTTTTTAATTTGGGCCACTTTGCAAGATTTACAACTGATTGGACTCCAAGATTTCAAGAAGGATTTAACCAAAGAGTAAACCAAAAGAAGAGTAAATTTGGAAGTAGCAATAGAGCTTAAAACATTGACAGGCATTAAAGTGCAACTCCCAAGATGAAGGTGTGGTCAGGAAACTATATTCAAACACACAGCGCACAGAACCATTCAAGCTACAATAAGATTTAAATTCCAAACCATAGAATGCAAATTTCACACTCAAGCATAGAACGATCATACTACAATAAAATTTAAATTCCAATCTACAAAAATACAAATTCCACACACAGAGAGTCAACAAAAACATACCCAAATTTCAGTCCCCTTGAGATCTTCTCTGTTTCTTGCAACCAATTCTTTTGTTTTTCCCAAATTTTTATCTTTTTCTCCTCTTTTTCACAACAACCCTCGGGTACCATTAAAACCCAAAGCCACAAACGTGCATCCGTTACCAAAATCCTTACTCCTCTGGAAATTTTAAAATTTTACTAATAATAGAGATTTCACAAATCTGAGAATTCACATTCAACAACTCACCACCATAAATTCTTCACTAAAAATATTCCTTAATCAGCTATATACTCATTACCCGAACCAGCAACTTATGACACAAATATTCTTAAATAAGCAAATTGATTAATTTTAATCTATTTAAAAATTTTACTAAGGTGTTATTTCAAGTTCTAGGCTAAACAAGATACTATCCAATAAAACATAATAAAAGCATTATTATTTTAATAATAATTCATTAAAGTATTACCAACTACACATAGGCACAACTAAGACAAAACTCGACAATACTTCACAACACATGACGACCAACAACATGAGGCAAGGACCAAGCGCCACATCATGACACATGACCACAACCAAAGGCTGGGACTAACCTAGTGGAATAATCCTCGTGTTATCTCCCATTATCGATATCCATTGATGCAAGAGCCTGCTCAAACTTAATATATCAGGTGGAGTCGAGGCTCGGTACCTGCATCCTGCATCAGAATAATAGGTTGAATATGATCAAAAGAATATATGTCTACACACAGAGAGTCAGAGAGTCATGATGTAGTAGGGTGCTCAAAGCGAGTAGTACTACACCATCCCTGCTCTTAAAACATGACTATAACAACTTTTACTTGAATTCAGATATCAACAGATCGAATGAAACATGATAACATTAAACCATTACTAATCATGTCAAGCTCATCATAACTGGAGTAATAATAATAATAATGTCATCATAAACTCATGACACATGTCTAAGCTATATCAGTCGAACATAGTCCATTAAGATCAAAATAAACATAAACCATAACCTACTAATCCAAATATCTCAGAACTGTATAAATGCAATGAAAGGCTAGCAGCTATCTCAGAACTGCCAGAGAGAAATGTGAACTAGCAACTATCACAAGCCAAAATAGGAGGGGGATTACATTTGTGGTCATGAGTCGAGATGTTATTCTTTGGTCCTTGCTTCAGGTTGTTGGTCGTCAAGTGGTATGTGGAGATATTGCCGAGTTTTGTTTAGTTAAGCCTATGTGTATTATGGTAATGCGTTAATAAATAAATATTATATTAATAATGTTATTAATATGTCAAATATAATAGTATTTTTCTTAGTCATAAATTATTAAGAAAATTTGGAATATTATTTAAGTAAATTTTAATATAGATTAAATTCATTATTTTAATACTTTTATTGGAATATAAGTATATAATATGGTTAAAATAGTATATAGTAAATTATAGAATAATATGAGCCAATAATTTAAATTTTGTTAGTTTTTGAATAAGATCCCAGATTTCGGGAATCTCTATAAAAAGTAAAAATTTTAATTTCTTCAGGGTAGTGGGATTTTCTGTAACAGATTGGTGATAGTGGAATTTATGAGTCTTGGATATTTTTTCTTCGGGGGGTTTATTTTGAGGAGTGGTTCTAAGGAGGGGAGACATAAAATTGGAGAAATTTGTTACAAGAAGTTGAAGAAGAGGGAAGTTGAGGAAAGTTTGAAGTATTGGATTGAAATTTCTGGGTATGTTTACTTGTGTTTTTCTATAGCAATTCAGGCAAATTAGTTTAAATTCTTGTTGAATCTCTTGTGTGCATTTAAACCTATCTCTTTATCCTAGTGATATTCTTTCTTTCCTATCACCATTCGACTCTGTATCTGATAGCTTGTTTTCCATCCTTGAGAAACTTAGGATTCTCTCAAACCTCCGTCAATCCAAATGGGAAATCTACGAGGCTTATCAAACAAATTATTAATTGAAATTGCTTTAATTCAATCTTTTATCAGACTCCACTGCTAGAAAATGAGATCTGTATTCTATATTCACTCATTGAAATAAAACTTCATTAGAATCTCATCAAAATTCTTTTACCTCTGTTTGATTTGCTCATCAACCATTTCCCTGATTTCTGCCAGATTATAGTAATATTGTTGGGTCAATTTCTGTCTAAACTTAATCTGCTATCCTCTATTCCCTTCTACTCAGTCGTACAACCTCCTTCACATTTTGTTTTCATTATATTGATAGATTCAATAAATTTAATTGGGAATGTTCTACAAAATTTTGTATTGCTTCAAACTGGAATCAACTCACCTAATGCCGCAGTACGGCCATACATTTTCTATTCCTTGAAATCTTTGAAGGTTGAGAAAATGCTTGGTGTTAACCTAGTTTTTTTGGTCTTAAACTATGCTTTCAGCTTTGTCTCCTCTCCCATGCGATCGTACGGATGGCCGTACAACTCTAGCTGAAGCAAATTTCTTTTGTCTGTAGTTTGTCCTTGTAGTTTGCTGCCAGATGTTTTGGTTCCTCATTGATTTTGACATTGCTTTTAATCTTCTTTCAATTGACTTTTATAGCAGATCGATCCCTCTGAGTTTCATCTTCTTTCTCATTCTAAATTTTTTTTTTCCTTTGGTTACTCTTGGCTGTTTGCTCATCTGTTTCTCTGTAAAAATTTTCATATCTTCTCTCTGGATCATATTCTTCAATTTGTATAATAGATCAATTTGCAAAATAATTCTTTAGGATGTAGTAAGAAAATTTGTGGATAGGTGATTTAGAAAGTTTCCTTTTGAAACTCATGAGTGACTAGTAACAAATCCTTATTAGAAGGTTGTAAATTTAAGTTAACTAATTGTTAATAAATTGTATGTCTATCTACAACTCAGATCAATAATGACTAACTATATTCATATTAATTTTTCCAATATAAGTTTGTTAGATAAATTTGTTTATCTGTACTTTGAGTTAAAGTAGTTATGCTCTTATTAAATATATAAATTTGTTATATACTATCCTGTGATACATTGATTTTAGTAAGTTGAGTTTTAGTGTGATTTGAGTTATTATATTAGTATATCTCATAAATTATTAGGATAGATTTGTATTATTTCATTAAGATAAAGTTGCTTTAGTAGATGCTAGTTTGTTAAATGAATAAATTAGATTTTTAATGTGTAGTAGATTTCATGGTGATACTAGTTATTAAACAAATGTTAAATAGTATTAAATATTGAGTTTAAATTATTCGATGGTGACTTATTTGAGTTAATTTTAGATATAGTATTTGGTCATGTTTGTAATGCCATTTTCAGTTACTATTGTCTTGGAGGGATTGGATTATTGAATTTTTCCTTTGGTTTGAGTCTTATTGTTCTAATAGACTATCGTAAATAATAAATGTCAAGTCGTTTAAACCTTTGTTTCCATATTGGGAGATGAACTTGTGTATAGTGGTAATGAGTTCAACTTACTGACTCTAGAGGTTAGACTACTTGGGCTTCAATTTGCTAATGTGTCATTCTATTTAAATGTTTTATTGATTTGAGATTTTTTTGAAGTGGATAAGGAAAAGTTTTATCGTTGAGGTTGAAATTTGAATGGCCTATGTAATGTATTGGATTGTAAAAGATAGATGCCTTGTATTCCCTTGTCCATGCATGTTTTGGGTTTTGGATCTTGGTTAGGGGTTGCTAGTTGTATGTAGGAGAGTGGCTTTCATGGTGGGGCCGGTACCCAAAGTGGCTACTTGAATAACCCCATGGAAGTTGTAATCAAGTGATAACTTAATAATTTATCTAGGTGGGTTGGGTAGTAATTCACATAACAAGATAAGTATGATGCCTCACCCATGCCTTGAGTGCTCTCACAGGCTAAGGATGGGATGATAAGGCCTGGTTGGCAAGGTCGACCTCCTTGTCTCCATGAGAGGATGTGTCATCTCCGTATGTGTCACCCTATGGGGCCAGTGCCTAGTGAGAGGTCGCCAGGATAACCATAGATGGGGGCCAGTTTCTAGTGAGAGATAGCCTGGATAACCCATTCTAGGACCATGCAATGACACTCTCCCTACTGCAGCTTAGTTACTTCCTCTTTATCTTTTGTTGTAGCCTTTGGAGCACTGTCTTGTCTTGATGTTTTGACTTGTCTTGTGTAGTCTTGTTGATCTGAGTTGTCTATGTCAAATTTGTATCTACTTGCTTGTAACCTTTGACTTAGTGGAACCTCATTGTGATCTCCTAGCTCAGGGGGTGGACCTCAGGGTTCCACATGGTTGGGTGGAAGAGCTTAATCCATTAGTTTTTATTGGTCGACCTGATTCGTGATCATTATAGATGATTCTTGAGTTCCAGACTTGTACTTACATCCTCAGAGCTATGTTATAATTTTAGAATTTGTATAATTTTGTAGTATATTGTAAACTGATGTGATCGATCATGTAATCTTGTATTTGAACCTTTGTAATTATTCATCTCTACAAATAAAGGATGTAATCCTCTTCTGTTGTATTATAATGTATATCATTTGTATCGTTATGATTTCATGTTTATCTGATGGAATTATGTTCCCTAGAGGTGCTAGTTGTACAACTTATTTAAATGTTGTTAATAGTGTAATTTTATCTAAAGAATAATGCATTTATTTTCTTCAAAAAAAATATTTCTATAAATTTTGCACTTGTTAGTCTAACACTCTAGGGTTGCATGACGGGGCATCACATTTGGTATCAGAGCCAAGTTTAAACACTGGGTACTTTGGTTATAACTGAGCCCATTATGTGACCTAGTGCTTAAACTTTGTAGATTAACTTCATCCCTATTGTTTCCTTCTCTCTGTGTAATGAATTATCCTTTGGTACTATAGGTAGATGCCTAGTAGTAGAGGTCAAGGTCGTGGCAGAGGTAGGGGTCGTGGGAGAGGTGGTGGTGGTACACCTCCTACAAGTTCTCCTCATGAGAGTGCGCAAGAAGGCGGGGGTCAGAATATGGAAGGTCAAGGTCAACTTGAGGGGGCCTAGTTGCAATAGTTACTTGAGGAGGACCTTGACCGCTTAGGCCCTAGACAGGAAGTAGAGCAGCCTAGAGGGGGTCAAGAAGTAGATCAGCCTGAAGCTAGGGAAAGAGAGAGATCACCTTGGCAGAGAGAACTGAGAGTTGAGCAGGAGGCCACTTTAGCCAGTCATATGAGGGATGTTTTGAGGGCATGCCCTCCCACCCTTGATAGAGCCAGTAGTGGTCTAGAGGCAAAGACATGGTTACTAGATATAGGTAGGTGTTTCGCCATGCATCCATATGGCAGCAACACCAAAGCTAGGTGTGTTATTCTACATCTCAGAGGTTTTGCTTTGACTTGGTGGTGTTTAGAGGAGCAGAAGCTGCACTTGGACACTAGCATTATTTCTTGGGAGTTGTTCTTAGAGAGATTTAGAGTCCATTTCCTATCTAATCATTGGAGGTAGCGCTGCGCAGATGAGTTCCACGAGCTAAGGCAAATGGCCATGTTAATTGAGTAGTATGAACACAAATTCTATGAGCTAGAGCAGTATGCGGGTATCGAAGATGATGAGTCTATGTTAGTGCAACATTTTATAATGGGCTTAAATGCCCAGATCAGTGGAGGGGTTCATGTTTTTGAACCCAAGACTATGGAGGTAGCAGTGGAGAAATCCCAGTTAGTGGAGGAGAATTTGGCTATGGCACTCGGTGGGCATATAGGTGTGCATATTGGTAGTGCACCTTCTACAAGATTTAGTTCTCATGGTGGGCATACTCAGGCATCAGGATCTCATGCACCCTCAAAGGGTGGATAGTAGCAGTTGCAGTACTCTTAGGCCAAACTAAAGAATTCTCAGACTCAGCAGGGTGTCAGATTTTAGAATAAGAAGAATCAGAATTGGTAGTGTTCTAGATATGACTGTGTTGATTGACCTGCTTAAAGTACGTAGTTTGCAGTGAGTAGGGGTAGTTTCCAGTAGTCTAGTGCCTTTCAGGGTGGTGGTGGTTTTGGTAGAGGCACTGGGTGCTTCTCTTATGTCCAACAAGGCCATATTGCTAGACAGTGTCCTCAGAGGAGTGCTTTAGGGTTTCGACATCAGCTGGCAGCTTTAGAGCCAATGGTTGGTGATGTAGGCAGATCACACAAGGTCTTTGTAGTGGTTGATAATTGTCAGGCAGAGCATCAGGGCACTGTGGTGGAGACTTCTAGTTTCATGTGAGCTATTTATTTTTTTGTTCTCTTTGATTCCAGTGCATCTGATTCATTCATTTCTCCTTCTCTTGTGGAGCATTGTGGTTTAGTGGCAGCAAAGCAAGATGATAGGTGGCAGGTTGAGTTAGCTTCTGGGGCTAAGGTTGCAGTTGAGTCTCTAGTGCACAGTTGTAAGTTGAGGATTGGCTCTCTATCCACTACAGTAGACCTTTGCATCCTACCCCTTGGTTCATATGATATAGTTTTGGGTATGGATTGGCTAGACGCCCATCAGGTAGTGATTGATTGTTAGTGTAAGTCTATCAGATGTGTGGATGATTCTGGTAGAGACGTGGAGGTAGTTGGAGTCTAGAGACCTATTTCCCTACGTATGATCCCCGTTATGTAGCTTAAGAGATGCATGCGTCAGGGATGTTAGCTTTTTGCAGTGTCAGTTAATGACTTAGAGATGGAGGATAGTCGAGAGACATCTCTTGATGATTACCCACTTTTGAGAGAGTATGCTGATGTTTTTTCCTTCTGAGATTCTGGGAATGCCACCTAAGCATGACATCAACTTCAAGATTGATCTTGTCCCCGGTGCAGAGCCTATTTCATGAGTTCCATACAAGATGACTACTCAGGAGCTTAAGGAGCTTCAATTGCAGTTGGAAGAGTTGTTAGCCAAGGGATTCATTCGACCTAGTGTTTCTCCTTGGGGAGCACCCATAATCTTTGTGAAGAAGAAGAATGGATCTCTATGGCTGTGTATCAACTATCATCAGCTCAATAAGGTGACAATGAAAAATAGATACCCCTTGCCTTAGATCAATGATTTGTTTGATCAAATTAAGGGAACTAAGGTGTTTTCTAAAATTGACCTTAAGTCAAGATATCATCAGTTATGGATATTTGAGGCAGATATTCATAAAACAACTTTTCGCACCTATTATGGACATTATGAGTTTATGGTTGTACCATTTGGGTTGACGAATGCACTTTCAGTTTTCATGAGTCTAATGAATGGTATTTTTTGCACTTATCTTGACAGATTTGTCCTTGTATTTCTAGATGATATACTAATCTATTCGAGGACTATGGAGGAGCATGAGGAGCATTTGTGTCAGGTGTTGCAGTGTTTGAGAGAAAATTAGCTTTATGCTAATTTGTCGAAGTGTGAATTCTTTCAAACATAGGTGAAGTATTTGGGTCATGTCATCTCTGGAGAGGGTATTGCGGTGGATCCTTTGAAGATCCAAGCTATTATGGATTGGCCTACACCTACTAATGTTTCTGAGGTCCACTGTTTTATGGGTTTGGTAGGCTACTATCGCCACTTTGTTATGGGGTTTTCAAGGATTGCCCATCCTATCATTCCTCTTTAGAGGAAAGGGAAGAAGTTTGTGTGGTTAGAGTAGTGTCAGGCAGCTTTTCAGACCCTTAAGGAGCAGTTGAGTAGTGCACCTATTTTAGTAGTTCCTGATCCTATCAGGGACTTTGTTGTGTGTACAGATGCTTCTTTAGAGGGCTTAAGAGCAGTTCTAATGCAGGATGGTCATGTGATTGCCTATGAGTCTCGCAATATCAAGGATCACGAATTGAACTATCCCACTCATGATCTAGAGTTAGCCGCAGTTGTGCATGCCTTGGTGAGGTGGAGGCATTTTCTTTTAGGACATCAGTTTGAGCTGCACAGTGATCATCATAGTTTGCAATATATTTTCACGCAGCCAAACTTGAATGTGAGGCAAAGGTGATGGATGAAGTTCTTGTGTGAGTATGACTTTAAGTTCAAGTATATTCAAGGCAAAGAGAATGTGGTAGCGGATGCTCTTAGTCGTCGGAGGCATGAGATCTCGGCAGTCACCCTCATAGTTGATTTCAGAGGTCAGATTCTCACAGCACTTCCTACTGGCAGTTGGTTTCAGGAGGTGAAGTCTGAGGTTGAGTTGGGTAGACCTTTGGAGGGTAGATTTACCCGTTACTCTCTTGAGTTAGATGGCCTTTTGTGACATTTGGGTCATATTTATGTTCCTTGTTTTGAAGGTCTTTGTACCCTAGTTATGTCAGAGGCACATTGGGCACCCTATTCTGCTCATCTTGGTGTCAAGAAGATGCATGCAGATCTTCATCAGCTGTATTTTTGGAGTGGTATGAAGAGGGATATTGCTGATTTTGTGTCGAGATGTTTGGAGTGTCAGAGGGTGAAGGTGGAGCATCATCACCCTGTAGGTCTTTTGCAGCCTCATTTGGTCCCAGAATGGAAATGGGACATCAATTTAATAGACTTCATTATTAGTTTGCTGGTATCCTCCCATCGACACAATGCCATTATGGTCACTGTGGATAGGTTGACGAAGGTAGCTCACTTCTCTCCTGTCCGTTCTTCTTATAATGCTTCTACAGTGGCCAAAGTGTTCATGGAGGACATAGTCAGACTTCATGGGATTCCTCGTAGGATCATCTCTGATAGGGATCCAGTGTTTACTTTAGGCCTCTGGACTTCTCTGCAGCATGCCTTGGGGACACAGCTGAGCTTTAGTTCAGCATACCATCCAGAGACTGATGGTCAGACTGAGAGGGTTAATCTGGTTCTTGAGGATATGCTTAGGATGAATGTGATGGATCGGCAGAGCCATTGGGAGGACTATCTATATCTAGTGGAGTTTGCATATAATAATGGATATCACAGTTCTATCGGCATGTCTCCATTTTAGGCATTGTATGGTCATCCTTGTCAGACCCCACTGAGTTGGGATCATCTTGACGATAGAGTTATTCTAGGACTAGGTATGCTTAGAGATATGGAGCAGCAGGTTGAGCAGATTAGAGAGCATTTGGTGGCAGCATAGGACAAACAGAAGAAATATGTAGATGCTCATAGGATCGATCGACAGTTTTCAGTTGGGGATCGAGTGTTCTTGCATGTGTGACCACGAAAGAGTCCCATCCATTATGAAAAAGACTCTAAGCTAGCACTACGCTTTGTTGGACCTTTTGAGGTGTTGGAGAGGATTGGTCTTGTTGCTTATCATCTTGCTTTTCCGCCCAACCTTTCATGCATCCATGATGTGTTTCATGTTTCTATACTTAGACCTTACTATCCATATATTTCTCATGTTCTTGATTGGACTTCTCTACAGGTAGAGGACATGCAGCTGGCTTTGGAGCCTGTAGGCATTCTGTAGCACAGGAGACTTGCTCTTGGGGGCAGAGACGTGGAGTAGGTCAGGGTCCAATGGGATCCTAATGATGAGACTTCTACTACCTAGGAGGATGCTTCCAGGATGAGACATTTATACCCTTACTTATTTGCAGGCTTCCAGGAGTAAGCCTGATTATGGGGGGGAGGATGTAATGCCCCTCATTTTGGTTTGAGATAGTTGATAGTTTTCTATTGTTTTAGATAGTGTTGACACATTTTTATATTGCACTTTGGCAGTTTTGAGACTTTTGAGTTATTAGACTTATGGTTTATGCTTATTATGATCATGATGGACTGTGTTTGACTAATGTAGCTTTGAAATGTGTTATGAGTTTATGATGACATTATTGTTATTCTAGTTATGATGTGATTGACATGATCAGTAATGGTTTGATATTATCATGTTTTATGTGATTTGTTGTTATCTGATTGTTAAATAGAAATGTTTATGATTATTGTCTTGTTTCAGAGCAGTGACAGTGTAGTACTGCTCGTTTCGAGCAACCTACTACGCTACGATTCTCTGACTTTGTGTGTGTTTGATATATATGCATTTGTTCATATACAACCTATCGTTTTGATGTAGGTTGTACGTACCAGGCATTAACTCCACCTGACTTAGCAAGTCTGAGCGTGCCCTTGCACCAATGGATAACATTGATGGGAGATAACATGAGGTTTCCCCTAGGTCAGTTTCAGTCTTCAGTTTGTGGTCGTGAGTCGAGATGTTATTCTTTGGTCCTCGCTTCAGGTTGTTGGTCGTCAAGTGGTATGTGGAGTTATTGTCGATTTTTGTTTAGTTAAGCCTATGTGTATTTTGGTAATGCGTTAATGAATTAATATTATATTAATAATGTTATTAATATGTCAAATATAATAGTATTTTTCTTAGTCATAAATTATTAAGAAAGTTTGGAATATTATTTAAGTAAATTTTAATATAGATTAAATTCATTATTTTAATGCTTTTATTAGAATATGAGTCCTAAGTATTTAATATGGTTAAAATAGCATATAGTAAATTATAGAATAATATGAGCCAATAATTTAAATTTTTTTAGTTGTCGAATAACATTCTAGATTCAGGGAATCTCTATAAAAAGTAAAAATTTTAATGTCTTTAGGGTAGTGGGATTTTCTGTGACGGATTGGTGATAGTGGAATTTATGAGTCTTGGCTATTTTTGCTTCAGGGGGTTTATTTTGAGGAGTGGTTCTGAGGAGGGAGACATAAAATTGGAGAAATTTGTTATGGGAAGTTGAAGAAGAGGGAAGCTAAGGAAAGTTTGAAGTATTGGATCAAAATTTTTGGGTATGTTTACTTGTGTTTTTCTATAGCAATTCAAGCAAATTAGTTTAAATTATTGTTGAATCTCTTGTGTGCATTTAAACATGTCTCTTTATCCCAGTGATATTTTTGCTTTCCTGTCACCATTTGACTCTGTATCTGATAGCTTGTTTTCCATCCTTGAGAAACTTAGGATTCTCTCAAACCTTCGTCAATCCAAATGGGAAATTTGCAAGGCTTATCAAAAAAATTATTAATTGAAATTGCTTTAATTCAATCTTTTATCAAACTCCACTGCCAGAAAATGAGACATGTATTCTATATTCACTCATTGAAATGAAACTTCATTGGAATCTCATCAAAATTCTTTTACCTTTGTTTGATTTGCTCATCAACCATTTCCCTGATTTCTACCAAATTATAGTAATGCTATTGGGTCAATTCCTACCTAAACTTAATCTACTATCCTCTATTCCCTTATACCTAGTCGTATGGCCTCCTTCTTCACATTTTGTTTTCATTATATTGAAAGATTCAATAAATTTAATTGGGAATGTTCTGTAAAATTTTGTATTGCTTCAAACTGGAATCAACTCACCTAATGCCGCCATACGGCTGTACATTTGCTATTCCTTGAAATCTTTGAAGGTTGAGAAAATACTATAAACTAAAGACTTTGGTGTTAACCTAGTTTCTTTGTCTTAAACTATGCTTTCATCTTTGTCTCCTCTCCCACGCGGCCGTACGAATGGTCATATGGCTCTAGCTAGAGCAAATTTCTTTTGTCTGTAGTTTGTCCTTGTACTCTGCTGCTAGATGTTTTGGGTCCTCACTAATTTTGAAATTGCTTTTAATCTTCTTTCAGTTGACTTTCATGGCAGATCGATCCCTTTAAGTTTCATCTTCTTTCTCATTCTAATTTTTTTTCCTCTGGTTACTCTTGGTTGTTCGCTCATCTGTTTCTCTGTAAAAATTTTCATATCTTCTCTCTGGATCATATTCTTCAATTTGTATTATAATAGATCAATTTGCAAAATAATTCTTTAGGATGTAGTAAGAAAATTTGTGGATAGGTGATTTAGAAAGTTTCCTTTTGAAACTCATGAGTGACTAGTAGTAAATCCTTATTAGAAGGTTGTAAATTTAAGTTAACTAATTGTTAATAAATTGTATGTCTATCTACAACTCAGATTAATAATGATTAACTATATTCATATTAATTTTGCCAATATAAGTTTGTTGGATAAATTTGTTTATCTGTACTTTGAGTTAAAGTAGTTATGCTCTTATTAAATATATAAATTTGTTATATACTATCCTGTGATACATTGATTTTAGTAAGTTGAGTTTTAGTGTGATTTGAGTTATTATATTAGTATATCTCATAAATTATTAGGATAGATTTGTATTATTTCATTAAAATAAAGTTGCTTTAGTAGATGCTAGTTTGTTAAATTAATAAATTAGATTTTTAATGTGTAGTAGATTTCATGGTGATACTAGTTATTAAACAAATGTTAAATAGTATTACATATTGAGTTTAAATTGTTTGATGGTGACTTATTTGGGTTAATTTTAGATATAGTATTTGGTCGTGTTTGTAATGCATTTTCAGTTACTATTGTCTTGGAGGGATTGGATTATTGAATTTTTCCTTTGGGTTGAGTCTTATTGTTCTAGTAGACTATCATAAATAATAAATGTCAAGTCGTTTAAACCCTTGTTTCCATATTGGGAGATGAACTTGCATATAGTGGTAATGACTTTAACTTACGGAGTCCAGAGGTTAGACTACTTGGGCTTCAATTTACTAATGTGTCATTCTATTTAAATGTTTTATTGATTTGAAATTTTTTGAAGTGGATAAGGGAAAGTTTTATCGTTGAGGTTAAAATTTGAATGGCCTATGTAATGTATTGGATTGTAAAAGATAGATGCCTTGTAGTCCCTTGTGCATGCATGTTTTGGGGTTTGGATGTTGGTTAGGGGTTGCTAGTTGTATGTAGGAGAGTGGCTTTCATGGTGGGGCCAATGCCTAAAGTGGCTGCCTGGATAACCCCATGGAAGTTGTAATCAAGTGATAACTTAATAATTTATCTAGGTGGGTTGGGTAGTAATTCACATAACAAGATAAGTATGATGCCTCACCAATGCCTTGAGTGCTCTCACAGGCTAAAGATGGGATGAGAAGGCTTGGTTGGCAAGGTCAACCTCCTTGTCTCCATGAGAGGATATGTCAGCTTTGCATGTGTCACCCTATGGGGCCAGTGCCTAGTGAGAGGTCGCCAGGATAACCATAGATGGGGGCCAGTTTCTAGTGAGAGATAGCCTGGATAACCCATGCTAGGACCATGCGATGACACTCTCCCTATTGCATCTTAGGTACTTCCTCTATCTTTTGTTGTAACCTCTAGAGCACTGTCTTGTCTTGATGTTTTGACTTGTCTTGTGTAGTCTTGTTGATCTGAGTTGTCTATGTCAAATTTGTATCTGCTTGCTTGTAACTTTTGACTTAGTGGAACCTCATTGTTATCTCCTAGCTCGGGGGGTGGACCTCAGGGTTCCACATGGTTGGGTGGAAGAGCTTAATCCATTGGTTTTTCTTGGTCGACCTGATTCGTGATCACTGCAGATGATTCTACAGTTCCAGACTTGTAGTTACATCCTTAGAGCAATGTTATAATTTTAGAATTTGTATAATTTTGTAGTATATTATATTTACTGATGTGATTGGTCATGTAATCTTGTATTTGAACCTTTGTAATTATTCATCTCTACAAATAAAGGATATAATCCTCTTCTATTGTATTATAATGTATATCATTTGTATTGGTATGATTTCATGTTTATCTAATGCAGTTATGTTCCCTAGTTGTACAACTTGTTTAATTGTTGTTAATAGTGTAATTTTATCTAAAGAATAATGCATTTACTTGCTTCAAAAAAAATATTTCTGTAAATGTTGCACTTGTTAGTCTAACACTCTAGGGTTGCATGACAGGGCATCACATCACTTCCTCTCTCCCTCCCTCTTCCTATATCTCCTTCTCTAGCCTCCTCTATGTCTCTCTATCTCACTTTTACATAATTTACATTATATAAAATATGTTATATAATAACAAATATAACTATATTATATATTATATATTATATAAAATAAATATGATTAAATTATAAATGACTATTTAATATAAATAAATGATTTTATAATATAATAGTATTTTTAAAATATATTAAATAATTTATATTATATAAAATATACTATACAATAATAAATGCAATTATATTAGAGATTATATATTATATATAAAATAAATATAATTAAGTTATAAATATTAAATATCTCTCTTTCTCTCTCTATTCGTCTATCTCTTTGTATTATGCTCTCTCTATTCATTTATCTCTTTGTCTCTCCCCTTCTCTCTTCCTCTACCTCTCTTTCTGTCTTTCTCTCTCTTTCATTCTTTTTATCTCTCTCCACTTCTCTTTTGCTCTCTCTTTGTGTATCCCTTTATCTCTATGTCTCTCCCCTTCTCTCTTTCTCCACCTCTCTATCTCTTTTCCTCTCTCTTTCATTATCTCTATATCCCCCTCTCTTTATTTATCCTCCTCTATGTCTATCTCATTTCTAAATAATTTACATTATATAAAATATGCTAAATAATAACAAATATAACTATATTAAATATTAAATACTATATATAAATTAAATATGATTATATTAAAAATAAATATTTAATATAAATAAATGATTTTATAATATAATATTATTTTTAAAATATATTAAATAATTTAAATTATATACAATATACTAAACAAGAATAAATAGAATTAGATTAGAGACTATATTATATATAAAATAAAAATAATTAAATAATAAATTTTAAATTTGTTTAGTTTATCCTTCTCAAGATAGAAGACATCTGAGTGATGAAAAACATAGAATAAATGGTATTTAATGTGGATTTGTTATATGCTTTGTTTCAAATAAAAAACTAAACACTTCTTTATATCTGTCGCTATCATTATTACAGTCTTCTTTAAAACTTAAAAACTCTTTCGATCACTCATTTATATGATTTATATTTGTCGTATATGCATTTCATGTTGGCGGTTATGGTGTATATATATATAACCGTTGTTTCATTATTATAGATATATATTTAATGCCATTGTTTCTAGCATAGTATAGATTTAGTGCATAAGTTTAATGCTTGTGAGGTAATTTTTGTATATTAGCTTTCTAATTATCTAGTTTACAAATAGGAAGAAGAAATATATAATTAATTAAGTTGTGCCTTTCATATTGACAAATAAATATTTTCAAACTAGTTTTAAGGATAGTAATTACAATTGTTTTAGATAAATGTCTCACAATGACTTGGGAAAGTATGATTTTATATTTTTGAAGTAATAGGAAAAACTAGTAAATTTGATTTTTCAAACAATTATTCTCTTTTACATAAATAGAAACACCCTTATTTAACATTGTGGCAATTTATAAAATAAGTTGTGAGCTCTCAATCCGCAGCCGTCTTGTTTTAAAGTGTTGATATTAAATAAATATTTCCTTTAATAGATTATAACATATTACTGAAGTTGTAGTTATTTTAATTTGAATGAGTAATGTATGTAAACTTAGTTTCTTAGACATAAACATACAACCAAGAATGATGTAACTTCACTCATTGTTTTATTTTACCATGATAAGAGTAATCCCAACATCATTAGCAGAACAAGGGTGAAATTGTTAATATTGTACTTGTAGGATTTTAGAAACCTAGCAATGTAATTCTTGAGCAACTTCTTTCTTTCCATAACCAAGAAGGGAATATTGTTCTAAAGTGATTGATATAAACTTTAAACAAACTATTTGTTGATTTATGAGAAATGGTATATTTGTTTTCTATGCTGGAACTTACTTCTGGGACAAGATGCCAAATGTGGGCTCCCAGAGATGGTAATTTAAATTTTCTAAATTACCATGTATGTTTATTTATTGCTTTGGCCAAAGCTAGATGTACCATTGAAATAGATGGAATAGAAAAGCCTAGTTTTATTTTATATGTCTCTGCCACATTCTACATGCAAGATATATGTCATTTTAAATAGTTAGATTACATATAGGCATCCATCTTGCATCAAGAATTCCCTCCTACCTTTCTGTTCTAGGTTGCTAGGTTCCTCTTGTAGGGTCGGGGATTTCTTCAAGTTAGGAAGAAACCCGGGGAAGTTTAGTGCTTCATTGTTGGGTGGAAAAAGCACCTTAACCACATTCTTGGCTTCATCCTGCGGAAGACCGGTGGGTCATGGCGGCTGAAGACAAATCATCTTATGTTATATGACTCCATATGTATATTTCTTGTATTGATCATTGTATGGCTTGCATAGCCAAATCTGTAATAGTATATATACTCTCATTAATGTAATTTTGATGTATTATCATGTACTTTGAACAAATGAAACAGATGTAATGTAATTTCTCTTATTGTGCTTGTAATTGAACTACCTTATTATAGAAACTTGCCAATTGTTGTACAAATATGGATATTCTAATTTATGAAATGAACCTCTTTCTTTATTTAGTATGAGCTATGCTTTTCGTTGACTATTTTTAGTATGTGAGTTTTTTGTACTTTATAATCAGTCCCCTCTCTCTATCTCTCTTTAAACCTTAAACCCTAAACCCTAAACTCGAGCAACCCTAACCCTAAATAATTCCCCTAAACCCTAATTCGTAAACCCTAAACGCTAAACCCTAAACTTGAGCAATGCTAAACTCATAAACCCTAAATAATGCCCCTAAACCCTAACCCTTAACCCTAAGAAACCCTCTCTCTCTCTCTCTCAAAACCCCAAAACCCTAAATAATGCCCCTAACCCCTAACCCCTAAACCCTAAACCTAAGCAAACCTAAACCTCTATCTCCCTTATCTCTCTATCTCTATCATCCCTCTACCTCTGAATCCTTCTCCATATCGCTCTGTACATCTCGCTCACTCTCTATCTCCCTATCTCTCCCCTCTATCTCTTCTATCTCTCCATATCTGTCTCCTCTCTCTCTCTCTATCTAGATATCTCTCTATCTCTTGCCTCTCTCTCCCCTATCATTCCTCTATCTCCCTATCTCTACCCTCTATCTCTCCCTCTCCCTTATTGATGAAGGAAATGAAAATAAGAAAACTAGGATTCTCTCTCTCTCCTAGGGAAATTGGAAAGGAAAAGGAAAACTAGGAAAGCTCTAGGAAAAGGATTTAACTGGGAGGTAGATAGGTTAGAGAGAGAGAGATAAACATATAGGGAGAGGGGAGATGGAGAGTTCCTGAGTTTATATGGAAACGATTAAACAATGATAAAATCTAATGTGGTAGGATGTGGTGAGTTTTAGATGTTGCGATATAGCATGGAGATATGTCTACATGTGGTGATGCTATGGAAATTTAACCATGAGTCATTTGAAGAAGTACACGTATTTAATTATGCTAGTAGAAGCATAAATAATAATGCAGGTGCACTTGTAGCAGAGTTGAAGTTCATGTGGAACAATCTAGAGGCTTGGTTATGTTAAGAGAATATTCTACAATACTACAAGTTGAAAGAATTGGTTAGATGGTTGTATGTGTTACCATAAACTTATGGTTGGTAGTGGTGGTTATACAAGAAGACATGAATACATTGACTATAGTTAGTAATAAACTATTGATATTTAATGTGTAACAACATATAGTCATCTATAATTATTATCCTCATGGAGGCATCATGTTTGGTGATATATGTGATATATTTATTTTATTCAACATGCTCAACATATAGCTTTGCAACTCTTGATATTCCATGGGTTAGTTGGATAGTTAGACAATTGTTATTTTGTGATGATGCATATACCTATCTACTCATGTGAATGGAGAATGGTTGGATTGTGATTAGTTAGGTGTTGGATGTGAGAAACATTGAAGAAAAGTATGCTATAAACATGTAGATATCAACTCTATCAAAAGAATTCTTCTATTAAACCAATGGATTGTAAATAATATAATGGAAACTATCTTTTACTACTAGGTTTTCTTGCATAAGGGTTTCTAACATAAAATCTAGTGTCCCATATTGTTTCTTTTGGTTTTATATACTATCATGAGCTTTCTTAAATGTTACTAGATAGATAATACATTTGTATTATTGTCTTTAATCATATTATTTAAGTTACTCCTCTATCATAGTATGTTGGCCACTCACAACATGGTTCCTTAGTCCCAACATTTGGTATTACAATTATTTAGAATCTTAACTTAAAGAACAATAAAATGAACTATAACCTAATCTAAGACAACAAACTAAAAAATAATGAAAATAATTGGGTAAAGCAAAATGAATATCCATTTTGTAAAATGGATATCCGTTTTGTAAAATGGATATCCGTTTTGGGCAACCTAAAACAGATATATGTTTTGCAAAACATAAAAAGGGAAAAATATATTTTACTGAAGCAAAATAGATATCTGTAAATAATGGATATTTGTTTTTCTTCATTTTTGCCTTGTATGTAGGCTTGGGACTGTCATAGTTGACTTTCCCTCAATTCTAACATTTTTGCAGGTTTAACTCTCTTCTTCGAACTTCACCCTTCGTTTTGATGACTTTTTTTTATGCAAAATTGATAAAATGAAAAGGGTTTATAAAAGAAATTGTCAGTTTTCTAAAAATATAAGATTTGTTTGGTTATCATTTTATTAAATAATTATTAATAATTTTCTATATAGTGTGTGTCTGGAATCCTGATGGACACACTGATTGAAAAACATCCATAACTTTCAAACCGTTTCACCTTTTTGAGATCTGAAAGTTGTGTCACACTCTATGCTTTTCTGGCTATAAGTTAAAAAAAATTGAATTCTAATTTTTTTATCGAGTTAGATTGGCTAGAAAATTACTTTTTAGTTTTTAAAAAAAGTCACAATAAAAAAATCATAACTAATTATTTTATTGGAAAAAAATTCAAAAAAATGTCACATCTAGGCATGAGTCCTCTACTTATTTTGAAAGTTAAAATTTTTTTTTTTTTTTTGCTCATAGTTAGGTTGGCTGGAATGACACCCACTTTTTATTTTTTTCTGAATAATTTAATAGTTGTTCATTGAAATATTCATTTTTCACTAAGTAAATTTAGTTTAAAAAAAAAGTAGCCCATAAACTAGATTAAATTCTCTACAAATTTTGTTCTTACATCTTTTTCAAATTATGTGGATAATCCATTCAAATTTTCACATGAACTCGATTAAGTCTGATTTTTTGTATTTTCATTGCCACTTAGAGGTATAGTTTGGCCCATCATGATCCTGCACATATCCAAGTTAGAATAATGAAAATAACCTTTTTCTAAAAGAGAGACATTTGTAGAGAAAATCTTGCTCCATTTTACTAACATTTAGAAAGAAAATTTTAGATTTAGATCTATTCACTTGATCTAACCAGAAGCTTGTTCATAAGTTGATAAAAGATATCTAATTCTCCTAACTTCAAAGATAGATGGAGAAGAAAAAATCATAGTGGCATCCACAAATTGTGAATGAATGAGAGCATTCCCTATAGAAGAAGCTTAATACGTTGTAAGGAACCTTTAATTTTAAGAGAACTCATAACTCTTCCTAGAGATTCCACCATAAGGATAAACTGTGAGAACTGAGATTTTTTGGAGGAATGATGGCACTTGATCGAGCTATGAAAGTCAATCTATCGTACACTCTGCAAGGGTTAAACAAACAAGAGTATGCAATAAAAAAAAAATCTTGAGATGAGAGCAATAACTGGAATGATGAATTAACTCACAATATAAAGTAATATAGATCCAGAGTCATCTAAATTTAGTGGAGCCTAAAAATAGGCATGCATCCCACTTAATTTAGATGTGGATAAAAAAGACTTGGTCAAAAATAGCATGGCACTGAAATAAACACATGGCTAATTATAGACACGTAGCTCCGAGATAACTAGCACTCCTAAGCAAGCTTAATTCCTACACTAAAACCCCCCTTTAAGCAGAGCTTAGGTGGATAAAAAAGGTGGGTCCTGGCAACTAGGCTTGATGAGATACCCAAGTATAATGCAATCTCTCATAAAGAAAAGAAATGAAGAAAACCTAGTGGGAAAAAACTTGCCTCCAAAAGAGAGAAAAGAAAGTGAAGAAGAGCCTGCACCAATCCTGAAATCATGTCATGCTGACTAAGATAATTCAAACAAGAACCTTTCAAAGAAGAGAGTGAAAGAGAATATGTAAGCCCCCATAATGAAGTAGGCCCTATGCCAAAAGAGGAAGCCTGTGTATGAATGCTGAAAATGATCATTTGTGGCAAATGACATTTCTCTGCTTAGGAAGAAACAATTCCAATGGTGAATGCTCAAAGAAACAAGGTGAGGTAGTAAGTCTCATGATGTTCCTTGTCTTAGAATACTATTCAAATGTCTTCATGCTGATTTCGAAATGAGTCACAATCAAATCAGGAGTCCCATGCCTAACTAAAATAATTGACCTCTCAAAATCATGTGAAAAATGATGAAGATCAGGATCCAAAGAAGTGATGTGTGGAATGACAATGCATGCCATGTGGATACAAAGCAAATCCCATGATATGTCCTACAAAGAATCTCTAGAAGCCCTCAATGAAGCCTCTCTAAACTTTGTAGTAGAAACAGGTACAAGGACAAAAGAACTATTATCAAAGAGAAGACATATGTCCTCAATGTTATCATCAAGATTGATTATGAGAGATTCTACAAATAAATGATGGATGTCTAATAAGATGATATCTCACTGATCAAGAGGACAAGTGTGAACCTGATGGAGAGAATCTAAAGTAGCATGCGGAGAATCCAAGATCTTGGTCGAAGTGGCAGGTGGAGGTGGAAGAGTAGATACAAATGCTAGATGTGTATAAAGAGGAGAAGCAAGAGGATATGTCTTTGTGTTATTAGAACATTCAAGACTTTCCCAATAAGCAAGTTCCTGTTTAGTATCATCATCATACAAAGGATTATCATTATCATCAAGAGGAAGAAGTATGTCCATAATGGGGTCATTTGGGATGGACATTCATTGGGATCTCCATACATTTCACATAGTGTGGTTTAGAGAGCTTGAGGGCACTCAATGTGTGATAGAGCCCACGATGCATGGTCCACAACACTTAAACCACTTAATCCTATGACATGATCATTTCTATTTTCCCATACATTTTTTTTCCAATATGTACTTGGTTTAGGAATAAGCCCATACAAGTGTAGCAATAGATGAATCCATTAATAGTGTTTTAAGATGCCATCATGCCAGGACTTGTAGTTTCCTTCTTTGAAACAAATGACAGATGGATAATGTTTTATCCCCATTATTGAATTAGATATATTAACCCATTAGCAAATTTGGAACTTTATGTAAATTTATTGATAACAAAATGCTTGTATAAGTTGGGCCCAAGAATGATACATGAAATGGCACTTTATAAGTTGAGTGGATGTGCATGAACAACCCTCAAAAAATTCTCAAATTTTACCCCCCTCAAACTGAAAATGCAGAAGGAAGTGTGGAAGTGTACATGACACAACACAAAGGACACCCCCCTTGATTCAGTGTGAGATCCCCCCTAAATTTTGGCACTTTATAATTTTAGTTTATAGGTGAGTCCAATTGGAACGAAAAATGGCACTTTATAATGATAGTGTGAAATTGCTTCTGATAGATCAGGCTCAAAAAATTATTCACTTTCACAAAAAAATGGCACTCAACTTCGAGTTGCTAATCAAAAGTTACAAAAATTTTACTATTAGCATGTATTGCCTATTTTTGACACTAAAAAAGAAAAATAAAGATTGCCTTTTTGCCAAAAAATAAAAAAACTAAGAGAGAATGGAGTTGGAGTTTAGTCCCCTTCGGTTGAACGTGACCACACCATATGACCAAGGGGTTGAGGATATTGGTGGCTCCCCCTCCTTTGATGATGTGACTCTAGGGTAAATGTTGAGGTCAACAATTCTACCTTTCTTGCAATGAATAGTGTGCCTATTTGCTGCAATAAATTTGATGGCTAGATGCCCTTCACAGGTTAGAAAACACCTTTCACACAAATTTTAAAATAGGGGAAAAATGCCTTTCAAAACATAGGGTTTTTCACAATCAAAATGCCTTTTTCTTTGACACACCCTTCTTTGGCCTAAAATGCCCTCTTTCACCGCCTTTCGAGGCCTGCTAGGGTTTGAATTGTATTGAATGAAATGGAGGCCAAGATCATATAGAATGGAATGGAGATCACACCCAATCGAGATCACTGATTGATCTCTTTTCTCGTCAATCTTAAATTGCCTTCTTTGTAATGTTGTGGAGATAAAATACAAAGGAATCCAATACACTATAAGAGTTAATGTGACTCAACAAGCCAGAATCCCTGCAATCAAGACAACCTTACACACTATGAGAAAAGAGAATATGCTAAAACAATGGAGCAAAATTCTATACACCAAACTGTATGAAATACAATGAGAGAGCTTTGCTTATAAATGCAAGGATGATAAACAAGGAGTTGTAGTCATGTGACAAGTATCACATTCCTATTGTAGTTAGGGTAAAATTGCAAATCAGGGCAAATAAATAAACAGCAATGATAAAAACCCTAGCAATGCACAATGAAGCACAAGACAACATGAAAATCAAAATAACAAATGTAAATACAAACTGATCTCCACGCTATGCTCAATTTATCTCCATTGCTCTTCTCCACCTCGCATGAGCATGTAAGATTTTGAAGGATTATTGTTGGAGGAATGTCAGGTGCTCACTTCTGCAGCATAACATTAAGATGAAGATGACATGAGGATGATAGTTGAAGGATGCAAAGGCTCTAATGATATTTCAATAGCATGTGGATACTTGAGGATCAATGCATGCTAATGGCTTATGAGGGGGTTGATTATAGGAAAGGCTTAATTCAAATGGATGGCTAAGATCAATTAGGGCTTTAGATGAAATGGATGGATAGGATTAAGTTAGGTTTCCTTGCACATTAAGAAATTGTAGTCAATTGACATGTGGCAAGGGAAGATAAGGCTTAGGTGTGCTTGTGTAGATAAATACTAAAATTAGGTCCCATTAGTTGTGCATGTGAAAGATAAAAGTTGTAACACATGATTGACTGGACAAGTGTTGGAATGTGATGAAAGATGAGGACTTAATTCAAATAAAATATTTGAATTAGTTGGGATATGAGTTGGATATTAATTAAATAAATAAGATTTATTTAATTAATTGGATAAATGAATAGGATGGGATAAGATATGGAGGACTTAATTCAAATAAAATATTTGAATTAGTTGGGATAGGAGTTGGAAATTAATTAAATAAATAAGATTTATTTAATTAATTAGAAAGTGGGATTATGCATGTGAAATTAATTAAATAAATAAAATTTATTTAATTAATTGGCTAAGTAGGGTGAGGATGGAATTAAGATGGGATTTTAATTAAATAAATAAAATTTATTTAATTAATGGGATTAAGAGTGGGATTTAGGACAAAAATGGCTTATGATGTTTAGATAATGTTTTAACAAGGTGTTGTAGGACATGGACAAAGTTGGGACAAATTTGGGTGTCTACACCTATCACGTGACAACTAGAGGATAGGATGCCAACTAGAGCACATGTGTAGGTTAAGACAACTCACTACAACTATCAATAACTAGAAACAACTAGAAACATCTAGAAGATTCACTAAGTCAACTTAACATGTGAATACCTGGGTATTTTTCCTAACTAGTTTAGTTAATTTCCCCTTGTGTGAATAATTCATATTTTTTATTTTTTATTTTTTGCTTTTCAAATGATTTTTTAAAAACCAATCTGCAGAAAATATTAATAACCAGTGGACAAAAAATAATACCTGGTGGATATTAGTGCAAATCTAATGACGATGCTAATATAGAGGATGGTACACTGGCGTAGGTACCGTATGGTATGGATTTCACTGAAGCCCTAACTAGGGGCAAAAAAAATTTCCCAAAAAATTTCTTGACATTTGATTTTTGCAATTTGATAGGCAATCTATACATATTTGGGCCTTTTGATCACAACCATGATGTCAGATTTGCTCCAAGGTGCACCTAAAACACATCTCCCAACAAAACCTCTCTAATGAGGGAAGGAAATTGTAGATTTGTCTCTAATACCATGTAAGAGTCAATGTGACTCAACAAGCTAGGATCCCCGCAATCAAGACAACCTTCCACACTATGAGAAAAGAGAATATGCTAAAACAATGGAGCGATATTCTATACACCAAACTGTATGAAATACAATGAGAGAGCCTTGCTTATAAAGGCAAGGATGAAAAACAAGGAGTTGTAATCATGTGACAAGTGTCACATTCCTATCACATGCGATAACTAGAAGATAGGATTCCAACTAGAGCACATGTGTAGGATAAGACAACTCACTACAACTATCAACAACTAGAAATAACCAGAAACATCTAGAAGACTCACTAAGTTAACTTAACATGTGATTTATGTCTAATGTGAATAAATTATTTAATTAATAAATAGTTAAATAATATGAATTATTCACACAAGGAGAAATTAACTAAACTAGTTAGGAAAAATACCCCTATTCACACCAACACAGACAAAACACAATTTCACTTCAATACAAACCAATTTTCAAATTAACTATACAATTTACCAGACCATCATTTGAACCAAATCCACTTTGATACCATGTGAGAACCAAGATCTTCTAGAGGAATGTTGGCACTTGGTTGAGCCACAAAATTCAAGTTATCGTACGCTCTACAAGAGTTAAACAAATAAGACTATGCAATACAAACAAGATGAGATGAAAACAATAATTGGAATGATGAATTAACTTGCAATATGAAGTACATATAGAGCTAGAGTTGTCTAAATTTAGTGGAGCCTAAAAATAGGCATGCATGCCACTTAATTTAGATGTGGCTAAAAAGGCTAGGTCAAAAATAGCACAACATTGTAATAAGCACATGGCTAAATATAGGCAAGTAGCTCTAAGATAACTACCACTCCTAAGCAAGGTTAAATCATATGCTAACATAAACAAGTAAGGAGACAAAGGATCCCCTTGCTAAAGACCTCAAGAGGAAGAGAATAAACCTTTTGTAGATCCATAATTAATAAGGATAGAAAAGAGGTAGGGGAGTAACATCCAAAAACCCAATCCCTCAAGTCTAAATAGTAAATCCAAATTTTAAATTATTTTTGTCAAGGGATCCCCAATTTACATAATCATAAGTTTTCACAAGATCTAGTTTGAAGAGTATACCTTTTCTATTACTACCCATTTAAGAAAGTATCATTTCATGAACTAAGATAATACAATCTATTATTTGATGACCCCTAACAAATCCCCCTACTCTTAAGAAATTAAAGAGGGAAGGAGAGGTTTTAGTGTGTTAAAATAATTTTAGAAATGACCTTATAAAGGTATTTCAAAGAGATATAGGCCAAAAATATTTTTGTAGTTAGAGATTCCTTCTTTAATAACTACAAGAAAATCAAAGTTCATTGCTTTAAGAACCAATCTTGAGTCCATAGATTCTTGCACCACATTTAGAATATCTTTTCCCATGATACATCCCAAAAATTTTGAAAGAAAAAAGAAAGAAATCCATAAGGCCCAAGAACACAATCTCCATCCATATCAGAAAGTGCAAATCTAACTTATTCTAAAGATAACTTCTTTATCAATATTTTATTTTCCTCTAGACTAATCTTAGAAGGAATGGAACTAATGAAAAGGGATTTCTTTTGTTCCCTAACCACTTCTTCATTTAACATACATGTTAAGCCAAAAGGAGACTAAAGATCCCTTGATTAGATCAAGATTATCACTTATAAATAACCTCTTTTTAGTTCCAACTTAGAGATGAAATTCTTCTATCTTCTCATTTTACAAGAAATATGAAAGAACTTAGTATTATGAGCCCATTCCTTTAGCCTTTTCATTCTAGACTTTTGTTTGCAAAATATCTCTTCACATTTGTAAATTTCCTCAAGATGAGAAGCCATCTCATTCTTCTCATTTTACAAAGAATTGAAGGTCTAACCATCATGATTTCTAGATTGAATTTTAGGAATTCTACTTTCCAATTTATTTTTCTTGATAAATAGATATGATTTCTAGATTGAATTTTAGGAATTCTACTTTCCAATTTATTTTTCTTGAGAAATAGATTTTTAAACATAGATCTATTCCAATCCTTAGGGAAAAATCTCAAGGCTTTTAAATTATTAGAGAAAAAATGTACATTTTAGTACTATACAGAGAATGAGGACCCTTTCAAAAATTTAAGACAACCTCATCTAGGGCCTTATGTTCTAACCACATTTTTCAAACCTAAAAGGGATCTTTCTAGGGAAACCATAGTTATCAAAGTTAAAGAAACTATGCCAATGACTAGAACCCATTTCCATCATAACCTCATACTTAAAAATTATATTAGTTTGAAGCCAATAAGTAGAGACCCAAAATATATTAATCTAGCCAAAACATTATCATGTTCTTTTCTTCTATTAATCCAAATAAAACAATCACTCTGATGTTTAATATCCCACAAGTTAGAATCTCCTAAGAAAGAAAAGAAACATAGATTATCTATTAAATCTTGGGACCCCCTTCTTTTTGGAGGAATCAAGTCTAGCATTAAAATCTTTAGCCACAATCCATCTTTCTCCTAGATCTACCCTCATAAAAGATAAGATTTGAGCTCAACATTGTTCCTTTTCTTGAGAAGATTGAGGGCCATAAATATTGACAAGGGAGAAATTTTGCATAGAATCTAAACATCTAACCTAAACAACCATCCATGAGTAAGAAGAGGGAATTTTGAAAATGGAAACCACAAGATGATTCCATATTATAGCAATCTCACCAACTAAACCTTTAGCCTCCTTTATTAAGACATCCCATTTCCCAAAGGGGATAGAAAATGATATGAAGTTATCCATACTCATAGATTTAGTTTCTTGTAACAAAATGATCTTTAAATTATATTTCTCCAGGACTCTTCGAACAAAAAATTCTTAGATGGGGAATTTAATCCCCTTACATTCTAGGAGAGAACCTTCATTGATCAACCTTGGATTTCTTTGTGCCCACCAAGACAACCTCCAATTGAGATTGATTTCTAGTTGTAACCTCTACTATTGTTGCATTTTGTATCTAATAGAATATTGATTGGGTCTCCCCACCTTGTTATTCCTAAAATCTCCCTTCCTCTTAATTTCTCATTTGAAAGGAACTGATTTACCTAAACTTTCTTGCTTTGAGCTAGAACCCTCCAATGATTCTTGAGTAGCCTTTATATTTCCTTGATTTTTTGTGTGGAAAAGGTGAATTGGGAGGGGTTATTCACTTTCCTCTACATATCTAATTTTTGAAAATATATATAATCTTTCTCAACCAAAAGTTATTCTAGATCACCTTTGAATTCATAATCCTCAAGCATTTCCTCATTAGTTATCCCATCCTTTTGATGGTGTAAATCTTCTTTACAAGTTTCATCCTTATGAGAGTTAGAGAGTAGATGCACATTCTTCTTTAAATATTAAGAGATTGATTTTGTATAGTTAAGTTTATTTTTTGTTTGGGAACATCACACCCTCTAAGTCCTTTTTTTCAATTTTCTTTTCTCATTTTGAAAATTATTTGGAATACTAGGACATTCTCGAATGAAATGGTCATTTTCATGGCATCGTCTGCATCTGAAGGGAAGACTTTCATAATCGAGAGTTTGAATCCATTGAAAATCTCTAGCTTGCAATGTAACACTCTTGGGAAGAAGAGAAGAGATATGTAACTCCATATAGATTCTGGCATAAACATATTGACCACACCCATGGAAAGGTCTTGAAAAATCAATTGCCTTCCCAGGGAGTTGGCAATTGTCTCAAAGACATAGGGAGACCACAACTCATGAGGAAGAGCATACATTTGAATCCACATTGGGACCATCATTGGATTTCCTTCATTGAATTAAAACCCACATGCCAATTGATGCTTCATAAAAAGAATAGCATTCTAAAAGAAGGCTGGACCTCCTCCAAAAACTCCGTCTTTATTAGATTTATTTGCAAAGATTGTTATGAAATACCCTTTAGCACAAGATCGTGTTTCATATTCTCCTTGAGTTTTCCAATTCTTTCTTGCCCAAAAACCCAATTCCTCCAAAGTGAGTTGAGACCCCATGAATCTACAAATCAAGCTATGTCCTTGGAATCTAGAAACATTTTTTTTGAACTCATCCAGATCAAGATTGATAACTAGGGATCCTTCTAGAGTTGGCATGCATGTTGCATATCTTCGACGAAGAGGATCCACTTTCTTCTTACTAACCATCACGATTGCTACATCAATTTTTTTTTCACAAACAAATAATATAGAATCAGATCCAACAATATTACTTCTAAAAGAACAATGGGGGGCAACCCCCCTCTACAAAGAGCCATTACAAGGAAAACAAAGATCAACAAATAAAAAAAATCAGAAAACTTAAGAAGTCTCTCAAAAAAAACCTACAATACAATAGATCTTATTGTTTCAATTCAACTCACTATTGAGTATAAATAAATATAAATATATATAGTATTTAGGTTAACTATAAATATTTTAAATGAGCTTTAAAGAATGTTATACTAAAAAATAATACAAGAGGATAACTTTTAGCCGATAGGCTTATTGAAGAGTGAGCTTTCAGTGCAACTGTTTTTTAAATTTTCGTTCGCCGTTTTTCTTCTGTTTCCGGAAAAGCGAGAGATTTGAACCCCGCGCCTCCCCATCTCACAGTGTAGGCCCCGCCACGACTTGGAGGGTTCTACTTAACCACCGATTAAGATCACGTAACTATCAGTAGCCTATCGGCGCATCCACTACTCTCTTTAACAGTGTAGTTGCTAGTAATAAACAAGATTTATTCCCCTTCTCGGTTGTCTGAATCGTGTTCTCGGTGTATCGTGATATTTAGGTAGCTGCAAGTGCTTATCGAACATTTAAAACGTCGGGCTCAGAAGATAAGTAGTTACGTACTGATGCGAATCTCCGACATGACGGTAGGTGTCTTTAATATGGTTCAAAGTCGATGTGATTGAACTGGGATACAACTGGCTTTAAACGAACCGAAACTGCCTTCAATTCCTCTCCACAGACTTGAATAATTCAGATCTGTGCAACTTATCCGCATTCAAATGTAGTTGTCGGACTAAAATTGATTAAGGTGCGTCGGTGGAATGTAACATATATCCAGTACGATGTTATAGCAGAGTAAAAACTGTTAATGTTGCTCGTCTGTACTGAGCAAATTATATAATGCAAAAAAAATTAGGTACAAAAACAAAATTAGGTGCAACTTTTGATTAACTGAAACTAGTTGGATAAAGCAGCATCCGTGGCCTATGTGGAGGCCCGCTTTAAGCATGAACTACTCCTTTTAACTTCTCTGTTGCCTTAATGGCCTTTGTAGTCGTATAGATCTTAATTAATTTCATTACTGGTTTCTATGTCTTCAACGATTTACATTTAATTTATCAATGTTCGTTTTGTCTTTGCTAAAGATTACTAACATCACTCAAGAAGTCTTTTCTATTGGCTGATAGTTAGATGTATTAAGGTACTTTAGATAAGCATATAAGTCTATGTAGTGGTTAGGTATCTTACTATTAAAGGATAAATACTTCTATTTATTTTATTTTGCATAGATACTGTAAATGTATAATTTTCGTGTTCCATTTAGTTTATTTGGAAGAGTTTAAACAACTGGTATGTTGTCAACATAATGGCGGTGAAATTCTATCAAAATCTTGCCAACTGATCCATTTCTTGTTGAAATCTTGTTGACTGAACCTGTTGAAAACATGGAGGACTGTCAATTCAACTAGTCGGTAGAAGAAGTCAAAATTCTTGCAGGTCGAAAATTGAAAAAAAAAATAGTTGGCACACAATGTGCCAGCTATTTACGACGGGAAAATTTACTTGGCATATGAATTCAATCTCCCTTAAAATCATTAATTACATGTCATTCCTAATCAATACATATTAGTTATATGGATCTTAATCTTCATTTTAGCATTTTTCTACATTGAACTATGATGCATGATGTAACCTAATTCTTGGACCATATCACATGATAGGACTTAACCTCCCATTTCAAATTTGAAATATCTCACCTAACACTTTGGGGCAAACTTTTTCAAAAGTTTATACGAGCATTTATATAATATTTTTTTGGTTGTTAGAATAAAACAATTATTAGCGCAAAGAATTCATAGGAAACTTAGTATACTCCCATCAACCTTAGTTACATCAATTGCATCATCAAACATTGTGCTTCACAATCAAAGAATGTAAATGATATTTAATGCATCATGTTGTAGTATCAATCATAAGGATTAATCAATAAAGATAAAGAATACTCATCATTTAATAATCTCAATAAATCACAATCATTAAATATTTCCATCATTTCTACTTAATTTATTAGTTAAATATTATATTTGATTGTTAGTAAGGTGTTGAACAATTGGCATCTAGATTATTTGTAAAGTGTGTCCCTCATGTAAATTTTGCAATCACACTTGGAGAAGAGTTTTTGAATTCTCCTCTTGGAATTTTTCCACTTGGACCACATTTGTAAGAGTGCTCATGATGCAGAAGTCACACTGAAGACTAACTATGATGCAAGAGTTACAATATAAAAGCATATATTATGCAAGAGTTACATTATAAGAGCATCTATGATGTAGAAGTTAAAATGTAAGAGCATCTATGGTGTGAGAATTAAAAAAGGCATCTTTGAATACTATTTTTAGCCACTATAAGAGTACTTTGTAAGATGGGATTGCGTGCACTCAACATGGTGCATCCATTACAAGTTATCATCCATGCTTTTAGTGGCATGAAATCTCTACATAGGGTGATGGAACTTGATATGCCCATTTTGCATGTCTTATGTGAGGATGTTGGATTTGCATGGGTGGATTCTTACCCATGGTTTGTTGCTCATGGTCTTATATTACCACTTTGTGGTGTTGAGTAAACATTGTGCTTATAAATACAAGCACTTGGGTGTTGTATTTGTGAGCTAGCAGAGTTGAGGCTTAGGGTTGAAGCATCTAAGTGAGGGTGTTTCAAACAAGTGGAAGAAATAAAAAATAATTAAAGCATGGGTTAAAGAAACATAATCAAAACATGAGAATTTTCATTATATTGTAAACTTTGTGTTTTTAATAACATATTGAGTGGTGTTGCACATTTCTTGTTGGGTTTTTCCTAAAAGTGTTTCTTGGGGGTAAATCTTACATTAGATATGTGTGTTCTAAATTGCATAGCTCTATTGCACATGCATTGAATTTTTTAGCATAATCATCTCTTTAAATTTCTCCTTTCATTTTGTATCAAAGCTTTGTTTGGCTAAGAATTATGAGAGAAATGGCATATTGGCCCTATGATAATATTTTGTTTGAGTGGCAGACCTATGTAGGTGAATCTAGGTTTTGTGCAAAGTAAAAGATAGGCACCCAAGGATGAAGATAAGAAATTTTAATGGATAAAACATTGAGCTATGGAAGCTCAAGATGGATGATCTCTTAGTTGATATAGATCGGTGGTTTACTATGAAATTATTTATATCCTTGTGCATTGAAGTAGACGATTGGAAAGCTCTTGATAGGAAGGAAAAAAGACCCAATTGGTTTTGCCTTTTTTTATTTAGTGTTGTTGAATATCTCAAGTGAAAAAACTATTGATAAATTATGGGACAAGATAGTGTCTTTGTATTTGTTGGTGTCTAACTCCATGAGTTAACACTAACTCAATCATAGTTAGGCGACTTATAGTACATGCCAATTGACATTTTCAACTTGGTGAGTCATTTGTAATAGGTGTCAATAGACTTGACACATCACTTCTATGTCCTAGGGTAGTTAAGCTAATCTTTTGCTTTGAATATCGCCACCTAACCTTGTTTCGTGGAGAGTTGGGTATGCAACCTCTACTATTTATACCTGTTATTTGTTAATACAAATTGTTTGTTCTCACTTGTAATCTTGTGTTTGATAGTCTTTCCACAATCTTGGTTCTCACATGGTATTAGAGCATCGTGGTCGGCATAAAATCTTGTTTGCTCGTTGTGCGAATCAGGTTTGCATCTCTACATTTTTGCTTAGTTTCGGTTATTTTTCTATTTAACATTTCTGTGTGCATCTTATTACTTCAAACACCCACATAGGGCAGTGTGGTTCCTCACTTGCAAGCACCACACAAGCCACATAGGCCAAAATCATTTAAAGGCTCATAGACGATGTCTGGAGACAGGCCACACAGGTCATTTTTTTAAGCATTGACAACAGCACAAAAGGCCGAACCAGAGAGAATCCTTAGCGGCCACAAAAGGCCAATCATTTATTACATTCGCAGAGGCCATCCAAGGCTGACAGTGGACAACATTTGCCAAGTGACAAAGGCCAATAAGGGACACCATAGGTAGTGCCATCCTTAGCAAAGTCCGCAGCCATCAAAGGAGTCTAGCGGCCATACAGGCCAACAACATTACAGTCCAAAAAGGACTCTTTCTCAGTGAATACGTGGGTGTCAAATCACCACACGTGGTGGTCACCACCGCACCACCCTGCATTGTCGCGGTTAATGCTTTATGTTTAAGAGCTAAGCCCTTGGTCACATGGGCAAATCAGCTCTTAGTCACGCTCTACCACAGGGGGCTTAAATGTCTCCCTCACACATGTTTTTTTCCTTCACTCTTTGTATGCAATTTATTTTCCAAACACATTGGAAAATTATTTTTTGGAGGTGTTTTTTTTTGCATATGCAATTTTTTTTATGCAAATTGACTCGAAATTGAGTCGTTCCTTTTGCAAAGTTGGTTCTTTTTTCGTCCTCTATCTAAAAAAGATGATATCGTGCTATCTTTATAAAGTGTCTGATCACACTTTTGTAGGGAGACGATAAGCACTTATTCCATTAATTACACAATTTGGAGGGAAATCAAATGAAAGGGAAAAATCCACTCAAAGATGTAAACAAATGTCAAGTGCACTCAATTATAAAGTGTCAATTTAAGGGGGGTATTAAGCTAGAGTGCTCAAAACACTCATACTGCACTAAAGTACCACTTTAAAAGTCAAAACTGAGCATCAAGAAGTTTAAATTGCACCATTTCATCACCTAAAAGAAGATCAAAAGGTAATGGCATCACCAAAAGTAGAGGTCAATAGATGGGTTCTGAGTTCAATAGTAGGTGATCACATGTCACCATTCATTAAATTATTTGTAAGGATCAAACACTGCAATACTTCCAAAATATTAATGAACTAAGTCTACCATAACGTCCTTGGGAAAGGTACTGTTAAATTGGGAAATGGATATGTCCATAATGTCTACTTGATTCCTGACTTATTCAAAAATTACCTTTCAATATATGCACTCACATAATCTGACAAGATAGTTGAGTTCACTGTTAGATCGACCTTCATTCAAGAAGCAAAAGATCAAAGAATTGTTGCAGTAGGCAAGGTTTGCAACTTTGATTGTGCCTTCATCTTTTCATATTTCACATCTGGTGAAGAAGACAATCATGATGCAACTTCAGGGCCTAGTGTAAACTCTCGGCTCAGCTCAGTTGGTTCTATATAGTAGAAAAATTAAACTCTACCTGCATTCTTAGTTTGTAAAAACACTCATATAGTGTCAAGATATTGAAAGTGTAAAAGTGAATGTAAGCACATTGATCTATAAAGTGTAATGGGGAGGTTACAACATTACAACTTGAATCACATTGATTCTTGCCTCATTCGTATGTGCACATATGCACATCCTTGTCTTCAGTTATTTTGTACATTTCTTAGACCCTTGTCTTTATCCTTTAAAACAATACTTACTTCAATCAGTTTGCTAAAATATCTTGAAATCAAGAGAAGGGCAAGTTTTACAACTTTGACATGCTTCAGGAATTCTACATATCTACATTAGAATTGACATCGGCATCATCATCTTCTAGGGGGCTATCTAGTCCTCTCTTTGTTTTCTCTTTTTTTGGAGAAAAGTTTTTTCCAACAGGGTTTTCTTTCTTTCTCCATTTTCTGTGAGATACATTTGTAAATGAGTACCTAAAATTGCCCACTGTTGGGACTCATCATTCATAAACTCACCTAAGCTATGCTTAAGGGGGGTGTTGGTGTATAGCTCCATGAGTTAACACTAACTCAATCATAATTAGGCGACTTATAGCACATGCCAATTGACATTTTCAACTTGGTGAGTCATTTGTAATAGGTGTCAATAGACTTGACACATCGCCTCTATTTCCTAGGGTAGTTAAGCTATTCTCTTGCTTTGAATATCGCCACCTATCCTTGTTTCGTGGAGAGTTGGGTATGCAACCTCTACTATCTATACCTGTTATTTGTTAATACAAATTGTTCGTTCTCACTTGTAATCTCGTGTTTGATAGTCTTTCCACAATCTTGGTTCTCACAGTATTAAACAAAGCCTTAAGTGAACAATGTTTTTCTTTGGAAGAAGTTGTACTCCCTTAGAACGACTGATGGTGACTCTATAATGGAGCATCTAGTGATTTCAACATTGTGGTAATTTAGTTAGCCACTATTGATATTTAAATGGACAAGGAAGATAAATGCATTACCTTATTCTTTTATTTTCTTGATTCATGGAATAACCTTTTTATGGTAATTTGTAGTACCTTAGTTGAGTTGAAACTTGACGAGGTAGTTGTATCCTTACTTTTAAAATAGAAAACAATCATGGAGGTTGTTACCAAGGATGCCTTATTTGTAAGATGTCATTCTCATGGTAAAGGCAAGAGTAAGTCAAGAGATAGAAAATCAAAATTTGAAGTTAAATCTTTTGGAATATCTAAGGTGAAATTGTAGAACTGTTGTATATCTTGACATTTTAAAAATGAATGTAGGTTGAAGAAGAATTGCAAATGTAGGGCATCTAATGATGCATCTTCTACTAATACAAATTCCTTCATTAAAGAAATCGGTAATATTAGTTTAGCATCTTCAAGTACACTTTCTTACCATGGTGCATGGTTCATTAATTCAAGTGCATATTTTCATAATACTGCTCACAAGAAATTGTTTTATGAATATTAAATTTATAATGGAGGTGATAAATTATTAAGTGATATCTCAAATCATAAGATTATTGGCGATGGTAAGGTCAAAGTTATGTTTAAAGATTGGATGCTTAAGTCACTCATTAGAGTTTTATATGTTCCAAGTTTAACAAGAAATCTAATATCTATGAGCAAGATAAATGATGAAGATATGCATGTAGTCTTTGTAAAACATAGCTACAAAATGGTTAGATGAGCATTGATTCCTGCAAGAGGAGTTTGCATTAGGAATTTTTAAATTTTTTGTATTTAAGCATTATAAGTAATGGATGTAATATTTCCATGGCTCTTGAGGTTGATCATAATTTGCCTACTGAACAAAACTCGTTCATTGCAAATGAGTTTCATAGATGAAGTTTAAATCAAAAGGTCTTCAAGATATTTAAGGATGTGAGTCATGCTACCATTGTGTGTACCAAACTAGAAATACCCATGGAGTGGGAATTTTGAGCAAAGAGATGGTTGATAAAAAGGAAAGTTATGGGGGTTCTTGCCCCTAGCTATTAATCTATGTTTTTGTTTATCGGCCATGTGATGTACAAACAATAAGTGGAGATTGTCAGGAAGGTGTTCTACACAATGCGTATATTATTTCTAACATACATGTTGCTCATGTAAATTTGAGTTCCACACTTAGAGAGTGGATTTGTTCATTCTACACTCTTTAAAATAATCTCACCACATGGACCATCTTTGTAATAGAATCTATGAAATTAGAGTTACATTGTAAGAGCATCTATGATTTAGGAGTTAAAATGTAAGAGCATCTATGATTTAGGAGTTACAATGTAGGAGTGTCTATGACTTAGGAGTTACAAAAATATCTTTTGAATCCTAATTTATTAACTATAAGAGAATTTTGTAAGGTGGTATTGCATTCACTCAATTTAGGATGAATAGATTAAAAGTTGGCCTCCACATTTTTGGTGGTATTAAATGTCTAAGTGGGGCATTGGAATTTGAAGAATCTATTTTATATGCCTTACCTGTGATGCTTGGGTTTGCATGGGTGGATTCTTATCCATGGTTTCTTGCTCATGTTTTTATATTGATGAAACACATGCATTAGGAGTAGGCTGAAGCAACAAGATCAATACATGAGAATTATAATTACATTGTAAACATTGAATTCTTAATATATTGATTGATGTTGTGTTTATTTATATATATATATTTTTCCTTCTAAAAGGGTTTATACTGGTAAATTTTGTGTTAGTTGTGTGTGACATTGTTTAATTTTGTTGCATATGGGCAACTATGAGCATAACTCATCTCTTAAATTTGATCAAGATTTATTTACTTCACTATGAAACAAATAAAAGTTTCAAATTTTTAGAGACATAACATCTTCCCTTTTTAGAATATTTTGGCTCAATGTTATTTAAACAAATAAAAAAATATTGCTTCATCTCATTCTCATCCTCCTAAGTGGTCTCTCTTTCATCATATTATTCCTATTGGACTTTTACCTGCCATACATCCCTATCCATAACCTTAGACTATAGAGTCTAGTATTCCATGTGACTCGAGGAGGATTTCACTTTGCTCTTTTATGTGTAAAACATGTTGATCAAAACTTGTAAATGATCTGTAATATATTTTTTTAACAAAGAAATATATACTACACTATAGATATGTAAGAGAGATGGAGGAAGAGTGTGTTTGTAAGTATGTGGATAAATTTCACAAGAAATTTGAATGGTCCTATGAAACGATGGTGCTACTTGGCACCGTTTCAAAATTTAGTCAAACCCTTCTAAGGATGAATAAGAAGAGAAAAATTATCTCTAATCTCAAATTCCCTAATGTTTATTTTCAATTTTCATATCATTTTCTCTAGTTAGAGGCTTAGGATGTTCTCTAATCATTCTCACTAGTTTGTAATAAACTATTAGAACTTTAGATCGTAAGACAACTCTCTAAATCCATTATGTTCCCTTTTATGAGTGTAACACATTTACGCCCATATCAAACTTCAAATTATGGCATCTAGATTTCCTGTCAAACATTGTATGGGACGGTGTACATGCTCTCTGGTATTAAACTACACGTTACGTTTCAATATAAGATCTGGCTTGGTAGATACTGTACCGACCTAACTCTCACACATGGACGGAGGTGCATTTAATGTGGATTTTCATACTATTGGCTAAAGTTTAATCGATCCGCGAACGGCGAATTCCTCGCTTGCGACGAAAATACTGGATAAATCGAACATGTACGACCTGTCTTCTGTAAAATATCTTTGTTTGACTAAATTGATCGATATGCGTCGGTGGAGTCTAACATTTGGGGAACAAGTAATGGCATAGACAAAAGTTTACTGTTGCCTATCTGTTTCCAGCAAATCATATAATAAAAAAAGATTAGGTGCAACTTTGGATTGACGTTGACGAGTTTGACAAAGCAAATTGCAGGGTAGAAGTTTCGAAGCCGGTCGTCAACATTGTTGCGCTGAAGAATGGGTTTCGAGAAAATATAGCAAATAATTACTAGTATAGTTTAGTTAATCTAGCCCATTAATTCGACCTAATATACACAATGTTGGGTCATGAAAATTCCACGAGTGGCCTGCTGAAGTCAGAATCTACTTTTAGTCCTGATTCAGGTTTTGAGCTTATTACAAGTCAATAAAATAAAGTTGAAGCTGATACTTACGTCATTGCAGACATGATCCAAATGATAAGCTTATTATTGTAGATATGATGTTTCCACAGTCCATGATATGAGAGCGTAGAGCTTCTGGATAAAACTGTGTTTTCCACCCTCCTTTTGTTCTTTTCTTTTTTCCCCCTTCATACCTCTCCCGGAGTCTGTCTCCCCGCTCTCTACCTCTCTCCATGCTTCTCTGTTCATGTCACTCTCTAATCGGGTCCCACGCCTCTCTTCTTGCTTCCCCTGTGTCTTCAGTAGGGGTTCCAAGCTCCCCTCCGCCTCCCTCTAGCCTTCCTCTTCTTATTCCTTTCCCTTATTTCTCACCCTTCCCCTTTCCCCTCGTTTTTCTCCTTGTCCTCTCCCTCTTTGTTCTTTGCTTTTCCCTCTCCCTATCCCATGTTCCTCCTTACTTCATCCTCGGTCATTTTCTTCCTTTCTTACCTTTCCCCATGCTAACCCCCCTCCATTGTTCCTTCGTCTCCCTCTCCTCACCTCACCTTGAGTTTGTTTCTCCCCATCTCCCCCCTATCTCAACGCTCTACCTTTCTCTTCACGTCACTCTCCTATCAGAGCCACTTCTCCCTTCTTGCTTCCTCCTTAACCTCTTCTTGGTCCTAAGATAACCTCCCCTCTACCTCCCTTAGGTCTTCCTCTTCTCCCTCTTTCACTTATCCCTTAACCTTCCTCTTTTCCCTCGTAGTTCTCCTTGTTCTCTCCTTCGTTGTTCCTTGTCTTTCCTCTCCCTATCCCTTGTTCCCCTTTCCTCTCCCTGTCCCGTGTTCCTCTTTCCTTTACACTTGGTATTATTTCCTTCTCTCTTACCCTTCTTCTTCTTTCTTGTTTCTTTCTCTTGTTTTCTTGCTTATATATATAAATATACTTAGACCCTCTCTTGCTTGTATGCCTTCTTGTACATTTTAATTTATCAAGTACCTTATACATATTTTTATCTTAATTTCTATATATTTATTTTTATTTATGTGTGTAAGTGGTGGGATGGGTTTTTGTTCTTTTTCTTATTTTATCTTTCTTTATAGGGACATGCACGCGCGCGCGCGCACATACACACACACATGCTTTGGTCTCACTTTCTCACTTCTTATTTTTACATATTTCTGGGTTTGTAGGTCGGTTTTTTACATTACTATTTTCACAATTTCTTTTATCATCCCTATTTTCTCTATATTTTTTATTACTCTCCTACCTCTACTCTTCACTTTTATCTTTCCTTTTTTGCTTTGTGTCTTCATATATGTATACATATCTTATATCAACCCTATTTTTATATATTTTTCTTACTATCTAATGACTAATTGTGATTGAGTTTTTCTTATAGCTATCCTATCTGATTAATTTTTGCTTGCATATTTATATACTTTTGATTCTTTTTAGTTGATTCTTGCACTCTTTCATATTTTCTTGCCATTTCTCTTCATTTGTTAATTATTTTGATTTTTCTTTTAACAATCTTATTTTTCTTCTTTCATTTATGAATTTGGTAATCGGTTCTTGTTTTTTCTCATCTTTTCTTCATATCTTTATTTAATATTATTTATTTATTCCTTGATCAATCATCTTCTTAGTTAGTTCCGCTTATATATATTTTTATATCAATTAATTTTTTTTTTATTTGTTTGCTTTCCCACTTTGAATATCTTGATTCAGTTATTCATTTATTTTATTGATATTAATTCACCCCCCTCTTGTTGTCTCATCATCTTTCATCAAACTTTGTGCCTACCCACCTCTCTCTTCTTTTTAAGGATCTATCTCTGCAATTACATTTCACTCCTCCTTTTCTTCCTGATGATGGATCATGAAGTGTGATCCGAAATGTCGATCTGAAAAAAGCAAAACACAGTTTTATCCAGAAGCTCTACGCTCTCAAAGCTTATTACTGCTTAATAGATTAAAAAATGAACCTAAAATTTACTGCTGTCCTTTTATAGCATTTGCTGAAGTATAATCGTTATGACAAACAACTAAGGTTGGGCCCAGCGGCTTACGAGAAGAAGTACCTCCCATAGGAACTCCAGTGACTTTAATTTATCCATCGACCCTATAAATAAGAGTGTGTGTGTTAATCAACGCAGTACAGTTCAAGCAAAATCTAGAGTGTTTCATGGTTGAACTGATGGCTCTTAAAAAGCTTGTTTTGATTGTGCTGATGTTTGTTTCATTTTGTCAAAGTAATGGCGCCACTCTGGTAGAATCTGCTTGCGAATTGGCTCCTGATCGTAAATTCTGTGAGTCCAGTCTCTATGCAAATTCAGGATCAGCACGAGCATGTCCTACATATATGAGTCAAATTGCTCTCAAGAGGAGCATAGCTGAAGCAAAAATTGTTCGGCGATTTATTCCTAAGACGTCCGGTGACGGTCTGCAGAGCCAAGCGCTACAAGATTGCAGCCAGATGTACGATCTTACTGTGGATTATTTGACGGACGGTCTGTCAAAATTGAGAGGAAAGTCTTTACAATGGAGGCAAGCAGTGGATGTTCAGAGTTACTTGAGTGCAGCCCTGACAAACCAGGTCACCTGCCTGGACAGTCTCAAACAAGCAAAACTAAACCTCCGCTCGTATTCTTTCACTGATCACATATCTAACTGCTCGCGCTCTGTAAGTACTTGTCTTGCTTTGATAAGAAAGTATTGGATTGGTGGCACGGGCTCTGTACAAACTTCTGTCAACAACCGACGCCTGTTATCTGACAGTCGTCAAGTTCGTGGCGTGGATGATGATTTCTTGTCGCAGTATGGACCGGTGGCCGATGACTTTCCATCGTGGTTATCTCGCGGGGACAGAAGATTGCTTCTACAAACTGCAAGTGGCGTCAGCTTAACGGGCAACGTGGTGACGGTGGCTCAGAACGGCAGCGCTAATTACACCACGATTACTGACGCCATCAACGCTGCTGCCAACAAAAGCGCAGACAGATACGTGATCTATGTTACCGCAGGAGTGTACCAAGAATACGTACAGATTCCCAAAACCAAATACAATATTATGCTAATCGGAGATGGAATAGATGTCACTGTCATTACCGGGAATAGGAGCGTTGTGGATGGATGGACTACATTTAATTCTGCAACACTGTGTAAGCTGCTAAGCGATTTGTTTTGTTTTTTTTGGGGTTGGATTAATCATCACACTTTTAGGAATTGATTTGTTGGACTAACCACCACTTTGGATCTAGGTGAAGGCGCTGGTTTGGAAAGTTTACTAACTATAGCAAGTTTTGGGGTAATCAGAAACCTACAAATGGTATCAGAGCCTCAACCTAGGGTCAATTGCCCTGAGTTGTGTCAAAAGGAGGGTGGTGGACTAATTGCCACACCTCTAGGAATTGATCTTGTGGACTAACTGCCACTCTGGATCTAGGTGAAGGTGTTGGTTTGGAAAATTTACTAACACTTGCAAAGGGAGGGTGTTGGACTAACCGCCATACCTCTAGGAATTGATATTGTGGACTAATTGCCACCCTGGGTCTAGATGAAGGTGTTGGTTTTTAAAATTTACTAACACTTGCAAAGGGAAGGTGCTGGACTAACTGCCACACCTCTAGGAATTGACCTTGTGGACTAATTGCCACTGTAGGAGAAGGTGCTGGTTTGGAAAATTTATTAACACTTGCAAAGGAAGGGTGTTGGACTAACTGCCACACCTCTAGGAATTGATCTTGTGGACTAATTGCCACTCTGAATCTAGATAAAGGTGCTGGTTTAGAAAATTCACTAACACTTACAAATTTAAGTATAACCACAAACCCACATAACGCATTAGTTCGTAAATAATATAGTCATATTTAGATATAGTTCTGTTTAAAACATAGTTTTTAATTAGCATACTAAACTTGGGGAATTGAAATCTATGCAGCCGCAGTTGGGAAAGGTTTTATTGCAAGGGACCTCGCGATAGAGAACACGGCAGGCGCAGTGAAGCACCAGGCCGTTGCTCTACGAGCGGGAGCAGATCTCTCGGTTTTCTACCGGTGCCGCTTCAAGGGGTACCAAGACACTCTATACACACACTCACTTCGCCAATTCTACAGAGAATGTGAGGTATACGGAACTGTGGATTTCATCTTCGGCAACGCCGCAGTAGTTTTTCAGAACTGCACTCTTCTTGCACGGAGACCCATGGAGCAGCAGCAAAATCTTTATACAGCTCAAGGTAGAACAGATCCAAATCAAAATACTGGAACATCCATTCACAACTGTAATGTTACTGCTGCACCGGATCTGGTTCCTGTTATCAGTTCTTTCCCCACATACCTTGGTAGGCCATGGAAGGAGTACTCTCGTACTGTTTACATGCAGTCTTATTTAGACATTTTAATCCAGCCTGCCGGATGGTTAGCATGGTCTGGTGACTTTGCCTTGAGCACGTTATATTATGGTGAATATGCCAACAGGGGACCCAGGGCAAATACTTCACAACGAGTTACATGGTCTGGTTATCATGTGATGAACAGCAGTGATGCTCTAAATTTCACTGTGAGTTCATTCATCTCCGGGGACTCATGGTTACCAGCAACATCAGTAACCTATAATGGAGGCTTGCTTTAAGCATGATTTCTCCTTTTTCATTCCTCTTCCAAACCCGTACATCAATATTTATTCTATTCCAAGTTATTTATTGATTTCAATGTCTTCCTCCTCTTACATTTACCAACATGACTTTAAAACGTGCGCATGATTGCACTGTTGTTGGTTACATTAAAGTGCTTTATGAGTTTATTTGGCTATATGACTTAGCAACAGAAACTATTGCTTTGCTGAGATAAATTAACCCAACCTCTCTCCCTTGTTGATTAGGGGCTCACATTGCCCATTCTATATATATATATATATATGAAATGATGATTGAGAAGTAGATAAATAATTTGTGTAAAAATTTTAATTAATTATTACATAAGTATTTTAACAAATAATATTTGTAAATTATATTATAGTTAAAAAAATGAACTTTTTATGACTATCTTATAAAGGAATATTATATATGACATATATTTCAAACTATAATTTAGTTTATCTAAATTTAAATAAAGATAATAAAACAAAATTTAGACATTTTATTTCAAATATAAACAAGTTAATTACCTAACCTTGATTAACTAAATTTAGTTTAATGAGTGTTAAGATTCACTTTCCTTTCTAATATCATTCAACTCAAATAAGTTTAATGATAAGATGACAACAAAAGTTGACATCTAACATCTTCAAGATCAAACTTTTGTATACATATGTACATAGCTTGATATGTCTATAGACCAATATATTTTAAAATATGAAATTCCATCATTATTATAAAATTTTATATGGATTAATGTCAAAATAGGACAATCCATCAATCACACCTAATATAGTTGAAAACAATTATTCCAAATATAAAAATAGTTCTTTTCTTTCTCCCAAAAATTTGAATTATTCATAACCCTAATCTAAGAGTTAGACTGAGCTCCTTCTACTTCCTCCACAAGTTTGATTTGATAAAAAATTAAAAGAATTTTGACCTAAAGTTAGGCAAGATACTTGCTTGATGTTTGTTCACAAATTCAAACAGGAATTTATTGAAGTCAAAGAGAATGCCACCATAATTGTAAACAAACTAAACAATGAAGCCAAAATGTTTGACCACCTTGAAGATAGTGGCAGTTATAAAAAATGTTGGATTCTAACCCCATGCAATTGATTTCAAAAAATGTGAAAGAAGTTGTCACCCTCTCCTCGGATGTTGATGTTGAAAAACATCTCATCCCTAACAAGGAAATCACCCTAAGGATAAAGGGGGCTCCAAAAATTCATAAGGTTGAGGTTCTATTAAGACCCTTAGTCAACCTAGCACGACTCTCCAACCTAGAAAATTATTTCTTTCCTAGTAAAGCAAAGCAAACCACTTGTAAGAAGAAAGCGTTCTTACATCAAAGAATCCTCACATTTTGGTCATTTTAATAGGGAGAAAGGGTTAGGGATGATGAAATTCTTTTCATCCTTGATGTGGCATCCTTATTCATTAAAGTCCTAATGAGCAATAGAATTGAGATTGTTAATAATTATATAGACAAGGAGACTAATGATCTAGGAGGATATACCAAACAAGGTTCCAACGATAATGCCAGACCATTCTCATGGCTTGTGGTAATTATGAGAAAATTTCCATGGTTTGTGGTACACCAAAGAACCTCCTTTATTCTTGTAGTAACACAAGGACCATCCATTCATCTGTAACAAGTGTTACACACACAAGATCAAACACTTATATGTTAAACATACTTCATCTAAACCTTCCATGAATTCTACAACAATTTTAGTCTTGGGTCTAACACACCTCTAGGAAAAAATAGAAATTCTAACTCACATATATTCTTGTCACACTATTCTAGGAGTCACATTGAGGACTTCCAAAAATATAGTCAATTCAGGAGATACCCACTCATTTTATAATGTCCAAACCAACACAATTCAGGAGATACCCGCAATGATCAAGAGAAAAATTGAAGAAATAGTCATAAACAAGCAAAAAAATTGTTTAGCCAATTTGCAAAAGTCTTTGAATGGGTGGTTCCATTGACATCATCATCAAGTAAAACCTTTGGTGGGAAATTTTCCATAGTTTTTAGGTAAATCTATATTTTATTGTGTTTGAGGGCAAACTTAGTGTAGATCTTATAGATAACTTGTTCAACCAATTATAGTCATATTGATCCATAAACTTGGGACAACTATTCCACACTTTGGTACAATAAAATTATAGATTTAAATGAGATGTTTTAATCTCCCTCTATGTGCACATAACCACCTCTGATGGCTACCTATGCATATGCATTTAAGGAATCTCAAATATGGAACATAAAAGCTTGCATCACACAAAACATACATGCAACACATGATAACACAAGAGAAACCCTCAAATGAGTAGAAACATCCCAAAAGAGTGACCTATGCTCCTCGTGTCACTAATAATAGGTCTTACATGTGAATTCATTACCTCATGGGCTTACAAATCTTTACATCCCATACCAAGCTTCTCAATCCACATTACTAACATGAAGATGCTCATGAATTGCACCACCTCTACTATGTGGAATGAGGAATAATACCTTGGACATAGGATCTAATGTCAACACTACAATAATTTAGAATATCATCGACCTCACTAGCTCAAAATGTAACACTTTGTTGAATGTAGATGTCTAAAACACCCTATATCTTGACCGACTCATCTCCCTAAGTAGTTAGGTTTTTCATGGCTTCTTTAGCCACACTTCACATGCTATCTTTGACACTCTACTAACCAACATGTAACAATCAACTTAGCTCCACCAGTCTACATGGAATTGATGCTCACAACACTAGGATGCACTAACTCACTAAGTCAGATAGCTAGCTAATGTGTAACGAACCCTCCCTTTTGCTGCGTTGGTGTGGAGAGTGGTGCTTCGTCTATGATATGTATATGGGAATTAACTTTGAGGTTGAGTGCGCAGGTATTTCTAACAAAACCACAGATACTGAAAATTATTCCGCACCTTATGTTGTAATCCCTTGTGAAGCCGATCTAGTTCCACGAGGAACCAAGATCAACTCTGTGTTTAATTTAATGTTGTAATGTTGTCTTGCATGAGGTTGAGGGTTAGGTTTACCCTCTTGTAAATTTGAATTATGATATGTGTTGTAAGAATTATTTTTGAATTCTATCTTATTTTTAAATTTTAAAATTTGAGGCCCTTTTCTTGTGTTTTAACTTGACCCTGGGTGTCCTAACTAAGTTTAAATTGACCCTGGGTTATACCCCATGGGTCTAGGGTCATTTTTGACTTGGGTAATCCTTGGTTAACCTCCGTATGGTCACCTTAACTTCACAGTGAAGTTAAGTGACGAATTTGGAGGCATGGGAAGGATAGGAAAGTGGGGATATTTTATTAACTCCACTTGGGATAGTGGGGATATTTTTTAATTCCACTTAGGATACTGGAGATATTTTTTAATTCCACTTGGGATAGTGGGGATATTTTTTAATTCCACTTGGGATAGTGGGGATATTTTATTAATTCCACTTGGGATAGTGGGGTTATTTAAATATTACAATCTTAAAAAATTCATAAATATTACAATCTTTAATTCATTTTTGTCCTCTACTACCCCATGAGTTGAATTAAAAATGCAACTTGTCATAATCCACTCTTTCCAAAAAAATGAATCTTTAATTCATTTTTGTCCTCACACGTGAATTTAAAATTCACAAATAATGAGAGCCCTTGATCTCATCTTTTGATCGTCACCTTCCATTCCCTTTTTAGAAAATCTATAAATAAGACCCTTCTCTAAGCAATTAGAGAAGACTTGATTTTTGCAGGGGAACTTGATTCTTGCAGGGGAACTTCATTCTTGCAGGGGGACTTCATTCTGGCATTCTTATCATACCTAATTTTCTTTAGGAAATCTTCTTCTGGCATCCTCATAATGCCCAATTCCTTTTCTATTCTACTCTTCATAGCCTCATAATGCCAAAATTATTCTAACCATCCTATATCCTCCATTCAGTATCCCTTGCTTGTGATCATAGAGAGATTGTTTTTTTTTGAGAAGGGATATTTGGAGAGGAGGCTGGAGAGGAACTCTACATCAATTTCATCCATTAAAGGGCTTTGTAAGGTTGGATTTCATGGCTTTTCCTTTGTATTTCTATTTGTTGCATGAAGGATGTGTGAAAATTATTTATTTTGCTTGTGTTGTAAAGTTTGTTATTGTGGGAAAATTTATTGGGATGTTGACAGAGCTTCTTCCACTTGGGAGAAATACTCATCAAGTGTGGGGTAGGGGAGGAGTGATCCTCCTCGAGTGCATGCCTTGTTTCTTTTGGGATGTTGAAAGCCTTGAGGGCATTTGTGTGACTTTGAGAAATTGTGTTATTTAGCTTGAGAGTCAAAATATGAACAAGGTCTAGGCATTAGAGTGGTCTATTGGAGTGGCTCTCTATGGGCCTGGGGCCCGCAAGTGGCTGCCACGGGAACTAGTAGTAGAGTTACATTAATAAGTGATAACTAAAACTAAAACATTGGGGTAAAAACACTAATAAGATAATTAGACCTTGTGCATGGCCTTGAGTTACTTTGCTTGTGTGGACCAGCACTTTAGGTTATCTTACTTTTATTGGTTTAGTCACAGATGATCAATGTAACTCTTGTGGTGACATTTGATTTATTGTTGAAACTATGCACATTTTTCTTATTTTATTGTTGGAATTGAGATTTACTATTTCTTATTTACATTTTGGTGGCTAAACACATTGACTTTCCTATTTTGCATGCTGGTCTTGTGTTGTGATGTGATTCCTCATCGGGTACAGTGAGATTTACCCGTTTGAGTGTATACGCTTGATGATGGGGGTAAGTGTGGACTAGTATGGGCCGGTCATTATCCACTTACCTTCCTAGTGATCTTGTTTTTATATTGGTTATCTCTTGGAGGCTAAACCCCTTATACAAACAAGAGGTAGGCCATTGTGGGAATGTATGGTAAGGCCCCCAGACGCGTGGCCCTGAGACCATCATTCTACCTAGTTCTTAGATCTTTGGTTGCTTGGCATTAGTTATTGGTTATGGACTCATGGATATTTTGGATATGGATGGTACTACGACATCCACGTGAACCCCTATGTAGCCTTGTGATGTGTATGAGTATCTATGTATATGTAGGTGGTACAATTGTCATATATGTAGTTGCATATTAAAATATAGATGAGAACAAAATTTGCATCATTATGCTTTGAAAAGTCACAAACTATTGCATTATATGTAAAGAGATGTCATGCATGCTATGAAAGCAGAGATTGAAATTATGTATATGTGTGTATGTATGCTCCATTTTATAGATAGCTACATATGAAAAGTTAGAGAATTGAAAATTTTATGTCTTGAAAGTGCATTTTGCTACAAATTATGAGAAAATTGTGTGTTTATGCTAGAATTACATGTTTATATGTTTTTAGATTGTGATCAGTGCTTTCAGATGTTCAGGGACAAGAAAGGGATGATGTCGTAACACTCATATTTGAGAGGCTTACGATGTCATGACCCTCTTCCTGATGACCATTGATGCTTCGGCTATTTTATGATATATGCACATGTGCTTTGACGTGTGCCTGGAGTGTTGCAGGTACTGAGTATCGACTCCACCTGGATTCACAGGCCTGAGTGTACTCTTATTATCCCCGATGGTGGTTACTAGAGATAGTCACAGGCCCTGTTCCCTATACCCTAGCCCACTATACCTTGTCAGTGTTGTGTTCCTGTGTTGTTATAATATCTTTCGATTACCTAACGATAATGTTCAGATTGCCCTTATATTCATGTGGAGTTTACCAGTCCATTTGTTAAGATATTTTTTTTCTCCTTGGCTTCTTTTGATTGTATCAAATTTCTTGGTTTAGTGTGTACTTTGGCTACATCTTAGTGTTTGGAGGCTTCCAGGAGTAAGCCTAGTCCTAGGGGGGTAGGATGTAATGAACCCTCCCTTTTGCTGCGTTTGTGTGGAGAGTGGTGCTTCGGCTATGATATGTATATGGGAATTAACTTTGAGGTTGAGTGCGCAGGTATTTCTAACAAAACCACAGATATTAGAAATCATTCCGCACCTTATGTTGTAATCCCTTGTGAAGCCGATCCAGTTCTACGAGGAACCAAGATCAACTTTGTGTTTGATTTAATATTGTAATGTTGTCTTGCATGAGGTTGAATGGGTTAGGTCTACCCTCTTATAAATTTGAATTATGATGTGTTGTAAAAATTATTTTTGAATTCTATCTTATTTTTAAATTTTAAAATTTGAGGCCCTTTTCTTGTGTTTTAACTTGACCCTAGGTGTCCTAACTAAGTTCAAATTGACCCTGGGTTATACCCCATGGGGCTAGGGTCACTTTTGACTTGGGTAACCCTTGGTTAACCTCTGTATGGTCACCTTAACTTCACAGTGAAGTTAAGTGACAAATTTGGAGGCATGGGAAGGATAGGATAGTGGGGATATTTTATTAACTCCACTTGGGATAGTGGGGATATTTTATTAATTCCACTTGGGATAGTGGGGATATTTTAATTCCACTTGAGATAGTGGGGATATTTTTTAATTCCACTTGGGATAGTGGGGATATTTTATTAATTCCACTTATGATAGTGGGGATATTTTTTAATTCCACTTGGGATAGTGGGGATATTTTATTAATTCCACTTGGGATAGTGGGGATATTTTTTAATTCCACTTGGGATAGTGGGGTTATTTAAATATTACAATCTTAAAAAAATTCATAAATATTACAATCTTTAATTTATTTTCGTCCTCCACTACCCCATGAGTTGAATTAAAAATTCAATTTGTCATAATCCACTCTTTCCAAAAAAATGAATCTTTAATTCTTTTTTGTCCTCACATGTGAATTTAAAATTCACAAATAATGAGAGCCCTTGATCTCATCTTTTGATCCTCACCTTCCATTCCCTTTTCAGAAAATCTATAAATAAGACCCTTCTCTAAGCAATTAGAGAAGACTTAATTTTTGCAGGGGAACTTGATTCTTGCAAGGGACTTCATTCTTGCATTCTTATCATGCCTAATTTCCTCTAGGAAATCTTCTTCTAGCATCCTCATAATACCCAATTCCTTCTCTATTCTACTCTTCATAGCCTCATAATGCCGAAATTATTCTAGCCATCCTATATCTTCCATTCATTATCCCTTGCTTGTGATCATAGAGAGATTTTTTTTTTAAGAAGGGAGATTTGGAGAGGAGGCTGGAGAGGAACTCTACATCAACTTCATCCATTAAAGGGATTTTAAGGTTGGATTTCATGGCTTTTCCTTTGTATTTCTATTTGTTGCATGAAGGATGTGTGAAAATTATTTATTTTGCTTGTGTTGTAAAGTTTGTTATTGTGGGAAAATTTATTGGGATGTTGACAGAGCTTCTTCTACTTGGGAGAAATGCTCATCAAGTGTGGGGTAGGGGAGGAGTGATCCTCATCGAGTGCATGCCTTGTTTTTTTGGGATGTTGAAAGCCTTGAGGGCATTTGTGTGACTTTGAGAAATTGTGTTATTTGGCTTGAGAGTCAAAATATGAACAAGGTCTAGGCATTAGAGTGGTCTGTTGGAGTGGCTCTCTACGGGCTCGGGGCCCACAAGTGGCTGCCAGGGGAACTAGTAGAGTTACATTAATAAGTGATAACTAAAACTAAAACATTGGGGTAAAAATACTAATAAGATAATTAGACTTCGTGCATGGCCTTGAGCACTTGTAAAGGCTAAGGATGCAATGAGAAGGCCTATCCGTCTATGGGGCATTGAGTTATCCGTCTGCGGGGCATGGATTTGGGCATGATTGAGTCTCCTTGTCTATATGAGAGGTACTTGGTTCCGTATGTACCATCCCTTCGAGCACATATGATGACACTCTATATGATTACACTCTAGTATTTAGCACCTTAGGAGTCGTGAGTAGTACCCAACTTATGACTTAGATGTGTACACTTATATTATAACTTTGACTATAAGAAATGTTCTCCGTGTCTGCTCTGTGTTTGATGTGAGTGTTGGCCATCCTGTATCCCCTTGTTATTGTTTATCCATTTGGGCCTAGTGACTATCTCCGAGCATGGTGGGGTGGTCTCTTAGGAGTCCACATGGTTGGGAGGCATTGCCACCACCATTGGGGACTGGTGAATAGGTTTTGGAGCATTAGTTTGAGATGATCTCTCTCTCCATCACTTCATTTAGTTATTGTATATGCAGTTATGTAATTGAACTCTCTTAGAAGAGAGGTTGTAATCATTGTATTTAATGAGAAGAAATGTGATGTTCCTTTATTGCTTTATGGATTCTAGTGTGGGTATCAGATCCACCTGTATTTTATGCTTATGGATTCATGTTTTTATCAGATGAGATTAGGAACATTTCTTTTGGTGTTTAAAATTAATGGTATCAATCTATCGTAGTGACAGCTAAATCTGTGTATGTTGTTTACTTATGTCAAAAAAAAATTCTTGTTCCCTTTTGGCTCTTCCCCTTCAGGGTTCGCGGGGCAAGATGTTACATAATGCATGAACCCATTTCAACTTGCAGCCTCAAGGTCCATCTTTGCACTTAGTTAATGAATAGGAAACATTAAGGGATTCCCTAATATGAGGGATCTTTGAAGACCTCTAAGTGTTACCACTCCCTTAGGCTACTAATATAGGCACCTCATAGGCCCTCTTTGCTTGATCTCATTCTTTAATTCTAGTTTGTGGCTCTGCTAGGTGTTGGGATTAGATGTGTCATACACCTTTCAAGTCCTAATGTTTGGATTATTTATTTATCTATATTTAGGGATAGGGGGCATCCCATTTTGAGGTGGCACTCTTAGCCATGTGTCAACTATCTTAGAATGTGTGTAATAAGTTGTAAGAGTACCTAATGTCATTATGGCATTGTAAGATGTGGGTATTACTTATGAGAAGTTTTATGATGCACATAAGAGCATGATTATAAGGATTTACAATGTTGACTAGGAATCTTGACCAACATTATGATGATCTATGACACATGTTGTAAAGCATCTTTGAATGTGAAAATAATGCCAAAGTGGGGTGCCCAAATTTGTGGGTAGGCTATATAACAAGTCATTATTACTGTGACAAGTGTAAAAGTATTCTAAAATTATCTTGGAGACCCATCATGAACCTAGGCATTGGAATTTGTGCCAGAGGGGTGTGAGTACTATATCTCTTGTGCTAGTACATAGCTTTTCTAAAAAAAATTATGAATTTTTATTTGGTTATTTCCTATTTATTGGGTGCTTTGGTTGAGGTTGGAAAAAGGATTTTGCATTTTAGGGTTACATTATCATATTTCCTCCAAAGGAGTAGGATGTTGATGTTCATGTTAAGGCTTTGAGCTTGCAAGTGTATTGTAACTATTTTTTATTGTTGAATAATATGTATTGGTTTGGTGCTTTGGAGGGTGGGTTTTTACTTGAAAGGGTTTTTCCACATATATTAGTGTATTGTCTCTTCTATCTATTCTTCTTCTATTATTCTCCCATTGGTTTTCATGTTGCTAAGCTAATAATTTCTTTGTAGATTTGATAATTGCATTTCTCTCCTTATAGAGTTAATGTGGGAACTCATTTTGTGTCTTTTTTTTTCTTCATGGGCATATTTTGTTTGCACTTGTATCAGGCTTTTTTTTAGTGAATCTTATGGTACTTGAGGTGCATGCATGGTATTTTCCTAAAATTTAGTATTAAAGATATGTGTTGGTTATAGGAGAGGTTTTCCCCCAATTACTCTTAATCGTTATTAAAGTAGACGTCTTGTAGATGATCATGTTTGTTAGGGTAACAACATTGTAGGAACTTGTAGAATGGAGAAGGTGGAGCATCTTGAAGTTGGTCATGTGGTTGAATGTTGCATGGTGTTAACCTAGAGCTCCTATTTGGTAGTACGGAACTACTCTTTGGCATAGTAATTAAGTATTGTGATCTTGTGGTCATGTGTAAAAGAGTGCTCATTTTGGCTCCTTGGTCAAATGGAAGTAGATGCCATTCCATCAAATATAAGGAGTAGATGCCATTCCATCAAATATAAGGAGTAGATGCCGTTCCATCAAATATTTAATTTAGCAAATATTGATATTTTATCTTTAAAAAAATATACATGTAAAGGACACATTAGTAAATAGAATGAATATTGTTTTGAATTTTTCATAAATAAATAATTTATTAAACTTTCATTGAAATATTTTGAAAGCAATGTTTTGAAAAATCAATGACCGATTTTCTAACAAATGTAAATTGATTAAAAATCCTTGGAATTGATTTTTGTAGGATATGCCACACCAACTTTAGTTAATTTTTTTGAATTTCAAGTCCTTACATAAATTTTTATATATAAACATTTTTTAAAGTATATATCTATTAGCCATTTAGACCTAGCAGATTTAATAAATAATATTAATTTAGTCAAACTTTTGAATTTCAAAAGCTTACGTGAATTGAAATATATAAGCATTCTTAAAGGAGTGTGTATATTAGTCATTAAGATCCAATTTATTTAATAAATAAATATTAATTAAGTAATATAGATAAATAAATATCAATTAAGTAATATAGTTGTGATGGGAAATTTTCTATTTTCTAAAATCCTCATAGTTTCTTTCATATATTTTTTTATCTTTTCAAATTAGGTTAACATTAGGGCAAGTTAATATGATAGTAAAGTCAAATAAATTCCATTGAAACATTTTTTCCATGAGCTATAGAATACATACATATTCAAGAATGCAATCCATTTTGAGGTAAAAGTGAAAGGAAAAATTAAATAAGGAAATACATATCTATTTTTAGGAATGGATATGATGTTGTCAAGAAATCCATAGGTTTTAATTATTGCAAAGTTTTTGTTTAGTTGGAAATAAATATTTGTTTATTGTAAAATGGATATCCATTTCCTTTAAAATTAATATTCATTTTTCTTTAGATTTTCAAATCAAATTTGGCTATCATATCTAATACAAACAAAAAATTAAATCCATTTTATCTTATGGGCTTTTTCAAATAGATTTAATTTCCCTCACGACTTTTTGTCTCATTATTAATTCACTTACACATATTAAAAAAAATTCAACATAATGGAGAAAGGATAGAAGAATAACGATAAAATCATTTGCACTTCTATGAGTCTCCCAATGACTTTTTGCTTGTCTAAATGCTTTGAAAGTGTGCTTTTTCCTATACCCATTCATGTAAAAAAACTTTGGTTAAATGATAGATTCTCTTATTAATGTGCCCAATATCATAAACTCAAAAATCTAATCTAGCAAGGGTTTTCAAAACTCTTGCATTTGCTAGGATGGTGCTTTGAAGATACATGGAGATAAAGGTTAATATTAGTAGCTTTTCTAAACACTTGATAAGATAAGGTTTGATTGAAGTTTTTATCACATAAGGATACCAAGTAAAGGAAGTTTCATGTCTTTTTCAAACTCCTTAGTAAACTTAATGGTGTCCATAAAGTAATTGAGATGGGAATAAAATTCCTCAAGCTTATATAAACCATGCTTCTAGAAAATATTTACAACATTAAGATAACCCTTCCGCAACCTTGTTCATGAGAAGGAACAAATTGAGTGCTTTATCTTCAAAGTAATCCATGCAAAGATTTACCACAAGAGAGGGTAGTGGGGATCCCATGGAAACCCTATCTAATTGCTCATAGAAGACACCTTTAAACATGTAAATTTAGTGTATTTAATGCAAACTTATATTGGACAAAATTGGTCTCCTTATCTATGTAATGATTATCAATCTCAATTGCGGTACTCACAAGAATTTTAGTTAATAAGAACACCACATGAAAACTAAAAAGAAGTTCATCATCCTCAACCCTCTTTTCCTTAATGAATCAACAAAATGGAAGGAATCTTTGATGAAATATTTTCTTTACACAAATAGTTTGATTTCCGTCATCAAGAAAGAAATAATTTTGTAGATTAGGGAGTTGACTGGTGTCATGTATGGGTCTTAACTGAACCTCAACCTTATTAATTTTTAGAGCCCTATATATCCTTGGGGTGTTCTCTTTGTTGAAGTTGAGAATTTTTTTTTTAACATCATCATCTATGGAGTAGAGGGTGATGACTTTTCTTAGTTTTTTTTAAAAAATCAATAGCACAAGGTCAGAATCCAAAACTTTATAGCTTTGGTCCAACATTTTAGAATCAAAATTTATTTGGTTCATGATTACGGTGAATTCCCTTTAACTTCAAGAAATTCTTGTTTGAGTCTATGCAAATATGTTAAGCAAATATCTCCCCCAACTTTTAATCCAACTTCTCTTTTAACTCTTCATCAAATTCACCAATGGAGGTAGTAGATGAAGCTCCTAGTATCTAATTCCTAGTCTAAAGTAGTGTTAATACTTTCAAATTTGTGGGAAAGTAGTAAGTAAATTTTAAATTCAGAATAGTTGTGTTCAATTATACTAGGTGCAACTCATGGATTGTCCTATTTTTACATCAAACTTCACAATACATTATAATAATGAAGGAATTTCTAATTCCAAATAAGCTCATAAAGCACTTTTATGTAACTAACTATAGTGCAATCATTAACACATTTTAAAATGATGTTGGTAAATTTACACGGAGGAAGAAATTGTAATCAACAAATAACCTGAATACAAAGACGATTGCGGTCAAGGAGAAGGTGGTTGTGGATTCTCTTTTATTTCTTGGATGGTTTGGAATAGAATAAATATTGAATTAGGGGTTTGGAAGAGGAAGATAATTCATGCTTAAAGCAAGCCTCCGTCATAGGTTACTGATGTTGCTGGTAACCATGAGTCGCCTGAGATGAATGAACTTACGGTGAAATTTTGAGCATCACTGCTGTTCATCACATGATAACCAGCCCATGTAACTCGTTGTGAAGTATTTGCCCCGGGTCCCCTGTTGGCATATTCACCATAATATAACGTGCTCAAGGCAAAGTCACCAGACCATGCTAACCATCCGGCAGGCTGGATTATACTGTCTAAATAAGACTGCATGTAAACAGTACGAGAGTACTCCTTCCATGGCCTACCAAGGTATGTGGGGAAAGAACTGATAACAGGAACCAGATCCGGCGCAGCAGTAATATTACAGTTGTGAATGGATGTTCCAGTATTTTGATTTGGATCTGTTCTACCTTGAGCTGTATAAAGATTCTGCTGCTGCTCCATGGGTCTCCGTGCAAGAAGAGTGCAGTCCTGGAAAACTACTGCGGCGTTGCCGAAGATGAAATCAACAGTGCCGTATACCTCTCATTCTCTGTAGAATTGGCGAAGTGAGTGAGTGTAGAGAGTGTCTTGGTATCCCTAGAGCCTGCACCGGTAGCTTCAACTGTATTGCGTTGATTAACACACAACACACACTGTTATTTATAAGGTCGATAGACAAATTAAAGTCAATGGAATTCCCATAAGCGGTGCCTCTTCACGTACGCGTACGGGCACAACCTTAGTTGGTTTTTCACAAGGAATATATTTCAGCAAATGCTATAAAATTACAGTAGTAAAATTTTAGCTTCATTTTTAATCTATCGAGCTGTAATAAGCTCATCATTTGAATCATGTCTGCAATGACGTAAATGTCAGCGTAATCTTTATTTTGTTGACTTGTAATAAGCTCAAAACTTGGATCATGTCTACAAATAGATTCTGACTTTAACAGGCCACTCATGGAATTTTCATGATGTATCACTGATGGAATTTTCATGATGTATCACTGTTCATATTAGGTCGAATTGACTGGTTAGGTTAACTAAACTATACTAGAAATCATTTGCTGTATTTGCTCGAAACCATTCTTCAGCACAACTATGTTACGAACAGCTTTGAAACTTTTACCCTGCAATTTGCTTTGTCTAATTTGTCAATGTCAATCCAAAGTTGCACCTAATTTTTTTTTGTATTATATGATTTGCTGGCAATAGATGGGCAACATTAAAGTTTTGTGTATGGAATTACTTATTCCACATATGTTAGACTCCACCGACGCGTATCGATCAATTTAGTCCCAACAAATATACTTTTAAAAGGACAAGTTGCACAGGTTTGAACTATCCAGTAACTCTGCTATTTTCCTCGCACAAGGAATTCATCGTTTGTCATTCGTTTACACTATCGCCAATTGTATTATGAACCGCATTAACTGCACGCCTGCTCATGTGTGAGATTGAGGTCAGTACCGTAATTATTTATCTACAAAGCCAGATCTCGTAAATGTCCCCTAAGCACTTCAATCTTCATAACAATTACTTAGTCAACCTTATAATAATAATATATTTTAAAAACAAGTTTCCACTTGATATATATTTGATATATATGTATGTGTAAATATCTTCTAGAAACAATTCAATCTTCTTAAAAATTACTTAATCAACTCTATAATAATAATATATGTTTAAAACAAGTTTCCACTTGATATATATATGTATGTAAATATCCTCTAAACAATTCAATCTTTTTAAACATTACTTAGTCAACATCATAATAGTAGTATATTTTTAAAACAAGTTTCTACTTGATATGTATGTGTGTGTGTCAATATCCTCTAAAAAATTCAATCTTCTTAAAAATTACTTAGTCAACCCCATAATAGTAATATATTTTAAAAACAAGTTTCTACTTGATATATTTATGTGTGTGTGTGTGTGTTTGTGTGAATGTCCTCTAAACAATTCAATCTTCTTATAAATTACTTAGTCAACCCCATAATAGTAATATATTTTAAAAACAAGTTTCCACTTGATATGTGTGTGTGTCAATGTCCTCTAAACAATTCAATCTTCTTAATAATTGCTTAGTCAACCCCATAATTGAAATATATTTTAAAAACAATTTCATATATATATGTATATGTATATGGATATGGATATGTATGTATATGTACATATATGTACACACAACAACACACACACATGAATGTCATTTAAACGATTTTCCACTATAGTAAATTTAATTAAACTTTAAATTTATGATATATCAAGTTTTTAGAATAGGAATGATATGGAATTGGGGGATGCATTTCAAGGATGGATTTTTAGGGGGGGGGGGAATTTTTGAAGGGATGGTAAGGGATTACTATTAAGAAAATAAGGAAATTTTAAAAATATAGAAAATTTTAAATATTGATATCATAATATTTATAAGGAATTTATTATATACATTATAGAATCTTATTGCATAATATTAGAGTTGAATTGAGAATTCACATGAGAGCTAGCACATGAATTAACAAAATTTCATTCTTTTTAGTGTTAGTATGCATATATATTATATAAAAATTACAAAAAAAACCCAAAAATTTCAAGTTTCAACTACAAAATGACAAAAACATAGAAAAATTGTTGCTGCCCCTAATCACCATCTACTAATGCTACATGAAAATCAAAACTGAATCTAAGTCACTACCACTATAAGCTTAGACTACCTTATAATTTCAAATAGAATTCACTAAGCTTAGATAAGTTATTGACTTATAACCTTAAAATTTAAAATAAAGTTCTCTAAGCTTAAATTATTACCTTATAACCTTATAATTTAAAATAAAGTTCTCTAAGATTTTGCATCTACTTATTCTAAGTTTTATATATTTAATAAAGAATTAGTTAAGCATAGTTTAGTAATATATTTTTATATATTTAATAAAGAATTAGTTAAGCATAGTTTAGTAATATATTGACAACTTAAAGCATTAAGGTCTAAGCCCACTAAAGTAGAACATTCATTAACAAAAATGAAGGATCCTCTTTAAATTATTAGCTTACTAAAAAACATAAGGAATAAATTGGTTAATGAGATAGGTCTTTCTTTTCCAATCACATTTTTAGGGTATCTCAATGATTTCCTTGTTGTTTTCATACCAAGTTTAGTCTACTTATATAAATTCATAAAATGGTGAACATAAGACAAAGTAAGATTGAAATGCAGAAAAACTGAGAAGATTGTATTTTATTCATTCGATAATCATTGCAGATTCAAACCACTGTTAAATACTTGTGATGAAATAGTTGAAGCAGTTGCACAATTGACATACAACTGACGTAACTATCAGGTAGTTAATAAACAATGTAATATGCCTAGTTATACTAAATAGTGCACGCTAACATTCCCCCCCTTATTACATTGTTCCTGCAATAGTACCAAGAGACCCCCCCTTAATGCTAAAGACTCAACAAAGCTGATTACATAGTATGAATACATATTTTATAGAAGATCTTCTCCCAAAGAACAAATCCTGAACCAAGCGAGGCTCCATCATGCTGTCTCGTCTACCCTCAGAAAGGCGTCGCTTCGAGCTGTGTTCTTGAGCTCTTTAGTCCCAAGCTCTCAAATCACAGAGTCTTGAATTATTCGACAATGGCCCTTAAGAGATACGACAGATCTCTGCCATGTTGTTTAGTGACCACGAAAGGGTATAATTCAAGATCATATACTCTTTGAAGCTTGCTGGACAACAATCCATATTGAGCTCAACACCAAACCCCAAACCTGTCTCCAAAACAAAATCTTCACAAAACATACATTCTTCAAATCTATCAGCTCTGTCAGCAACAACAAAGAAAAACAAAGCAACCAAAACCAAAAACGCTTCTCATGCAAAGCATCATCTCAAAGCGAGAAGCTAACTTGAGATGATGGTAAATCCTCCATCCTCCAATGCCGCCTGCCTCCAATATGACCTTGCTTAAAGGGCATATCCACAGAAATTAATAGCACCATCTGGTGGATCCTCATCCTCATTATCTGGTGGGTCTTTATCATCTTCAATGTAAGCAAGATTTCCTTCATTTTTGAGCTTTCCTTTAAGAACATCATTCGCTCGAGTTCTACAATCCCAAGCTATGTGACCATTTTTCTTACAATAAAAACATTTGATTCTCTCTGATCTCTTGTAATTACTTCTTGAAAATAACGCTTTCTCCTAAGGATCATCTTCTGAATCTTCTATTGTTCTCTTCTCTTCTGATAGAAGAGCAGAAATCATACCTTCTAGAGTTTGTGAAGATATTTGGCTGAAAGTAAAAACAACATTGTTGTATTTTGAAGGCAAGCTATTTAATAGGATGGCCCTAGCATCATCATCATCTACTGTAACCTTAACCTTTGCTAGCTGTCTAATGAGAGACTGCAAGTTACTTATATGATTTGACATTGTGATTCCATCTTCCATCTTAAATCAAAATAATTGAAGTTTTAGAGAAAACTTTGTATTAACGGCTTTTGCTCCAAACAATTTATTCAAATTTTCCTAAATTTCGGCTGATGATTTATCCAAATCAATATGGTGCAATTCGGTGTCAGAAAGAGCAAGACCAATTATAGCCTTGGCTTTATCATCTCTACTACTCCAATCTAATAACTTATTTGCATCTGTAGGTGCTTTTTCTTTTCCACTTACTATTGCCCATAAATTTTTATTCATTAGTTGCATTTGAATTTTCATTCTCCAAGTATGAAAATTGGAACCAGAATACTTGTCTAATGGGATCTCCATTTTAGATAATACTCAAAAGATTGACTTCTTTCTCAGACTTAAATATATTTGCTTATAAAATTTGCATTTCATACACACTTCAATACATACCAATTTGAGATGATAATGGCATCCACTTTTCTTTGATTGTCGGGTTTTGCAGACTATGTCTTCCTCTTTTAGGTGCCTTATGGAGAGTTCTACAAATGGCTTGGATAGAGAAACTTCAGTCCAGACAACAACCGCTATAGTAGAGAGTACAAATGTCTTCAATCTACCTACAAAGGCCTTCAAACTCGATGCTTCCTTCCAAGGCTGTTTCCTGCACACCTCAGCAGAACTTGATCGCCTTCTATCTTACTAAGGCAAGCTATTGAGCAACACCTTCTAATAAATGGAGTAGACCGTTTTGAATAGCTAGTATGGCATTCAATTGAATCTGGTGATGGATGAATAATCTCCTCTATATACCCAACCATATATCTTCAAATGAGAATAGTAATCAAGTGAGAATAGAAACTATGCATTCAACCCCCAGCCTGCAAAACAATACCGTAACTTATAGAAACAATACCTCAACTTCCTTCATGATCTTCACGTATTCTGATCCATTCAACAGACCCATCAAATTGCTCTTGTGAGAGATCTGATGCTTGAGAGACGTGCCTTGGGAAATGTTTGTAGATTCGGGTCTAACAACGGATTTGCCTCCCTACCAACGGCTTTGCTCTCCTCCCTGCACCGTGGATGCTTTCTCCTTGCAACTCAACAGAACTCCATCTGGTTTCTTTGGGTGCCTTCTTCCACACAGGAGGAGTATTGCTTCACATTGCGCTTGCTGCACTCCTATCCTCTATGGCTGCTCTGATACCATATGCAAAAAAATTGAGAAGATTGTATTTTATTCATTCGATAATCATTGCAGATTCAAACCACTGTTAAATACTTGTGATGAAACAGTTGAAGCAGTTGCACAGCTGACGTACAACTGACGTAACTATCAGGTAGTTAATAAACAATGTAATATGCTTAGTTATACTAAATAGTGCATGCTAACATGAAATTATCATGGGTCCTTGTTCTAAGATAGAGATTAGGAGGTATCTCTTGTTTTTTATCTATGAAATCAAAGGGTAAGAATCTAGTCATCAAGTCAAGTCAAAATAATATCATTTTGAATCACAATTAGCATATATAAAAACCAAACAATTCTAAAGCTATAAGTCTAGTATCTCACATAAGTATTGCAACTATTAACAACTATATCAAATAAGTACTAAAACTATTAATGACTATATCAAATGTACTGAAAGGTTATACACCAAAGAAGAGCAACATAAGAAGATTTTTTAAATTCTTTCATTCTTCATTATCCTTGTTTTTCAATTTTGTGGTTTAAAAAATAATTTTTCTATCAAGCCACAGCCATCCCCAAGAAGGTGAAGGGGATGTCTAGGCCATCTTGAGGATGCCTAGTTGCCCCTATTGTTCCCTAAAAGTTTTGGAAAGAAAGGCATCCAAAGATGCTTCCTAAAATTTCTAGGAGTAAGAATAGTTGGAGGACATTTTGACTTGTCCCTGCGTCGTTGAATCATACCCTATGGGGATGGAGTCTAAGAACAAAGGGGACACATCCTCAAAGTAGATAACTTTAAATTAACTTAATAGTTCAAATAACTAAGATTTTAGAAGTTGAAATACGTAATTACAAATAATAAGTGTCATTTAGTGATTAATTCCTATTTTTAGGATATGTTTGAAAATTAGTTTATTTAATTAAATTTATGTTGATAGTTTGGACAAGCTATCCATTTTTAGGACTTTAGTTTTTTAAATTCTATTGTTACATGTTGAGGTTGACATAATATATGGTAATTGTCAATTTGTCCAAATTTATATATTATCCACAATAAAAAGCAAATATTATATATTTCCTATATATATATATGTATAATTTATAAATATAATATTACTAATATATTGTAAGTATTGTTTATAATATAAACACTAGATAATATTTATTAGTATTTAATACTTATAGTATATTTTATTAATGAAGGATGTTAACAAAATTTGATATAAAATATCAAAGAGGTTGGATTTAATTGGTCAGATCATTAGAATCTCATTTTGGAGATCCATGTTTGAGTCCCCAAAATGATATCTAAGTTAAATAAGTGAGATTGTTGATTAAGTTGATCTAGTTAATTATCACATCCAAGTTTAGGTGTGGCGTAACCCCACAAATAATGCTAAGTGAAATTCCTAGGTGAGTTAGATGAAAGAAATGCCCCCTCATCATGGCATCTAAGCTGAAGGACTCCCCACAAAGGGTACTTACCAATAAAGAGAATCCATTTGATAGAAAATTTATATCAATTTTAAAAATAGAAAAGGTTAATTAAAAATAAATACATAAAGCACCTGTCATTCCTTTTATATATAAAAGTATAAATAATAGTTATTAGTATAATAGTTTTAATATGTATAATTAATAAAAAATCTTGACAACTTTTGATAGAAAAAATTATTTCAATTACTAATAATAAATACAAGTACAAAGTTAAGATAAATTATGTCAATAGGTTAAACCCAGGATGATACAATAAGAAAGAAACCAAAATAGTTGTAGCAGATAAACATATAAGCAAAGAAAAATTATAAATATTCACACACATCATAAGATTGCTCCATCCATATATTTATATCATATACTTTTTATATACAATGTACATTTATACCACAAGCATAGATATATATACCTCATAGATGCTTGGATAATATATCTCTTATCTTACATTACATTAATTCATCTATATTTCTTTCTCCATCCCTCCATATCTCTTTGCAATATATATAGCTTATAAAGATGTAAGGGTGTGTCCCTCTCTTTGTCTTTGTGTCTTATCAATCCTACCATAATGTAATTCTTGAATCTTGGCGTAATTATTGCTAGTTCTATTATATTTCTAGTTCCATGCCTACCAACATCCTCTTGCAACCTAAACTATTGTCTTTTCCCAAAGACAACCTATGTTATAATTGTTTTCAAAGAGACTTCACCATCTCCAAAACCAAACTAAGATAGGTGCTCTATTATCTCAAAATCTATTTCAATAATTGATAAATTATTGAGATCCTTAGTTATAGTAGAAAATGATTGTAGGTGTTCTTGACCTATATATACAAATTTTACTAGTGCAAAATAGTTTCTTGAGTGCATTGGACTATAGGATTGTTCGACTAATGTCAAGATAATAGGCTCTACAAATGTAGGAGCTATCTACCTCATATTCAACAATATATTTGAAAATATGAAAAGGTGAACATTAACTTATACATCTAACTCCTTTCGCTAACCAATCAACTATGTTCTTTGCATATTCATTTAATTATGTTGTGACTAAATGTTTCTTAATTGTTGTCATTATGAACCTTTTAGTTCACTCGTAATGTCATAGCTCCCTAATAGCTCTAAAGGCTAGGTCTCCATATTATCCATCTAAATCTTTTGTTGCATGGTGGTATGCGACCAATTCATATAGTATTGGCATACTATAGAAACATCACTGTAGGTACCGTTTATTCTATGGGCAACATTAAAATTTTGTCTATGCTATATTTATTCCACGTATGTTAGATTCCCCCGACCCGTATCGATCAATTTTAGTCAAAGGACAAGTTGCACACGTTCGAATTATCCAGTAGCTCTGCTATTTCCCTCGCACGAGGAGTTCGTCGTTTGCGGTTCGTTTAAACTTTCGCCAATTGTATTATGAACCACATTAACTACACGTCTGCTCATGTGTGAGATTTAGATCACCACTGTAATTACTTATCTACCAAGCCAGATCTTGTAAATATCCTCTAAGCTCTTCGATCTTCCTTTTTTTAAAAGGAAAATACTTAGTCAATTCCATAATAGTAATATATTTTAAAAATAAGTTTGGACTTGATATATGCATGTGTATGTGTGTCAATGTCCTCTAAACAATTCAATCTTCATCAAAATCACTTAGTCAACTTCATTATAATAATATATTTTAAAAATAATTTTCCACTTGATATATGTATTGTGTGTGTCAATGTCTCCTAAACAATTCAATCTTCTTAAAATTTACTTAGTCAACCCCATAATAATAATATATTTTTTAAAAAAGTTTCCACTTGATATATATGTATGTGTGTGTGTCAATGTCCTCTAAACAATTCAATCTTCATCAAAATTACTTAGTCAACCCCATTATAGCTATATATTTTAAAAACAAGTTTCCACTTGTTGTGTGTGTCCCCTAAACAATTCAATCTTCTTAAAAATTCCTCAGTCAACCCCATAATAGTGATACATTTTGGAAACAATTTTATATATATATATATATATATATATATATATATATATATATATATATATAAAATTTGAATGATTATCTAGTATAATAAATGTAATAAGACTTTAAGTTTATGATATATCATGTTTTTGTAATAGGGATGGTAGGGAATTGGGGTATACATGTCTAGGATGGATTTTTTAGGGAGGCTAATTTTTAAGGGTTGGTAGGGGATTACTATTAAGAAACCAAGGAAAATTTAAAAATATAGAAAATTTCAAATATTTATTTGATAATATTGATAAACCATTCATTACATACATTATAGAACCTTATTGTATATTATTAGAATTCAATTGAGATTTCACATGAGAGTTGACACAAAAATTAACAAAATTAAATTATTTTTAATGTCAATGTGCATATATATTATATAAAAATTACAAATTTCAACTACAAAACAACAAAAACATTGAAAAAATGTTGCTTTCCCTAATTACCATCTAGTAATGTTGCATGAAAATAAAAAAACAAAATCTAAGTCACTACCACTATGAGCCTGCCTTATTATTTCAAATAGAGTTCTCTAAGCTTAAGAAAATTCTTAACTTATGACCTTATAATTCAAAATAAAGTTCTCTAAGGGTGGGGGCCCTGGCTCGATTGGCTAAAAAATTCCATTGTGCTTAAGAAGGTCACGAGGTCCAGTCTCCCCTCGTCCTCGTGGTACCAGAGGGCTTGTCATGCCAGTGTCACCGGTCACGTGAAAAAAGTTTACCAGGCACACTGGAGTTTATAGGGGGGCTACTCTACCCGATTCCTGCAGTCTAAAAAAAAAAGTTCTCTAAGCTTTTGTATCTATTTATTTTAAGTTTTATATATTTAATAACAAATTAGTTAAGCATAGTTTCATAATAAATTATTGAGATCCTTAGTTATGGTAGCAAATACTTATAAGTGTTCTTGACCCAAATTTACAATGTTTACTAGTGTAAAATAGTTTGTTGAATGCATTGCACCCACACTAAGATGTCAATATAGGATTGTTTGATTGATGTCAAAGTAATAGGATCTACAAATTTGGGAACTATGTACCTAATGGTCAACAAGAGATTTGAAAATATAAAAAGGTGGACATTAACTTATGCATCCAACTCATTTAGCTATCCAATCAACTGTGTTCTTTGCATATTCATCTAGTTATGTTGTGACTGAAGGTTTCTTAATTGTTGTCATTGTGAACCATTTAGTTCACTCATAATGTCATAGCTCCCTAATAGCTCTAAAAGCTAGGTCATCTAAATCTTTTTTTACATGGTGATATTTGACCAATTCATAGAGTACTAACATAGTGTAGAAACATCATTGCAAGTATTTTGTAATTTCTCTACTTGCTTATCCAATTCTTCCCTTATATTCACACACATCATAAGATTGCAACATTCCATCTATTTATATCATATACTTCTTATATACAATGTACATTGATACCACAAACATAGATATATACCTCATAAATGCTTATGTGATATATCTCTTATCTTACATTACATTCATTCATCCATATTTCTTTCTCCCTGTCTCTATATCTCCTTGCGGTATAGTGAGATGCTAATATAGATTGTAAAGATGTAGGGGTGTGTCCCTCTATTTGTCTTTGTGTCTTGTCAATCATTAAGAGGTACCACATATTGTCAAGTACTACCATAATGTACTTCTTGAATCTTGTGGTAACTATGGCTTGTTCTATTCTACTTCTAGTTCCATGCCTACCAACATCCTCTTACGACCTAAACTTTTGTCTTGTCCTCAAGGAAACCTACCTTAGAATTGTTCTAAAAGAGATTTCACCATCTCTAATACTTTTACTTAGAGAGACCCTCCAATATGTCAAAACCTATCCCAACATTTGATAAAATATTGAGATCCTTATTTATGGTAGCAAATACTTATAGGTGTTCTTGACCCAAATATACAAAGTTTACTAGTGCAAAATAGTCTATTGAATGCATTGCACCCACACTAAATGTCACAATAGGATTGTTCGACTGATTTCAAAGTAATAGGATCTACAAATGTAGTAACTATCTACCTAATGTTTAACAAGAGATTTGACAATATAAAAGGGTGGACATTAACTTATGTATCCAAGTCATTTAGCTATCCAATCAACTGTGTTGTTTGCATATTCATCTAGTTATGTTGTGACCGAAGGTTTCTTAATTGTTGTCATTGTGAACCATTTAGTTCACTCATAATGTCATAGCTCCCTAATAGATTTAAAAGATAGGTCTCCATATTATCCATCTAAATCTTTTGTTACATGGTGATATTTGACCAATTCGTATAGTACTAACATAGTGTAGAAACATCATTGCAAGTGTTGTGTACTTTTTCTACTTGCTTATCCAATTCATCCCTTATATTTCTCTTGTTCTTTTGTACTTGATCTAACTTTTATACCTCATAGTCCTTAACTGCTTATTCATTTTGTTCTTTCTTCTCCTATTCCCAACCATCAATTTATTCTAGTATTTGTTGTAGCACTTCTAACTATGTTGTCATGGCTACAAAGGAATCAATTTAGAGTTGTCGTTATTTTTCTTGTATGAGCTTAATCATTGCGTCCATGTTTTCTTCTATGGTGACATATTTGTTTATTTTCCTACTTGACATTACTCCCAAATTCTTCATTAGCTCTAACTTTTGCAATGGGGAAATGTAGGTGAAATTGACCTGCAATCTTATAGGAGTCTTGGAAAATATATTTGCAATCATGGCCACCACTGAAGCTATCTATTTATGTCTTTCCATATATTCCATTATTCTATTTATAGAATCACTAACTGGTTATTTCTTTGGAGTGAATACCTATTTTGTGGTATCCTCTTTCTCTTGTTCTACCTACTTCACACCAATTTATTTTTGAAGACCGTTCTTGATCTTAGTGTCAAGTACTTTATTTTATAGTGATTTATTTATGTGTATTGCTTGGTCATCCTTTCCCTTCTTCTCATGACCCTTGAGTTGTACTTCCTCATCCACAACTACTTTTTGGGGTGTATATATTGTATATGGTGGGGATGGTAGTGAAATAGTGTCTATTGAGAAGAAATCATAGACTAGATATCTATGTTATTGCTATGTTAGTGTTATGTTTTATGATAGTGTGATGGATAAGAAAGACAAGTAGAACATATGTGGTGGAATACGTAATAGGAAAATAACCATACACTTATGTTTAGTATGAAAAAAGGAGAATGACAACTAGCACACAAACTAGATCAAACCCTTTTCCATATAACATTCAAGGACAAAGTTGAGCCAAATCACTACCAAATGAACAAGGACTGAGCTACTGACCTTGTTCTCTTGTATGCTATAGATGGATTGGATTTAACTTAGTCTTTTTCTCAAACCCTAGGATAACAATGCATTAAAGCCCTAGTTTTACAAAGATTTGGTTATAACGGAGAAAATATGACAGAGACCCAGAAACTAACTACACAGGGATAATTAGGGGAATGATGGAACATGTCTCCAGAAAGAAGAGGTGTCGAAGGACCTTAGTGGTACCGCCCAGATCCCGATTGGAAGAATCAGTGAAGGTGTAAATTGGAATGTTGTTGCAAATGTTGTCCTGATGCCAGATCCAGAATCAAAAGAGGCAAAGGGACATGGGTAGTACTGCCCAAGTCCTTGGTGAGGGAATATTTCATAACAGTCTTCAGATCTTGAAATCCTATTTTGTACCCAATCTTCTTGTAGCTTTGTATTTTTCAGATCTCACTCCTATAACCTGCACATAAGAAGATAAGAAGGGGTTTGGGGGTTATGGTGTTTAGGGACTTGCCTCAATCAAATCCTAGGATACCATTCAAACTTCCCAACACCATTGATTGATAAAGAGTGTGTGCCCTTGTGGGGGCAGAGGCTGAAAACAATGATAATATGATGATTCAAATGATGATAAACAAACAATGATATCACCTATATGACATGAGCCCTTAGAATGATGAAGATCCTTCAACTCCTAAGGAAGGATAGATGATAGCTCCATATCTACAACAACACACAATAACAATACACAAATCTACTCTAGAATCACAATGAATGCTCTTGCCTTATTTGACTTCAAAGTCTCTAGTTAGCTATCTCCATCAGGGTAAATAATGAACTCAAAAACACACTTATATATGCTTTTCCACTTATAATCAACAATTCAAACTGAAAGAGTTGACAAGGAGAAACCTCTAGTGAGGTGTAAGGTTGACATACACTTGAATTAGCCTTGGGGTCATCCCACAATAATGGGTTACACTTTTTGGCCAAACTTGACATTGAAATCAACATTTTGAACTAAATCTTCACTTTCTGACACCTATAGCCGCTAAACCGTTAGGAATTTGAAGATGATGCGAACTAGTGATTTGTGAGATTTTGTTTGTAGATTCTAATTTTTTTTTTTTTTAAAATTTGGAGTTAAATTGTAAAATATTTTGCGTCTCCTTTGATAACTAGTTTTTAATAGTAAACAACATTTTTTTAAAGTGATGTGTATTCTGTAGCACATAACTTTTTTTATACAAAGGATAAAATTCTAATTCTTTTGAATTTAGATTGGTAACACCAATATATAGGGCATGTATTTGGGTTTATAATGTTTTGTTGAATATTTTTTTTTAATTAAATTTTGAAGTCAAACCAATTATAATTTTGAAGTCAAACCAATTATAATTTAGACATAGACGTATGCCATATAACATAACTATTTTTGTATGTATCAAAATTCAATTTTTTTTTGTTGAAACAAGAACATCAATACCTAGGGAATAGATATTTTAAATTTTTTTTTTCACTAATTTACTAATTTTCCATGTGTGTAGAACATAGAACTTGATGTTCAGTGAAAAACCTACATTCACAAGAAATAAAAAATAAATATATAATCAAATTAAATATATTTAAAATTATACTTTTTGGGAAGTTTATAATAAGCAATACATACTTACAAAACATAAATTCTAAATGAATTCATTTGAACCCCCAAAAGGTAAATCAAAAGTGGTTTTTTATCAGCATTTTGATAAGTGTAGAGGAGACTCCATTACATGTATGGTTTAAAACTAGCAAGGTTCTATCCAAGGGGGTTTGATCAAACCCTCTTCAATTAAAATCTTTTAAATAGAACCTTTCAAGGCTTAAATCATTATATTTTCTAAAAATATGTGATTTCAGCAAAAATCAGAATGTCCCAAAAAGTGTAATTCATTATTGTTGTAGCATCCCTTGACCAAAAGGGAGGGACCTAGGTAGTATCGGCCAAGGCCTTTAGCCTCCTTTAGGTCTGAGATAAGCTAATCCAAGTGGCCCACATTCCAATTTCAACTTGGTGTCAGGCAATTCATCATCGGGAGAAACATTTTGGTGACATAATGCAATTAAGGGACCTAGGAGATAAACAAGGAGATAAAAAGACATGTGGACACTTTTTACTCCTTAACATTTATCCCCTACTTTCATGTGTATATGATCTTACGATCAGTGTATGCATTAAAGTATGGTCGAAAACACGTCAAGCATGTCAGACACTAGAGACAAAACCACACCCAAAGTTTGGAAGACCATCTCTAGCCCCCAAGATTAGACAAACATAAGAAAACACTTGACAATCATGCAAGACATGAAGAAGACAGTACAGAAGCATGCAATACACAAAGAAGACATGAACACAGTCATGTAATACACAAAGCATACATGAAGAGAAGACATGATTAAGCAATTACATAACACTAATAGGCGATGGGGGCAGCTCACAGCTACGCACCACCATCAAAGCACACAAAACACATGGCATGGGGTAGCTCATCACTGCGCGCCACCACAAAACACATAAAACACATGGTGTGGGGGGGTTCATCGCTACACACCACCACAAAATACACAAAACACACATAATACACATGGAGTACACATGGAATACACAAGTGCCATAGAGTGTGTCATCGACCCATTATATGTCTTATACATAGCAAACACGGGCAATGGGGAGAAGCTCATTGCTACTCTCTACCATCTAAAACACGCCAAACACACTTGATGGTCGAGCCATGCTACGATGACTGCCAAAAACATGCCTAAGGGTGACTAACTGAAGACCCAACCCCACTTCTCATGAGAGGAATTTTTAAAAAAGGATGTGCAACCACTCAAGGGAATACACAACCCCACCTTCCGAAGAAGGGATTTAAAAAACATACAACACCACCTACATCATGGAGATGCCTTACAATGAAAAGGAAGCATGTGCACATAAAGTATACAACCCCATCTGCATCACGAAGATGCCTTATAGTGAAAAAGAAGCATACACAACACACAAAAATAAAGTATACAACCCCACCTGCATCACAAAGACACCTTATAGTGAAAAGGAAGTATACACAAACACACAATTGAAAATTTATGACCCCACCTACATCACGAAGATGCCTTATAGTGAAAAGGAAGTATACAACACATTTTATTGCAACAACTAAGATATCCAAGCATTTACCACAATATATACCTCCACCTTAAAATGGTTGATCCCGCTTGCCAATAGCAATTACATTTAAGGTAAGGTTGAAAACACATGAGGGAACAAGAGCTTTTTCAAAGTCCATGCCCCAAAGTGACATGTGCTTACAATCACCGAGTTGTTCTCAACAATTACAATAGAAACACATCAATATCATTTGCTAACAATCATTGATCTACAATATGCATGCACCAAAGATAATCAAAATAAGCTTTGGTTAGAAAATCTAAGCTAAGATAACAATCAAATCATTTCACAAAAAACTAATACAAAAATAAGGAAACATATCATTTAAACAAACCAAGGCTATACTTACGAGTTCAGAACCAAGTATAGATGTGAGGTTATACTTCAAGAATCTCATAACCGAGTGTAGCTACAGGGTGAGACAAAAACATTTCAAAGTGCATAGCAGCAGATTTAGAGTATTGCAAATGCTTGCTACAACAATTTCACAATAGGGTACATGATCACATCACAACAAAAGTGATTCTACTAGTCAAACATCAATAACAAATTACCCCCATATTCATATATAGATTAGGTCCATTTTTGTTTTCTTATTTTAGGGGTACACTGTCCTTATCAGAAGTGTATATTTGTTGTCGTCATCTGTCGACTAGTAGAGCCACAAGTACAATGGAAGAATGAAATCACAAAAAATAATGAGAGAGGAGACAAAAGTGACTTAGGGCCACAACATGGAATGACGCCCCTAAATCACCCTCCACAACATTATGCCCCATGGCACCACGCACAACAATTGCAACAAGAGAAGTGTGGAAGAATAGAGAAACAAATAGAAGGACTGTCACAACGGAGGTGGTCTCCTTGTATCCTTGAGCTTACAAGAGTATCAAGGGTTATCCAAGGAGACCTAAACAAAAATTTAACACTACACGGGAGGACAAAACATAACAACATATAAGAGGAGGCCACCCTTGAGAGAGACTCGAAGAGGTGCTACATCAAGTGTGGCTAAATGAGGGAGAAATACTTACCTGATTCATTAACCAGGATGCGGTACTCCAAGATGCGAAAATGCTAGTGGTCATCCTTGATCAAATCATCTTCTTCTCAATCTTGATCTTTATATGAAATAGGTGGTACATAGGGTACTATAGCCCAGCTTGAAACTTCTTCATTTAGTTCTTCTTTTGATTCCATTTCTCTTGGTGGGATATTTTCTTCTTGCAGTGATATTTTTTGAGCTAAGGCTTAGCACTTTCTTCTTCTTTCCCTTGCATTTCTATTTCTTTTACTCTTGTTAGCTATATTTCCCAAGGGAGTTTCTTTGTCCACCATCAAGGGTCTATGATTCTCCACATTTTGTGAAGAGGAAGCTGGTACAAAAGTGATTTTATGATTTTGTGACGGATAGCTTCGCTCTTGAAGGTTTTCTCCCAATCCTTTTAAGGATGGTGGAGGAGGAACCTCAGTGAAAATTCCCTTTCCTCTTAGTTGAGGTGAATTCTTTAGCTTGGGATGCTTTTCACTCTCTATTTGTTGGATAGGAGGAATTGTATCCTCGGAGCATCGAGAGGGTCCAGGAGTATTCTTGTCGTATAATAGTTCAATTATTTTCTTTTCTTTATACTTTTGATATGCCAAGAAAAATTGATCGTCTTAGTTGATTTGCTTCAATAGGTTGTGGCCAAAAATAATCCAAATTGAAATTTTTGTGAGTGGTTAATGGTTTAAATCCATTGTGATGAATAACATGCACTCGACCTTAATGATGAAACTTTAAGCACTTGTGAATACTAGAGGGAACTGTTTTCATGGATTTTAGCCAAGGATTTCCTAATTTCACACGAAAGAGATCCGAGGTGGGAATGATACAAATGGTGCTTCTAGGGCTTTTTCAACCACCTTAATACAAAGTGTTATTTTTCCAATTACTAAAAGAAAATAACCATTATGTGGTTTTATCATTATGTCAATTGGATCATAAGTATCTTGTTTTATATCGTGCATGTATAAGAATTCTTCTGTGATAACATTTGTCATGCAATTGGGATCAATAGGAACTCCTCTTGTAGGATTTCCATTTATTGAAGATTTTATTTATATAAAGAGGACCATCAATGTTTCAAATAGTGACCTCATGTGGTGTGAAGGATATGATGGGTTCAGGATCCTTGCTTTTCTTGTTAGATTAGGGAGGAGCCACACCACCCTTCTTTTGATTGGATGCCATATATGTGAGACTTTTGTACACCAAGACACTAGTTTGAGGAAATTGGGTTTTTGAAGCTTTTACAAATATAAAAAACACACTAATGTCACAACAAATGAAGTGATCATGATGTTGAAAGTGCTACACAAAAAGGCAATATAGACAACTTTAAGATTTCTCGCAAAGATATATGTGAGAGAGATGTCAAATTTCTTATGTTGAAATACACAATGTGTAATTGCAAAATTATGAATTTTCAAATCAAGGATGTGAAATGATGCAAGATTTTCAAATGAATTATGAGAGACATGCAATAAATGAATGCAAGATCTTATTTGAACAATCAGTAAGATGCAAAGTCTTGAAGCTATGGGTTCACCAAAATATTTGGTATGAAAAAGGAAAATGACAATAACTAGAACACGAACTAGATCAAACCCTTTCCCATATAACATTCAAGGACAAGGTTGAGCCAAATCACTATCAAATGGAGGAGGACTTAGCTACTGACCTTGTTCTTTTGTATGATATAGATGGAGGGTAGGTGCAAAAAGATGGGGGACCAAAAAGTGGCCACATTATTTTCAAGAAAAATTTAATGCATAACGCACTCGCGTTATAACGCCAGCGCATTATTACTTCTTATAAATTAAAAAAAAAGATTTTCACCTCATTTCATTTATTTTTTCTCCTATATACTCGTGGCCTGCAAACCCTAGGAAGCGCGCTCGCATTTTGGAAAACTCAATTCAACACAAAAATCTTTGCAATTCATCGCCAAAATGCCGCCACGACGTTGAGCATGCCAAAGGAGTGAGTTTTATTTTTATTTTTGTTTGAATTTGTTTCTAAATAGGTAGGTTTGAGTTAATTTTTGACATAAATTTTGTTAATTATCAGGAAATGTTAATGTACCTCCTCCTCCTCCTCCTCAAAATCCACAAAATCCTGCAAAACAACAACAACCTCCTCCATCCATTCCTTGACATGCCTCTGGAGCACAAGAAAATATAATGGGGCAAACTGAAAATAACAAAAAAGAAATTGAAGATATAATTGCAAGGTTGAAAGATCCTTCCACTTCAACCTTGCATAGGTCCACGCTTACTGAATCTCTTGAATCTATGTTATCAAATGTAGATTCAATTAGCAAGCAAATATCTAATTGGACGGATAAGAGGAGAGAGTTTAGAGAATATTATGCAAACAAGCTATCATACCAAGATGTGAAAAAATTACAAATTATAAAATTAGACTTGTGTTTGATTTTCACAAACCCACAAACAAATCAACCTCCACCCATTACATGCAAGAGGTTCACTATCCATTGGTGCAACAACCAAGCGATAAGGGACAATTTTGGGCAAAGGTGGTGGATGGTTTTTGACTATCCTCCATGTAATAATAATGAGGTCCCACAATACTTTTTGAGGAAACTCTACTGTGAGTTTGTCCTCAATAAAGTGCCAAACTATTTTGATATGCGGGACTTCTAGGGTAGAGGTGGGGGGTCAGCACAAAATAGACTAGGGGCACGTGTTGACCCAGAACGGGCAGTGAGACAAGTAATCAACAGACTAGCCCATGAGTATGTTTCTATCCCTTCCATTGTGAAGGAGAGTGTTGAGGTCAATACACTTCAGTCCATTAGTGCCTTGACCTAGAGCATCCTAGAGCATGCCAGTCCTGTAGCACAGAGTGGGTTGGGAGATAGTGCGAGGAGTAGGGTCCCACCCCATGCTTGTCAGACTTGCAGGTCAGTCAGTGGTTATGACCCCATGGATAGTCAGGACGCAGGTGCACATGCTACATTTGTAGCTGAGCAGATGGTGATGACAGATACCCTCCAAAGTGAGACTTTTGGCCTTGATACTCAGGTAAATATTAGCAAGTTTATTGAATTTAATTTATTAAATTTTATTTTTGAAATGCAAGATTAACTAATTTAGTTTGATGATTTTAATGAAATTTCAGGGTCATGGCGTTGATGCAGTTTTCAGTGGTTCTCCACCTACATATTTCACTAGATCATCTACTGTCGGGGTATGTAACTAGTAAATAATTATAAATATTACATGTGAATAGCATCGTTATATGAATGGTATTCTAATATCTGATTTTAGATGTTGAATAGGTTAATATTGGAGATTTCACGACAACACTTGCCAGCAGTGGTGGACTTCAAAGCTTCACGGAGGTAATAAAATAAATAGTTTAATGAATGAATTGTACTTACTAGATTTTTGTATGTGACTTGTGTACTTTATTGTGTGTACTTCCATGTTTAGATGAACGTGTGTGTATGTTAGGAGCCATGATTTGCATCACTATTATAGTTTTCGTAATTGAATAAAGTTGTTTTATTTCCAGATGATGCAGGCTGCAGAGACACCTCCCAATGTTCATAGGGAAATGGAGCATGGTGTGACCTCTACGATTCATAGCTCCATGGCATTGACAGGGGTATGAGGCAGATTAGTAAATTTCAATTTACATTCATTGCTATAGTTGTTTATTTTTGAAAAATCAAAAGACTATTGATTTGAAGTTTAATTTCTATCTGGATGGTTTCTATAGGACATGACATCACCACAACCTATTCTTGCTACTAAGGCAAGTGAGGAGACAGATTATATGGTAGCAGTAAGTGATTATTTTGTCAAATGTTTCATTTTTTATAACACGTAATTTCTATATATTAATGTCTATACTTTTTATTGTAACAACTAAAGATGCAGGAAGAACTAAATAGGAGGAGCATCCCTTGGGTTCGTAGTAGACCACCCACATGTGTGTCTCCATCCCCTAGAAGATCAAAGGCTGCCCGTGATCTATTCTCTTCACCAGCCAGAGCGGAATGACTTTTTATTGTGTTCCTTTGTTCTATGCCTATATGGCATTTGTGGACATATATTTTGTATTGCATATAGTTGACATTGTATGCCTATATGGCATTCTTGTAAGCCTATATGGCTATTTGTATATATGTTATACTTATATCGACAGATATTGATGTATGCCTATATGGATATTTGGTTAATACAAATCTTTTTTATTAATGGCGTCCATACTTGGATTATAAATCCATGTTTGAATGGATATTTGTAGATGGCTACTTCAAATATTTAAAGTCCAATTGTATTACATAGGATGTTTGTTGATCCAATAAGCTAGCTATTATTATTCAAGTATCACCTAAACCTCATTTTAGAACTAAAAGATAAAAGTTCTATTTAAAAAAAAATGAATCATCATGTTGAACAAAAAATATTAATATTCTTTATGAGTAGCATACAATGTCAACTATATGCAATACAAAAAAAAGTATCATCATGTTGTTCTTTATGTTTGAGATCCTAAAAATGACTAAGTCTGGTAGCTTGATATCCTGAAACACTAAAAATTGACTAAGTCTAAAATCTGGTGGATCCTCCAAATTCCATAATCTACATGTTAAATCTGGTGGATTCGAGACCTATCTCAAACATCCTGAAAGGTATATTGAAAAATATTTAAAGTATATTCAATATACCTTATCCTCTGGGACTTACACTTCTAGGTACAAAATTTCTCTAGGGAGTTAGGCACGCTTTCCCACCTCTGCAGACTCAAATCAACGCCTAAGATTGAGACCTCAAAGTGCACCTAGAGAAGAAAATAAACCTTTGATCATCCCAAGTTATGGCGCCTTGAATGGAATTGATATAAATGACCTTAAGCATTGAAAATTTGACAAGGAAAACACATTATGAGTTTAGGCGCCCTTCATTGTTCATATCACCAATTTTGGCGCCTTGGCAACATAGTAGATGAATAACACCTTAAAATGAGTGCCTAAGGGTGATGTAGTCATACAAGGGTGCAAACAAGTGTTAAGAGCCTTAAAATATCAAGGAATAATCCAAATTCAAGTAAGGCTCATTTTCACACCTTGATCATCATCTAAGGCACCTTGCGAAGGAGGTCTTGAGCAACATAAAACTTAGGCGCAATTTCTTGCTTCTACAATCAAATGTGAGCGCTTAAGGAGTGGATTGGTGATGGACATCACTTTGAGTGCCTTAAAAGTGTTTGAAGGTTTGAATTTGTGAATGATAGCGCCTAAAGGTCTTAGAACCAACTAGAATAAGGAATTGAAGAATGAGTTAACCACTTTGAGCGCCTTGAAGGAGAGAAGTATGTATATGAAGATTGATTGAATGTTTGGAGTTTAGGCACACTTTCCTTGTCATCTAATCACACATTGGCACCTAGGAAGAGTTGACATGAAACAATCCTTTGAGTGGACTCCTTGATGAGATCTCTCCCATTGCTTAAACTTGTTGAAATGTTAAAAGCTAAGTCAAATGGATTCTAGGTGCTCTTTGCCTTCAGAATGACCTTGAATTGGTGCCTAAGCATAACAAAAGAGTTTAAATCCATTCAATATGGTGCCTTGTAAGAGAAGAGCTTAAGAGCATGAGACTAGATGGCATTTAAGAGTCAAGATCATCAAAATCCAAAGAAATGGGTTAAGTAAGCTAAGGCGCCTTTGCTTGTCATTCAATACCTCCATGAGCACTAGATTGAAATTGCATCCAAGGACATCTAAGAGTAGGCACCTAGAGGGGAAAAGTCATCCTAAGACCTTCATACTTATTTAAAGCAATAAAAATGCCAAGTATAAAGCTTCATGATGTTGGGCGCTCTTTCACCTCCATATAGCTCTAGATTGGCGCCTTAGATAAAGTATCACAAATCTATATCATTGAGTAAGTTCCAAGAGAGAAAGGCTTACTTCAAGCATGTTTAATCATTCAAGGTCTTACAAATAATGAATAGAGCCTAAATTGATGCTAGGCACCTCCTCTTGTCTCTACTATCTAGTTTTGGTGCCTAAGGAGAAATTGCATCTAGTGAACTCATTAATTGGTGCCTAGGAGGAAAAGACCTTAAACTTACATTATTGAGTCGGTACTTTAGAAATTGAGCCATTCCTAGTCAATTGGAGTCATAAAATATCAAATACAAAGTCAAATTGGACTTAGGCACCCCTTCATGTAATTTCCCACCATCATGAGCGCCTAGATCTAGGAAGATCATCCAATTGCACCTAGGAATAAGATACAAGTCCAAGAGCTCAAATTTGAGCACCTAGAAGTGTGATGGATTGAAGAAGATACATTGGCACCTAAGGGTAAGTTGTATCTAATGACATCACCTAATTGAGTGCCTAGGAGGTATAAAGCTTAACATTGACATGAGGCCAAGCGCTTAGTAAAGGAGAGTTTCTCAAACATTTAAATATGTGAATGAAGCATAGAAATGCACTAAGTCATCTAGGCACCATTTTCCCCTTGTGTACCCTTACATTTGCACCTAAGAAGAAGTTTCTTCAGTTCATTGGAATGTTTGAGTATTAAGGATTTCTTAGCAATTCTTTGAACCCCTTTGAATTTGAAGAAGGTATTTACTTGAGTTAAGGCACAAATTTACACCCCAATCATCATCAAAATGCACCTTAGGAGAGATCAACATTATTAAGGAAGTCTAGGTGAGTTCTTCAACTTGTATAACCTCTAAGTGCACCTGGCAAGCAAGAATTATTATAATTCATCCTCAAATGTTTGAAATAGCAATACAAGTCAAATTGGACTTAGGTGCCTTTTGCTCCTGTTTTCACCTATATATGCAGCTAGATTTGAAATAAGATTATTGCATGTTCCTTTGTGCTATAAAGTGTTTATCATAAGGATTGATGTGTTTCTTGGTTTGTATTGTAGGAAGATTGAAGGAAAAGAAGTATCACAGAGGTAGGAGCAAGAGCTTGGAGTCACTTTCAAGGAGGAGTCATCATGTAGCTATTTCAAATTAGTCATTCACATTCATTCATGCTAGAGAGTTAAGAGGGGAAGTAATCACTACCAAAGAGACACCACTTTAAGAGGTAGCTGCTCCAAGAAGTCACAACAAGATACATCTCAGGTCTTCTTCATCAATGACATCATGTTAGATCACATCAAGTTTGACATACTTCATCAAGTTTTATCATGTCCGGAGATCTTCAATCACTTCAAGTTCCATTCATCTTCAAGTATCAATTAGCTTCTTCATCAATCATTGCTTCAAGGTCAACATGCCAAGTGCACTACTTCATCTTCATCATATCATCGAGCAAGGCACTTCATCCATCATACTTCAAGTTCTCCCAATCTTCAAGTCTTTGAGAAGAGTCTTCTACTCCATGTCATCAATGAAGTTTCATCGTCTACTCTGAGTCATGAAGGAGCATCATTATTCTCATCTACTCTACATAAAAGAGTATCAAGGAAGGTCATCAACCTACCTACAAGAAGAAGAAATATCATAGAGTTAGTTAAATGAAGCTACAAGCATCATACATATCCTACTTACAATGAACAAGGCAAGATCAACAAGATACACCTCAAGTGTTCATTATCAAAGTAATGATATTGAAGATATCATACAAAGATTAGTTTGGCCACACGAGGAGAATGAAAGTTATACCCCTTTGCAACTTTACACTGCCTCCTTCTGATAATTTTTGGGGCAGCAGAAAACCTTTCACCATGGGAAAACACCTCAGAGATATAAAAAATTGAGAGAGGTTATTGTAGAGGCACTCTACGTGATTGCATTGCCTCAGATGAAATATTTCTAAGTGACACAATTTTCAAATAACATCTCATCAAAGATTGCTGCCTTTTTGCACTTTGGACTCTTTAGGGATATCGTCGGTACAATGTAGCTCGAACTGTTTCAACATGTTTAGGTGAAAATTAGGACCATGCCTAGCATAAATGTACCCATCCAGATGCGTTGGAACAGTCACTTTGGTCGCATCAAGAGCAAGACAAAAGTTACACCCCTTTGCAACTTTACACTACCTCCTGATGATATTTTTGGGGTAGCAGAAAACCTTTCACCATGGACAAATGCCTCAGAGATATAAAAAACTGAGAGAGGTTATTGTAGAGGCACTCTACGTGATCGCATTGCCTTAGACAAAATATTTCTAAGTGACACAGTTTTTGACAATTTGAGTTTTTCACCACTTGCTTCCTTTTCAATGTTAATTAAATAACACTCAAATATAATTACTAACAATAATACTATTAACCAATCTATAATGTTAAATTCCTAAAATTGAATCACAATTAGCATTGCAACACTACAAAAATTAAAACTTGAATAGATATATATCAAACTTGGTGTGAAAACTATGTTATTTCCTCCTCAAGTTGGCAAAGAAGAAAAGGTGGTGGAAAGATCATGCAAAGGTGGTAGAATGTGTAAAATGTGCATGTGAACTTCCCAACAACATGAAAGCACTTGTTTTTTGTTGGAGCACGCACAGAATCAGTATTAAAATAGAGCATGTGGGCCTGGATCATGGGGGTCAACACTTTTTTACCATTTCTATAGCAGGAAAAAATGTGCTCGCGTTATAACGCGCTTGCGTTTGTCCTGCTATAGATTGATCCATAAATATTTTACCTATCTCACCTTCGATAGCACCTTTACAATATCTCACCTCTAGTTCCATTAGCTCATGTTTTATATCTCACTTATCTCCCCCCCTCACCTCTCTACCTCTCACCTCTCTATGTCTCTTAGTCGCTCCTTGTCTACCTTAACCCTAATCCCTGGACCCTCAACCCTATCCCTAAACCCTTGACCCTCAAACCTCAACCCTCAACATCAAAACCTAATCCCTCAACCCTTAACTTTGATCCCTCAACCCTCAACCCTATCCCTAAACCCTAAACTTTAAAGCCTCAACCTTTAACCGTCAACACCAAATCCTAATCCCTCAACCCTAAACCCTATCTCTAAACCTTCAACACTATACCTTAAACCCTAATCCCTCAACCCTTAACCCTCATCCATCATCCCTCAACTCTAATCCCTCATCCCTAAACCCTATATGCTATCCCTATTCCTAAACCCTCAATGGGATCGATACTATACCTTAAACCCTAATCCCTTATCCCTAAACCCTCCAACCCTATGCCTAATCCTTATACCCTCAACACTCTACTTTAACCCTAATCCCTCGACCCTCAACCCTATCCTGAAACCCTTAACCCTCAAACCTTAATGTACTCATCCCTCAATGTCAAACCCTAATCCCTCAACCCTTAACTCTGATCCCTCGACCCTCAATCCTATCCCTAAACCCTAAACCCTAAAGCCTCAACCCTCAACCCTCAACATCAAATCCTAATCACTCAACCCTTCACTCTAATTCCTCAACCCTAAACCCTATCCCTAAACCCTCAAAACTATACCTTAAACCCTATTCCCTCAACCCTCAACCCTAAACCTTATCCCTAAACCCTAATCCCTCAACCCTCAACCATAATCTGTCATACACAAGCTGCTCTCCTCCCTACCATAGACCCGCAAGAGGGTAAAAAAGAAATAAAGTTAAAACAAGATTCAAAACAACATTTCTTACAACACTTATCACAATATAATTAATTCAGAAGATAGAACTATTTCCCTTAACCTCATGCAACATTAACACATTACAACATTACAAAATTTTTCTAAAACACGAGGTTGATCTTAGTTCCTCATGGAACTAGATCGGCTCACAAGGGATACAACATAGGTATGGAATGATCTCCTATATTTGTGGTTTTGTTAGAAATACCTGCACACTCAATTTTAAAGTTAATTCCACATATAAATATCATAGCAGAAGCAAATTTAATATATGTATTTCTAAAGCATACCACAGTTCTTATAAACATAATGAAATCACATGACAATTTTTTATCTAACATCACTTAATTAGTTTTACTTTAACATAATGAGATTTTAATACTTTGAAAATCAAGGAACAACAGTCCTATAAATATATTGAAAATCAGGGAACAACAGTCCCATAAATATAAAAATACCAACAACAGTAAGCTAAATAGTCACATGTATGGAAATGAAAAAGTGTAGGCCTCACATACTCCCCCCCTAAGACTGTACTTCCTCCTGGAAGTCATCAAAGAGGTGAGGATAAAAGGAACTCATAAGGCTGGTCCACACAACCAAGATACAAAAAGGTCACCAAACAACTGAAAGAAATAATCGCAATCCAAGAAAGTGTACATTACATCACTATATTCCACAAGATATACAAGGGCGAGGAAGAGTCCAACACAACCCTCACCACCTAAACCAACTGACTCAAGAGGACAATCGACCAAGAGGATCACAACCACCACAAAACACAAGCGGAAGACTTCGATACTCAGGTGACAAGGCTATCATGATGACAAAACAAGAGGATGGGTATTCCTCTAAGGTGAAGGTTAGTCAACAAACCACAACCTCACTCTCTTGCAGCTACATGTAGTAGGACAAGGGTCAAACCATGCTCAACCCACTCCATGTTGGTCTAAACAACATGCAAACCCCATAGCTCCCAATGTTGAAACACGTGCTCTGATACCAAATGTCATGCCCACTTTTTCCATGCGGTTATAACATGCATTACACACGTGTCATGTCCACATGCGTCATGTGGTCATGATATGAATTAACAAAAATTTTCCCTCACTACTCTGAAAACCCCCTTGCACGCATAAGCGTGCTCGGCGGTGCACGCTTAAGGCGAAATCAATACAGTTAATGGCAGCATACCAAATACATGTGCGCACACCCTAGACAAGGAAACGTGTGGTTCTTTGACTTAGGTTAATCTCACGAATTATATTTGAACAATAGTTATTTTAGGTGATAGATCATTTTTCAACAAAGCACGATCATCTATTCATTTGCCCTCTCTTCCTTTTCTTAGAATTTAATTTTGATTGTATTTCTATCACGTTTATTTTACCGTTTCTCTGAAATTTAATTTAAATATATATATACCGCCATTATCTCAGTTCACTTAACTCTCAATTTAATTAATAAGTTCCTTAACTATAAAGAAAGTATAGAATAATTCATTAAAAACAAAGCAATGAGTTAATTTTGTTTTTGCAAATATAAACATTGTATTTCCGAATTGCAACTCTAAGTTTAAGCATCTATTCAATTCGTATTATACATTATGCATAAATAAATCTCACTTTCCTTGATTTAAGATTTCTATTTCAAGTCAAATGTTTTAAACTACATATAGTTTGCCTTCAAATGAATAGTGAAAAGTGAATAATAAAAGTAAATAGTGAATAATAAAAATGAATAATGAATAGTAAAAAGTGAATAGTAAATAGTGAAAAGTGAATAGTGACAGTGAATAGTGAATAGTAAATAGTAAAAGTGCATAGTAAAAGTGAAAAGGTCCCCATCCTAGAAAGAGACCCTCAAGGTGGCAGTAATTTCAAAAGCAATACTGCAACCCAAATTTCATTTATTTCATGGTGGGGATATTTTTAATACTTTTACAAACTTAATTAAAACATCAACTAACTCACAACGTTGCAAGTAGAAAAAGAAGGAACTAGATAATTTATTTTCCTTTTAAAAAAAAAATTTTCTTTTCCTTTTTCTTATTTCTAAATGGTAAAACTTAATGAACAAGAAAATTACAACTATCAACCCAAGAACAGAGAGGATTTCCTCACAACTTCAAAAATAACAATTTATACAACAATAAGGAGATAATTTTTTCCTTTTGAAAAATCGACAAGGAAGGAGCTATTAAAAGATCAGGCTCTCCTTAAGACTTAAGGAAAATAGAATATTTTCTAAGATCCAATAATCTTCTCCAAGCTTCACAATAAGCTCCAAGAATACCTACATAACACACAAGGAAAGAAACACCACACAAGCTGCTTTCCTCCCTATCGTAGACCTGCAAGAGGGTCACCCCCGAGATAGGGAGACCATCCACATACCTAGGGTAGAATAGACTTAAACACATCACAACATTGAACAACAACAACAAATCAAATAATACACACACCCTCAAGGTTTGACTCACAATACAAAGACTCAGCTTAGGTGAGTTTAGGGAGGGTAGGGAAGTAGACATCTCTACCTCTAGGTGTCATCCCTTCACATTTTATCACTTTTTATCACAAGGCCTCAAGCCAAAAATTTATCACAAGGCCTTAAGCCAAAAATTTATTCTTCCACAAGGCCTCAAGCCTTCCAATGAATCAATTACCAGGGATATCCCAATAGGCTCTCAAAGCCATAAAGCCCTCTAGGCTCAAAAGTACTAACATGTCCTCAAGGCATTTACAACAAGAACCAAGATGACACCTGAGGAGGGTCACACCTTCCCTTCTCTATACAAGATGAGCATTGCCTTCCAACTGGAAGGAGTTCTTTCAACACCCAACACAAACCCTAAATAACAGAAAACACATAGAAAACATTTGCAATCTCACTCATTGAGCAAGAACAAACATACATAACATGTAACAGATTATACAAGTGAGAAGTCTTGTTCACCAACCTTCTCAAGCCCAATTATGGATGAAATTTGATGAAGAGCTCCACTCTTAGCTTCCTCCTCCAAGTTCTCTTTCTTTCCACATTAATCCAACCCCAAAAATAATCTCTTTATGATCACAAGCAAGGGATAATGAATGGAGGATATAGGATGGCTAGAATAATTTTGGCATTATGAGACTATGAAGAGGAGAATAGAGAAGGAATTGGGCATTATGAGGATGCCAGAAGAAGATTTCCTAGAGGAATTTAGGCATGATAAGAATGCAAGAATGAAATCCCCCTGCAAGAATGAAGTCCTCTCTTGCAAGAATGAAGTTCCCCTGCAAAAAAAATGAAGTTCCCCTGCACAATGCAGTCTCCCTAATTGCTTAGAGAAGGGTTTTATTTATAGATTTTCTGAGAAGGAAATAGAAGGTGAAGATCAAGAGTTGAGATCAAGGGCTCACATTATTTGTGAATTTTGAATTCATAGTGGATAAATTAAAAATTCATTTTTTTAAGATTGTAATATTTAAATAACCCCACTATCCCAAGTGGAATTAATAAAATATCTCCACTATCCCAAGTGGAATTAATAAAATATCCCCACTTTCCCAAGTGGAATAATAAAATAAACCCACTCATTATCTATTATCCCTAATAGACTTAAAACAATTAACCCCATTCAAGAGGTCCCCCATTATAACCCACATGTAGAAATAAAATACAATAAGTAAACTAAAATAAGAGAGTGGGTGACACACCACCCTCATTAAGGGGAACCCCACCAAAAGAGAGGCATAAGGAGACAAGCACTCCATTATTAGGGGATCATGGAGACAAGCACAAGGAGACAAGCATGGGGACAATGGGATGAGTGGAATCCACACTCAGGCCCACTTCTAAGTCATGGAGCAACTCCATGATCCCCTAATAATGGAGTGCTTATCTCCTTGTGCCTCTCTTTTGGTGGGGTTCCCCTTAATGAGGGTGGTGTGTCACCCACTCTCTTATATTTTAGTCTACTTATTGTATTTTATTTCTACATGTGGGCTATAATGGGGGACCTCTTGAGTGGGGTTAACTGTTTTAAGTCCATTAAGGATAATGGATAATGAGTGAGTTTATTTTATTATTCCACTTGGGATAGTGGGGATATTTTTACATTCCACTTGGGAAAGTGGGGATATTTTATTAATTCCACTTGGGATAGTGGGGATATTTTATTAATTCCACTTGGGATAGTGGGGTTATTTAAATATTACAATCTTAAAATAATAAATTTTAAATTCATCCACTATGAATTTAAAATTTACAGATAATGTGAGCCCTTGATCTTAACTCTTGATCCTCACCTTCCATTCACTTCTCAAAAAATCTATAAATGAAACCCTTCTCTAAGCAATTGAAAGACAAGATTTTGTAGGGAAACTTTATTTTTTGTGCAGGGGAATTTCATTCTTGCAGGAGGGGACTTCATTCTTGCAAGGGGACTTCATTCTTGCATTCTTATCATGCTTAATTTCCTCTAGGAAATCTTCTTCTGGCATCCTCATAATGCCCAATTCTTTCTCCATTCTTCTCTTCATAGCCTCATAATGCTGAAATTATTCTAGCCATTCTATATTCTCCATTCATTATCCCTTGCTTGTGATCATAGAGAGATTATTTTTAGGGTTTGATTAATGTGGAAAGAAGGAGAACTTGGAGGAGGAGGCTAAGAGTGGAGCTCTTCATCGAATTTCATCTATAATTGGGCTTGAGAAGGTTGGTGAACAAGACTTTTCACTTGTATGATCTGTTACTTGTTATGTATGTTTGTTCTTGCTTGATGAGTGAGATTGCAAATATTTTCTGTGTTTTCTATTATTTAAGGTTTGTGTTAGGTGTTGAAAGAGCTCCTTCCAGTTGGAAGGCAATGCTCATCTTGTACAAGGAGACAAGCACAAGGAGACAAACATGGGGACAATGGGATGAATGGAATCCACACTCAGGCCCACTTCCAAGTCATGGAGCAACTTCATGGTCCTCTAATAATAGAGTGCTTGTCTCCTTGTGCCTCTCTTTTGGTGGGGTTCCCTTAATGAGGGTGGTGTGTCACCCACTCTCTCTTATTTTAGTTTACTTATTGTATTTTATTTCTACATGTGGGCTATAATAGGGGACCTCTTGAGTGGGGTTAATTATTTTAAGTCCATTAGGGATAATGGATAATGAGTGGGTTTATTTTATTATTCCACTCGGGATAGTGGGGATATTTTTTAATTCCACTTGGGAAAGTGGGGATATTTTATTAATTCCACTTGGGATAGTGGGATTATTTAAATATTACAATCTTAAAAAAATAAATTTTTAATTCATCCACTATGAATTTAAAATTCATAGATAATGTGAGCCCTTGATCTCAACTCTTGATCCTCACCTTCTATTCACTTCTCAAAAAATCTATAAATGAGACCCTTCTCTAAGCAATTGGAAGATATGATTTTGTAGGGGAACTTCATTTTTGTGCAGGGGAACTTCATTCTTGTAGGAGGGGACTTCATTCTTGCAGGGAGACTTCATTCTTGCATTCTTATCATGCCTAATTTCCTCTAGGAAATCTTCTTCTGGCATCCTTATAATGCCCAATTTTTTCTCCATTCTTCTCTTCATAGCCTCATAATGCCAAAATTATTCTAGCCATCCTATATCCTCCATTCATTATTCCTTGCTTGTGATCATAGAGAGATTATTTTTGGGGTTGGATTATTGAGGAAAGAAGGAGAATTTTGGAGAAGGAGGCTAGAGTGGAGCTCTTCATCAACTTTCATTCCATAATTGGGTTTTGAAAGGTTGGTGAATCAAGTCTACTCTCTTGTGTATCTGTTGTTTTATATGTATGTTTGTTTCTTATTTGTTGAATGAGTTTGCAAATTCCTTCTATGAGTATTCTGTTATTGTTTTGGGGTTTGTGTGTTGGGTGTAGAAAGAGCTTCTTCCAGTTGGAAGGCAATGCTCATCTTGTATAGGGAAGGGAAGGTGTGACCCTCCTCGGGTGTCATCTTGGTTCTTGTTGTAAATGCCTTGAGGGCATGTTAGTACTTTTGAGCTTAGAGGGCTTTATGGCTTTGAGAGTCTATTGCGATATCCCTGGTAATTGATTCATTGGAAGGCTTGAGGCCTTATGGAAGAATAAATTTTTGGCTTGAGGCCTTGTGATAAATTTTTGGCTTGAGGCCTTGTGATAAAGTTGGCTTGAGGCCTTGTGATAAAAAGTGATAAAATGTGAAGGGATGACACCTAGAGGTAGAGATGTCTACTTCCCTACCCTCCTTGAACTCACCTAAGCTGAGTCTTTGTATTGTGAGTCAAACCTTGAGGGTGTGTGTATTATTTGATTTGTTGTTGTTCAATGTTGTGATATGTTTAAGTCTATTCTACCCTGGGTATGTTGATGGTCTCCCTATCTCGGGGGTGACCCTTTTGCGGGTCTACGGTAGGGAGGAGAGCAACTTGTGTGGTGTTTCTTTCCTTGTGTGTTATGTAGGTATTCTTGGAGCTTATTGTGAAGCTTGGAGAAGATTATTAGATCTTAGAAAATATTTTATTTTCCTTAAGTCTTAAGGAGAGCCTGATCTTTTAATAGCTCATTCCTTGTCGATTTTCTAAAAAGGAGAAACTTATCTCCCTATTGTTGTATAAATTGTTATTTTGGGAGTTGTGAGGAAATCCTCTCTGTTCTTGGGCTGATAGTTGTAATTTTCTTGTTCATTAAGTTTTACCAATTAGAAATAAGAAAAGGAAAAGAAAATTTATTTTTAAAAGGATATTAAAATTATTTAGTTCCTTCTTTTTCTACTTGCAACATTGTGAGGTAGTTGATGTTTTAATTAAATTTGTAAAAGTATTAAAAAATATCCCCACCATGAAATAAATAAAATTTGGGTTGCAGTATTGCTTTTAAAATTTCTGCCACCTTGAGGGTCTCTTCTTAGGATGGGGACCTTTTCACTTTTACTATTCACTATTTACTTTTATTATTCACTTTTCACTATTCATTTGAAGGCAAACTATATGTAGTTTAAAACATTTGACTTGAAATAGAAATCTTAAATCAAGGAAAGTGAGATTTATTTATGCATATTGTATAATACGAATTGAATAGATGCTTAAACTTAGAGTTACAATTCAGAAATACAATGTTTATATTTGCAAAAACAAAATTAACTCATTGCTCTGTTTTTAATGAATTATTCTATACTTTCTTTATAGTTAAAGAACTTATTAATGAAATTGAGAGTTGAGTGAACTGAGATAATGGCAGTATATATATATATAAATTAAATTTCAGAGAAACAGTAAAATGAACGTGATAGAAATACAAGCAAAATTAGTATTAAATTCCAGAAAATGGAAAGAAGAACAAATGACCGTGCTTTACTGAAAAATGATCTATCATCTAAAACAATTGTTGTTCAATTATTAATTCGTGAGATTAACCTAAGTCAGGGAACCGCGCGTTTCCTTGTCTAGGGTGTGTGCACATGTATTTGGTACACCGCTGTCAACTGTATTACTTATCAGTTTAGATAGGTGCTTCACGTTGCGTCCTTACGAGGGCAACACGAAGGCCCGTGTGGTAGTACACTTATTACGAAATGCAGCCGCTACCTGGTGGTGCACTGAGGAGTGTAAGCGTCACCTTTCCTTAGACACCCTCTCATGGGAAACCTTTATTGAGCGCTTCAACGCGCGTTATCTCTCAAATTATTACAGACAGCGTCGTATAGACGAGTTTCATGATCTACAGCAGAGAGGACTCTCTATAGCACAGTATGAGAGTAAGTTTACAGAGTTATCCAAATATGCAGAGTATCTCCATGATGAGAAACTCCTATGCATAAGTTTATCAGAGGTCTAAACTACAGTATAGCAGGACCTGTTTAGATGGCAGATCCCTAAATTTTGAGTGAGGCTGCCGAGAAGGCTTATATTGCTGAGGAGATTCAGGGACGAGGGTAGAATTCTCACCCTCAGTTCCAGGATCGGGGACAACAGCAGCATCAATAGAATTATCATAGGTCAACACAGCCACTCAATAAAGGAGGATACAGTTCAACACCATTACCTCCTAGGCCTCCACAGCAGCATCAGGAGAAAACTAGTCCCCAACAGAGGGTTCAGCAGGGACAGAACCATGGATGGTAGTAGTAGAGATCCTTTGCAGAACCCGCAAGGTCTCAGCAATCAAACAGGGGTTCACAAGGGGCCACTAGACAGATTGGACAGTAGCAGTCGGGCAGGACTCAGTCTGTACAGTTACAGGCTAGGGGCTCGTGCTATGTATGTGGTGGGGTAGGACATTTTGCCAAAGAGTGTCCACAGGGATTTACAGTAAGAGGATAGCCTCATATCGGAGGATCTGAGCTGATAGTTAGAGATGTGGGTAGATTTCACCACATGATGGTAGCGATTGACAACGCGAGGCTAACTTTCAGACTCCCATCTTTGAGACCGCAAGCAGAGGAAAATAGGTAATTAGCTTTGAAACCAATTCACATTTTAGCTTATCAGACGCTGGGCCCTCGAAGTCGAGAGCTGGACCAGGTTAGAGTCCAGTGGGATATGTATGATGAGGTCACTGCAACATGAGAAGATACTACGAGATTGAAGACGCTTTATCCTCACCTCTTTGATGACTTCCAGGAGGAAGTACAATCTTAGGGGGAGAGGATGTGAGGCCTACTTTTTACACTACTGTTCATGAGACTATTTGTAGTGCTATTATTATTATTTTTATGTTGAGAGACTATTGATCTTGGAATCTTGTTTGTTTATCCTAATTGATTTTAAGGAATAGTTGTGCAATGATAATCAGATGTTACTTTTAAGAAAATGATGAATGGTTAATATTGGAAATGGAGCTTTAATGTGATTTCAGGATGTTATATAGTAGAATGTTTATGTATGCATGTATTTAAATTGCTTCAGCTATGATATCTCTATGTGTTATTGACTTCAAGTTTGAGTGTGCAAGTATTGCTAACGAAACCACATATACAGGAGATCATCCCATAATTATGTTGTATCCCTTGTGAGCTAATCTAGTTCCATGAGGAACTAAGATCAACCTCGTGTTTTAGAAAAATGTTGTAATATTTTAATGTGTTAATGTTGCATGAGGTCAAGGGAATAAGGGCCATCTTCTGATTTACTTTTATTATGATAAGTGTTGTAAGAAATGTTGTTTTAAATTTTGTTTAAACTTTATTTCTTTTTGACCCTCTTCTTGTATTTTTTATTTGACTCTGGGAGTCCTAACTAGGTTTAAATCAACCCTAGGTTATACCCTATGGGTCTAGGGACCTTTTTAACTAGGATAACCTTGAGATAACCTCCATATGGTCACATCAACTTCAGGGAGAAGTTAAGTGACAAATTTGGAAGCATGGGAACAATGGGATGAGTGGAATCCACACTCAGGCCCACTTTCAAGTTATGTAGCAACTCCATGATCCCCTAATAATGGAGTGCTTGTCTCCTTGTGCCTCTCGTTTGGTGGGGTTCCCCTTTAATGAAAGTGGTGTGTTACCCACTCTCTCTTATTTTAGTTTACTTATTGTATTTTATTTCTACATGTGGTCTATAATGGGGGACCTCATGAGTGGGTATATTTAATTAATTCTACTTGGGATAGTGGGGATATTTTATTAATTCCACTTGGGATAGTGGGGATATTTTATTGATTCCACTTGTGATAGTGGGGATATTTTATTAATTTCACTTGGGATAGTGGGGTTATTTAAATATTACAATCTTAAAAAAAATAAAAATTAATTCATCCACTATGAATTTAAAAATTTACAAATAATGTGAGCCCTTGATCTCAACTCTTGATCCTCACCTTCCATTCCCTTATCAGAAAATCTATAAATAAGACCCTTCTCTAAGCAATTAAGGGAGAGGATTTTGCAGGGGAACTTCATTTTTTGTGCAGGGGAACTTCATTCTTGCAGGAAGAGACTTCATTCTTGTAGGGGGATTTCATTCTTGCATTCTTATCACACCTAAATTCCTCTAGGAAATCTTCTTCTAGCATCCTCATAATGCCTAATTTCCTTCTCTATTCTTCTTTTCATAGCCTCATAATGCTGAAATTATTCTAGCCATCATATATCCTCCATTCTTTATCCCTTGCTTGTGATCATAGAGAGATTATTTTTGGGGTTGGATTATTTAGGAAAGAAGGAGAATTTTGGAGAAGGAGGCTAGAGTGGAGCTCTTCATCAACTTTCATTCCATAATTGGGCTTTGGAAGGTTGGTGAATCAAGTCTACTCTCTTGTGTATCTGTTGTTTTATATATATGTTTGTTTCTTGCTTGTTGAATGAGTTTGTAAATGTCTTCTATGAGTATTTTGTTATTGTTTTGGGGTTTTGTGTGTTGGGTGTAGAAAGAGCTCCTTCCAGTTGGAAGGCAATGCTCATCTTGTATAGGGAAGGGAAGGTGTGACCCTCCTCAGGTGTAATCTTAGTTCTTATTGTATGAAATGCCTTGAGGGCATGTTGGTATTTTTTTTAGCCTAGAGGGCTTATGACTTTGAGAGCCTAATGGGAAATCCTGGGTAATTTGATTAATTGGAAGGCTTGAAGCCTTGTGGAAAGATAAATTGTTGGCTTGAGGCCTTGTGATAAAATGTGTAAAGGATGACACCAAGAGGTAGAGATGTCTACTTCCCTACCCTCCTTGAACTCACCTAAGCTGAGTCTTTGTATTGTGAGTCAAACCTTGAGGGTGTGTGTATTATTTGATTTGTTGTTGTTTAATGTTGTTCAATGTATAGTCTATTTTACCCTGGGTATGAGGATGGTCTCCCTAGCTCGGGGGTGACCTTCTTGCGGGTCTATGGTAGGGAGGAGAGCAGCTTGTGTGGTGTTTCTTCCCTTTTGTGATATGCAGGTTTTCTGGGAGCTTATTATGAAGCTTGGAGAAGATGATTGGATCTTAGAAAATATTCTATTTTCCTTAAGTCTTAAGGAGAGCCCAATCTTTTAATAGCTCCTTCCTTATCAATTTTTCAAAAGGAGAAAATTATCTCCCAATTGTTGTATAAATTGTTATTTTTGGAGTTGTGATGAAATCCTCTCTATTCTTGGGCTGATAGTTGTAATTTTCTTATTCATTAAGTTTTACCATTTAGAAATAAGAAAAGGAAAAAAAAAATTATTTTTAAAAGGATATTAAAATTATCTAGTTCCTTCTTCTTCTACTTGCAACGTTGTGAGTTAGTTGATGTTTTAATTAAGTTTGTAAAAGTATTAAAAAATATCCCCACCATGAAATAAATAAAAATTGGGTTGCAGTATTGATTTTGAAATTACTACCACCTTGAGGGTCTCATCCTAGGATGGGGACCTTTTCACTTTTACTATGTATTTTTACTATTCACTATTCACTATTCACTATTACTATTCACTTTTCACTATTTACTATTTACTTTTCACTATTCACTATTCACTATTCACTATTTACTTTTATTATTCACTTTTCACTATTCATTTGAAGGCAAACTATATGTAGTTTAAAACATTTGACTTGAAATAGAAATCTTAAATCAAAGAAAGTGGGATTTATGTATGCATAATGTATAATACGAATTGAATAGATGCTTAAACTCAGAGTTGCAATTCAGAAATAATTTATTTATACAATTACAATTTAAAAAGAGCATAGGTAAATATATTTTAATTTTAAGGAAGAGTTTCTCAGAAGTTTTGACAATTATTATAAATTAAATGATAAGAAAATGAAGAGGAAAGTATGATCCCTTCATTTACAAAGGACACTGAAAATAAACGCAAACAAGACATCATAGGCATTTCATGAGTGGCCATTTTAAACTCAACTGTAGATTTAGATAATAAACGTTCAATTAAAACAGAAAAGAGATAAAGAGAAAGAACAACTAACCATGGAAAACAAAGAGGAGAAAATGCGCGGCATTTCTGAACAGGGCTAAGAGAACTAAGTAAGTTAACCTACTGTTAATCCTGTTTAGGAAAGGTTGATTATTAAAATTAATTCAAATGTTGAACTAAAACCTAGAGCAGAACCCTAGGGGGACTGAGTCAAGTGAAGTTAACCAACCCTGTGTAAGTGATCTGGTTTACCAAGAAATTAGGAATAATGTAAAGGATGTAGTGTTATTACTGTTCGATAAAGAACGTAAAGAAAGAAAAAAAAAAGAATAACATAAGAAGATCTTGCACAATGGGAAGGAGAATGAGATAGAAATACAATCAAAATTAAATTTCAAGAAAAGGAAGAGAGGGCAAATGAAAAGATGATCATGCTTTCTTGAAAAATGATCTATCATCTAAAACAACTGTTGTTCAAATGTAAATCGTGAGATTAACCTAAAGCAGGAAACCACGTATTTTCTTTCGTAGGGTGTGCATATATGTACTTGGTACCCCGCTGACAACTGTATTAGTTTTGCCTTAAGTGTGCACCGCCGAGCACGTTTATGTGTGCGAGGGGGTTTTCAGAGTAGTAAGGGAAAATTTTTGATAGTTCGTATCAACTAACTCACAATGTTGCAAGTAGAAGAAGAAGGAACTAGATAATTTTAATATCCTTTTAAAAACAAATTTTCTTTTCCTTTTCTTATTTCTAAATGGTAAAACTTAATGAACAAGAAAATTACAACTATCAACTCAAGAATAGAGAGGATTTCCTCACAACTCCAAAAATAACAATTTATACAACAACAGGGAGATAATTTTCTCCTTTTAAAAAATTGACAAGGAAGGAGCTATTAAAATATCAGGGTCTCCTTAAGACTTAAGGAAAATAGAATATTTTCTAAGATCCAATAATTTTCTCCAAGCTTCACAATAAGCTCCAAGAATCCTTGCATAACATACAAAGAAAGAAACACCACACAAGCTGCTCTCCTCATTACTGTAGCTAGGGAGACCATCCTCATACCCAGGATAAAATAGACTATACACATCATGACATTGAACGACAACAACAAATCAAATAATACACACACCTTCAAGGTTTGACTCACAATACAAAGACTCAGCTTAGGTGAGTTCAGGGAGGGTAGGGAAGTAAACATCTCTACCTCTAGGTGTCATCCCTTCACATTTTATCACTTTTTATCACAAGGCCTCAAGCCAACTTTATCACTCAAGCCAAAAATTTATCACAAGGCCTCAAGCCAAAAATTTATCACAAGGCCTCAAGCCAAAAATTTATTCTTCCACAAGGCCTCAAGCCTTCCAATGAATCAATTACTAGGGATATCCCAATAGGCTCTCAAAGCCATAAAGCCCTCTAGGCTCAAAAGTACTAACATGCCCTCAAGACATTTACAACAAGAACTGAGATGACACCTGAGGAGGGTCACACCTCCCCTTCCCTATACAAGATGAGCATTACCTTCTAACTGGAAGGAGCTCTTTCTACACCCAACAAAAACTCTAAAATAATAACAGAATACTCATAGAAGACAATTGCAAACTCATTCAACAAGCAAGAAACAAACATACATATAAAACAACAAATACACAAGAGAGTAAACTTGATTCACCAACCTTCCAAAGCCCAATTATGGAATGAAAGTTGATGAAGAGCTCCACTCTAGCCTCCTTCTCCAAAATTCTTTTTTTCCTCAATAATCCAACTCCAAAAATAATCTCTCTATGATCACAAGCAAGGGATAAAGAATGGATGATATAGGATGGCTAGAATAATTTCAGCATTATGAGGCTATGAAGAGAAGAATAGAGAAAGAATTGGGCATTATGAGGATGCTAGAAGAAGATTTTCTAGAGGAAATTAGTCATGATAAGAATGCGAGAATGAAGTCCCCCTGCAAGAATGAAGTCCCCTCCTACAAAAATGAAGTTCCCCTACAAAATCTTGTCTCCCCAATTGCTTAGAGAAAGGTCTCATTTATAGATTTTTTTGAGAAGTGAATGGAAGTTGAGGATCAAGAGTTGAGATCAAGGGCTCACATTATTTGTGAATTTTAAATTTATAGTGGATGAATTAATTTTTTTTTTTTAAGATTGTAATATTTAAATAACCCCACTATCCCAAGTGGAATTAATAAAATATCCCCACTATCACAAGTGGAATTAATAAAATATCCCCACTATCCCAAGTGGAATTAATAAAATATACCCACTCATGAGGTCCCCCATTATAGCCCACATGTAGAAATAAAATACAATAAGTAGACTAAAATAAGAGAGAGTGGATGACACACCACCCTCATTAAGGGGAACCCGACCAAAAGAGAGGCACAAGGAGACAAGCACTCCATTATTAGGGGATCATGGGGTTGCTCCATGACTTAGAAGTGGGCCTGAGTGGATTCCACTCATCCCATTGTCCCCATGCTTCCAAATTCGTCACTTAACTTCACCCTGAAGTTGAAGTGACCATATGGAGGTTAACCTAAGGTTATCCTAGTAAAAAAGGTCCCTAGACCCTTGGGGTATAACCTAGGGTTGTTTTAAACCTAGCTAGGACTCGCAGAGTCAAGTAAAAACACAAGAAAAGGGTAAAAAAGAAATAAAGTTAAAACAAGATTCAAAACAACATTTCTTAAAACACTTATCACAATATAATTAATTCAGAAGATAGAACTATTTCCCTTAACCTCATGCAACATTACAACAATACAATATTACAATAATTTACCAAACACAAGGTTGATCTTAGTTCCTCGTGGAACTAGATTGGCTCACAAGGGATACAACATAGGGTGTGGAATGATCTCCTGTATTTGTGGCTTTGTTAGAAATACCTGCACACTTAATTTTAAAGTTAATTCTACATATAAATATCATAGCTGAAGTAAATTTAATACATGCATTTCTAAAGCATACCATAGTTCTTATAAACATAATGAAATCAAATGACAATTTTCTATCTAACATCACCCAATTAATTTTCCTTGAACATAATAAGATTTTAATAGTTTGAAAATTCAGGAACAATAGTCCCATAAATATAAAAATACCAACAACAGTAAGCTAAATAGTCACATGTACAGAAATAAAAAAATGTAGGCCTCACATATTCCCCCCCTAAGACTGTACTTCCTCCTGGAAGTCATCAAAGAGGTGAGGATAAAAGGAACTCATAAGATTTTAAAGTATGATACTAAATGTTATAAAGGCATAATCCTATTCACAAAGCACACTGTATTGATTGAAATCAACATAAGAAATTTCATGTTCATCAATCATTATCACACATGCATAATAAATTCACACATCATACAACCTGTTTATATAGAACATCAACTCATATACAAATACATCAATTACAAATCTGACATCTAAACACATATGTTTATTCATCCACATTACAGGGATTAACTTCACAAGGCTCACATAAAGGTTTAGGGGGATGTCATAGTCTCATCATAGAACCAAGTAACCAAGAACTAGTGCCAAGTAACCAAAGATCCAAGAACTAGGTAGAATGATGGTCTCAGGGCCATGTGCCTAGGAGCCTCACCATACATTCCACAATGGCCTACCTCTTATTTGTATAAGGGTTTAGCCTCCAAGAGATAACCAATATAAGAACAAGATCACTAGGAAGGTAAGTGGATAATAACCAGCCCATACTAGTCCACACCTACCCCCATCCTCATAAGTTTTCCATGTCTGCTTCCTTATATACACTCCACCAGAGGTCGCTCCATTGACATGGCGAGAAGAACAACACAACACAAGACCAGCATTGGAAAAATAGAAAGAACCTAGCTTAGCCAACACAAATATCCAGAAAAGCCAAGAAGAGAAGTCTCCAAAAACTAAATTAGAATAAATAAATAAATGAATAAATATGCACAATTTCAACATTAAAACAATGTAACCATAAGAGTTACGTGAAAAAGGAAAAATCAAAAGTTGTGGCTAAGCTACTTTTAGACAAGATAAAATAACAACGCTGGTCCACACAACCAAGATACAAAAAGGTCACCAAACAACCGAAAGAAATAATCACAATCCAAGAAAGTGCACATTACATCACTATACTCCACAAGATACACAAGGGCGAGGAAGAGTCCAACACAACCCTCACCACCTAGACTAACTGACTCAAGAGGACAATCGACCAAGAGGATCACAACCACCACAAAACACAAGCGGAAGACTTTGATAGTCATGTGGCAAGGCCATCATGATGACAAAACAAGAGGATGGGTATTCCTCTAAGGTGAAGGTTAGTTGACAAACCACAACCTCACTCTCTCGTAGCTACATGTTGAAATTGCGCACATTTATTCATTTATTTATTTATTCTAATTTGGGTTATGGAGACTTCTCCTCTTGGCTTTCTGGATATTTGTGTTGGCTAAGCTAGGTTCTTTCTATTTTTCTAGTGTTGGTCTTGTGTTGTGTTGTTCTTCTCGCCATGTCAATGGAGCGACCTCTGGTGGAGTGTATATAAGGAAGCAGATGTGAGAAACTTATGAGGATGGGAGTAGGTGTGGACTAGTATGGGCTAGTAATTATCCACTTACCTTCCTAGTGATCTTATTCTTATATTGGTTATCTCTTGAAGGCTAAACTCTTATACAAATAAGAGGTAGGCCAATGTGGAATGTATGGTGAGGCTCCTAGGCGCGTGGCCCTGAGACCATCATTCTACCTGGTTCTTAGATCTTTGGTTACTTGGCACTAGTTATTGGTTACTTGGTTCTATGATGAGACTATGACATCCCCCTAAACCTTTATGTGAGCCTTGTGAAGTTAATCCCTGTAATGTTGATGAATGAAAATATGTGTTTAGATGTCAGATCTATAATTGATGTATCTGTATATGAGTTGATGTTCTATATAAACAGGTTGTATGATGTGTGAATTTCTTATGCATGTGTGATAATGATTGATGAACATGAAATTTCTTATGTTGATTTCAATCAATACAGTGTGCTTTGTGAATAGGATTATGCCTTTATAACATTTCGTATCATACTTTAAAATCTTATGAGTTCCTTTTATCCTCACCTCTTGATGACTTCTAGGAAGAAGTACAGTCTTAGGAGGGGAGTATGTGAGGCCTACACTTTTTCATTTCCGTACATGTGACTATTTAGCTTACTGTTGTTAGTATTTTTATATTTATGGGACTGTTGTTCCCAGATTTTCAAACTATTAAAATCTTATTATGTTCAAGGAAAACTAATTAGGTGATGTTAGATAGAAAATTGTCATGTGATTTCATTATGTTTATAAGAACTGTGGTATGCTTTAGAAATGCATGTATTAAATTTGCTTCGGCTATGACATATATATGTGGAATTAACTTTGAAATTGAGTGTGTAGGTATTTCTAACAAAACCACAAATACAGGAGATCATTCCACACCCTATGTTGTATCCCTTGTGAGTTGATCTAGTTCCATGAAGAACTAAGATCAACCTTGTGTTTGGTAAATTATTGTAATACTGTATTGTTGTAATGTTGAATGAGGTTAAGGGAAATAGTTCTATCTTCTAAATTAATTATATTGTGATAAGTGTTGTAAGAAATGTTGTTTTGTATCTTGTTTTAACTTTATTTTTTTAACCCTCTTCTTATGTTTTTTACTTGACTCTGATAGTCACTAGGTTTAAAACAACCCTAGGTTATACCCCATGGGTCTAGGGACCTTTTTGACTAGGATAACCTTGGGTTAACCTCCATATGATTATTTCAACTTCAGGGTGAAATTAAGTGACGAATTTGGAAGCATGGGGATAATGAGATGAGTGGAATCCACACTCAGACCCACTTCCAAGTCATGGAGCAACTCCATGATCCCCTAATAATGGAGTGCTTGTCTCCTTGTGCCTCTCTTTTGGTGGGGTTCCCCTTAATGAGGGTGGTGTGTCAGCCACTTTCTCTTATTTTAGTTTACTTATTGTATTTTATTTCTACATGTAGGCTATAATGGAGGACCTCATGAGTGGGTGTATTTTATTAATTCCACTTGGGATAGTGGGGATTTTTTTTAATTCCACTTGGGATAGTGGGGATATTTTTTTAATTCCACTTCGGATAGTGGGATTATTTAAATATTACAATCTTAAAACAATAAATTTTTAATTCATCCACTATAAATTTAAAATTCACAAATAATGTGAGCCCTTAATCTCCACTCTTGATCCTCACCTTCCATTCACTTCTCAAAAAATCTATAAATGAGACCCTTCTCTAAGCAATTGGAGAGACAAGATTTTATAGGGGAACTTTATATTTTGTGCAGGGGAATTTCATTTTTGCAGGAGGGGACTTCATTCTTGCAGGGGGACTTCATTCTTGCATTCTTATCATGCCTAATTTTCTCTAGAAAAATCTTCTTCTGGCATCCTCATAATGCCCAATTCTTTCTCTATTATTCTCTTCATAGCCTCATAATACCAAAATTATTCTAGCCATCCTATATCCTCCATTCTTTATCTATTGCTTGTGATCATAGAGAGATTATTTTTAGGGTTAGATTATTGAGGAAAGTAGGAGAATTTTGGAGAAGGAGGCTAGAGTGGAGCTTTTCATCAACTTTCATTCCATAATTGGGCTTTGGAAAGTTGGTGAATCAAGTCTACTCTCTTGTGTATCTGTTGTTTGATATGTATGTTTGTTTCTTGCTTGTTGAATGAGTTTGCAAATGTCTTCTATTGGTATTCTGTTATTATTTTGAGATTTTGTGTTGGGTGTAGAAAGAGCTCCTTCCAGTTGGAAGGCAATGCTCATCTTGTATAGGGAAGGGAAGGTGTGACCCTCCTCGGGTGTCATCTTGGTTCTTGTTGTAAATGCCTTGAGGGCATGTTAGTACTTTTGAGCCTAGAGGGCTTTACAGCTTTGAGAGCCTATTGAGATATCCCTGGTAATTGATTCATTGAAAGGCTTGAGGCCTTGTGATAAAGTTGGCTTGAGGTCTTGTGATAAAAAGTGATAAAATGTGAAAGGATGACACCTAGAGGTAGAGATGTCTGCTTCCCTACCCTCCCTGAACTCACCTAAACCGAGTCTTTGTATTGTGAGTCAAACCTTGAGGGTGTGTGTATTATTTGATTTGTTGTTGTTCAATGTTGTGATGTGTTTAAGTCTATTCTACCCTCGGTATGTGGATGGTCTCCCTAGTTCGGGGGTGACCCTCTTGCGGGTCTACAGAAGGGAGGAGAGCAGCTTGTGTGGTGTTACTTTCTTTGTGTGTTATGTAGGTATTCTTGGAGCTTATTGTGAAGCTTGGAGAAGATTATTGGATCTTAGAAAATATTCTATTTTCCTTAAGTCTTAAGGAGAGCCTAATCTTTTAATAGCTCCTTCCTTGTCGATTTTTTAAAATAGAAAATTATCTCCCTATTGTTGTATAAATTTTTATTTTTGGAGTTGTGAGGAAATCCTCTCTGTTCTTGGGTTGATAGTTGTAATTTTCTTGTTCATTAAGTTTTACTATTTAGAAATAAGAAAAGGAAAAGAAATTTTATTTTTTAAAAAGGATAATAAATTATCTAGTTCCTTCTTCTTCTACTTGCAATGTTGTGAGTTAGTTGATGTTTTAATTAAGTTTGTAAAAGTATTAAAAAATATCCCCACCATAAAATAAATAAAATTTGGGTTGTAGTATTGCTTTTGAAATTACTGCCACCTTGAGGGTCTCTTCCTAGGATAGGGACCTTTTCACTTTTACTATACACTTTTACTATTCACTGTCACTATTTGCTTTTACTATTCACTTTTCACTATTTACTATTCACTTTTCACTATTCATTATTCACTTTTACTATTCACTATTTACTTTTACTATTCACTTTTCACTATTCATTTGAAGGCAAACTATATGTAGTTTAAAACATTTGACTTGAAATAGAAATATTAAATCAAGGAAAGTGGGATTTATTTATGCATATTGTATAATACGAATTGAATAGATGCTTAAACTCAAAGTTACAATTCAGAAATACAATGTTTATATTTGCAAAAATAAAATTAACTCATTGCTCTGTTTTTAATGAATTATTTTATACTTTTTTTACAGTTAAGGAACTTATTAATGAAATTGAGAGTTAAAGTGAACTGAGATAATGGCGGTATATAAATATATATTTAAATTAAATATATAAGGAGAAATATAATTATAATATAAAAAGAGCATAGGAATATATATTTTAATTTTAAGTAAGAGTTTCTCAGAAGTTTCAACAATTATCACAAATTTCTTTACAGGAAAATGAAGAGGAAAATATGATCCTTTCATTTACAAAGGACACTAAAAATAAACGCAAACAATCCCTCACAGGCATTCCATGAGTGACCATTTTAAACTCAACTGTAGATTTAGAGAATAAACGTCTAATTGAAAAAAAAAAGAGAAAGAGAAAGAACAACTAACCTTGGAAAACAAAGAGGAGAAAATGCGCGGCATTTCTGAATAGGGCTAAGAGAACTAAGTAAGTTTAACCTACCGTTAATCTTGTTTAGGAACAGGTTGATTATTAAAATTAATTCAAACATTGAACTAAGACCTAGAGCAGAACCCTAGGGGGACTGAGTCGAGTGAAGTTAACCAACCCTGTGTAAGTGATCTGGTTTACTAAGAAATTAGGAATAATGTAAAGGATGTAGTGTTATTACTGTTCGATAAAGAACGTAAAGAAAAAATAAAAAAAAAGATAACATAAGAAGATCTTGCACAACGGGAATGAGAATGAGATAGAAATACAATCAAAATTAAATTCCAAGAAAAGGAAGAGAGGGCAAATGAACAGATGATCATGCTTTGTTGAAAAATGATCTATCACCTAAAACAGCTGTTGTTCAAATGTAAATCGTGAGATTAACCTAAAGCAGGAAACCATGCATTTTCTTGCGTAGGGTGTGCGTATATGTACTTGGTACCCTACCGACAACTGTATTGCTTTCACCTTAAGCGTGCACTGCCAAGCATGCTTATGCGTGCGAGGGGGTTTTCAAAGTAGTAAGGAAAAAATTTTGATAGTTCGTATCATGACCACATGGCGCATGTGGACATGACACGTGTGTAATGCGTGTTATAGCCACATGAAAAAAGTGGGCATGACATTTGGTATTAGGGCCACGTGCCTAGGAGCCTTGCCATACATTCTACAATGGCCTACCTCTTATTTGGATAAGGGTTTAGCCTTCAAGAGATAACCAATAGAACAAGATCACTAGGAAGGTAAGTGGATAATGACCATCCCATACTAGTCCACACCTACCCCCATATTCGAATGAGATAGAAATACAATCAAAATTAAATTCCAAGAAAAGGAAGAGAGGGCAAATGAACAGATGATCGTGCTTTGTTGAAAAATGATCTATCACCTAAAACAACTTTGTTCAAATATAATTCGTGAGATTAACCTAAGTCAGAGAACCACGCGTTTCCTTGTCTAGGGTGTGCGCACATGTATTGGGTACGCCGCTGTCAATTGTTTTGCTTTCGCCTTAAGTGTGCACCGCCGAGCACGCTTATGCGTGCAAGGGGGTTTTCAGAGTAGTAAGGGAAAATTTTTGATAGCTCATATCATGACCACATGACGCATGTGGACATGACACGTGTGTAATGTGTGTTATAACCGCATAGAAAAAGTGGGCATGACATTTGGTATCAGAGCACATGTTTCAACATTGGGAGCTTTGGGGTTTGCATGTTGTTTAGACCGACATGGAGTGGGTTGAGCATGGTTTGACCCTTGTCCTACTACATGTAGCTATGAGAGAGTGAGGTTGTGGTTTGTCGACTAACCTTCACCTTGGAGGAATACCCATCCTCTTGTTTTGTCATCATGATGGCCTTATCACATGAGTACCGAAGTCTTCTACTTGTGTTTTGTGGTGGTTGTGATCCTCTTGGTCGATTGTCCTCTTGAGTCAGTTGGTCTAGGTGGTGAGGGTTGCATTGGACTCTTCCTCGCCCTTGTGTATCTTATGGAGCATAGTGATGTAATGTGCACTTTCTTGTATTGCGATTATTTCTTTCGGTTGTTTGGTGACCTTTTTGTATCTTGGTTGTGTGGACTAGCCTTGTTATTTTATCTTGTCTAAAAGTAGCCTAGCCAAAACTTTTGATTTTTTCTTTTTCGCGTAACTCCTATGGTTACGTTGTTTTAATGTTGAAATTGCGTGCATTTATTCATTTATTTATTTATTCTAATTTGGGTTTTGGAGACTTCTCCTCTTGGCTTTTCTAGATATTTGTGTTGGCTAAGCTAGGTTCTTTCTATTTTTCTAGTGCTGGTCTTGTGTTGTGTTATTCTTCTCGCCATGTCGATGGAGAGACCTCTAGTGGAGTGTATATAAGGAAGTAGACGTGGGAAACTTATGAGGATGGGGGTAGGTGTGGAAGAGTATGGGCTGGTCATTATCCACTTACCTTCCTAGTGATCTTGTTCTTATATTGGTTACTCTTGGAGGCTAAACCCTTATACAAATAAGAGGTAGGCCATTGTGGAATGTATGGTGAGGCTCCTAGGCGCGTGGCCCTGAGACCATCATTCTACCTGGTTCTTAGATCTTTGGTTACTTGGCACTAGTTATTGGTTACTTGGTTCTATGATGAGACTATGACATCCCCCTAAACCTTTATGTGAGCCTTGTGAAGTTAATCCCTGTAATGTGGATGAATGAACATATGTGTTTAGATGTTAGATCTATAATTGATGTATCTATATATGAGTTGATGTTCTATATAAACAGGTTGTATGATGTGCGAATTCCTTATGCATGTGTGATAATGATTGATGAACATGAAATTCTTTATGTTGATTTCAATCAATACAGTGTGCTTTGTGAATAGGATTATGCCTTTATAACATTTAGTATCATACTTTAAAATCTTATGAGTTCCTTTTATCCTCACCTCTTTGATGACTTCCAAGAGGAAGTACAGTCTTAGGGGGGAGTATGTGAGGCCTACACTTTTTTATTTCTATACATGTGACTATTTAGCTTACTATTGTTGGTATTTTTATATTTATGGGACTGTTGTTCCTGGATTTTCAAACTATTAAAATCTTATTATGTTAAAAGAAAACTAATTAGATGATGTTAGATAGAAAATTGTCATGTGATTTCATTATGTTTATAAGAATTGTGGTATGCTTTAGAAATACATGTAATAAATTTGCTTCAGCCATGATATTTATATGTGGAATTAACTTTAAAATTGAGTGTGCAGGTATTTCTAACAAAACCACAAATACATGAGATCATTCCACACCCTATGTTGTATCCCTTGTGAGCCAATCTAGTTCCACGAGGAACTAAGATCAACCTTGTGTTTGGTAAATTATTGTAATGTTGTATTGTTGTAATGTTGCATGAGGTTAAAGGAAATAGTTCTATCTTCTGAATTAATTATATTGTGATAAGTGTTGTAAGAAATATTGTTTTGAATCTTGTTTTAACTTTATTTCTTTTTGACCCTTGTGTTTTTACTTGACTCTGAGAGTCCTAACTAGGTTTAAAACAACCCTAGGTTATACCCCATGGGTCTAGGGACCTTTTTGACTAGGATAACCTTGGGTTAACCTCCATATGGTCACTTCAACTTCAGGGTGAACTTAAGTGACGAATTTGGAAGCATGGGGACAATGGGATGAGTAGAATCCACACTCAGGCTCACTTTCAAGTCATGGAGCAACTCCATAATCCCCTAATAATGGAGTGCTTGTCTCCTTGTGCCTCTCTTTTGGTGGGGTTCCCCTTAACGAGGGTGGTGTGTCAGCCACTTTCTCTTATTTTAGTTTACTTATTGTATTTTATTTCTACATGTGGGCTATAATGGGGGACCTCTTGAGTGGGGTTAATTGTTTTAAGTCCATTAGGGATAATGGATAATGAGTGGGTTTATTTTATTAATTCCACTTGGGATAGTGGGGATATTTTTTAATTCCACTTGGGATAGTGGGGATATTTTATTAATTCCACTTGGGATAGTGGGGTTATTTAAATATTACAATCTTAAAACAATAAATTTTTAATTCATCCACTATGAATTTAAAATTCAAAGATAATGTGAGCCCTTGATCTCAACTCTGGATCCTCACCTTCCATTCACTTCTCAAAAAATCTATAAATGAGACCCTTCTCTAAGCAATTGGGAGACATGATTTTGCAGGGGAACTTCATTTTTTGTGCAGGGGAATTTCATTCTTGCAGGAGGGGACTTCATTCTTGCATTCTTATCATGCATAATTTCCTCTAGGAAAATCTTCTTTTGACATTCTCATAATGCCCAATTCTTTCTCTATTCTTCTCTTCATAGCCTCATAATGCCGAAATTATTCTAGCCATCCTATATCCTCCATTCTTTATCCCTTGCTTGTGATCATAGAGAGATTATTTTTGGGGTTGGATTATTGAGGAAAGAAGGAGAATTTTGGAGGAGGCTAGAGTGGAGCTCTTTATCAACTTTCATTTCATAATTGGGCTTTGAAAGGTTGGTGAATCAAGTCTACTCTATTGTGTATCTATTATTTTATATGTATGTTTGTTTCTTGCTTGTTGAATGAGTTTGCAAATGTCTTCTATGAGTATTCTGTTATTGTTTTGGGGTTTTGTGTTGGGTGTAGAAAGAGCTCCTTCCAGTTGGAAGGCAATGCTCATCTTGTATAGGGAAGGGGAGGTGTGACCCTCCTCAGGTGTCATCTTGGTTCTTGTTGTAAATGCCTTGAAGGCATGTTAGTACTTTTGAGCCTAGAGGGCTTTATGGCTTTGAGAGCCTATTGAGATATCCCTGGTAATTGATTCATTGGAAGGCTTGAGGCCTTGTGGAAGAATAAATTTTTGGCTTGAGGCCTTGTGATAAATTTTTGGCTTGAGGCCTTGTGATAAAAAATGATAAAATGTGAAGGGATGCCACCTAGAGGTAGAGATGTCTACTTCCCTACCCTCCCTGAACTCACCTAAGCTGAGTCTTTGTATTGTGAGTCAAACCTTGAGGGTGTGTGTATGATGGTCTCCCTAGCTCAGGGGTGACCCTCTTGTGGGTCTACGGTAGGGAGGAGAGCAGCTTGTGTGGTGTTTCTTTCCTTGTGTGTTATGCAGGTATTCTTGGAGCTTATTTTGAAGCTTGGAGAAGATGATTGGATCTTAGAAAATATTCTATTTTCCTTAAGTATTAAGGAGACCCTGATCTTTTAATAGCTCCTTCCTTGTCAATTTTTCAAAAGGAGAAAATTATCTCCCTATTGTTGTATAAATTGTTATTTTTGGAGTTGTGAGGAAATCCTCTCTGTTCTTGGATTGATAGTTGTAATTTTCTTGTTTATTAAGTTTTACCATTTAGAAATAAGAAAAGGAAAAGAAAATTTGTTTTTAAACGGATATTAAAATTATCTAGTTCCTTCTTCTTCTACTTGCAACGTTGTGAGTTAGTTGATGGTTTAATTAAATTTGTAAAAGTATTAAAAAATATCCCCACCATGAAATAAATTAAATTTGGGTTGCAGTATTGCTTTTGAAATTTCTTCCACCTTGAGGGTCTCTTCCTAGGATGGGGACCTTTTCCCTTTTACTATGCACTTTTACTATTCACTATTCACTATCACTATTCACTTTTCACTATTTACTATTCATTATTCTCTTTTACTATTCACTATTTACTTTAATTATTCACTTTTCACTATTCATTTGAAGGCAAACTATATGTAGTTTAAAACATTTGACTTGTAATAGAAATCTTAAATCAAGGAAAGTGGGATTTATTTATGCTTATTGTATAATACGAATTGAATAGATGCTTAAACTCAGAGTTGCAATTCAGAAATACAATGTTTATATTTGCAAAAATAAAATTAACTCATTGCTCTATTTTTAATGAATTATTCTATACTTTCTTTATAGTTAAGGAACTTATTAATGAAATTGAGAGTTAAAGTGAACTGAGATAATGGTGGTATATATATATATATATTAAATTTATAAGGAGAAATATAATTATAATATAAAAAGAGCATAGGAAAATATATTTTAATTTTAAGTAAGAGTTTCTTGGAAGTTTCAACAATTATCACAAATTACTTTATAGGAAAATGAAGAGGAAAATATGATCCTTTCATTTACAAAGTACATTGAAAATAAACGCAAACAAGCCCTCACAGGCATTCCATGCGTGGCCATTTTAAACTCAACTGTAGATTTAGAGAATAAACGTCTAATTGAAAAAAAAAAAGAGAAAGAAAAAGAACAACTAACCTTGGAAAACAAAGAGGAGAAAATGTGTGGCATTTCTAAACAGGGCTAAGAGAACTAAGTAAGCTTAACCTACCGTTAATCCTATTTAGGAACAAGTTGATTATTAAAATTAATTCAAACGTTGAACTAAAACCTAGAGTAGAACCCTAGGGGGACTGAGTCGAGTGAAGTTAAACAGCCCTGTGTAAGTGATCTGGTTTACCAAGAAATTAGGAATAATGTAAAGGATGTAGTGTTATTACTGTTCGATAAAGAACATAAAGAAAAAAATTAAAAAAAAGGATAACATAAGATCTTGCACAACGGGAAGGAGAATGAGATAGAAATACAATCAAAATTAAATTCCAAGAAAAGGAAGAGAGGGCAAATGAATAGATGATCGTGCATTGTTGAAAAATGATCTATCACCTAAAACAACTTTGTTCAAATATAATTCATGAGATTAACCTAAGTTAGGGAACCACGCGTTTCCTTGTCTAGGGTGTGCACACATGTATTTGGTACGCCGCCGTCAACTATTTTGCTTTTGCCTTAAGCGTGCACCACTGAGCACGCTTATGCGTGTGAGGGGGTTTTCAGAGTAGTAAGGGAAAATTTTTGATAGTTCATATCATGACCACATAATGCATGTGGACATGACACGTTTGTAATGAACAATAACCGCATGGAAAAAGTGGGCATGACATCCCTCAACTCTAATCCCTCATCCCTAAACCCTAAACACTATCCCTATTCCTAGACTCTCAACAGGCTCGATACTATACCTTAAACCCTAATTCTTTATCCCTAAATTGTGCAACCCTATCCCTAATCCTTATACCCTCCACACTCTACTTTAACCCTAATCCCTCGACCCTCAACCCTATCCCTAAACCCTCGACCTTGAATCTCAACTCTCAACCTTCAACTTCAAACCCTAATCCCTCAACCCTTAACTCTAATCCCTCAACCCTCAACCCTATCCCTAAACCCTAAACCCTAAAGCCACATCCCTCAACCCTAAATGTAAAATCCTAATCCCTCAACCCTTCACGCTAATCCCTCAACCCTAAACCCTCAACACTATACCTTAAACCCTAATCCCCCAACCCTTAATCCTAAACCTTATCCCTCAACCCTCAATCCTATTCGTCATCCCTCAACTCTAATCCCTCATCCCTAAACCCTAATTCCTCGACCCTCAACCCTATCCCTAAACCCTTGACCCTCGAACCTCAACCCTCAACCCTCAACGTCAAACCCTAATCCCTCAACCCTTAACTCTGATCCCTCGACCCTTAACACTATACCTTAAACCCTAATCCATATCCCTCAACCCTTAACCCTTAAAACTTAAACCCTATCCCTACACCCTCAACACTTGACACTATATCTTAAGCCTTAAACCCTCATTCCTAAAGCCTCAACCCTCAATCCTTAAACCTTCAACCCTAAACCCTATCCCTAATCCCTCTACCCTCAACACTCTAACCCTAACCTCGACATTAAACACTAATCTGTCAACCCTAAACCCTAATCCGTCAACTCTAAACCCTATCCCTAAAGCCTCAACCCTCACCACTATACCTTAAACCCTAATCCATCAACCCTAAAACCTAATCCCTCAACCCTCAACCCTAAACACTATCAATAAACCCTCAACCCTTGACACTATACCTTAAACCCTAATCCCTCAACCCTCAACCCTAATCCCTCATCCCTAAACCCTAAACGCTATTCCTATTCCTAAACCCTCAACCCTTGACACTATACCTTAAACCCTAATCCCTTATCCCTAAACCCTAAACCCTATCCCTCAACCCTTAACCCTTAAAAATTAAACCCTAAAACCTATCCATAAACCCTCGATGCTCAACACTATATTTTAAACCCCAATCCCTTAACCCTCAGCCCAAAAGCCTCAACCCTCAATCATTAAACCTTCAACCCTAAACCCTATCCCTAATCCCTCTACCCTCAACACTCTACTTTAACCCTAATCCCTTGACCATCAACCTTATCCCTAAACCCTCAACACTCAACCCTCAACTCTCAACATTAAACCCTAATTCGTCAACCCTAAACCCTAATCCATCAACCCTAAACACTAATCCCTCGACCCTCAACCCTATCCCTAAACCCTCGACCCTCAAACCTCAACCCTCAACCTTCAACTTCAAACCCTAATCCCTTAACCCTTAACTTTGATCCCTCAACCATCAACCCTATCCCTAAACCCTCAACCCTAAACGTAAAATCCTAATCCCTCAACCCTTCACTCTAATCCCTCAACCCTATACCCTCAACACTATACCTTAAACGCTAATCTCTTAACCCTCAACCCTAAACCTTATCCCTAAACCCTAATCCCTCAACCCTCAAACCTAATCCATCATCCCTCAACTCTAATCCCTCATTCCTAAACCCTAAATGCTATCCCTATTCCTAAACCCTCAACAGGCTTGATACTATACCTTAAACCCTAATCCCTTATCCCTAAACCCTCCAACCCTATGCCCAATCCTTATACCCTCGACCCTCTACTTTAACCCTAATCCCTCGACCCTCAACCCTATCCTGAAACCCTTAACCCTCGAACTTCAATGTACTCAACCCTCAACATCAAACCCTAATCCCTCAACCCTTAACTCTGATCCCTCAACCCTCAACCTTATCCCTAAACCCTAAAGCCTCAACCCTCAATGTCAAATCCTAATCCCTCAACCCTTCACTCTAATCCCTCAACCCTAAACCCTATCCCTAAACCCTCAACACTATACCTTAAACCCTAATCCCTCAACCCTCAACCCTAAACCTTATCCCTAAACCCTAATCCCTCAACCCTCAATCCTAATCCCTCATCCCTCAACTCTAATCCCTCATCCCTAAACCCTAAACGCTATCCCTATTCCTAGACCCTCAACAGGCTCGATACTATACCTTAAACCCTAATCCCTTATCCCTAAACCCTCCAACCCTATCCCTAATCCTTATACCCTCGACAGTCGACTTTAACCCTAATCCATCGACCCTCAACCCTATCCCGAAACCCTTAACCCTTGAACCTCAATGTACTCAACCCTCAACGTCAAACCCTAATCCCTCAACCCTTAACTCTGATCCCTCGACCCTTAACCCTTAAAACTTGAACCCTAAAATCTATCCCTACACGCTCAACACTCGACACTATATCTTAAACCCTAATCCCTTAACCCTCATCCCTAAAGCCTCAACCCTAAATCCTTAAACCTTCAACCCTAAACCCTATCCCTAATCCCGCTACCCTTGACACTCTTATTTAATCCTAATCCCTTGACCATTAACCCTATCCCTCAACCCTCAATGCTCAACCCTTAACTCTCAAAATTAAACCCTAATTCATCAACCCTAAACCCTAATCCCTCAAACCTAAACCCTATCCCTAAACCATCAACCCCCAACACTATACCTTAAACCCTAATCCCTATCCCTCAACCCTTAACCCTTAAAACGTAAACCCTATCCCTACACCCTCATCACTTGACACTATATCTTAAGCCTTAAACCCTCATCCCTAAAGCCTCAACCCTCAATCCTTAAACCTTCAACCCTAAACCCTATCCCTAATCCCTCAACCCTCAACCCTAAACACTATCAATAAACCCTCAACCCTTGACACTATACCTTAAACCCTGATCCCTCAACCCTCAACCCTAATCCCTCATCCCTAAACCCTAAACACTATTCCTATCCATAAACCCTCGATGCTCAACACTATATTTTAAACCCCAATCCCTTAACCCTCAGCCCTAAAGCCTCAACCCTCAATCGTTAAACCTTCAACCCTAAACCCTATCCCTAATCCCTCTACCCTCAACACTCTACTTTAACCCTAATCCCTTGACCATCAACCTTATCCCTAAACCCTCAACCCTTAACTCTCAACATTAAACCCTAATCCATCAACCCTAAACCCTAATCCCTCGACCCTCAACCCTATCCCTAAACCCTCGACCCTCGAACCTCAACCCTCAACCTTCAACTTCAAACCCTAATCCCTCAATCCTTAACTTTAATCCCTCGTCCCTCAACCCTATCCCTAAACCCTAAACCCTAAAGCCTTAACCCTCAACCCTAAATGTAAAATCCTAATCCCTCAACCCTTCGCTCTAATCCCTCAACCCTAAACCCTCAACACTATACCTTAAACCCTAATCCCTCAACCCTCAACCCTAAACCTTATCCCTAAACCCTAATCCCTCAACCCTCAACCCTAATATGTCATCCCTCAACTCTAATCCCTCATCCCTAAACCCTAAATGCTATCCCTATTCCTAAACCCTCAACCGGCTCGATACTATACCTTAAACCCTAATCCCTTATCCCTAAACCCTCCAACCCTATGCCTAATCCTTATACCCTTGACACTCTACTTTAACCCTAATCCCTCAACCCTCAACCCTATCCTAAAACCCTTAACCCTCAATGTCAAACCCTAATCCCTCAACCCTTAACTCTGATCCCTCTACCCTTAACCCTATCCCTAAACCCTAAACCCTAAAGCCTCAACCCTCAACCCCAACATCAAATCCTAATCCCTCAACCCTTCACTCTAATCCATCAACCCTAAACCCTATCCCTAAACCCTCAACACTATACCTTAAACCCTAATCCCTCAACCCTCAACCCTAATCTGTCATCCTTCAACTCTAATCCCTCATCCCTAAACCCTAAATGCTATCCGTATTCCTAGACCCTCAATGGGCTCGATACTATACATTAAACCCTAATCCCTTATCCCTAAACCCTCCAACCCTATCCCTAATCCTTATACCCTTGACAATCTACTTTAACCCTAATCCCTCGACCCTTGACCCTCAACCCTATCCTGAAACCCTTAACCCTCAAACCTCAATGTATTTAACCCTCAACGTCAAACCCTAATCCCTCAACCCTTAACTTTGATCCCTTGAACCTTAACCCTTAAAACTTGAACCCTAAAACCTATCCCTACATGCTCAACACTTGACACTATATCTTAAACCCTAATCCCTTAACCCTCATCCCTAAAGCCTCAACCCTAAATCCTTAAACCTTCAACCCTAAACCCTATCCCTAATCCCTCTACCCTCGACACTCTTATTTAACCCTAATCCCTTGACCATTAACCCTATCCCTCAAACCTCAACCCTCAACCCTCAACTCTCAACATTAAACGCTAATTCATCAACCCTAAACCCTAATCCCTCAACCCTAAACCCTAATCCCTCAAACCTAAACCCTATCCCTAAACCATCAACCCCTAACACTATACCTTAAACCCTAATCCCTATCCCTCAACCCTTAACCCTTAGAACTTAAACCCTATCCCTACACCCTCAACACTTGACACTATATCTTAAGCCTTAAACCCTCATCCGTAAAGCCTCAACCCTCAATCCTTAAACCTTCAACCCTAAACCCTATCCCTAATCCCTCTACTCTCGACACTCTAACCCTAACCTCAACATTAAACACTAATTTGTCAACCCTAAACCCTATCCCTAAAGCCTCAACCCTCAACACTATACCTTAAACCCTAATCCATCAACCCTAAAACCTAATCCATCAACCCTCAATCCTAAACACTATCAATAAACCCTCAACCCTCGACACTATACCTTAAACCCTAATCCCTCAACCCTCAACCCTAAACACTATTAATAAACCCTCAACCCTCGACACTATACCTTAAACCCTAATCCCTCAACCCTTAACCCTAATCCCTCATCCCTAAACCCTAAATGCTATTCCTATTCCTAAACCCTCAACCCTCGACACTATACCTTAAACCCTAATCCCTTATCCCTAAACCCTAAACCCTATCCCTCAACCCTTAACCCTTAAAAATTAAACCCTAAAACCTATCTATAAACCCTCAATGCTCAACACTATATTTTAAACCCCAATCCCTTAACCCTCAGCCCTAAAGCCTCAACCCTCAATCGTTAAACCTTCAACCCTAAACCCTATCCCTAATCCCTCTACCCTCAACACTCTACTTTAACCCTAATCCCTTGACCATCAACCTTATCCCTAAACCCTCAACCCTCAACCCTCAACTCTCAACATTAAACCCTAATTTGTCAACCCTAATCCCTCAACCCTCAACCCTATCCCAAAACCGTCAACCCTCAACACTATACCTTAAACCATAATCCCTCAACCCTAAACCCTAAACCCTATCCCTAAATCTAACAAAACTGCTTTGCCTTATGTTAGGTTGTTAAAACCATCATTTTTGACACTCTTCTCTTAAAGATATTTGAGTTGCAATAATATGTCAGAAAAATGGCTATGAACTTTTTTAATGTTAGTAATGTTATATGGCATGTTTTTCTGGCCCATCTGGGGTTTATTATGCCAATAGGTGTACACACTATGAGAAAAACTTTGCGTATGGTACATCCACAATGAGTAATTAATAGTTGAAATCAGAAGGATGATCATTATGAGAATAGCTTTGCATTGGGGTACATCTATGTTTCTTGTTGTCCATCCTGCACTTAGGGGAGGTATATTGTTATGAAACAGGCAAATAATCTCCCATTGTTTACTGGCTCTATCCACAAGAACTACTAAACTATACCTTAAACCCTAATCCCTCAACCCTAAACTTTCAACCCTAAACCCTATCCCTAATCCCTCTACCCTCAACACTCTACCTTAACCCTAATCCCTTGATCCTTAACCCTAAACGCTATCCCTAAAGCCTCAACCCTAAACCCTAATCCCTCAAGGTCCTAAACTCGAATCCCTTATCCCTAAACTCTAAATCCTATCCCTAAACTCTCAACCCTCAACCTTAAACCTTAATCACTCAATCCTTATCCACCCCTCTCCTCCCCTATCTGGCTCACTCCCATCTCTACCCTCCTCTACCCTTGACACTTTACATACATACATATAGACATACATAGATACATACATACATATAGGCATACATACATACATACATACATACATACATACACACATACATATAGGCATACATACATACATACATGATTAATAGCCTTGAACATAAAAAAATTTAAGGGGAACATAATGCAAGTGCATTATAACACGCTTGTGTTATGTTTTGCTTTGGGAATCCCAAGCCTTCAGATGTTTCCATATTCTTCAAGATTTCACATAATTTCGTTCGTGCTAACCCTCAGATTTGCACGTGTTTCAAGGTCAAACAAATCAAACACCTGGGTAATGTTAGGCTTTCTCTTAGCTATTTGATGATGTGACTTTTTTCACATTTTAACAATGTTAAGCCTTTCATCTTTAATTTCTTCTATTTGTGTGTCCGTTTTTGGGCAAAAACCACTGTTTGGTCTTTTTTTCATTGTAAATTAACTATTCATTGAAATTTCAAAAAAATTACATATTTAGAAACTAGACTCCATTCTACAAATATTTAAAAAAGAAAAAAATGATTTTTAATTAGTTTTCAAAATTTATAGGGGTAACACAGCCAAAATTCTATTTTTTAGGATGTGTGCACTTTGAAAATTAATAAAAAATCAAATATTGATCAAACAATTATCAGAAAAATCAAGCATAAACTACATGCTATTAGCTAATTTCTCACTAAAGCGATTTTAAAAATACCAAAAAAAAGTTGACCTTTTGAGGGAGCCACAAAACATGCTATGCTATGTTTTTTTGATAGAAAGAACACCAATTTCTATGGCTCCCTCTTTTGAACCCCTTAATCTATGCCATTTTTTTTAAAAAATAGTAGTTTAGAAAGTAGACTCGAAGCACTATGAACATTATTTTGGTTGCATCTTCAAATTTTGAGTGTAACTATGCTCAATTTCTCATCCAAGGCCAGCATTTCTTGATTTCAGAAAACAAGTGGCCAATTAAGACCCCTTTTTGGCCCCCCATCTTCTTGCACTTACCCTGGATAAGATTTAATTTAGTCTTTTCCTCAAGCCCTAGGTTAACAATGCATGAAAACCCTAGTTTTACAATGATCTTCTTATAATGAAGAAAATATGATAGAGACCCATAAACTAACTGTACAGGGTTAATTAGGGGAATAATGGAACCTGTCTCTAGAAAGCAGAGGTGTCAGAGGAGCTTAGTGGTACTGCCTAGGCCTTGATTAGAAGAATCAGTCAAAGATGTAAACTAGAAAGTTATTACAAATGTTTTCCTAATGCCAGATCTAGACTCAGAAGAGGCACAGGGACATGGCTGGTACTACTCAAGTCCTTGGTGAGGGAATATTTCGTAATAATCTTTAGATCTCAAAACCCTATTCTATACCCAGTCTTCCTATAGCTTTGTATTTTCCAGATCTCACTTTTATAACCTGCACACAAGAAGATAAGAAGGGGTTTAGGGGTTATGGTGTTTAGAGACTTGCCTCAGTCAAATCTCGGGATAGAATTCAAGCTTCCCAATATTATTGATTGATAAAGAGTGCATTCCCTCATGGGGGCAGAGGTTGAAAACAATGATAATATGATGATTCAAATGATGATAAACAAACAATGATATCGCCTATGTGATGAGCCCTTAGAATGATGAAGATCCTTCAGCTCCTAAGGAATGATAGATGATAGCTCCATATCTGCAACAACACATAATAACAATACACAAATCTTCTCTAGAATCACAATGAATGCTCTTGGTTACTTTTACTTCAAAGTCTCTAGTTAGCTATCTCCATCTAGGTGAATATTGAACTCAAAAACACACTTATGTATGCTTTCTCTCTTACAATCAACAATTCAAACCAAAAGAGCCAATAAGGAGAAAATTCTAGGGAGGTGTAAGGCTGACATACACTTGAATTAGCCCCAACCAAAAGGGAGGGACCTGAGCGGTACCACCCAAGTCCTTTAGCTTCGTTTAAGTCTAGGGTAAGCTAAACCAAGTGGCCCACATTCCAATTTCAACTTGGTTTCAAGCAATTCTGCATCGAGAGAAACATTTTGATCACATAATGCAATTAAGGGACCTAGGAGCTAAACAAGGAGATAAAAAGACATGTGGACACTTTTTACTCCTTAAGAAATTATACACCATGCATATATATAATCTCCATATATTTCTCATATATTCATCATGTAATGTAGTACATTATCATACAACCTTTGGCTATCCTTCAATACATGCTTTACTTCTCATATAATTATCTCTCTTACTCTTTTATGACTCTCATATATATATACAAAAACACACTCCATCTTTGTTCTAGCTTTTCGCTCATTAGTTATTAACTTTTGCAAGAAATATAGTGGTGTTGTTTTTTGACAAAAGGTGCAGAGCACCTAAACTATTATATTAATATTATGAAAATATTTGAAAATTACAAAAAACCCTTGTAGGGGGAACAAGGAGAAAAATAACTTGTGGTCAACTCCAAGCAAAAACTAGGCTTCATAAAGCTAGCACCATAGTTGAAGCCTTCTCAATGCATAACAAAAAGAGAAGAGGCTTTTACAAAAAAGAAGAGGAATACTATTAACCTCTTCATAAACATTGCATGTTATACATAAGGCTATTCAGTCACACCACCATATATGCAAACTATACATAATATTATTCAAATACACCTCCATTAATTAATAACATTAAGATCTTCAAACATGAATCCCTATCATTCAGGATCATTTGGAACATCATCAGCAACAGGAGGAGGTGGAGGTTGGAAATGTACAAGGAGATGCAAAGCCTAAAAGACATCACGAGTCACCTCCTCTAATTCTTCACCCAGCTCACCGACATGACAATGGAGAAAATTTTGCACAGACAACACACAATTGTTTTCAAGCCTGTGAAGAAGGGCACTATATGCACAATGCATCACCGGAAGGTGATTGATATCCTTGTGAAGAAAAAGACCTCTAATAGGTGCCATCCCCATGTGAAGATCATAACTTTCCATAGCTTCAGCAAATTTTTCAACTGAGAACAGGAAATCTTGAACAAATTTGGTTTCCAGATTTCTTACCATATCCGCATTCTGCAACAGGTCCATCAAATTGAAGATGAAATGGGTCACTACCTGCAAGGGATAAATTATTCTATAAAAATGAAGCATATCTTGGCCACATACCACAACAATGGCATTTTCCACATCTTCATTGTAAAATTTGAAGATATCTGCAAGCATGTTTGAATGTAGAATTCCTTGTGATGGTCTTTCCCACTTCTGCACTGGGAAGAAGAATCACTTGTTCCTCTAGATGGATCTCATCTCAAAAAACTCACTTTGTAACCCTAAAGGATAGAAGTATAGCAAAAGAAAAGAACACAATTGAAACAACAGACTAAAAGAAGGCAATGACTCTTAGATGGTAAAAAAGAGAAAGATGTGTCCCATTTAATGAATTTACCACACGTAGAGTTAATGCCAAATAATAACCACCTTCATTGGAGCTCAAGATCTCAACAATTGGCGTCACTTAGCATCAATGATAAGAGTACAAATTGTACTCAAAAATTCCCTTTCGCACATTCCCGTCAGCGGAACCAAGATAATCCCAATTGCTAGATATTCAGATACAATCTTCTCTAAGTATAGAACCTGCCAAAACAAACAAGAGTTAGATAAAAATAGCTATGTCTCTAATTAGAAACACAGCTCCTCATTCTCCACATGCTCTTTTCAATTCCCACCAGTTTATTTAAATATCTCCACCTCCAGATTAACATTGTTTATGGAACGACTCACAACTACAATCAAGAGATTCTTCAACCTTAGGAACATTTACCACCTCAAAAATTATAAACCACCTTGGCCTCTTTTTGAAGTATACTGTATAAGTGTGGAAATTCCTTAATTGAATCCCTATCATAGACTTGATCCTCCACCTATTGGTCCAGAGCTAAATTGGCCAAGCCATCAACAAGGCTGTTAGCCTCCCTGTAATAATGAGCTATGTCAAAATGTTCAAAGGAATCCAATAATTTCCAAGCCTCTTGAAAGGTATATTCAATTTACCAACTAAATCCTCTTCTCAATTTTAGAGCATTAACAATGATTAAGGAATCACCCTCTACACTAATGTTTTTAAATACTTTCCTATGTGCTAACCGTAATCCTTCTGCCATTGCAGTTGCCTTAGCCTGGTTATTTGTACCTTCTAGGATACACTTGGAAATAGTAGCTAATAAATCCCCCAAAGAATTTTTGATAACACATCCTATTGTCGATGGGCCTGGGTTACCTCTGGATGCTCCATCAAAATTGAGTTTAGCCTGTGAATCAATGGGAGGGGTCCAAGAAGCCAAGCTTCTGTCTACTTTATTTAGATTAGAAAAAGAGTTAGATGAAGGGAAACTCAGTTTTTTCCATTTTGAAACCATAAGGGAATCCCAATTAGAGAAAGATAAGTTTTTAGTTCCAGGTCTATTTAGATGGGACATAATAGTTTTACATATTGAATTCACAATTATGTAGAGAATGGCCTCTAAACTTCTGCATTCTTTCCTAAAGATTCTTCTATTCCTCTCTAGCCATATACTCCAAATGATAATGGACAGAGAGACTAGCCATAAGGTTGACAAAGTAGAATCCTTGTAAAGAACAAGCCAACTATTAAAAAGATCTTGCAAATTACTTGGAAGAGGATAATACCAACAGGCAAATGCAAAGGGGCAAGTCACTAGCAGGTGGTTAGTACTTTCTTCAAAAGAGCCACACAGAACACATTGGAAAGATTCAAAAATACCCAACTTCACCAATCTCTGACTTGTTAAAATTTTGTTATTAAATGCTAACCAGGCAAAAGAACTTGCTTTTGGTAAGCATGCCTTATTCCAACATACAAAATAGGGCCATCTAATAGAATCTGAGTTCTTCTTCTGAAGAATGGACTGGTATCCTTCTTTCACTAAATACTGCCCTAACTTGGAAAAAGACCAGATTAGCTCATCATCCTTGTTTGAGAAAGTAATTCTTCTATTCTTTAAAATAGAGGATAATAGTTCCTTTTGATCTTAGAAAAAGGGAAATCTTTGAAGTCTCTCTAACCCACCATATGAAAAACTGAATCACTAGAAACAGAAAGATAATCCTTCACCTTAATGCCCCATAGATTTGATAAAACTTCCTGTACTTGAGTAAGACCTGGCTAATGACACAAAGGAGGAAACCCATTCCATGAATAAGACCAAAAGGAAGCCTTGTTCCCACCATGAATGATCCAGGATAAGTGAGGAAGGATAACCCTTCTACAATCCATAAGAAAATTCCATACTTTAGAAATTGTTGGAGGATTATGAACTGTAAACACCCTTTCTAAAAGAGGAGAATCAAGATATTTTCATTGCATCAGTTTACGCCACTTTGATTGAGCTTTGAAATACATATTCCATGCCAATTTAGAACCTAATGCCAAGTTATGATTTTCTAAGCTATGAATCACAGTACCTCAAAAGTGAATTGATGAACATACCTTTTCCTAGGCTATGAGAGAAATCTTTCTTTCCTTTTCTGCATTCCCCTTCCATAGAAAATATCACACTTTTGAATTTCATTAATCACCCCCTTAAGCATTCTCAAAACTGACATCATATATATAGGGATAGTAGTCAAAACTGTTTAATTACTGCTATTCTTCCTGCTAGTGTAAACAACTTACCTTTCCACGAAGCAACTCTTTTTTGAATAGCCTAAATAACCTTAAACCAAAAATCTTTCTTCTGAATTCCACAAAAAAGAGGCACACCAAGATATTGAGAAGGCAAAGAATCAATGTTGAAACCAAGAAGTGCAACAATATGAGATTGAGTTGAAGGATTAGTATTGAAAAAGAAAATTTTAGATTTTGCAGGATTTATTTCTTGTCCATATACATGACAATAAGAAGAGATAACCCCTTTAATACATCTTTCTTCAGAGATCGAAGGAAATACAAATAATAAAGTATCAACAGCAAAAAGAGTGTGAGTGAAAATAATTGGCAACCTGGGAATTGCTATTCCTCTCCAACTACTACTGATATTTTGAGCTATGATAAATCTGCTTAATGCTTTTGCCATAATGATAAAGAGAAAAGGTGAGATTGGGTCACCTTGTCTAACACCCTACCTAGACTAAAAGAAACCTGAAGGGGAACCATTAATTAGAACTAAGAATTTGACCCTTGAAATTCAAGAAAAAATCCACTTACACCATTTCTGTGCAAAGCCAAACTTAGCAAGAACCTTCATGAGAAAACTCCAAGACAATGTATCATAGGCCTTCATCATATCTAATTTCAAAATCATAGCCTAGAGATTATTAGAATGAATAGAATGAAGAATCTTGTGTGCAATAATAGCCCCACCTAAAGTTTCTTTACCTGGAACAAATCCCCCTTGCTCATCAGAAATTATCTTTAGAATGATTATAGCAAGTCACTGAGTAATTGCTTTAGAAAAGATTTTATAGAGTGTTACAAAGTGAAATTCACCTAAAATCAAAAAAAGATCATGGTGAACTGTACTTTGGAATTAACACAATACATGTAGTGTTCATTTCATTCAATATAGTCTTATTTCTTCTAGACTCTTCAGGGCTAACCATATATCTTTCCCAATAAAATCTCAACATTTCTGAAAGAAGAGAGGTGTGAAGCCATTAGGGCTAGGTGCTTTATCTAGATCCAAGGAAAAAACAACTCCCCAAACCTCCTCTAATGTGAATTTTTAAAGCAATAAATCATTATCTTCCTTTTGGAATAACTCAGGGATGCAGCCTGTAATATCTTCAACAAAGGAAGGATCAGGGTCACCATTATGGTTAGATAGAAGATTAGAAAAAAAACTTTATTGCTTCTACCCGAATGAGAGGTTTCTTTGATAATGTTTCCCCTTATGATGATTTGATGGACTAAATCATATTTTGTTGCCTTCTTATTTTAAAGGAAGCATGAAAAAATCTTGAATTTCTATCCCCCTCCCGAAGCCAAGTTTCTCTAGATTTCTACCTCCAATAAGCCTCTTCCCTAGCAAGTATTTCCTCCAAATCCTTTTGAGATGATTTTTGCTTCTCAAATAGATCTTGATTCATTCCATGTTGAATAATTTGAGAATTAATAGATTCAATAAGATTAACCAGATGAGCTTTCTGAGTAAAAATAGTCTTAAAATGAATTTTATTCTAATCCAAAATTTTATCTTTCAACCGGTTCAACTTCTTACACAACTAATACATTCTTGACCCTTTGACAAAGGGTGTTGAAGACCACCACTGGCTAAGTAAAGAGAGAAAATTTTCATCCCTAAACCACATTGCTTCAAATTTAAAGGACTTTTTACTAGTATTTCCCAGAGATGAAAGTTTCACTTCCAAAGCTATAGGAAAATGATCTAAACCAAAAAAAGGCAAAATGGAAGAGTAAAATTGAACATTAGAATCAATCCATTCTATTGAAAAGAGGAACTTGTCCAGATGCTCTGCTATAAGGCCAAAATTATTTCTCTTATTAGACCATGTAAACTTTCCATTTGTAGAGGAGGGATCAATAAAACAATTATCACTGATGAAACTAGAAAAATCAACCATAGCTTTCATTAGAGGAATTATGCCACCAATCTTCTCTTCCATATTCAGTATAGCATTGAAATCACCCCCTAACAACAACTTTTCATCTTTTAGATTGGACATGACAGATGACAGAGTATCCCACAAAACTTTCTTTTCAATTGTTGAAGAAGGCCCATAGAAATTAAAAAGCTAAAAATTAAGATCCCCACTTTTGACTTTGACTAACATCCAATTTGGTGAACCAAAGCAATCTAGAACCTCAACCCTTGATTTAACCTAGAGAATGGCCAAACCTCCAGATGCACCTACAAAAGCAGACTACAAATAGTCCCAATTTTTCCATTTAGAAAATATTTCTTTAGTTTGATGAGCAAAAAATTGTCGTAAGGTGTGTGTCCTTGGTCTTCTTGTGTTGTGCAGTGCATTGCTTGGGTTCGTGACAAGGCTTAGCTACCTCTCGTAGATTTATTAACTCTAACAGTTGTATCAGGCATTAACAGGTCGATCTTTTGATGTAACGACAACCATCTTCCTAACAATTGGTATCAGAGCCTAGGTCACAGGTTCAAACCCCTCGCTTGCACTGGGGGGATTGTTGCAAGGTGTGCACCCTTGGTCTCCTTATGTTGTACAACACAACACTTGGGTTTGTGATAAGGCTTAACCACCTCCCATGGATTCATTAACTTTAGCGGTTGTATTAGGCATTAATAGGTCGATCTTTTGGTGCAACGACAACCATTTTGCTAACAAAAATTTCATCTCTTGTGGAAGAACCAAAATTTCCCCTGAATTATCAATTTGATGCTTAATCAAGCATCTCTTGTTAGGGGCATTAATGCCCCTAACATTCCATGAAATTATCTTCATTGCCTTCAAGGAGAGAAACATGCTCTCCTTGTACAAATTACTCTATCAAAAGTTGATTGGATTCCTACCTGAAACTCTTCCTCTGTCTTTTTTGCTTTACTTTTCCTTCCCCTTTTGGATGGAGTAGAAGGATACACATCTTCCTCTAGAGGGGTTTGAGATATGGCACTAATCAGATTAGAGTCAAAGGAAAGGTTTTCTAGCACACTTCTACTATTTTCTTGATGAGATATGACCCTACGTTTTGGCTAATATCTGAAACCAGCTTATCTGCATCATCAAATGGGAATGAATCCACTTTATCAACTTTTATAACATTTTCTTTCACAGAATCATTTTTTTGAAATCCATTTTCAAGACAACTAATTATTAGCAGATCCGGAGCTTCACTTCCTATTTCCATCTCATTAATCAGTTGAATGAAAGATTTGACTAGAGTCTCACCTCTATTAGCTGAAATAGATTTCAAATAATTTGTAGAGGATGGAATATGAAATTCAAAGTCTTCGGTTTCTCCTCCTAATTCCTCCACTACAATCTGTTTTTGATCTAAAGAGCCAGATTATTCAGAGGTATACATAGGATTATTATTCACCAAACCATCAAGGGATAATTTCACTTTGCCTGTCCCAGACTTCCCCAAGGTTAGACTTAATGTTTCTGATACCCCAATATTATTTGTCAAACAAACTGAGGGAATTTCTCCTTTTTTGAAACCACTCTTCTCTAGATTTGACAATTTGATGCAGTCTTCTAAATCTAACCCACTTTTCTATAAATCTAAATTATCAAAATTGCTATCGAACCCTAAGTTAGCCACACCATTATCAGATGAATCTTGTATTTTCACTTGATTTACCCCAGATTCATTCAAATCAGAGATATTACTAGTGGGATTAGTTTCTAGATCCTCACATGCCATAGAGTCAGAGATATGATCAAAATCAATGATAGTTTGTGGATCCTCAAACATTAGATGTTGGTTCCAATAACTTTTTGAAGTCTTGAGTAACACCGATTTAGGAAGAGGGAAAGATGTGTTCATGATCACACAAAACTGAATTGGTAAATGGGGATTCTAAAAAGGAAGCAGATCATGATTTACAAAGAACCCTATTTTCTTAGCCAAAATTTGAATAATCCTCATATCTCTATATTCCAGTGGAAGATTAAGCAAACTAAACTAGAAAGGAAAAAACTTCTCCTTACTTGACAAAGGGTTAAAATTAGGAACCCATTCTTACAGGAAGATTCCTCTACCATTAATAAACCATGATTTAACCCTCAAGATGTTATCTCTGGTCTCTTTGCTGGAAAAAAATACAACACAATATCCCAAAACTTTGTCTAACACAAATAACTTTGTAACAACAGCCTAGTTTTCCTTAACCCATGAATTCAAAACATCTAATTCTTGGGAGAAGTTCCAGATCTTACCGATTAATGCATTATGGCTTAAATCCTTCACATGCGGGAGGATTCACTCATTTGGAATTACAACTTCAATCTTCTTGTCTACAGAGGTTTCCAGTATTCATAACTCCTTCTTTCTCCATATTTGGTTTACTGAAGGCCCTCTTCGCAACCCATACCATTTTGGTTTACCAAATCTATAAGATCTAGCTCTGAAACCTTCTCTCCCTTGATTCGGATCCCTTTGTAGCCAAAGATAATATGGAGTAGCATATCTTGAAGCCTTCAATCCAGAAGAAACTCTTGAATGATTACTCCTTTGAAGGCCATTGTTTGCATTTCCCTGTTCTTCATAATCATACTGGTTTTCATTACTCTAAAACCCTCGCTTTTTCCTTTCATAATGATAGAGATCATCTTGAGCCCTAAGAAAGTCCACAAACATGCTATCTTGAGACCGTAGAGGTTTCCTTCCCATGTCCATAGAATTTCACCGTCGCCATCTATCGGTCGCCATCCTACAACCATGAAAGAGAACTATAGTGGTGTTGTGTCTAGGGAAAATATTCATTTCTATGATAGTGGTTTAAGGAATGCAACATACTAAAGAAGTGGACAATGTCAACTCTCCTTTTTTTCACCTATTGGAAAACATGAACAATCTACCAAGTACGTGCAAGATTAAACTTTGTACATGAATAATATATCTTTAATATTAGCTATGTTGTTCTAGGTGCATTAATTATTTACATCGAATATGGTGTATGATTTCTACTCTTTGGAGTAATATATCTTGTACATGTGTTTGTGTGTGTAAGTTATAGTCTAAAAGTCAAATGTCTATAATATATGTTAGGGTTCAAATAGATAACAACAAGAAGAATTTTGGGTTGTGATTGAATAGTATTCTTGTTCCCTTAAAACAAATTCAAGGGAAAATCTGTTTGAGAAATGTTGTCTCTAGTTTCAATAGGAAAATACTTGAGTTTTTACTATCCTTGGTTATTTCAAGTTGTAAGAGAATTCTACGTTGAATTGGATAAATAGGAAAGGTGGAACTTGGTCAATCATGGTAATTATTAAAACTACTTTGGTAATAGCTATTATGGGTGCTATGTATGAAAAGGAAATGCATGAAATGAAGTTAAGCATACCAAATCAAACCCTCTTTTCACAATAACATTCAAGGACAAAGCTGAGCCAAATCACAACCAAGTGAAGGTGGACTTAGTTAAAAAAATTATGCTCTTGTTTTCTATAGAAAGATATGATTTAATCAGGTGTTTTTTTATCAAACCCTAGATCAACAATGGACAAAACCCTATTTCTATGATAAATAGACCATAACTTTCAAACCGTGATAGATATGGACAATCCGAAAGAAGCATTGAGATCAGTGAATAGAGGAGACCCTAATTCCAAAAGCAAAGATGTTTAAAGACTATGGTGCCTATGCCCAAGTCCTTGGAGTGAGAATCTACCAAAGGTTAAAACTGAGAAAATGCTTTAGAGAGTGCCGAAATGCTGTATTCAAATCCTGATTTGTTAGGAGTACAACTGGAGGACTACGAGGTGGGTGCCCTAGTCTAGGAGGGTGAAATATTAGTAAACTTTTGCAATATCTCAAATCCTTATCCTCTAAATTTGTTATCTATACCTACACTTCGCCAAATCCTACACTTGTAACCTGCAATCACAAAGAGAGGGGTTTGGGGGTTGTGGTGTTTAGGAGCTTGCCTCGGTCAAGCCTCAGAATGACATTCAAGTCTTCCAACACCATTTTTAGATAGAGTTCATACCCAAGGAAGGGAAGAGGCCAAAGTAATGATGAAATCAAATGATTGAAGCACAAATAGATTTCACCTTAGAGGTGAAGCCCTCATGGAGATGAAGATCCTTCAAATCATGAGGAGATGGATTGATGAAGCCAAATCTACGATAAACAAACACAATAATAACACAATTCTACTCTGCAACACAATGAATGCCTTGAAATCCCTTAGCTCAATATCACAAGTTCACATTATCCATCTAGGTGTAAAATGAAGACATAAGCTCACTTATATATGCATTCCTGCTAAATTTCATAAATTAAATTGAAAATACTGATAGAGGGAAACCTTTTTAAAGGTCCTATGTTGACACATTTAAATTTGGGTCCTGACAAATTAGCCTAGACTTGAGCGTGGACACCCAAGTGCCAAGGCCAATTTAGGACTTGATTAAGCATTTAAAACTAGCCCCTAAGTCCCATTTGACATGCATTTCAGGGGAAATTGCTCTAGGATAACTTTTAAACATGTAAAGTGTAAACATGGGGACCTAGGAGCTAAACTAGGAGGTAAAAATGTATGAGATTACTTTTTACTCCATAACAATGGGTTAAATAGTCTTTCTATTTTCATTGGTAACTAGTTTCCTATACTAGAAAAATTGGGAGAAGAAATTTGTCAGCATTGAAACTCTCAGGTTGTTGGTTATAGTATATAGGTTGGTTGGACCTTATTATGTGAGGGAAGATAATTCATAATGAGTATTTATTTTCTATTAGTTGGTTATCAAAATTGGTAAAGTATTGTGCATGGTTACTATCATTTATGATTACACCTTTGTTACTAGCTATCTTAAGGCTGTAATAAGAGTTAGCTTGATGTGTTGTACTATTGCATGATAGTGGTGTGAATAATAACTTAGGTATTAAACTATGGTAATCAAGACATTACGAATTGTTGGGTTTTGGGTGTATACTCCATTCCATGGATACAAACATAGTTGATGTTTGAAGACAGAATAATAATTGTTATAAAAATTAGACAAATGTATAAAGGTTATATATTTCAGTTGAGCTAAAATATACAATCATTACACATTGTCTATGGTGGATGTATTTCATACATTGTCTTCAACTATTTGTATAGCTATAAATACTCTTATATTTGGTTTCATATGGTTATTTATTAATATTATTTATATTTATGTAAACAATAATTATTGTTATGGTTATATGTAATTGTTACTTGAGTTTGAAAACATATTTGGAGGTAATGTACTCATGTGAAGTGAATTTTCTAAATTATTATAGTGATTATTAAACACTTTAACTATTAAGCTATACAACTGATGATGTCAAAAGGAATTTAGGACACAACTATCTAGGAAGAAAATAAATAATGTGATTTGCACACTTTTATAAGGCAAGTGACTCATGAAATATTATGTGCCAAAATGGTATTCAAGAATAATCTATGACATACATTATTGCTTTTCTAGGACAAAGGCAATAGATTTTAAAAATGCTTTACTTTGATAAGTCTATGGTAGACTTTGATTAATTAAATTAAAGTTATTTTATTTGATGATGGAGTTAGTGTGCTTGCATTCATATCAATTTTTCTATTTGTGATATGATAGTTTATGTTTTAAAATTTCCTTTTGTATCAGTCATGTAGTATAGTGTATTGATTAGCATGTGTGTTGATTATGGAATTAATTGTGAAAAGTGTATTGTCTTGAGTTCATTAAATATCTTCAGTTACTCTAATACTATATCAAGTACACTAATTTTCTCTCCAAATTGACTTATGGTTAGGTTGTGGTAAGGGCAATCAATGGTTGGGACTAATCCTCTACTAATCCAGTCTGATTGGAAAATGCAGAATATGGATATGCAAAGTGGTGTTGCTCACATAGGGTTAATGTTTTGAATCAAGTTTACGAGCCTATATTTTTATTATTTCAAACCCTTGGTGCCTTAGGTTTATTTTTCCTCGGCCTTCTGCATTGTTTTTCTATTTTGATGTTGCCCTCCTAGAGTGGGTTCCCGGTTGTTAAGTTTCATCTTCATCCCTTTGTGCTCATAGGTTGACCAACCCCCATGCAATGTTTCACCGCCTTTTCCCGTCATACTGAAGAAAAAATGCTAGGTTTTTGTATGTACAAGTGCAAATGTATGTGGACAGGCCTAATAATGCATGTCGGCTTTCAAAAAATGGAATAATTCAGTTGTATGCATTTTTGAATGCATATCGGGTCCAAAAAAGGTGCATATACATTGAGGAATCTATCGTAGATTCTGGGAATATTCCATAAATGTATATCGGGTTTGCATGCATATTTTTGTTGTATGTTTGAACATGCAACGGCTACATACAAAGGATCGGACATGCATTCGCTACAGTGCAATGTATAAATGGTCTTGTATGTTTGGCATTATACAAGGTGGCAGAGAAACATTTGGTGGGGTCCGCCTCACATACAAAGGGGTTTGTATCTCGCATACAAAGAAAAATGTACAAGGCAAATGTGCATTCACCATATGAAAAGAAATTTACAAGGGGCCGACATATAAAGGGTGGGGCCCACAGACATACAAGGCAGATTGTATGTTGGTTAGATGCATCGGCGGCGATATACAAGAAGACACATACAAGACAGGTTACGAAGCTGGGGCCCACCGCTTGTATATTTGCGATTGTATGTTCAAATATACATTCCTAATATACAAGCCAAAATCTGGAATGAACATGCAATCCGGTTGATAAGGGATAAAGTCCGCTGCTTATATGTATGATTTGCTTGTATGTCTGTGCTGTACATGCTGATATACATTCAAAGGATGCAAGAGTAAAGTGCAAGCCAGATTTGAAAATTGTTGCGATTTGATTGATAAGATGGCTAACGTCCACAGCTTGCATGTATATGGCATTGTATATGCTGATATACAAAAGAAGGAATATACAATCCAAACGTGAGGAGTATGTTTTGGCGGATTTCAGGTTGAAGTCTGTAGGTTGCATGTTATGCGTTGTATATGCCAATATACAAACAAAAGGAGATACAAGGCCCGTATTTGAAAGTTTTTCAAATCCGATGGATAAATGGCTGGGGTCCGTTATATGTATATTGCATTTGTATGATGCGATATGCAAGGAAATATACAAGTAAAGAGATGTAAACCAGACCCGATTTGAATTTCAAAGTGCTTCATAGTCATTTGAGGTCCGTAGAATGTATATTGTGATTGTATGTTCATGTATACAGAATGAAGATGCAAAGGTTTAGGTACAAGATGGAATTCAAGGTGATTGCAATATGCTTCATCATAATTTGAAGTCCATGGCTTGTATGTATGGTGTGTTGTATGTGCCGATGTGCAAGGGATATACATACAAGGCACGGATTCGAATGTAGGTTCAAATTTGTTCTATAGTGTCTTGGGATCCGCCTTGTATGTATATATAATCTCACTTTCAACTACATATATAAGGGTGAAAAGGGCAAAATGGATGGCAAAAAAGTCAGCGATGGATGCATAGGGTGCTAACGTGGCACGATATCATTGGTGGGCGACTTTTCAGCGTGTTTTGATGCCATTGATCTCAGTGATAGGAGAATAAGATCGACAGCTATGTTTTAAACCTTCAGTGAAGGATTTTCCTATGCATATGCAGCTACTTTTGGGTAGGAAAAGTTCTAAGGCTCGCAGGCCGCTGCACTCCAGGAAGCCACGGGTAGATGAGCCATTATTGGCTATTTGCAGAGGCATGGTCGATGGAGTTGACAGGCTAACTACCAGATTTATGAGGAAAATCTGCGAGTAGCGGCACATCTCCTGAGCTCACCTATTTTTCCTTCCTATTCTACCTGTGGTTTTAATGTTTTGGGTGCCATTTTTGGTGCAGTCTACCTGGCAAAAATTTTGAATTGCCGTGTAATTAATTGCTGAGTACAAGTTCATGCTTTATAAGCAAACTATGTTACTCATTCTTGGTTGTTGAAAACTGGACAAATTTTGGTGCTGTGATAAGATACAACTTCATTGGTGGCTCTATTTTGGGTGTTTTGTGAGTTTATGAATCATATGTTATATGTTTTATGCATAAATTTATTGGTTTCATGTTGTTTTATATGAGTAATGCTTCATTGCATGTATTTTGTTATTTGTCTCCAAATTGAATATTTTCTTCTTTTGAATCTAAACAGCTAAGGGGTGTTTAAGATTCTAGGACATGGGTTCGCTATATTGAATGCTTAGTCTTTTACTTCTGCTCAAGGAGTGGATTAAATGTTTTAGGTTAAGTGTTGGGAAGAATATATTGCAGTGAGGATGTTTGTAAGTAGAAATAACTGAATACTCAGTTTTGGGAAGTATCTGCAAGGCAAACACTAGAAATCCTGTTGAAATCCAGTCACTGCTATAAGTTTATGGTAACCATTCACATGTGTATGTCTATTCACTCCGAGCCCTGAGATAGGCACCGATCCAGTCTTGTATTGAGGTTGCAACCAAGGTCTTAGTTTTGCATCCAAATACCAAAAAACAAACTCAAGCTTCAAATACAAACCTTTAGGACATTAGAAGTATTTTTTAGGACCAAAGTCCTCTGTCTCACAACTAAGCATAGGCCCAAAGATAGCCCCTTTGCACTTATTTCATAGTTTTGGTCTGCATAAGAGAGGATTTATCTGCTTTGTGTCAACATCCCAATCAATTCATAGTCATATTTTATGGATGTTGAGTAGAGAATACCCCCCTTGGTTCTGCAGAGCCTAAAGAAGAAGAGGATATATTTATAGAGTCTATCTCCTGTACTGTTGGCCCCTGGCCTGGAAATCCTGTTGATCATTGATGGCTACTTTGTAGGGATAACTAGGAGGAAGCATCCAGCCAGATTGAGCACTAATAGATTTGGTGACTCTACTGGGGAACTTTATGTAAGAACCCTGGTTTAAAAGAAAATTATTCCTAGTTGTAGGTGGTGACTCCAAACCAATCTCCCAATTGGTAAAATAAAAATTTGTATACAAGGAAGAAGATCCCTATGTAATCCTCTGTTTGAAGAATTACCCAGAAGAATGATGTACATGAAAAAAGGGACTGTTCAAGCCAGTCAAGAGGGTTCTCCCAGAAGTAATGATAATATTCAAGACAATCCAAGATCTTTAGAGTGAACAATACCTTATTTTTCAAACACTAAGGCTGAAATCCAGAATGTATATGAAAGATAACAAGGTGTTAATTTGAGAGTGAGATCAGAAGTGTTTTAGTAATGCCCTTTCTTAGATCCCTCTAACAAATTTGAAGAGACTGAGTCCCAAAGCGATGATGAGGATGACCAATATGGGAAGGGACATCCTCTTCTATGCTCAAAGATGAACAATTAGATGAAGAAATCAAAAGTTTAAGAGTAAAATTAGAATATTTGCAAGCAGTGAAGATTAGAGATGACATGAGACAGAAAGTGCAAGCTCTGAGAATTGCCCAACATGATTCAGTTCCAACCCTTAACAACGCAAATGTGCTGAGAAATTAGCAAAGAAATGAAGTTCAGGATCAGCATAATGATCAGAGATAGAATATAAACAATGTTAGGGTACCACTAAATAATATGAGAAATTAGAATGCTAATAGGAATGCAAATGCAAATCAGTTTGGTAGACAGCCTATGCAACTAGACAGATTCAGGCAGTTAGTCTTTGATGGCATTCCTGGTTACCCTAATCCCATTGACAAGCATGTAAGGCCGCAAGTACCAAAATTTTCAAGAAAAAATACTGTGTCAAGAGAGGATCATTTAAAGGCCTTTCAGAATGTCATGGACAACTTTGAGGTGGAGCATGAAGATATTTTTATGAAATTGTTTATGCAATCCTTAGTTGATGAGGCTAGAGAATGGTACAAGGGTCTGCTTGACAGGAGTGTTTCATCATGGGATGACTTCAAGAGGATATTCAAAGAACAATATGGTGACAAAACTGATCCTAGTTTTTTCATAAATGAATTCACTGAAATTACCAAGGGATCAAATGAACAGGTTGTTGATTTCAATGCTAGATTCACTAAGGTATTGAACAAATTGCCACATCACCTGAGGCCTAATGAACCAATGTGCATAGTGTTGTACATAAATGCTTTTGATGCTAAAACAACCTACGGACCAAGAGATAAGGGCCCTGCTAGTCTCAGGGATGCTTTTAAAGTTGCAACAAATATTGAAAATAATAGAAAAGCATCTGGTAAGACAAACAGAAGAGATGATATAAAAATTCTACAAAATCCAAATAATAAATCTTAGAGTGCTCAAGGTAATGCATCTACTTCTGAGGAGAAATTAGATAAATTGACAACTATTGTCAAGGACCTGAGTTATAGATTGGCTAAAAATGAAAAAGGGATAGGTCTTGACAGGCAAGTCTACCAAAAGTAAGAAAAGAGACCATCACTACATGATATGCCATATAACACTAATTGGCATAATGGTAAACCCATTCTCCCACACAATAACACTAACCAAACGACTCAAAATGTCAAAGAAACACCAGACCCTTTGAAGAAGGCTGTTAATATTGTTGATGACACCCCATGGTGCATAATATGTCAAATGCCTCATTCACAGTCACAATCTATGATTGCTTAGTGTTTATATAATAATGTTGTTACCTGTGATGAGTACAATAAGCCACATTGTATGGAGGATGATAGTGTCAATATGCTGTCCACAAACAGGGAGTATCCTTCTCATGATACTGATGCAATCACAAATAATGAGATTCAGGTCTGCCAACAGGTTTCCTGTGATGAAAATGATGAAGATAGCTATGCTTATGCTCAGGACTCACGCATCTTTTTGAATAACTTGAGGAGGCCTTCTGATGAAGAAATTAGGGCCCTTACAGCTACAACAGTAGCTCAAGTCAAAAGCAATTATAACCTAGAGGTAAGGCTCAGGTAAGTGATCCACGCCAACCACAAGACACTTTTGTGAGCCAGCTAGTGCATAATCATAAAGGGGATGAACCACAAAAGAAACAATGGAGCAATAATAAGCAAGGTTTTAAGCAAAAAATAGATCACGATTCTCAAAAACCAAAAAATAGAGTCCCCAAGAATGAGGGTCAAAGCAAGAATTCTTAGGTCATGAGTGACAGTCAAGGGGCCGTAAAAATTAAAGTTGGATCATCTTAGGATAAAAATAAAACCGTGGATCAGGCTATAACTATTATACAAAATTATGCTCCATTTGACATAACTCAAGTCTTGTCCCAGATAAAAATCTTTGTTCCATTGATGGAGTTGATGAAAGTTGAAGAATTTAGAAATAAAACATTGTCCTTGATTTCAGGAATGCCTAGTCAAGCCAAGTAGAATGCTGAAACTCAGGGTAAGAAACAAGCCATGTGGATTGATGAAGATGAGGCTCCTGAAGTATATCTAGGCGTGACCATGACAAAATGCCCTTCACAGGTTGAGTCATTTTATGTCTCCCATGTCATCAATGGAAAAGTGATAAAAAATTGTAAGCTTGACTCAGGAGCCTCAACAAATATCATGCCTCTGGCTATCATGCAACAAGCTAGGTTACAGATAGATAAGGCATGTGGAAAGTTCTATGCAATGGATGCTAGGGAAGTACCAGTCATTTGAATCATGAAAGATGTGGATTTCAGGCTAGCAACATACCTAGAAAAGGCCTATTAAATGAACATAACGGTTGTTGACATAAAGCCACAATATGGTATGTTATTATCAAGAAGATGGGCATCATTGATTGGTGGGAGTATGCAATTAGACCTGTCATATGCCATGATCCCAATGAATGGCAAATATGTTAAGTTGGTCAAAGAAGAAAGGTCACTAGAAACAGTTGATGATCAAGAGCCAGAAGATCATGTGTGTTTTGTTGATACTGATTGTGAAAATTTTAGAGTTGTCTCTGATGATCAGGGAGGTAAAGGGAGAGACCTTTGCATTCAAGAGCTTGACCAACATGGTCTATGGACCATGTATTTTGATGGAGATTGTGCAAAGGAAGGCTCTGGTGCTGGATTTGTATTTCTGTCTCCAGCTGGTAAGCTTCTAAAATTCTCTTTCTTGCTGAAGTTTGCTTGTACAAATAATATTATAGAGTATGAAGCTTTGTTACTAGGATTGAATGTAGCTTTGAAGCATGGGATCAAGATGCTCAAAGTATTTGGGGATTCAGAGTTAATTGTTTCCCATGTTAGAGATAAGTATGCTTCAAAAAATAAGAGGTTAAAACAGTATAAGCATGTTGTTTGGGATACAATTGAATTGTTTGATGCTTTTTTAGTAAATTGGATAGAGAGATCAAAAAATATCATGGCAGATTTTCTAGCTAATGTAGCCATAAGGCTAGATGATATAACTTTGTCAGATGTTACAAATGTTGAAGTCAAACTTAGACCTACAGTACCAGATAATGTATACAGCTGGCAAGTGTTTGATGATGATAAGGATTTGCTGAGATTTCTACATTGCATAGATAAATATGAGAACCATGAGATGGATTTTCATAACTTTGTAGAATTTGTGGATGGAAAGGAGACTCTCTTAGGGAAAGAGGTAATTCAACTCAAAACAAATAAAATCCCTAGAGGGCTGGTTGCTTTAGAGAGAGCATTTGACAATAGGGACCAATTTGTTACAAAGGCATCTCCTACAAATAAAAATGACTTGGAGGAGATAAAATTGGGGACATCTCATGCCCCCAAAATGGTGTATATTGGCAAACAACTCAAACCACACATCAGGAGTATGCTGATTGCACTACTGAAAAATATAAGCATGTCTTCGCATGGTCATATGAGGACCTGAAAGCTTATAGAGAGGATTTATTCTAGCATGAAATCCCCTTGAAGCCTGGAGCTAAGCCATTTAGACAGAAACAAAGACCTATTAACCCAACTTTGGCTCCTAAAATGCAAGAAGAGCTTATGAAGCTTAGGCACGCTGGAATAATCATGCCTATCAGACACTCAATTTGGGTGTCCAATCTTGTCCCAGTTAGAAAGACAAATGGCGATATAAGACTTTGTGTTGACTTTAGAAATCTGAATGTATCTTCTTTGAAGGATAATTACCCATTGCCTAACATGGAGGCTATGTTGCAGAAGGTAACTGGTTGTGAACTTTTATCCATGATGGATGGATTTTTAGGGTACAATCAGGTGAAGGTAAAAGAATCTAAACAATTCAAGACTACCTTCACCATTCCATGGGGACATATGCATATGTGAGAATGCCATTTGGACTGACAAATGTAGGTGCTACATTTCAGAGAGCTATGGATGTTGCTTTTGCAGGATTAATTGACTCAATCTTGGCTGTATATCAAGATGATTTGATTGTCTATTCAAAAAAGGAGAAGCAACACTGTATGCACCTAGAACAAATCTTTGTTAGAGCATTGGAATATGGTATTTCACTTAACCCAAAGAAATGTGCTTTTGGGGTAGTGGAAGGAAAATTGCTGGGAGACATTGTTTCCAAGGATGGAGTTAGAATTGATCCTGAAAGGGTGTCTGCAATTGACATAATTCAGATCCCTAGAACTGTGAAAGGTATTTAGTCCTTCTTTGGACAAATTAATTTTGTTAGAAGATTTGTTCCTAACTTTGCAGAGACCACAAAGGACATTTCTAAAATGTTCAAGAAGGGTGCAACTGTCAAATGGGAAGGTGAAGCAACTAAGTCATTTCAGAGCATCAAAGAGGCTATAATGATGGCTCCTGTGCTAAAATCTCCTAATTTTTCTAAGTCATTTCAGTTGTTCTCATTTGCTTCTTTCCATATTGTTGCTGCATGTTTACTACAGAAAAATGAGGATGGTTTTTAGCAGCCTATTTCTTTCTTCAGTATGACATTGTAGGCTGTTGAATTAAAATACGATATTATGGAAAAGTAGGCATATGCATTGGTTAGAGTAGTCAAGAGCTTTAGGCCATACTTAGTAGGCTCTCAGATAGTTGCATATGTGCCTCATGTAGTAGTTAAAGATATTTTCACTTAGTAAGAAGTGACAGGAAGAAGGTGCAGGTGGATAAATAAATTACAGGAGTTCAATATTGAGATACAGATCACAAAGTTGGTAAGGGGACAAGGTTTAGCTAAGATGATGACACAGTCAAATCTGGAAGCATGCCAAGTGAATGTAGTTCAAAATGAATGTGTTAATGTGTCAGGATCTGAATGGTACAAGGACATTGTCTATTACTTGTAGAACTTGAATTGTCCTTCCCACTTCAGTGATAGTTAAAAAAGGACCTTGAAGCTACATGCAATCAAATATAAAATCCTTCAGGGAGAGTTGTATTGGAAAAACCTTGATGGTGTATTACTTAGGTGTGTGGATAAAAATCAAGCTGAAGATATTCTAAATAATATGCACAAAGGAATATGTGGTGGACATTACACTGCCAAAACCACAGCTCACAAAATTCTTAGAGCAGGCTATTGGTGGCCAACTCTTTTCTCAGATGCACAAAAAATGGTAAGAAAATGTGATCCTTGTCAAAGGTTCTCAGGGAAATTAAAGTATGAAGGTGCATTACCCCTCAGAACTATAACTATGGAAGCTCCATTTCAACAATGGGGAATTGACTTTATAGGGGAAATTTCAAAAAAAATAAGTGGAGGACACAGTTGGATTTTGGTTGCTACTGATTATTTTACTAAATGGATTGAAGCCATTCCAACTAAGAAAGCTACAAGCAAAGTGGTGATGGATTTCATTCTGGAAAACATTATTATCAGATTTGGAGTACTAGTCAAGGTGGTCACAGACAATGCTATGTGCTTCAGATCTGGTGAATTTGTTGATTTTTGCAACAAATATGGGATTAGTTTGTCATATGCATCACCATATCATCCACAGGGAAATGGTCAAGCAGAGTCAAGTAACAAAAGCCTCATGAAAATCATTAAAAGGATGGTAGATAAAAACAAAAGGGCATGGGATTCAAAGCTGAAGATGGCATTATGGGCTGACAGAGTAATAGTGAAGAAAGTGATTGGAAGATCACCTTTTGAGCTAATATATGGTGTAGTAGCTAAATTACCTGTAAACAATCTCTTGCCAGTTTATAAATTCATAAAGGAAAATGATGAAGAAATTGAACATTCAATGGGTGAAAGGATAAATCAACTGGTTGCACTGGATGAAATCAGAAGAGAAGCACAATAGATGAACATCAAAAAATAACAAAAGGTAAAATATTTGTTTGATAAAAGGGCTGTAGAAAGAGAATTCCAGATAAATGACTTGGTCCTTATTTGGAATGCAAAGAACCAGGATAAGGGTAAACATGGTAAATTTGAGCCCTTATGGATGTGCCCATATCAAATTAGCAACAATCATGAAGAAGATTCTTACTTTCTCTAGGCCCTAAATGGTGAACTACTGGAATTGCCTATGCACGGTCAGTTCCTAAATCCTTACTTCTCATAAATGGATATCTTATGTGCACATTGTAAATTAGGTGTAAATAGTTTGTACATGCCTTGTATAGTCGATCGTGTTTTGAGTTTTGTATTTTGTCTGGTTTGCCCTGGAAGTGGTCTGGTTCTCGCTGTAGTCTTGTGCCTGCATGTCCCCAGTCAGAGCCAATGGTGGTGCTCACTTAGGGTTAATGTTTTGAATCGAGTTTGCGAGCCTATATTTTTATTATTTCAAACCCTTGGTGTCTTAGGTTTATTTTTCCTCAGCCTTCTGCATTGCTTCTTCTATTTTGATGTTTCCCTCCTACAGTGGGTTCCCAGTTGTTAAGTTTCATCTTCATGCCTTTGTACTCATAGGTTGACCGGCCCCAATGCAATGTTTCATCGCCTTTTCCTATCGCACTAAAGAAAAAATGCTAGGTTTTTGTATGTACAATTGCAAATGTATGTGGACAGGCCTAATAATCCATGTCAGCTTTCAAAAAATGGAATAATTCAGTTGTATGCATTTCTGAATGCATATCAGGTCTAAAAAAGGTGCATATACATTGAGGAATCTGTCGCAGATTCTAGGAATATTCCCTGAATGTATATCAGGTTGGCATGCATATTTGTGTTGTATGTTTGAACATGCAATGGCTACATACAAAGGAGTGGACATGAATTCACTACAGTGTAATGTATAAATGATCTTGTATGTTCGGCATTATACAAGGTGGCAAAGAAACATTTGGTGGGGTTCGCCTCACAAACAAAGGGGTTTGTATCTCGCATACAAAGAAAAATGTACAAGGCAAATGTGCATTTGCCATATGAAAGGAAATTTGCAAGGAATCGACATATAAAGGGTGGGGCCAGCGGACATACAAGGCGGATTGTATGTTGGTTAGATGCATCAGCGGTGATATACAAGAAGACGCATACAAGATAGGTTACGAACCTGGGGCCCACTACTTGTATATTTGTGATTGTATGTTCAAATATACATTCCTAATATACAAGCCAGAATCTAGAATGAACATGTAATCTGGTTGATAAGGGATAAAGTCCGCTGCTTGTATGTATGATTTGCTTGTATGTCTGTATTGTACATGCTGATATACATTCAAAGGATGCAAGAGTAAAGTGCAAGCCGAATTTGAAAATTGTTGCAATTTGATTGATAAGATGGCTAGCGTCCGCGACTTGCATGTATATGGCATTGTATATGCCAATAACAAAAGAAGGAATATACAATTTGGATGCGAGAATGAGTATGTTTTGGTGGATTTCAGGTTGAAGTTTGTAGGTTACATGTTATGCATTGTATATGTGATATACAACAACAAGATACAATGAAAAGGATACAATGCGAATTCCAAAGGGATGTTCCAATCTAGCAGATAAGGTGTTGAAATCCGTAGCTTGCATGTATATGGCATTATATATGTTGATATACAAACAAAAGGAGATACAAGGCCTAGATTTGAAAGGTTTTCAAATCTGATGGATAAATGGCTGGGATCCATTGTATGTATATTACATTTGTATGATGTGATATACAAGGAAATATACAAGTAAAGAGATGCAAACTGGACCCGATTTAAATTTCAAAGCGCTTCATAGTCATTTGAGGTTCGCAGAATGTATATTGTGATTGTATGTTCGCGTATACAAAATGAAGATGCAAAGGTTTAGGTACAAGTTGGACTTCAAGGTGATTGCGATATGCTTCATCATAATTTGAAGTCCGTGGCTTGTATGTATGGTGTGTTGTATGTGCCAATGTGCAAGGGGATATACATACAAGGCCCGGATCTAAATGCAGGTTCCAATTTGTTCTATAGTGTCTTGGGATCCGCCTTGTATGTATATACAATCTCACTTTCAACTGCATATACAAGGGCAAAAAGGGCAAAATGGATGGTGGAAAAGTCAGCGATGGATGCATAGGGTGCTGACGTGGCACGATATCATTGGTGGGGGGACTTTTCAGCGTGTTTTGATGCCATTGATCTTAGCGATAGGAGAATAAGATCGATGGTTGTGTTTTAAACCTTCAGCGAAGGATTTTTTGATGCATATGCAGCCACTTTTGGGTGGGAAAAGTTTTAAGGCTCACAAGCCATTGCACTCCAGGAAGCCACAGGTAGATGAGCCATTATTGGCTATTTGCAGAGGCATGGTCAATGGATTTGACGGGCTAACTACCAGATTTATGAGGAAAATCTATGAGCGGTGGCACATCTCCCGAGCTCACCTATTTTTCCTTCCTGTTCTGCCTATGCTTTTAATGTTTTGGGTGCCATTTTTGGTGCAGTGTACCTAGCAGAAATTTTGAATTGCCGTGTAATTAATTGCTGAGTACAGGTTCATGCTTTATAAGCAAACTATGTTACTCATTCTTGGTTGTTGAAAAATGGACAAATTTTGGTGCTGTGATAAGATACAACTTCATTGGTGGCTCTGTTTTGGGTTTTTTGTGAGTTTATGAATCATATGTTATATGTTTTATGCATAAATTTACTAGTTTCATGTTGTTTTATATGAGTAATGTTTCATTGCATGTATTCTATTATTTGTCTCCAAATTGAATGTTTTCTTCTTCTAAATCTAAACAACTAAGGAGTGTTTAAGATTCTAGGACATGGGTTTGCTATGTTGAATGCTTAGTCTTTTAGTTCTACTCAAGGAGTGGATTAAATGTTTTGGGTTAAGTGTTGGGAAGAATATATTGCAGTGAGGATGTTTGTAAGTAGAAATAACTGAATACTCAATTTTGGGAAGTATCTGCAAGGCAAACACTAGAAATCCCCTTAAAATCTAGTCACTGATATATTTTTATGGTAACTGTTCACATGTGTATGTCGATTGACTCCAAGCCCTGAGATAGGCACTGATCCAATCTTGTATTGAGGTTGCAACCAAGGTCCTAGTTTTGCATCCAAATACCAAAAAACAAACTCAAGCTTCAAATACAAACCTTTAGGACATTAGAAGTAGTTTTTAGGACCAAAGTCCTCTGTCTCACAACTAAGCATAGGCCCAAAGCTAGCCCCTTTGTACTTATTTCACAGTTTTGGTTTGCATAAGAGAGGATTTATCTGCTTTGTGTCAACATCCCAATCAGCTCATAGTCATATTTTATGGATGTTGAGTAGGGAATACCCCCCTTGGTTCTGTAGAGCCTAAAGAAGAAGAGGAGATATTTATAGAGTCTATCTCCTGTACTATTGGCCCCTGGCCTAGAAATCATGTTGACCATTGATGGCTACTTTGTAGGGATAAATGGGAGGAAGCATCTAGCCGGATTGAGCACTAACACAAAGTTTTAATAGAACATAATGATGTGGCATTTATGTCACTATTTATTTGATTATTTGATGTGTTTATAAAGAAAGGGAAATTGATAGTTTTCAATCTATACCATGGTTGTACATGTATTGTAACTTGTAAAACCATAGTTATAATAAAATAAATTATTGATGATTTTATTATCTTTGGACATGAGAATTTAACAAGTAAACCTTCCTAGATTCAATTGTACAATATGATTAAGACTTTTTATGGGTTATGTAATAGACTCATATTTGTTATATAAAATGAGGAATTGATATTCATTGTGATTTAAGGAAAATGTTTAAAGATAATAACTAATTAGTTTTAAAACAACCGGGTTAGAAACAAGATAGTGAATTTATATTTTGATAGTCTTAATTTATAACCTGGTAATAGATACATTTAAATATTATAAGTTCAAAGAATCATCCTTTTAAGATTCTATAAAATAAAAACCAAGCATCTTCTTTAAGATTAATATATTTTTCAAATATGAAGAGAAATACCATAGTTATAAGTGAATTAGAATTGTTATAAATGGCAACTTGGAAAAGAAAATAGGAAATATAAATAGTTATATAAAATTTTAAAAATTAATTATTTAGTCGTGCCAATTATTTAAGTTTCCATTCAAATCTTTCTCATTTTTTAGGGTTGAGGGAAAAATTGGTCTCATTTCTAGGGGTGTTATAAATGTGTCATCAATAGTGGGTAAAAGTTCAAAGTTCTATCACACTTTGGGCCAACTTATCAACATAAATGAATTTAAGTATTTCCAACTAAAAGTCAATTTTGGTGAAACTTATGTTCTATCTGGATTCATTCTAGATAAATAACATCTAGGCCACAACTTTTCCAATTGGAACTTGTTAAATAGAAAAGAGAGATTGGCCTAATAGATCAAACTAGGTCAAACCCTCTTCTACAAAACTATTATCAATCAAGTATACACTCAAATGCTAAGCTATCAACTTAGCTACCTGTTGACACATGGGAACACTCCTAGGCTTGTGGGTTGCCTAAAACTTGAAGTGAACCTCCAGAGCGAGATGGCTCCCTTGGTAAATCACCTAATCTAAAAGACTTTCTGAGGAAATGGTTAAGAAGTTAACTAAAAATTAAATTCTAAAACCTAAGGATATTTTACTAGAATTTTATCTTGACTCACAATCAGCCTCACAAAGCCTTTTATCCTCACAATTTCACTAAAATAATGCAATACATAAGTAATTTGCATGAAAACTTGAAAGCTAGAGGTTTGCATGAAGGACAAATACAAGTTTTATCACAACTTCAACCCACTAAGCAGGCTAAACATAACATGCAACTTGCATTACATGAAACTTTCACATTCAATCCTGCAACAATGAGACATATGAAAAGGACTCTAAGGTTGAGTCACAATTAGACATTAGACCATTAATTGCAAAATGAATTAGAAAGTATGAAAGAGGAGAACTCTGGTGCTTTATTAAAACTGAAAGGAGTAGAAACTGAGAATATGAGTACAAGATGTTTACAATCTCTCTACAAGTAAACCAAAGAGAAAGAAACAATAATTAGAAACAATATGCCTCTAATTTTTCCAAAAATGGAAAAATAGAAAAACTCTATAAAAAAACTCTCCAAAAGGAATCCTCCAAGTCATTTCTGAGATCCATAAAAAAACCCTTAAAAACTATGCCCAAAATGTTCCCAAACTGAGTGAAAAAGTTGCCAAAATCCTCTGTCAAGTGGCCCCACCAAAATCTCCTCAAAATTAGGCTTTATTTGCTCCATAAAGGATCCATTTTGTCCTTATCCTCTCAATTTTGCCCAAAGAAAGAAAACACAAAAAGAAAGATTTTTATCTATTTTAGTCCTGCGACTGCATAAAATGACAAATATTTAAAAGCAATTTATAAGGAATATTGCTTTAAATATTGCTTTACAATATTTGTAGTTTTATTTTCTATTCTATCTTGATTTTATTCTCTACAAATAATGCAAGGCTTTTTTGAAATTTTGCCAAGTATAATACATTATTTGGACACTTGATTTTCTATAAAATCATAAAATGTTTGGAGGCATTATGAAAAGGTTTGAAAAAATTAAAACCCCCTAGGGCTCATCCTCCACTTGATCTACAAAAACTTCCTAAGCCATAGTTCTCATTGCCATTGACTTACCTTCAAAAGGGACTAAAGTCCTCTTAGGCATAAAGCCTAGGCATCAAACATATGTAAAGGGGAATAAAGAATACCCCAAGGGTATTACTTAAGTCTCTCAAATTTAATTTCAATGTGATAAAAATACCATAAATCAAATTAGGGCATCATGAAACCCTAAAGCAAAAGCATTCGATCAACTTCATTGCGGACACATTTGGCATTTGACTCTTTTGGAGAAATGGCTCTGCATACCGCTGCCATGAATGAGGGTTTGAACTCAAAACTTGAGCATTTTTGTTGTTACCAGTTGATTTTCTTAAGGATTCTGATAGAAGATCAAAAGGTAAGAATCTCTCTGTCATAAAAATGACATTTGTTCTGCATTTTGAAACATTTTGGAGCTTTCCAATGGTGGTCATGACCATTCTTTGATGCATTTTATTTATGGTTTCTCCTCATTGATTTCTACTCTATATTCAATGCCGCCATTTGTTTCATCTCCAAGGCTCCACTTTTGGGTTTCAAATGCATCTTGTTGTTATAGATGGGCCATGGCTTCATGAGGCAGTTCAGAGTATTTTCAATTTCAATAAGCTTGCAAACTTCTTCATTTTTTGAATGTAGCAACACAGTAACTGCTGATTTTATGGGTGGAGCAAACACACATCTCTTTTAAGATAGGTCACGGCCTCTTCATTTCAGGGTATTCCTTCTTGAAAGTCATATGCATTTGCATTTGAAACCTTTTTGTATTCCTTGGCCGTGGTTTTATATATACTTCTAAGTTTTCTTTAGATTTGAAGTCCCTTCATGACATTTCTTTATGAAACACCACAGTGGGTTTTATTGCAATACAGAAAATACTTCCAAGGCTGCAGACACAAAAATACAAACTGGGTGTTTATGTCATTTTTGTTTTCAGCGGTATCTTCAAGGCTCGAGTACAGTCACCTTTCTATACTGTCCCTCTCTATGTAAAATTGATAAGGGTTTGAGAATTCATGAGGAAAGAATCTCTCTAAGGCCGTGGCCATGAGAACACACTGAGGCTTCAAAATTTGCATCTCCTTCTTTAAAGCCTTGCATTGCTACCACATAGGCATGACTGCCCTTCACACACTTGAAAACCTGCAACCCTTTATGCATTATTTGCATTCATTAATGATCTTCCTTTTGTGGTAACAGTCCTATGGATGAGGTTTGCATTTTCATGAATATTGCAGCTTGCTGAAACACTTGATGTCCACTGTCCTCCTTTCAATGATGTTGCCCATTATACTTACAAGGCAAGCTTATTCACGTGCTTTTCTCAAAGTGCAAGTGTTTAGAAGCTAGTAAAGTTTTTATCCATAAGAGAATAAGAGACATAAAAACTCAAAAATTTGTTCACCTCTTGGCATCACCATTGTATACTATTCATTTACCCTCAAGAATGTGCACTTGGCTTTTCATTGTATCATAGCAAGAATTACATATTGTTTACTTTCCTAATAGAGATGAAAGAATTTTACATTTACCTCCTCATTGTTGCCTCAGTTTTGGCTTTCATTTTGATGGCATGACGAACAGAGGCTTTCTCTCTAGAGGTTCTGTGCCTATTAGTCATGAGTGTGTCGGGAAATAAATATTATCTATTTGATAACTATGACAGTTTGACTATATGTTGCTCCTTCATGTATTCGACAGCTACTTGATCTTGATGCCTTGCTCATTAATGATAGTGATACCATTGGTTTGAAGATTTTTGTGTCTTCTTTACTCTATTGTAGCATTTATAAATGTACTCCTTCCTTGTTATGGCTTGCAAGCAATCTATGGCTGTCACACTCTGAGATTGCTCTTCTTTGTTTCAAATATATTATATCATTCAAGATTTAGGAGTATGCTATACCTTGAGGGTGATTGTCCTTCACCTGCACCTTTCACTCTATGGATCTCATGTGTTCTTGGTTGACTCTCCCACATTAATTGGATGAAATCATTGTGGTTGTAATCTATGGTTGTATCTTTATCTAGTAGAGGCATATGGTGACTGATTTAATCCTTTATAGATGTTCTAATGACATTATTTATAACTCATTCACAACCAAAAGTGATAATTGGTTGTTCCATTGCTGTCCTCATGACTATTCTATTCATCTTTGACAGAAAATTAATTGCTATTCTTTGATTGTTTGGACCTATAGGCTGCATACTATTATTGATTTCTCTTGCATTTTCTTCATATGTAATGGTTTTTTAGCTGCCTTGAATGAGCTCATTGCTCCTTTATGGTTTTCATTTCATTCCACTTGAACTGTTATTCATGTATGTGCAATGATCTTGAAGCTCATTGCACTCACTAAAATGTGGTACTCCTTTAGTTTAATTTGTCTTATTTGAGCATTATTATCAATCCCCTTTTGAGATTCAAGGGCAGCATGCTGGGCTCAACCTTTGTGGGAGCCCACTTTGCACCACATGCTGAGATGTCTTCAAAACAAGAACATAACTTCTTCTATACCTGCATAGGAAACCAACATGTTAGTTTAAAACAGTGAAGCTCAATGATTATTTCATTTCTAGTTTCTCTTGTCTATGGATGATTTGATCAACCGATTATATGCATCACAAGCAATATATCATGTCTCTGCATTGATGAAGTACATAGGATACACCATATCTTGAGCTCTAACATATCTCTCTCCATCTCCTGTAGGTTCATCAAAGGTTGGAGGCAAGGAGAAAGCTGCAACAGGGATCAGTCCAAGACTTCCAAAGGCAATGATAGATATGCTCTATCTTATTTACTTCATTGCTTTAGTCTTTGTAGATGCATAGTATGTTCTTTGTAATGTACTAATTTAGATATTCCCACGACTTGTGTGGGACATTTGATCTATCTTGCTTTCATTCAATGCAATGTTTATTCCATTTGTCAAATGAATAATTATTGTAAGGTGAAATGAAATAGCTTATATCTCTCATGAAAACTCTACAATACAATGAATGATGAACTGAATCTCTTTCCTCTATTATAACAATGCATCATAACTGAACCTTTCAAGCACCTTAACTATGCAAAAACATTAGAGTAGAAAATGTTAAAAATCTTTCATCTTAAGATAGAAAAAATGTATCAGCTCTACCAATTTTAGCTATAGGTGAAAAATTGGTAACATTTCTGGCAACTTCTGCGACATGCTTGCCTGCTAAGCATCAATACCAGTTGCCTTAACTGTCCATTAGGCATTGAGTCATACACTGCTCATCTCAAACTTAGAAAACTAAAAATCAACACTTTAAACTACTCTAAACAACAGCAGGAAACCAAACCAAACCAAACTGAAAGCAAACTAAAAGGCCCTGATGGCTAGAAAACATGTGCAGTAGCACTTAGGGAAACAAAAATAACTGAAAAGAATGTGCATGAAGCACTTATTAACTAAAAACACTAACTCTAACCTACTCTAACTAGCCAAAGAAGCTGGTCAAACAAACCCATTCACTGGCTTTGTAAAATAACTTCCCCTTCTAACCAACATAGGATGTTTTGCAAGGTTATGAACTACTGATAAGAAGTGGAAAATAAGAAGATACCCCACAAGTTGTTGTGATACTTCATGAAGAATATAACCAAACTCACTCACCTCTTGAGTTTGATCAAGCATATGACTAATTTGGGATGAAGAGGTGAGTTGGGTTTGCTGTTCTACAACTGCAATTTCATCATTGGGATCATTGACCATTGGTCGTATCTTAGTGGTACCCTTCTTGGCTAAATCTCTGATTGGACATCCTGTTGAAAAGATAAAGCCTAAACTTTTATTACTGGTTCCTTTCTTGTCAACTGCCTCCTCCACAACTGTTTCTTACTTTGGCTAAGTCATGCCTTCAACCTCGTGCTCCTCCACAACCAAGCTGTCCTCATTTATTTGTCCATGGATCGGCATTCTAACAATGCTACTTTCATGCTTTGGTTGATCACAACTTGACAACTCTGTTAGTTCACATACATTTTCTTCATCTTTACTAATAAACAAATGAAGTTCAGTAGATAAATTAGTCAAAACCTGAGTTTCAACACCCCCTTTTGCCTCTTCAACATCCTATTCCACATATTCTCCTTCAAAAGATGACTATTTGACATCTAAATTTGAAACAAAAATCTCAAGGTCATCCCAAAACATGTCTTCTTCATTCTCATTTTCATTTTTCTATGAAGGGAGACTGCTTCTTACCTTGTAACTGTTCTCAACCAGCTATGTAAGTCACATGATATGATTACCTTCATGCTCTTCTACTTGATCCAAGACCTCATTGTCAGATGGCTTAGCTTCAATTGATAATTCACCAGATTGTTGAGGATCCTCATGCTGCTCGAAAATTGCTACCTTTGGTATGAGCATGATTTCCTCTTCTGGCTCAATAAAACTAGGTAGCTGATCAAATGAATAAACTAAATCCTCTTCTTTATCTGCTTCATTCTCTATCAAACCCAAGAGAATTTGTCTTTGCAATTGAAGACTTTCACCTTCTAATCTCTATATCTTGCTTTCATTCATCTTATAAACATCATTAGAAAATTTTTCAAAGAAATCAAAATGCAGAGGATTCAATGTCAAGCCTGAATCAACTTCCTCTACACATCAGTTGGGGATGCAGCACAAACAACAGTAACCTCTTGCTTCACATCTAGTTTGTCTAATTTGGTGACATACAAAGGATTGCAAAAACCTTTAGCTGCTGGACTGAAACTTGGAATTCTGATTGGCTTGGGTTCTAAAAACTTTTACTCCCATTCACCACACCAACTTGGAATCATGATTGGTTCAGACTTTTCTACCTCTTCTTCTTCTTGATTTTGGATTGGTTTGGTAGGGGTACCCTTAACAAGGTTTGGCATTTTATAACCAGGATACTTAGTCCAAGAAGGATGCCATGGTTGATCAAAAGTTTGATGACTTGGTTCAAGTTCTTGACATGATTAAAACTGAGGATTAATGGACTGGTTTTGAAGTATAACAGATTTAGATTGTGCCAATTTGGGCTCTTGCAATGGTAAAGGATCTCTGAAACTGGGAATCTTGACCTTAGGATGGTTAAGAGGCTCACCTTGCTTGAAACTTGGAAATTTATGGTTTCGAACCTCCTCTTGAACAAGTTGATCTGGGATGAATGGAGCTGCTTGGACATTATGCCTTTGCGATTAAGAAATCAAAAGTTTGATCTGCTCATCTTTTGCATCTAGTTGTTGAGCAAGATTCTCCTCAAATTGTCTCTTTTGAGCCTCCAGCTCCTGCTCATGAAGATAGGCTTGATAAGCCATCTCTTCCTGTTGTTGATTATACTCAAGTTGCTTCTTAATCTCATCTATCTTCTTGTTGTAGTCTAACAAAATGTCTCTAAGCTCCCTAATTTCAAAAATTTCAGGTTGATTGGAAGATTGGACAGGGGTGGGTGGGTGGTAATTATGTTGGGCATGCTGGTTTTGAAGAGCCATGGAATTAAAAACAACAACATGATTAGTCCGATATGGTTGATAAAGAGCCCTATGGGTAGCATTTTCATATAATGGTGGTGTATATTCATACTGCCTATGAAAATTTGACATTTTCACTAATATAAAAGCTAGAAAATGGAGTGAATTGATAATTTTTGTAACATACTAGCACTTGATCATACCGAAACCAGTAAGCTTGAGCTCCGAGTCACCAGATGTGTTGTTTTCTTACCTCTTAAGGTAGGGATCACTAACATACACACCAACTATCAGCAATAAATGATCAAACTTTTGACTGAAAAAAGTCTAATTTGTCCCACCGGGCATGCCAAAAACTATTATCAATCAAGTATGCACCCAAATGCTAAGCTATCAACTTAGCTCCCTGTTGACACATGGGAACACTCCTAGGCCTGTGGGTTGCCTAAAACTTGGAGTGAACCTCCAAAGCAGGCTGGCTCCCTTGGTAAATCACCTAATCTAAAAGACTTTTTGAGGAAAGGGTTAAGAAGATAACTAAAAATTAAATTCTAAAATCTAAGGATATTTTACCAGAATTTTATCTTGACTCACAATCAGTCTCACAAATCCTTTTATCCTCACAATTTCACTAAAATAATGCAATACATAAGTAATTTGAATGAAATTTTGAAAGCTAGAGGTTTGGATGAAGGACAAATACAAGTTTTATCACAACTTCAACCCCCTAACCAGGCTAAACACAACATGCAACCTGTATTACATGAAACTTTCACACTTAATCCTGCAACAATGAGACATATGAAAAGGACTCTAAGGTTGAGTCACAATTAGACATCAGATAATTAATTGCAAAATGAATTAGAAAGTATGAAAGAGGAGAACTCTGGTGCTTTATTAAAATTGAAAGGAGTAGAAACTGAGAATCTAAGTACAAGATGTTTACAATCTCTCTGCAAGTAAACCAAAGAGAAAGAAACAATAATCAGAACTCGCCAAAAAACTAAATTTTTTCTCCAATATATGCCTTTAATTTTTCCAAAAATGGAAAAATAGAAAAACTCTGCAAAAAAACTCTCCAAAAGCAATCCTCCAAGTCATTTCTGAGATCCATAAAAAAGCCTTAAAAATTGTGCCCAAAATGTTCCCAAATTGAGTGAAAAGGCTGTCAAAATCCTCTGTCAAGTGGCCCCACCAAAATCTCCTCAAAATCAGGCTTTATCTGCTCCATAAAGGCTCCATTTTGTCCGTATCCTCTCAATTTTGCCCAAAGAAAGCAAACACAAAAAGAAATATTTTTGTCTATTTTAGTCCTGCTTTAACTGCATTAAATGACAAATATTTAAAAGCAATTTATAAGGGATATTCCTTTAAATATTGCTTTACAATATTTATAGTTTTATTTTCTATTCTCTTGATTTGACTCTCTACAAATAATACAATGCATTTTTGAATTTTTGCCAAGTATAATACATTATTTGGACACTTGATTTTCTATAAAATCATAAAATGTTTGGAGGCATTATGAAAAAGGTTTGAAAAAATTAAAAGCCCCTAGGGCTCGTCCTCCACTTGATCTCCAAAAACTTCCTAAGGCATAGTTCTCATTGCCATTGACTTACCTTCAAAAGGGACTAAAGGCCTCTTAGGCATAAAGCCTAGGCATCAAACATATGTAAAGGGGAATAAAGAATATCCCAAGGGTATTAGTTGAGGCTCTCAAATTTAATTTCAATGTGATGAAAATACCTTAAATCAAATTAGGGAATCATGAAACCCTAAAGAAAAAGAATTTGAACCCTTTCATTGCATACTCATTTGGCATTTGACTCTTTTTGAGAAATGGCTGTGCATACCACCGCCATGAATGATGGTTTGACCTCAAAACTCGAGCATTTTTGTTGTTACCAGTCAATTTTCTTAAGGATTCTGACATAAGATGAAAAGGTAAGAACCTCTCTATCATAAAAATGACATTTGTTCTGCATTTTGAAATATTTTGGAGCTTTCCAACTGTGGTCATGACCATTCTCTGATGCATTTTGTTTCTGGTTTCTCCTCATTGATTTATATTCTATATTCAATGCTACCATTTGTTGCATCTTTGAGGCTCTACTTTTGGGTTCCGAATGCATCTTGTGCACAACAGAAACCTAAGGTAATTTTCATTATTCGAGCTCTATATAAATCCTTTTGTTTGTTATAGATGGGCCACAGCTTCATGATGTAGTTTAGAGTATTTTCACTTTCAATAAGCTTGCAAACTTCTTCATTTTTTAAATGTAACAACACTGCAATTGCTCATTTTTTGGATGGAGCAAACACACATCTCTTCTAAGATAGGCCACAACCTCTTCATTTCAGGGTATTCCTTCTTCAAAGTCCTATGTATTTGCATCTAAAACCTTTTTGTATTCCTCAGCCGTGATTTGAGATATACTTCTAAGTTTTCTTTAGATTTGAAAACCCTTCATGACATTTCTTTATGAAACACCCCTGTGGGTTTTATTGTAATACAGAAAATAATTCCAAGGCCGTGGACATGAAAATACAAACTGGGTGTTTATGCCATTTTTGTTTTCAGTGGTATCTTCATGGCTTAAGTATAGTCACCTTTCTATACTGTCCCTCTTTATGTAAAATTGATAAGGGTTTGAGCATTCATTAGAAAAGAATCTCTCTCAGGCCACGGCCATGAGAACACACTTAGGCTTCAAAATTTGCATCTCCTTCTTTAAAGCCTTGCATGGCTACCATGTAGGCATGATTGCCCTTCACACACTTGAAAACCTGCAACCCTTTATGCATTATTTGCATTCATTAATGATCTTCCTTTTGTGGTAACAGTCCTATGGATGAGGTTTGCATTTTCATGAATATTGCAACTTGCTGAAACACTTGATGTCCGCTGTCCTCCTTTCAATGATGTTGCCCACTGCACTTACAAGGCAAGCTTATTCACGTGCTTTTCTCAAAGTACAAGAGTTTAGAAGCTAGTAAAGTTTTTATCCACAAGAGAATAAGACATAAAAACTCAAAAATTTGTTTAGCTCTTGGCATCACCATTGTATACTATTGATTTTCCCTCAAGAATGTGCACTTGGCTTTTCATTATATGACAGCAACCATTACATATTGTTTACTTTCCTAATAGAGATGAAAGCATTTTATATTTACCTCCTCATTGTTTCCTTAGTTTCAGCTTTCATTCTGATGACATGATGAAAAGAGGCTTTTTCTCTAGAGGTTTTGTGCCTATTAGTCATGAGTGTGCTAGGAAATGAATATTATCTATTTGATAACTGTGACAGTTTGATTGTATGTTGCTCCTTCACATATTAGACAACTACTTGATCTTGGTGCCTTGTTCATTAATGATAGTGATACCATTGGTTTGAATATTTCTATGTCTTCTTTACTCTACTGTAGCATCTATGAATGCACTCCTTCCTTGTTATGGCTTGCAAGCAATCTATGGCTGTCACACTCCAAGATTGCTCTTCTCTATTTCAAATATATTGTATCATTTGTGATTTAGGAGTATGCTATACCTTGAGGGTGATTATCCTTCACTTGCATGTTGCACTCTATGGATCTCATGTGCTCTTGGTTGACTATCCCACATTAGTTGGATGAAATCATTATCGCTGTAATCTATGGTTGTATCTTTAACTAGCAGAGGCATATGGCGACTGATTTGATCCTTGATGGTTGTTCTAATGACATTCTTTATAACTCATTCACAACAAAAAGTGATAATTAGTTGTTCCATTGCTATCCTCATGACTGTTCTATTCATCTTTGACAGCAAATTAATTAATGTCCTTTGATTGTTTGGACCTACAGGCTACATATTGGTATTGCTTTCTCTTACATTTTCTTCATATGTAAGGGGTTTTTAGCTGTCTTGAATGAGCTCACTACTCCTTTATGGTTTTCATTTCTCCACTTGAATTGGAAGTCATGGATGGGCAATGAGCTTGAAGCTCACTGCACTCACTTCAATGTGGTACTCCTTTAGCTGAATTTGTCTTATTTGAGCATTATTATTAATCCCCTTTTGAGATTCAAGGGTAGCATGCTGGGCTCAACCCTTGTGGGAGCCCACTTTGCACCACATGCTAAAATGTCTTCAAAACAACAACATAACTTCTTCTATACCTACATAGGAAACAAACATGTTAGTTTAAAACAGTGAAGCTCAATGATTATTTCATTTCCAATTTCTCTTGTCTGTGGATGATTTGATCAACTGATTCTGTGCATAACAAGGAATATATCATGTCTCTGCATTGATGAAGTACATAGGATACACCATATCTTGAGCTCTAACATATCTCTCTCCATCTCCTACAGGTTCATCAAAGGTCGGAGGCAAGGAGCAAGCTACAACAGAGATCAGTCCAAGACTTCCATAGGCAATGATAGATATGTTGTATCTTATTTACTTCATTGCTTCAGTCTTTGTAGATGCATAGTATGTTCTTTCTAATGTACTGATTTAGCTATTCCCACGGCTTGTGTGGGACATTTGATCCGTCTTTCTTTCATTCAATACAATGTTTATTCCATTTGTATATATCTCATTTGTCAAATGAATAATCATTGTAATGTGAAATGAAATAACTTATATCTCTCATGAAAACTCTGCAATGCAATGAATGATGAACTGAATCTCTTTCCTCTATTGTAACAATGCATCATAACTAAACCTTTCAAGCACCTTAACTATGCAAAAACATTATAGTAGAAAATGTTAAAAATCTTTCATCTTACAATAGAAAAAATGTATTAGCTCTACCAATTTGAGCTGTAGGTGAAAAATTGGTAACAAAAACATTAGGACACAAGCTGAGTTTGGCTACTACCCTTGAAGGAGAGACAAACTACAAGAGCTTAGTCCCTTTGTTGTATTAGATGAGAATCAACCAAATCTAATCAATCAAACTAGGGCAAGATAAGAGACCCTAATTGATGAAGATCAGAGCATAACAAATAGTCAGAAATAGATATGGACAATCTGAAAGTACCACAAAGACCAGTGAATAGAGGAAGACCTGGATTTAGAGTTAGGAATTCAAGGACAAGGGTCCTTGGGAGGTATAAACCCTAATTAGGGTTTACAAAAATTAATTCCTTTGCTGGGTATGTACTTGCAAGCTTTGTCTTCTTCTCAGAGATCACCTTCAAAAACCTGTTTCTCCAACCTACACACATAGAGGAAGGAAAATCATTGGGTGCTATTTAGGAGCATGCCTAAGTCAAGCTCTGTGAATGGTGTTTCCACCTCCACAATACTAATGATGATAAATAAGAGTGTGTGCCCTAGGAGGGCAAAGGCAAATTCGAAGTAGAATAGAATGGTAGAACAAAGCATGTAAGAAACAAGTCACCATGAGCATGGAAACCCTAGCATGCTTGATGCAGCATCACAACTTGACTCAATAAGTTTGTGTAGACCAAAGAAGTAGGAAGATCTTCACAAGACCTACAATATGTTAGTGCCACAACAATAATCTACAATAGAGAGATTTAGAGAAGAGTAGAGAGCATGAGAGAGAAAGAGAGAGAGTGCAAGAGTTCCTAGACTGCTTAGATGTTCAAATGAATGATTTAACTTGCTTTTTATATGCATTCCCATTGATTTTCAGAGAATTAAACCACATGAGGCTGACATTGGGAATCATTTAAGAGGTCCCAAGCTAAAAAGCCATTATTTAGGCCAGGGATAAAAAGGGGACAAGGGCACTTGGGTGTCCTGGTGCTTTAGTCCCAAACTCCTAGGATAGGGTACTTTAAGTGTGCTTAGCCCCGCCTTATAATTACATTTTTGGGTTTTGTGCATTAAGATAAAAAATTACATGCTTAATGATAAAAAAAAGGTGCTAAGATAGGTCCTAATTAACAAGTGTAACATTTTAGGTCCACCCAAGTGCTAAACTAGGTGTAAAATTCTAGTGTACACATTTTACAATGTAACATTTAGCCCCTACTTTAGCATGGGTACGAAATTATGTTCAAACTCACACTAAAGGATGGAGATGACAAAATTCAATCACAAAAAACATAGAAGCCAAAGAATTCCACCAAGTTGTGGACCGTAGTAGCCCCCAAGCTTATGATTCTAAGGTTGCAAACACATAGGATTTATTCAAACATAGCAGCCATAGAATGTCACCAAAATTGAGGGGTGATCAAGCCCCCAAGTTTAGGATTCTATGAGTCTATGATGAATTTCATACACATAAAGACATATGAAATAATTCACTCATATATGAAGCACTTATAAAACATGAGATAAGACAACACATACACAAGGCACACACTTGAGAAATCACAATGTAATCACACAATACATGGAGCATAGATTTCATACACAAAGTATACACACAATACACAAGGTATACACACTATATGCAAAGTACACACACTTGACATAAAGTATACACATAAGGCATGAAATACACGTGGAATACACACGAAACACACATGAAACACACATGGAATACATGATGAAAAACACTCAAGAGACATACATAAGGAATTCATACATAGAGAAGATATATGTGAGGCACACGTGAGGCATGAAGAACATATAGAGAATAAGAATATATGAGGAGAATACACGCATCATACAACAATCACAAGGAACATAATAATAGAAGACCTTGAGTCAACATGACAAAAGAGACCTCAATCTAAATGTTGTCTCAATCACCATACATCATTCCCCAAGATGCAATAAAAAAGAATGCTAAGGGCTTAGTTATAAATCAGAAGCACAAGAGAAGTAAAAACATGTCATACACACAATCTCAAAAGGAAAGTCTTTCCACTCAAGGGAATACACCAAGCTACCTCTTGCAAGAGGATTTTATCAAAGTCTTGTAGAATAAGAAGACAAAGTGACCTTACTACCAAACTCTAGTTGTTGGTGCAACTCTTCTCCCAAACATGCAAGGAGCTTCCACTTAGGAGAACAAGATAGACTCAATATCTTGTTTCCAAGCTAGACATAATCCTTTCCAATAGAGTGTGATAACAAAGATAATCAACAAGTCTTTAGATAGAAAGATGAGAGTAAGTCTCATGGCATGATATATGTCCGCACCTTAAAGTGATTGCTAACTCCATCAGGGAGCAATTGCCTTTAAGGTAGAGTGATAAACAAATATAAGACAAGCACGAGAGATTTGTAAAAGCACATGCCCAAATTATATGTGATTCAATAAACTACATCATGACAAGGGGTTGCCCCCAAGATGAGAAAACCAAGGCGATGCTTCCAAGCATGATACACAATGGCTTGTGTAGTCATGGTATGACATTGGACATTGCTACAAGGTGCCACATAAATGAAACATTATAACAAGAGAGATGACAGAGGAATGATCACATGAGAGTTAGAGTACAAATAAATTAAATCTTGAAAGGATGCTAAATCATCCAAGAAAAATAATGAAATTGTACATCACGACATATAGAAGAATGTAGATACACATAGAGGAATGACATGACATATTCTTACTCCTTGTACCTTTGTGCTAACAAGGGTGTCAAGGGATAACTACCAATTGCCAAAATATCACAATACAAGGATCACAATACATACAAGCATGACACAACTGAGAGAGAGGGACCACTCTTGTGAGTCATCCTATAACAAATCATCCTGCCCCAACTTGATTATAAAAATGGATGGAGGACAAGGTGCTCTAGGGACTACATCAAGCGTGGTGAGAAGTGATGGAGAAAAACCTTGTTTGAAGTTGTTGAATTTTATCACCCAAGACTCAATATTCCTTAGTGGAATGGCCAGGTGCTCGATGATATGCATAATAATGAGGTGATGAATGATTGCTTTATTGAATCTTTTTGTGTTTTGGAGTAGGAAGAGTGATTAAGTGGTCTTTGAGTAGACTCAAAAAAATACACTCTTGTTGAGATAGAAGAGACGATATAAGTGGAGTAGGAAGAAACCCTTTTTGTTGTGAACATGGTGGAGAGAATGTAGGAGGAGGTCGGAAACCCAAACCTACTTTAGACAAGTGTGGTGTAGGCTTCACAGGTCCCCTAATTCCTTGTTCTTTGCATCCTATCCCATTTCCATTGTATCCAAGTTTGGACACAATTTTGAATACACACCCATAACACATCTCCAAGTTTGAAGGAAGAGGAGAGGTCGTATGAGTATCTTTGTTGAAATGTGTTGAAGAAGAAGGATCATACATTTGATCATGGTTAGGAGGGTCAGTCTTTGTTTTAAAATTCCCATGGGGACTGAAATCTAAAGAGACCCCATCACTACTAAGACATGTATTAGAAGAAGATGATGCTTTATCACAAATGGCCACCATTTCTATAGGAGAAGGTAGATCTTCATCAATTTTAAAGGTTCCATCATCATTAAATTTGAGTTTAAACTTTGTAGGAGATTGTGTTGAGATTTCATTTACCTTCAAGATTTTTGGGTGTGAGGGTGAGATTTTATATTCACATGCAAAGGAGGGTGTAAAATCTAATGAACCCCAATCATCACCAAAAAATGCATTCGAAGGACCAACGCTATTCTGATCAACATTGTTATTAGTAGTGGAGGATAGTAGTTTTTCTTTTGTTAAAGAACAGATCAAATCACTTAAAGGAATTTGATGTCTCACTTCTGTTTGTAAGTAACTTTCCCAAAATGGATCATCTTTAATTATATGTACTTCATTTTCAAAGATAAATTTTATTGAACGATGAAGGGTAGTCAGGACTACCCCCATGGCATGAATCCATGGTCTACCAAGAAGAAGATTGTATAAAAGAGAATTAGGAATGACATGGATAAGGGTAGGCAATTTCACAAGTCCAGCCTTAATATCTAAGGTGATTGCACCTAGTGATTTCTTACTTACATTATCAAAGCCATAAATGTCATATTTATCTGGTTGAATTAAATATGTATCAATATCAAGTTTATCTAACAAATATATGCCACAAAAATTAAGACCTAATCCACCATCAATCATAGTGCACCTTATCCTCATGTTACCAAACATGATGAATATCATAAGAGCTTCATATTGGTCTTAAACATCTATAGGAGCTAATTCATGTTGTTGAAATGATATATTTGATGTTGTCGCATGCATACAACTAAATAGAGATGCTACACCATTTGGTTTAATAGAAGGTGGAACATCTACATTTTGTAAATCCTCATGGAGCATTCTAGTGGTATGTAGGCGATGTTTGTATAAAATCCCATAGAGAGATCTTAGTCGGAGTAGCACAGATCTGCTCGACAAGATCATATTCTTTACCAATATGTGAAGGAAGATGAGGTTCTTGAAGTAGGATAGGTTGAGAAGGTGGAAGAGAGATGGGCACACTTGTTGTGTGCTTACTTTTATTGTGGGTGTGATATGCATGAGCAATCGTATGATGGTGCGACACATTTTGAATGCCTTGATTTCTTTGAGTAATTTGTTTTATGAAATTGAAAATTTAACCTAGGGATCGAGGTGGTGTTGGATCACCTTGAACCATAATCACCAGTTTGAAGTGAGGAGGTGTATTATGTGCCTCATGTACAATGATTTTAGGAACATTAATACACTTATTGTTAGGAATTTGTAGGTCAAATAAAACCAATTCCACATAACCCAATAAAAGAATAAGATGCAGAAATGAACCATAATGTAAAGATCAATGAACAAGCAACAATACAACACAAGACATACCCTGGGAAAACCCTCAAGAGGGAAAAACCCAGCCTCCAAAAGCATACATGCTCTAATGTATTATGTAGCAATAAAATATTACAATACAATCCATGAGCCTCCATGAATACCTCTGAATCATCAAGCACCTCCAATGCATCCTCCATTGTGTACAAGCATGAATCCACACATCACTTTTCATGCTTCACAATCTGCACTTATAGGAGAGAGCTCAATATAATGACAGCCTCTCACAAAACCTCCGTTCACCAACAATGAATTATCCAGCCAACCTTAAATAATAACCTTGTGCTTGCTTTTATAATTTAATCTCAAACATTACATTGAGAAAACCATGTGCCTCAAAACCATGGGAAACACAAAACCATTGACCCCCATTATTTAAATAATACAAATAATATCCCAATGTTACAATACAACATAAAGTGGTCCCCAAATAATTACCTAGTGTGATTAACCACACCAACTAGGTGCATCACAACTAAATAATTATTTAATTACAAAATTATAAAATATATCAAATTATGCAATGGTGTACAACACCATATCCCAATATTCTCCCACTTGTTGTATACATTACATAAGGTTCAATCAATGAAATACATCATCATAAGCAAACATGAAATCACATGAATCTCTGGCATGCTCTTGTGCTCCATCAAGATACCTACAATAAAATCAAAGTGACCACCATCTCATGCAAGAACTCCTTTCATCCTCCAACGTGCCACCTATGGAAGAAAAGGAACATGCCAAGGTGAAGATGCACCAATCCAAAGAACACAAGCATCAAATCCAAGTGATAACATAAGGCTCCAAGCTGTTGTCAAAGGTAAAAAACCCACATGACTAGAAGTAGCACCCACAACATATGCTAATACATCCAACCATCCATACCTCATAGGTATCAACAACATGAATAAACTCATGCCAACAACTTATCCAACCCATATACTACAATCACAAGCTCCATGTATAAAACTTGTCAATGAAGAACACATACATCCAAGAACTCCCACTGGATGGGTAATGTCAAATCTAAAAATAGATCCAAGGCATACCAAGTCTATCAATCAACACTCAAACCAAGGTGTGGCTAATCAACAAGCCAATGTAGTATCAAGAACAATCACAATGATCCACACATGCAAGATAAATCGCTACATACTCTCTCACAACATATCACCATAACTCTCCCAAGTCCAACCATATCAACATGATCCTCCAAGAAGTAACCATAAGACAAAGAGAGAAAACCTGTAAATCATAATGTCCTTCTAGAAACACCTCAAAGTGCTAAGCTATGTCAAGTATGATATCCTCTGCAACCCCAAATGAAAAGCCTCAACAACACCCAACCATTCAATCTCATAAGATCAAATGAACATATGTAACATGTAACCAACATGGATGTAAGCCTCTCTAATCAAGGTAGATCAAACTCATAACCATTCCATAACCAGGCATAAGCCCAATCACATCTCCTAAACTCCTCATAATGAACATCATAAATCAAACCATATGAACAAGGAGATAACCATGCTAATGTCCCTCAAATGAACCCTCCAGAACTAATAAATGTAGCTCAAGATCCATATCTATGAGAAGATAAAGCATAAAGAAAAATACATCTAAAAGGATGGGAAATACCTCATAGATGATAAACCGTCGAGTAGACCAAGAGTGGGGAATGAGAATTCTCTTATAGGGTACACCAAGCCACAATGACTCTTTCCAAGAACAATCTCCTCTAGGTCCATAATGAACTCATGCCCATATCTAGGTGTAAGGCTCCTTGGTCTATCTGCTGAAATGTCCAATGAGTAACCATCTCAACAAGTGTCTCTAATCACAAGAGAATTCCAGCCTCACCTAAGTCTCCAAGTGTCCATGAGAACCTGTAACTGACCAATACATGCCAAACTCCAAATGCAACACTGAACTATGATGAAGCTCTGAAGCAAATGACTAAAGTACTCAATACCAAGAGAACAACAAGATCAATGTCAATGCTCCTACTACACATCTACATAATCAAGAGGCCCATCATGACATCATGATCTAACCATCTCCTCCAAGGAAGATCACATGCAATTGATGCATACATCCTGTCTCAAGAGAACCTGTATCATGTCAATACTCAAACTAGTATCCAGAGTAAACCATGACATAATATCAACATCTCTAAATCAAGGATCAACATGTCAAACTGACAAATCATAAACTGACACCTCAACTAAAGTGTCATGCCCACATTGCCCATGTGGTCATGACATGAACCATCAAAAACTTTCCACTTGTTCGAAAAACCCTGTCGCACAAGGCAGGGAAGGAAGACAAGGCGCGGATTAAACATCGAAGACACCTTGTCAGGTGGACCAACCTAAGGTATACAACATAAAATGCCAAAATCTATCATCAATGAAAGGAGTAATCTAAACATTCATTCAACTAAAGGAAGGATAAAACATTCGAAGTAAATGAGATACTATCTTGTCCTTTCTAGCAACCAAGAGCATTAAGAGAATTTCCATACAAATGATTTTAATCCATTACCAAAACATAGCATGGCAATAAAATGAAAGTATGAGGATCCTGACATCTAGTATAAACAATTCAAACATAACAAAAGATATAAACAATAATTTGATTTCCTTTATATTAAGAGTGGTCCTTACAGTAATGATTAAATAATACAATCGCGAGGTGGAGGCTATCTCCCAAACACGTGGAGAGTCGTCTCCCAAGAATAGTTACAAGGATTAATAATAATACAATATACATTAAAATCTATCGAGCTACCCCAACAACACCTTGAACAATCATGCGTACATCAAAATATAAAGGACAAGGATCGCACCAAGTCTCCAAGGTAGTCTGTCAAAAATGAGAACCAATGGGGAATGTTGCCCACCTCCCAACCATATTGCCATTGTTGAGTGCAATGGATGTCCATTGTACCCTAGGCAACCCCTGAGCTATGAAGAGAGGAGAGCACAAAACCACTGCTAGTCTAGCCAACTTACACATCTAGAACCCAGACAAGACACTAAGGGATTCCTCACAATGATGACCATGGGTCTCACACACACACCTAACATGACACCAAGGGGGATTAATAAACATAACAAAGTTCAAAGCACTTAGCCACACACAAGTATACACCTACACTATTCCAGGCATAGATTCACCAACAAGGCTACTCATGACCCAAACAAAACAGGAGGAAAAAAGTAGAATAACACAAGAGGTACATCAATAAAATTTAATCTCAAAACTATCATTTTCTACCCCAAAACACTTATAAATGTAGACTTAGTGTGAGTAAGAAGAGGGAGGATTCCCCAGACAATATTACATCTCTCTTACAAGTGGGTCAAACTATCTTACTCGCCACTATAGGAGAAAATCTTCATTTAAAAAAAAACTTTAAGAGATGCACATTTATGATTACTTCCATGACTACGAATCTAGAACAAACACAAGAATATTGCTTTCATAAAACTTGGAGTTAGAAATCATATGAGGACATTAATTCAGCTCAATAAAAAAAATAGAAGAATCAAACCAAATTTTTAATATAATCTAACCACTTCCCTCAAGTTTGTTTATAAACAAAGCCCCAAGCTATTGGTGTCTAAAACACCACCATTAAGTGTCCATGGAGACCCCAAAAACAACTTGAGTATGGTTTAATTCTAAACAGTTGAAAAATTGTATTTAAACCGCTTTGTCGTAAAATACAATAAAAAATTTACAAGGTTGCAACATATGAAAGGTGGGAGTTAGAGTTATGACAAATTGTATCATATGACAAAGAGATATAAGATTATAAATAGACTACATACCATGTGAAAAGAGGGATTTTATATTTTACAACTATTGTATGAAAGGAGTGATTTAATATTTTAAAATAGTTGTACCATATGAAAGGAGCAATTTAATATTTTAACCAAAATGACTGTATCAGATGAAAAAACTATATTGAATATTTTACATAAAGATTGCATCGAATAGAAAGAAAGATTTAAAACCATAAATGTCTATATCATATGAAAAGAATTTATCTATCATTTTGTGAAAGACCATATCCTACGGATGGGAAGATTTTCTTTTGTTTTTTAAAAAATACAAATCTGAAAATAAAGACTATATCATACGAATAGAGAGATTCAAAATTTTAAAACACTATCATATGATTGGAGGGGTTTTCTGTTTATGTTATACTATAACTAAGGCACGCCGGAGTATATGAAGGTCACCCTTGAGTAAAAAGGGAGCAGCCTCATAAGGCTGCGATAGCACAGGAGAGGAGAATGGGTTTCTAGAGAATCCCTTTACAAAATAGCTGCTCTATGACTGAAAAACTTAATAATGCATCTTACTTCTACTCATCTCAAAGCACCCCCATGATTTCTATTACGGTCCGATTTTATCTGAAACTATTTCTTTCTACTCTTTCGTTTCCTATTCTGCCAGACCTTCACACTAGTTGTTATGCTCAAAGATAAGTATTCATACCAATACACAAAACAAAAACCAAAAGAAACCTAGCTCCTACTCTCATTGCATCAGTACTCTTGGCACCAGGCATAAATGCCATTCACAAGGGAAGTTAAATCTAACAACTATTTTAACAGGGTAGAGATTCGCATGTATAGAAAGAAAATAACACTAGTCTAAAAATCCTATAAGCCTGCTTTCCTGTCTTCGCAAGAGAATAAAAATAAACAAGGACAAAGGTTTTCTATGGAAACGTAGAGATAAATGTAGTAACAGGGGATTACCTCCCCAAGGTTTACACAAGCATAACAAAAAATGCAACACCATTCCTCTAGAGTTCACCGGAGCACCAAAACTTCTTATGTTGTCTCACATTCCCCCTAAATCATAGACTTGAAATTCATGTAAGCTCCCTTTCATTTTTTTTTGTTTTCTTTCCTGAGGAGGTGTTTCCCCTGGTGAAGCGAGACCGTTTTCTTTGCAAAGAATCAGTGGTCCGCCCAGGAGGGTAGGCCATTCCTTTTTTTCTTTTCTTTTCAAAACTCCCCCCATAAACATCCCGCTCTCCCCTTCCCCCATCCAGCGATGCCCTAATCTTTTACAAAAACATTACCCTCCCCTCGACCTCCGATAGGGCACATCCCCTCCCAAGCATAAAACCATCCAACTCATAAATATGTTGTATCCTATCAAAGGAGAGAGTTTAGACAATAGTCCCCAATTTTTCCCTTATAGGATAAAGATGATAATATAAATAACGACACCTTTGAAAGAATACTTGTCCTGAGGTGAATTCTTTGACAAGAGAGGTTGACTAACAATCCTTAAGCCCAATAAGCAACCCATTTCTCCAAAAGAAACTAAGGTAATCAATGAAACCCACATTATGATTAGAGCAAACATCCTAAGTAATGAATAATTACTTGAATTTGAGGTAACTTTGGAAAGAAATGAAACTCTATGGAAAAAGCCTCATTTATAATATTTAACAAAAATCTATTTTCAAATATAAATTTTCTACAATGAGGTTGAATAAATACAAAATGCCTTTCATCTAAAACTTCTCAACATCTTATTCCACAAGGCAAGTAATTAACTCAAATTTCCATAACAAGAAAACTTCCAATTTTTACATAGGAAATAAAACCCTTATGGAAAATACCATCAAAATCTTGAAAGGCCGTATCATATGAAAGGAGAGAATACTTTATACAAACTACCCAAATATAGGATTATGATAATATATATATATATATATATATATATATATATATATATATATATATATATATATATATATATATGACTTTATATAATTTACTTATACTACAATAAGTTATAGTAATTTAAAGGCACTATTGAATAGATAATAGTCATAAAAAGGAATAGCTGAAAAATGTTATCTAATACAACAATAATTTAACTAATACCATATTCTATTTCTTGCAGTAGGAGACTAATCTCAAACTAAAATTTTACAAAGAGGTATTAACACTAATTAAACCATTTCCAAATAATGCACACACGCAACATTTCTAACCTAAGTTAGTACTTAGATTAAACTAATCTGAACTATAAATCAAAACTCAAACCAACTTTTAACTCACAAGGAAATTCAATTATTCATAACATCCTCATTAAGATGCAAAGGATGCTCTTACAATGGTAGTCAACTATATTGACTTCCTAGTGAAAGTATGATGCATAACAAAAAACACTCCAGAGAAGGCACATTCTAAATACAAGAAGTGAAAGAGACTCCAAAGCAACTACATGCATGCATAAGACACAACACTAAATGGGATTACACACAACACAAGGGTTCAAAACTCAAATGATTTCGAGAAAGGCAAAAATGCGAACACAGGAACTGATCCTATATCCGCAACCAAAATAGGGTGGTTTATAAGACTAACATACCGCAAGAACATAGGGTCAATAATTTGACCACTATTAGGTATGGTGGGATGGTTAAATAGTTAAGTGATTCCATGTCTCCTCCTCCACATCCACCCATTGGTCAATACCTGTATAAGCATGTCCTGCACACTCAATTCGAACATCAAATCCAACAATGGAGATGATAGCCGAAGCAACATACATTGACCAAATGAGGATGCATGATCTAACTAAGTATATATTCATCACAACATTGCATCATATAATAAGCAACTCGTTTCATCATTTAATCTAGAACTATAAAGTGAATAGGTACGTACCAGTGAGACTAGGGAAGGCACTACATAAAGACTCAAAGAAGTCCTCCATGGTAAACCAAGATGTCAACATCTCCAATCACATGAAGATAACCATCTGCTAACAATAGAAATTAGGATGTCAAAGCACTCTCACTGAAACAAGAATCATAATCCAAGAGCCCCTCCAAGAGACCCACAACCACTGTAGAAGATCATCCATCACAAATAATGAATCAACATTGTTGTCAAAGCTCCCACTGAATCGTGATATAGATCTATCCATGACAAAAAAGTAACCATCTCCTAAATGAAGATTATCCATGGCCCCAAACCAATCAAGGAATCCCAATATAACATCAACAACTCCCAAAAGGTAAAGTAGACCAAAATCTCCAAACCAAGAAGATAAAACCATCACTATCAAAAGCTCACATAAAACCATGTATCCAAGCTATCCATGACATCATGATAAACATGCTACAAGTCCCAACAACCAACTATTGAAGCACTCTAATCATCCATCCTCTCATCCCAATGCAACATACCAATGTACAAATGACCATAGACAAGGCCAACTAACAAAGTCTGCATAAACACTGAATCAATCTCATGGATATAGACAATCCACATCTGACTTATCCCACTGTAGCTAAGGGGTAGCTAATCCACAAAACTACATAACTCGTAGATCCAAAACAAATGCAACATGCAAACTCATCATCACATAAGTAACATGCAAACTGAGATATCAAAGAAGATAACCTATAGACTTCAAGACTCAAACACCAAATCAACACTAGATTCGATTTGCCAAACAAAAGCAACCATAGTCAAGCAACTAATCAAGCATCTAGAAGATAAGAACAATCCCCTAAAACAACACCACAATACCACCTGCAATCATGAATCAAACATCATAGCCCATACTTGTCAATTGCATACATGATCATGTTGTGCCAATACAAAAGTGTACCTGCATATCCATGACACCATAATCATCATCATTACTGTACCTATACTCAACTCCCACTAAAATGAGACTCCAAGTCTCACACACGTATCAACCATGTCCTCAAACCAGAAGACAACCTGTGTACCTATCTCCATCAAAGTCCAAACTTTGAAAACATCTATAAACCTATATCTGGAAGCATCAAATCTGAAAACCTGCTATACCGTGCTAATGGTCTCATAACAACATGCACTCCCACAAGTCTGTGCCAAAAAATCCATCCGAATGCACTCATAAACACACTCTGAATTTCAGGCTCCTACAAGTGATCAAACAAGTGCCAATATCTCTCTGCACACCAAACTAAAAATCTACATGATCCAAACTATAGTACACTGCAATAGCTCTCCAATGCCTATCCGAAATCAAAAATTTAATTCCGTATGCAAATGTTATGAGCATCAAACTATACCAGAGCAATGCCAACTTCTGGCACCAAATTCTGAGACAAATAAAAAAATCTGGGCATGAAACCTATACCACTATGTAGTTCTCAAAGAGAGATTTCCAAAGCCTATAAGAAGTTGAAAAACTGATACCGTATGTGCAAGCTATGCCCTCAGAAGAAAATTCTCTCCGAGGGCTAAAATGGGACCCTGGTGGGCCCTGGTACCCTGCTGACGTCATCACTGACGCAATCAGCTAACTGTGCACATTGACTGGGCATAGGTGGGACCCACTATGGCACTGGGATGTCATCATTACTGATCTTTGATAGTGGATGTAAAATAGTTTTCCAATTTGTTTTAATCATCAGACCCCTTTTTAATATTATGGAGGTTTGATTTTTAATAAACGTCCAAAAATAACATTCCACTGTCATTAAATTTTAAAGCCTGCAAATAAAAGTTTTAAAAAAATATATTTAAAGTTTAAAATCCCTATAGGGGTCACCTGTTGGCGGCAGTGACGCTGGCCCAACCACCGGCTAGGGTTCGGCCTACCGGACTGGCGTTGGGCCGGGGGCCTAAAGCCCGCCGATCATAGCCATGCTAGCCAGCATGGCCGACCCTGCCGTGCATAAGCTATCTGACTTTTCCATGGCATAGGCCTAGGGGGTAAGGGGTCTGTAGACACCTGTCCCCCAAAAAATGTATTTTTTTTTCATGTCTTGCAATTTATCAGCCATTCCTCTATAGTTAAAATTTTTTAATTTTTCTTTCACTCAACTATAGAAAAATCAACATTGCGCAGGATTTTTAATAATATACTTCTCAATTGTGAGTACCTCTGCATCCATACAATTATGCCAGGGGGGATTTTTTTCATCTTCCAGGCCCTATGGCCAAAATAGGGCATGTTATATGTTTTTCTTCACCTCTTAGGCCTTCTAGACTCAATGGTGAGGTCTGTTTTGTCCGAGGAGGTCATCTATGGAAATTCCTCCTCAAAACCCTCATCATCCAAACCAAGAAAACCCTCTTCAGCCATGATTTTTCAATCACCAGATCTACAACATGTACAACAAATCTCAAGTACCCAGAACCCCTAATCTACAATATAACCTGCACAAAACCTTGTAGTGTCCCAAATCCTTACATGCATTGCCATGGCTTCCATTTTGCATGTGATCTACACACACAAAGTTTATACACATCCAGGGATCTCACACCTCCCTCAACCATAAGCATGGCTCTGATACAACACGTTAGGAATTTGTAGGTCAAATAAAACCAATTCCACATAACCCAATAGGAGAATACGATGCAGAAATGAACCATAATGCAAAGTTCAATGAACAAGCAACAAGATAACACAAGATATACCCTGGGAAAACCCTCAAGAGAGAAAAACCCAGCCTCCAAAAGCATCCGTGCTCAAATGTATTATGCAACAATAAAAGATTACAATACAATCCATGAGCCTCCATGAATACATCTAAATCATCAAGCACCTCCAATACATCCTCCACTATTTACAAGCATGAATCCACACATCACTTACCATGCTTCACAATCTTCACTTACAGGAGAGAACTCAATACAATGACAGCCTCTCACAAAACCTTCGTTCACCAACAATGAATTATCCAACAAACCTCAAATAATAACCTTGTGCTTGCTTTTATAATTTAAGCTCACACATTACATTGAGAAAACCATGTGCCCCAAAACCATGGGAAACACAAAACCATTGACACCCATTATTTAAATAATATAAATAATATCCCAATGTTACATAAAGTGGTCCCCAAATAATTACCTAGTGTGATTAACCACATCACCTAGGTGCATCACAACAATAATTATTTAATTACAACATTATCAAATATATCAAATTATGCAATGGTGTACAACACTGTATCCCAACACTTATTCACTATCATTTTGGGGGGCAGAATAAGTCTATTAATGATGATTGAATTGACATTGTTTTCCTTTTGAGTAAGCTCAACATCCATCCCCAATGGATTTAATGTGAGAGACTACTCCTCATCCACTAATGCTTCATCTTTTATAGGGAGAGCATTGGAACAGAGAGAGGGTAAAGTGTTTTTAAGAAAATTATTTATGATGGCATCCTTAGTGATGTCCAAGGGGTTTGAACATGCAACGAAAGGAGAAATATCAAGGGTCTTCGCATCCTTAGAGATATCCAAGGTACTTAAACATTCAATCAAAGGCACAAGATCCATAGGATGAACCATAAAAACCTCATGTAATATGGTAGAAATAGAAGATCTAAGATGATGAGATGAATACCCATTATCTACCCATGGAGAATCCTTTGTGAGAGAAATCTCTTCATCCACTAATGCTTCATCTTTTGAAGGGATAGCATTGGAATGAAGAGAGGGTAGAGTGATGTTAGGTAATGTGTTAATGATTTCATCCTCTTGCACCAAAATATCTTTAGAAGTGGGAACAATTTTGTGGGAGGGACCATAGGGTGAAATAGACAAAGCTACGTCACAATCATATGTATTACAAGTGATGCCAATGATATTATCATTAATTGTAGTAGGAGAACGATCGCCATCATATTTCTCATGACTATTCGTAGAGATGAATTTAGTTAAGCCTTCTAATATTGATATAAGTGTTGATACAACTATTATTCATATTAACAAAGATAAAAATTCATATAACAAACCTTTATCCTCTTGAAGAATACGATAAGTTTAGGATTGAATTTATGATTCCAAGTCTCTGTTGATCAGATCATGATCTTCTGATAATCTCTCAGTGGTTTGATGTAAATTTGTTGTTAACATTCAGGGGCCTTACACATGAAATTTGTATCCAAATATGTAAATATTTGCTCTACTTCACTTGTTCTGCATGAATCTTAATGAACTTTATTAAATCCTACAATCTCTAACCAGGATATAGAGATATTAAGATTGTTCATGATGATTTATGTAATTTTGGTTAATTCTTCTAAATTTGCTTAAATTTAAACTAATCTGCACTTGATTTTACTTCCGCACTTTAAATTCTTCTAAATATTGTACCTACAAGCTGATATTTCCATGATTTTTATCATTATTTCCAAATATTTGCATGATATTTTCAATCTTACATGTGGTTTGCTCAAATTATGCATAAGATATTTAGTTATCTACAAATGTCTGCATATTTACTATGTTCTGCTAATCATTTTTCAATATTTTGTAGTTGATGATGATAATTTGATGAAATTTAAAAGAAAAGAACTAAAAATTGTAAATTCAATGAAATTAAATGAAGTTTGGTCACTAATCCACATGTATCCTAGGTACTTTCATGAAAGATAAGAAAACTGAACCATATTTTGTCTAGACATTCCATGACTACATATGATCGATGCGAATCTTCAAAGGTAAAGAATGAAAACAATATGCACTTTGCAAATGCATCTCAAGAGAGCACATCAATCCATAGTTACACATCAAGAGTTCATTCATAGATTACATAGGATGTACGATAAGTTGTAATCAAATGTCTTCATCTTCATTCAAGTATTGTAAAGAGATACACATCTACAAATGACCTTGAGAAAGAATTATGTAACTCAATAATTCAGTCTCAATTAAGCTTCTAATAATTGGACAAATGACAATCCACCTCCTTTTATAGAATAAGGAGAGGATGCAGTTACAAAAAATCCAATGATCTAACGGTCAGGATGAAACATGGCACATGATTGCTTATTGGCAATCAATCTAGTGGAGTCTAGCTAGCATTCCAGAATATTCTTCAAAATCACTGACTTGGTCAACATGACCCTTTTACTTTGCATTACCATTCAGATTCTTAATCAGTAGATGGCTCCTCTATTACTCTACATCTGATACCCTAGATGAGCTCATATGTGTGGATGGCCTTATCTATTTCTTCTCTATTCGATACTTTTGCATTTACAACAACATGTCTTTGCGCCTTCAATTGTTCCTGCAAAGTTACCCACCTATCTGTCTTGCTATCTATCTCTTCGTTATATTTCTCTACTTTGGTTTTCATCTGCATGGCCTTATCAATAGTAGCCTCAAAGAAATGTTGATTTGGATCCTCTACTACTAGATTATAATTATCCCTACATGCTTTGGTAGCAAAATCCTCATCTTGATTTTCTACCTTTCCTTCAACTTCACCCTCAAGGGCTTCCAAAATCTCTAACTCCTCTGCTAGGAGCTCATGTGCTTTAACACTAATATTTGCAGTCTTAGCATTACACTTCTTCAATAAATCCACCTCAAACTTTATACCTTTAAACCAATTGTCCAACTGTGGCAATGTTTGAGGTGTAAGGACATTTTTTGTCATGATGGTACTAATGTTTGTCTTCTTCATCTACTTGAGTGTGGTCAAATGCTTACCACTCTTTATCATCCTTTGGCCAAACTCTTTCGTCAATTTATCAGCCTTACCCTTTAGGTTGCTGAGCATGTCCCAATTGGACAATGAAGTTCTTATTACTTGTTCTCCTTCACCCAGAAATTTGGTGAACCATCTATCCATTACTTGAGCATGATGCTTTTGAACATCTAGTGCAGCTATCTCCTATTGAGATACTAATGTGAGGGATGTAGAGGCTGTGATAGGCACATTTGTTGGTGCCACAAATCCCTTAATGAAATCTTGCATTTGAGAAATTTGCTTTTAATACTCCTAATTTTTAGCCTTGTCTTCATTTACTCTTACAACTAGTGCATCTATACTTTCCTTAGCTTTTTGACCATCTTAGTCAGTAGTAGTGTGTCCCAGGTCCACATTAGTTATCTAGAACTCACTAGCACTTATTTTACCCTTTGCTTTATCAGCTGTTGGTACAACTATTTGAGCTGTCTATTTCCCGGTAGTGGGATCACATTTTATTGTGGAGGTAGCCCTTTCTCTTCTTTAATTAGGCTTGTTCCCCTCAACATAAAATAATGAAGCAATGTCAAAATTTGATGAATCAGAAATGGGAGGTGAGTTTACCTCATGTTCTAACCAATGTGGTGCACTACAAATTGACCCTTGCTGGCCAGTCTATTCAATGTGAGCATCTTGTGCATCTGCATTCTTCTCTTGTGGAATGTCTTTATCCATGTTTTGTTGTTGTTCCCCATCAGTGGGAACCTCCTTATTTACTTGTTGCTGATCTTGGTCCCTTGCAGCATCTTGGGATGTCTTATGTTGATCATGAGATGTTTCCTTTTTTGGTTCTGGACCAATAGAGACATTGGTTTGGACCTCCTTATTTTGTTCATTTACATCAACATGCTTATCCTAATGTACCTCTACATCTTGTTCTTGTGCATATTGATTATCCTGAGGTTGAGGATTATCTATGTTTACCTCTTGATCACCATCAATATTTACCTCTTTTATCGTTTTCTCATCACCTTTATTATGTGGACCTTCATGGCCAGATGTTAACACTTCGGTTTATTTTGGATCTTGGAATCCGGATGTGGTCATTAGACCTGTGTCTTTCTCGTTGGCATGTCCATCAATATTTTGGATATTTTGCTGTGAAGGAAACTCTATATCAGCTTCCATATCCGCACCTATACCATCATCACTAGTGTGCACATCTTCTATGGCTTTTTTCCTTTTCTTCCTCATCTGGCTGATCATATGAAAAATCAATGACTGTTGAGCTTGTAACCTTACCTATCAATCCATCGAGACCTATACTCTTAGCCACTATCTCTGGATTTTCAACTTCTTCCTCATCTCTGGTACCCTTGGATACTTGTGGTGTACCTTGAGGAGTCAAGGCTATGTTTGTAACTAGGCTTTCCATGGGACTAGATGCCACATCATTTGTTACCTATTCATCTATAAGGTCAATTGTCTCATCTAGAGGCAAAGAGAGATCATTCATTTTCTTCCTCTCTTCTTCTCTTACCGCCTGAGCCTTCTCAGTCTTAAACGTTACAATTGTGGGAATGGGAGCATTATGTTGTAATCTAGTCTATACTGTATACATATCCCTATTTTTAAATACCACAGGCTTTGTAGGTTTGTCTACTATTGGTTTCTTAGTGACAAACATCTTCTCCATCTTTGTGAGCCCTTCACCTCCTTGCCCTTTCAATAGGACATCCGGCTCCCTGCTAGTGGAGCCTCTCATTGTTGTGCTTGTCCTCTTTTTTGCCTTGGGACATTTGTTCCTTGCAATATATCTTGACTTTTCTTTTTCTTCAGCCAAAGGTACTTCATCCTCCTTTTCTTCCATATCCTCATATACCACCCTAGACTCTCCTACCTCTATAGGCTATTCCACTTTCTTTTTGGTTATTGGGGTGGCAAGGACATGACCTTTTTGTTTCTAAGGAAGTGACCTTCTTGCTATAGTAATGTCAATGGTTGTGAATTCTGCTACAGATTCTTTTGTAGGCTTGGCCAGCTTAGCCTCCATGTATTGCCTCTTGTCTAACAAGAAGTCATCATATTCTATTTCAGGTAGCTCTTGTCTCTTTCTCTTCTTATCCACTATTACCACTACTCTTTTTGCTTTCAGGGCAGCTAATTGTTGATCTACCTAGGCTCTGGTTAGCTACATAACCCTAGCTAAAATGAGGTCTAGAGATGTTACCTCTGGTTGGCTCCAGTCAGGAGGAGAAATGGTCTCATTATATATCTTAATGTCCTCATACTCCCTGTATATTCTCATGCCATCATCTGAGTGTAGTTGAGGAGGGACATCAAAGTAGTCTAATGTTCAAAGCTAGTTCAAAGTTGACCTTTGGCAACTCCTCCTAACTTCCACATCAGTGTGCCCAATAATCCTCCAGGTGCACTTGGTGTATCAAATTCTTACTCACAAACCTCTCCATTCTATGATAGAGATCATAATACCTGGCTAGGGAGAATGGCTGTAACTAGAGCATGCATAACTCTGCTTCTGAGTATTTAGCACTATCAATAGATGGGCATAGATACCATCCCAATTATAAAGGACATATGAAATTGCCTTTTTTATTCTTAAGTGCATACACCTCATATGAGGGTATGATCTCTCTAGTTAGTTCTAGTAATATGATTCTAGGGATACATTGGTAACATGAGGGGTTGCCTATTGAATCCTTCCATGTGGATGTAAGTGAATGTAGGGAATTGGATGAACCAAGTTCCATTCCTTGTAATCAGTGCTTGAGCTTTAGAGCTTAGCCTCTTCGCTTTGTCATTGTCCATCTATAAGACCAAATGCATGATGAAATAATCATTCACCCTTTTGTAATTTTGGATGGAGGACTTCCTCTCTAGTTGTGGATAGTGACCCCATATGTTCACATCTCCAGTGTTTCTCCCAACTCATCCTACTATCTGTAGGCTGGAAAATGTAGATTGTGTTGTACAAGCATAGATAACATATGATGACATGTGAAACATATTTGCCTTGCCCCCAAGCCTTGTCATGCCTTCATCTAGGCTGTCACTAATAAGAGATACCCACTGTATCTATGTGTCCATAGTCTCTACCATTCTGATGAGCTTGTATATCCATGGCTCAAATTTTCTAGCATGAAGTCTTCCTCTCATCTGGCTCAACATGACCATCATGTATTAAAATTTAGGAGTAAAGTCAAATTTGTAGAGGTTGACTAGCAATTTCACTGCTGCCTTATGAGTACTACCCTGTGCTCTCCAGCATGAGAACATTATTTTTCTGCAGTCTGTATATTTACTCTAATACTAATTCTCTAAGGCCTTCAAATCTATTTTGTACAAGTTAGGGCCTGTGGGTAAGTTAAAAGCCGCCGTGATCCCCAAGACTGAGAAATCTACATAAACACGACCTTGTTTCTCTACACTTCTAGTTTCTCTATTGTAATTATCTGCTCATGCCACCACCAGCTCAATGGCCTCTTCTACATAGGGAAATCCCCTAGCATGCCACATTCTAGAGTTATAGATGTTTATTAGGATGGGGTTCCCACCACCTTGAGTTGTTGTAGCTGTCCATTCCTCTACATCTATGTTTTTAGCATGTATATCACCTATCCTTCCAAATCGAAAAACCACCTCCCCTAGTGATGCAAACATGGCGGTCTTGAATTCCGCCTCATTCTTAAGCTTCATAGCTTCCATTGTATCCTATTTAATGTGCTTAAAACCTGATTAATAGATGTCCTGATGTGCACTTTTACTATTCAATCCCTTTTACTACTCATCGTTCAATATTTGCACTGTTCCATTAGGCTTTGGATCTCTGTAATGGGCACCATAAAACTTTGGAGCTCTATAATTTTAAACTCTAAATGATTTGTGAACACAAAATGACCAAAAATCTGGCTTTATGCATTAAAAATCATGAATTTAGGGTGTAATTAATGTCAAATTGCCTTTGTTCATGGATATCAGCATTCGATCCTTGAGACTAAAACAAGTGGCAGCTTTTAATTTGAATTTTCAAATGGCCAACCACCCATTTCATGGCATTTATTTCAAGGTATGTTTATTGACAAATATCCAAATGTTTAGGTAATGTGCCCACCTTTTCTAATGTGCATATGTGTTGACATGATGTCATCATGTTGGTCAACGTTGACCGAGGATTGATATCAAGGCTCTAAGGTCCAAAGGCATTTACCTTTGATCGTCGAATGTTTGGACATTACAAAATGTCCAGAGAGAAAAGTTAACTTGTGCCACATGGCACCATTTGGTTGGTTAATGGAAACTACGAATTTTGGTCACGAGGATGTGGATATTGAGAAATATCTAGACATTAGTATTTGTAAAATATCCCAAAGTCTAAATGTTTAGATGTCATCACCCTTCTGAATGTAGTTCTAGGTTAGGTGTAACATGACATCATCAGGATATTGGTGAAAGTCCAGACATTCAGTTAATGTCTGGATGTTAAGAAATATCAAATGTTCTATCTTCTTTATGTCTAAATGATGTCATCATCATTTGTTATTTTTCTAAGGTGAGATCAGATGACATCATCGAGTTGTTGGAGTAAGATATGGATGTTAAAACATTTAAGCGTAATGTTCATAGTCTAAGATTAGTTGAAAAGTCAATGGGACATCTAGGATATTAGCAAATGTCTGGATATTGAGTTAAGATCCAGATATTAGGATAATGTTCATACCCACTAATATTCACACTAAGTGACTTCGTGTATATGACATTCAGCTACCGAAATGGGTTAAATTTGATGTTTGCACATCCACGAAATTCCAGACATTGAGTTTTACATAGCAAATTTGTGATCGGGACATTAAGTTAATGTCCAGATGTTAGGCTAATGTGCACATCCTCAGGGTTGTTTGACTAAACTTTGACCGTGCATAACTTCCTAGCCTTAGGGAATTTCCAAGTTCTTGAAAAAGCAAACCTTCTTAGAATTTCATTCTCTTTCACTTTGAAGGATTTACAACAAGAAATTTTGACATTAAAAATTTGATCCAAATTTTAGGATCCTGACATGCCAGGGATAAGATCCTGACATATACATTTGCTACTGGTTTTTACCATACCACCCAAAAAAAAGGGAAGCCAAACAAGCCAAGCCAAGCAGAAAAGTTGGGTCCTTATTTTTCTAAGGCAAAAAATGGGGTGTGTTGTGTAACCACACAACAACATTCCACCAAAGAAAACAACCAAAATTCTAATAATTCAAGAAATGAGGACAAATTAGGACATAATGTTCTAACTCTTATCAAAACATAAGCATCATGACCTTTCTGAATGAGATCATGTTCATCAACATAACAATGTAATGAGGAGGAATCAACTATGTGCATGTGATTCATTTCCTTCATCTTGAAGAAAAGTTGAAAATACCAGTAGTTAGTGTTAAGCTACATAGTTGGATTTAACCCTCTAAGCCAACCTTGGATAGAGCCTTGCTGGCAGCAGCCATCCATAGCCCTAAGAAGGTTATATTTGCAATTCTCCCAAGAAGAGCCTCATTGCTAGACAGGCATCGATAGCCCCGATAGAGTTACTTGGATGACCTTAGAAATTCTTTCTTTTGATATTCAATATATTTCTTTTCTTTGTTTTCAATTTTCATAAGATATGATCTTGTAAGCTTATTTGCAAGGTGTAGGCACTTTCTTGCTTAGGCTGAGAATTGCAATGGTAGAAAGGGCAAACCTTTAGATTTTTCACTTAACACAGAGACTAGTATCTTTAACAAATCCAAGGCTGTTAGGTGTATTCTTGTGAGGATCTGCTTGAACGAAAGAGTTACTATTGATGAACATGATATCACAGACCTGATCAAAAGTACCTAAACTACTAGGAGTTACAACCCATGTGGGAATTTGTAGTCTTTTCTTGAATACTAACAATTTCACTAGTTTTTTGAAGTGGAAAGGTGCTCTATCTTGCCTAACCAAAAAAATGACTCAACAACACACAAAACAAAGCAAAGCACAAAAAACAAGCTATACAAGCATCTGTACATATATACATTTAATACATGGTTTTGAACTAACCTACTTAGGCTTGGAAATAGTGTTTGAGGAATTGCCCATTGACTGGCAATGGGACATCCTCACCTGTTAAAGTCTTAAGCATGTAGAACTATCACCTAGTATCTCTAATATTTGAAAGGGACTGATCCAGAGTTTATCAAACTTTCCATGATCACCTTTCTTCTCATGGGCTTTATCCCATGATAGGACCAAATCGAAGATTCTAAAAGCCTTTACTTTGGCCCTTTTGTCAAACCAGTGTTTGAAAATAGCCCGATGCTTGGCAAAATGATGAATTGCCTTATCTCTTTCCTCTTCTAAGTGCAACAATTGCAATAGTCTGACTTCCATTTTATTATCAATGCCTAGATACTCCTAAGCAAACTATAGGGTTGGGATTTTTAGGTTGATAGGGAGGATAGGATCCCCCCCATACACCAATTGATAGGGAGAATTGTCTAAGGCAATTTTAACTCTTGCCCTATCTACCCATAGGGCATACTTAAGCAAAGTGTTCCATTCCCTAGGGTTCTTTTCAATTAACTTCTTGATGATATTCAACAGATTTTTATTAGTTGATTCAGTTAGGCCATTACCCTAGGGATAGTAATTTGATGAGAATTTTAAAACTGTACCATGATCAAATTCCCAACTTGAAAGTTTTAGAGATGCAAAAGTAGGACCATTGTCACAAACTAAAGCATATAGAATTTCATACCTTGTGATGATATTGCTCTCCAAAAACTTGATCACATCAACTGATGTGCATGTCTTACTGTTTATGGCCTCCATCCATGTGGTACAATAATCATTGATGGTGAGCACATACTTGTGTCCTGCAGAGGATGGAGGATTGATAGTGGTGGTGCCTACCTAAGTTCAGGATTTTAAGTTGGGCCTGCAAGTCTTCATTTCTATTCCCATAAACCCCTATAACCTTAAGCTTTTTAATCCTAGGCTCCATGCGCTTTATCTTTTAAATCTATGTTGACTACCTGTAGAGGGTCCTCGGTCCTCTAAGTCGCAACCTGAAGCCTTTGTTTTTGTTAGGTGACTAGCCCCTTGCCTTAGCCTTACTCATAGCAACCCGTAAAATTAAACTTTAAGTCTTATGTTTGGAAGCTTTATAAACGAAAATTGCAGCATCGTAGCACATCATCAGTGACATCAATTTCCCTTGTACAGTTGTGACAAGATGACATCTATCTAATTGGTCAGGCTTGCAGCTGTCTAATCGATGACCAAGAACCAAGAAATTGTATGTTGCTAGGTGTCAAAATAAGAAATGATGCAAGAGAGTCAATATCTGACTATAGCACATGCGTGTAGGGGATCTTGTCAGAGAGGAATATTCACCACGTGGTTACGATGCGGCGACACAAGGCCTCATCTTAACTAAAGAAGTGAATAGAAAATGAAAAAGAGACGCGTGGGGGCTTTTGCGTGCCCGCGCAAGGTAGTATGGTGGTGGGCCATTTCCGGCCGCGATGTTGCGAGATGGCACCATGTGTCAGGATCAGTCAAAGAAGTTGATGTGGTCAGCAGAAGGAGTATGTCTGACGTGGTTCATTTCTACTAGTGGTGGACTTTTCTACATGAGGACATGGATTTTCAAACTTGGTGAGCAGTTCTTGACTATCGATCTTACAAAAGGGGAGTCCCAATCTATGGCTGAGGTTTAAAGCTTGAAGCGGCTACCTGTCAGTGCCATTCCCATGCCCCTCCACTCTATAGTTAATGAATCTGCTACACCACCATGGACAAGATATCAAATCTTCTCATCCAAGCGAGGTCCACGTTGCTTCGTCAGTGGGTCTTCAACAAGAATCTGACTGCTTCAGCTACTCAATTAATTGAGTATCTGATTATTTCATAGAAAATCTATAAGGATCTGATCGTCTCATTTAGAAAGTTTGTCAGGATGTAGGTGGCTAGAAGCTTGTTGCTCCTTTAAAAAGGAATTCAGGGCCATTCTACAAGGGATTTTTTCCTTTTGACTTTGGATATAAGGTATCCATATTTTGGGAGGCATTTTCTGTTACAGACTTGGTTCTTCATCTAGGTGTAGAGGTATTTTTCTATTTTGTAGATGTATAAATTTATGAATGACAATGTTCTTTCCAGATTGAGTTATATGAAAAACATTGTTTGTATGTGTTATTTGTGATTGTCTTCTTGGGTATGAGCATGTTTCTTTTGAGTGAAGTTGCTAAGGGTTTCTGAAATCTTTCATATACATTTGCTATGTGATATGTCTAATTTGTTGCATCTATTCAAGGAATGGATTAAATTGTTTTGAGTCAAGTATAGGGGAAAATGTGTTATATCAAGGGATTATTGAAGCTTAGAGTCACAGATAATACTCTTTCTTGGACATGTTGCTATTAGGCAGTAATATATTTTTATTTTGGGTCCTCTGGGTATAAAGTTTTGTTGTCATGAGGAAACATTTGCAATAATAGGTCTGACTCTGTTGCCTTGATAAAGCACTGGTCTGAGGATTTGTTTGTCCAAAGGGTCCAAGAAAATCTAGAATTTTAACAATAAATCAATCAAACCTTTTCATGTTTTATTTTGTTTTAGGAGTAGGGGTTCAGTTGCATGTTCTTAGATTTAACTAGTTAGATAGTCCAAGAATATTGCCAATCTGGGTTTATCTTACAAATCTTGGTGCATACCTAAGAGCATTCTGCGTGAAGTAGTCAAAGATAAATCTTTTGGTTTTAAATAAGGGAATACCCTCCTAGGTCTAGTAGAACCTAAAGTATAGGGGAGACAAGTGAAGACAATCTCTTGTCTTTGTTGGCCAAGTCTGCCATTTAGCTTAAGCATAAGAAGTGGCAAATCTTTAGAGTTGGATGTTTTCAGATTTGAGAACCAACAAAACTAGTGACTCTACTGGGGACTATTGTCAAATCCTACTTTGGAGTCTCTAAAAAACCAGTGCTAGCCTTTTTCGTGGGTATGTAGAATTGGCATATGAAAATTGTTTTATCATTCTCTTTGAATGGTGGTGACTCTGCTTACTATTGGTAAAACATAATCAAGTGAAGACTGTATGATGCTCTGCTGGCAAATTGAATCCAGAATATACCTACCTGCTTAATGATTTATCCTCTTTAGGGGTGGTGACTTTGTTGATTGAACCTGTTTGAGGCTACAACATATTCCCAGGTATTCTATCTTTTTCATTCAAAATGATTAGATCAGAGCAGCAATCCTGGTTGTGTTCTCAGAAAAGGTCATTCTCTATTGAAAGATACAAATCCCTAAATTTCAATGGTATTAGTGGTTACCCAAATGTTATCCCTAGTGAGATTAGAAAGTTCTTACCAAATAAGTTTGAGTCTACAAGCAAACATCTGCAAAATTTCTGTGATTTGATAGAAGAGTTTGAGATTGAGGCTGAAGATGTTGTAATGAAGCTCTTTGTTTAGCCATTAAAGGATGATGCTAGGGTCTAGTTTTTAGACTTGCCTGTGTGTTCAATTTCTTCATGGTTAGATTTAGAAAGTGCATTCCTAGAATAGTTTGGTGAAAGGACTGATGTGGCCTCATTGATAACACAATTTATGAACATTCAAAAGGAAAGTGATGAGTTGGTTCCAGCCTTTAATTTAAGGTTTACAATATTGCTCAAGCATATTCCTAAATATATGAGACCAAACAATGCATTATGTTTGGCAATCTATTTGGCTGCATTTGATGAAAAAATGAGTTATTTGTTGAGAGACAAGGAACCTGCTACGTTGCATCAGGCCTATAGATTTGAAATGGATATTGAAAATAATTAGAAGTATGGAATGCCAATAGGGTACATGACTGCAAGCCTTCAGAATAGTTTTTGAAGTGAATGTATTTCAGCTATTCCAGTTTGTTCACTGAGAGGTGATTCTGCAGAAGGAGATATATTTCAAAACACTGAGCGTGATCATGGCACAATATATGAAGATGAGGAAATTATTGTGAAGAACGAAGGCACATCTTGCAATGACAGTTATGAAGATTGTGATCAGATCATGAGAGAAGAATACGTAGATATAGATTGCATAGATATACATGAGGTCACCTCTTGTGATGATGCTGTCATTAGAAAACCACAAGAATGCACGAGTGTTAAGTCTGATCTCTCAGTTCATGTTGTAGATGATTATTTGTATGAAGTAGATATGGAGATTTTCACTCAGAATGAAGAGGATACTGAATCAAAGAATGGCAAGGAATGTGCTGATGTTTTTCAACATTCAGATCCTTGTGTGAGCCTTTCAAATGATGAAATATATATGAATGTTGAATATGAATGTTTCTTTGAGGATGATAATCATTTCTACCGTGTAGAACTTGAAATGTTTACTTTTGATTATCAATGCATTGGTGAAGAGGAAAACATGGGTCACTAGTCAGGTGTGAATGGACATGTTCATACAATGGGGGATAATATTGATTGTGATGAGAGGGGTGACTATGAAGCTTCTGATGAGGGGCTATTTTCTAAAATTTTCATGCCTTCTCTGGAAACATTCCAGGTAGAGTTTAACAATGAAATTATGGGGCACAACAATGATGAGTGCATGGATGCTTTTGAAGGGTTGAAAGGTTTGTATGAGTGTGACATATTATTTGTGCCTAAATATTGCATGTTCAGTACAGAGGATGTCTCATTGCCTGGGAAAGGGCAAAATTTAGACATGGATTCATTTGTTTTATATGAGCCTTTTAGCTTTCCTGGTCTAAAGATGGCATGTGATGAAAACGAATTATAGCTATGGATAGTAGAAATAGATCAATTTTGTTGTAGATTTGTTGAAGAAGTTAAAGATGAAAATGACAGAAGCATAGTTGGCAGTAAGATTAAATGCTTCTATGATAGTTGTAGATAGCTTGGTGCTTCTAGGTTTCACCTGAAGTAGTTAGAAGAAAATAGGGTATTTAATAAAGGAAGGTATTAGTTTTTCCTTTTTGGTGGCCCAGGGTCGCCAAGTGAATTTTCAAGGTGTGAAATGTGGTGTAGAGTGGAGCATTTGACTTTGTGGCCCAATGGATTTGGCACTCGATCTACATCCCAAAGATGGCTGGAATCTCAGCATGCCTACAAGAGACATGCGTCCCCAAGTAGAAGCCAATAGTGATGCCTACCTAAGTTTAGGGTTTTAAGTTGGGGCTGCAAGTCTTCATTTCTATTCCCTTAAACCCCTATAACCCTAAGCTTTTTTTATCCTAGGCTCCATGCGCTTTATCTTTTAAATCTGCGTTGACCACTTGTAGAGGGTCCCCAATCATCTAAGTCACAACCTGAAGCCTTTGTTTTCATCAAGTGACCGACCCCTTACCCTAGCCTTACCCATAGCCACCTATAAAATTAAACCTTAAGTCCTAAATTTTGAATCTTTATAAACAAAAATTACAGCGTCGCAGCGCATCATCAGTGACGTCACCTTTCCCTTGCATAGCTGTGACAAGATGACATCTGTCTAAGTGGTCTGGCTTGCAGCTGTCTGATCGATGACCCAGAACCAAGGAATTGTATGCTTCCAGGTGTCAAAATAAGAAATGATTTGTAGGAGAGTCAAGATCTGATAATAGCACATGCAGCTAGGAGGATCCTGTCAGAGAGGAATATTCATCATGCGGTCACGATGTGGTGACACATGGCCTCATCTTAACAAAAGAAGTGAATGGCAAATGAAAAAGAGATGTGTGGGGACTTTTGTGCACCCATGCAAGGTAGTTTGGTGGTGGGCCATTTCCAGCTGCCATGCCGCGAGATGGCGCCACGTGTCAGGATCAGTCAAAGAAGTTGATGCGGTCAGCAAAAGGAGTATGTCTGACGTGGCTCATTTCTACTGGTGGTGGACTTTTCAATGGGAGGACATGGATTTTCAAACTTGGTGAGTAGTTCTTGACTGTTAATCTTACAAAAGGGGAGCCCCAATCTATGGCCGAGGTTTGAAGCTTGAAGTTGCTACCTTTTAGCACCATTCCTGTACCCCTCCACTCTGCAGTTAATAAATCTACTGCACGACCATGGACATGATATCAAATCTTCTCATCCAAGTGAGGTCCAAGTTGCTTCTTTGATGGGTCTTCACCAAGAATCTAACTTCTTTAGTTACTCAATTAATTGAGTATCTGATTGTTTAGTAGAAAATCTATAAGGATTTGATCATCTCATTTAGGAAGTTTGTCAGGTTGTAGGTGGCCGGAAGCTTGTTACTCCTTTAAAAAGGAATTTAGGGCCATTCTACAATGGATTTTTTCCTTTTGACTTTGGATATAAGGTATCCACATTTTGGGAGGCATTTTCTGTTACAGACTTGGTTCTTCATCTATGTGCAGAGGTATTTTTCTATGTTGTAGATGTATAAATTTCTGAATGACAATGTTCTTTCTAGATTGAGTTATATGAAAAACACTGTTTGTGTGTTATATCTGTGATTGTCTCCTTGGGTATGAGCATTTTTCTTTTGAGTGAAGTTGCTAAGGTTTCTAAACTCTTTCATATACATTTGCTATGTGATATGGTTGATTTGTTGCATCTATTCAAGGAATGGATTAAATTACTTTGAGTAAGAAATAGGGGAAGATGTGTTATATCAAGGGATTATTGAAGCTTAGAGTCACATATAATACTCTTTCTTGGACATGTTGTTGTTAGGTAGTAATATATTTTTTATTTTGGGTTCTCTAGGTATGAAGTTTTGTTGTCATGAGGAAACATTTGCAATAATAGGGCTAACTCTGTTGCCCTGATAAAGCACTGGTTTGAGGATTTGTTTGTCCAAAGAGTCTAGGAAAATGGACAGCATTTTAATGATAAATCAATCAAACCTTTTCATGTTTTATTTTGTTTTAGGAGTAGGGGTTCAGTTGCATGTTCTTAGATTTAACCAGTTAGATAGTCCAAGAATGTTGCCAATCTAGGTTTATCTTACAAATCTTGGTGCATACCTGAGAGCATTCTGCCTAAAGTAGTCAAAGATAAATCTTTTGGTTTTGAATAAGGGAATACCCTCCCAGGTGTGGAAGAACCTAAAGTGTAGGGTAGACAAGTGCAAACAATCTCCTATCTTTGTTGGCCAAGTCTACCATTTAGCTTGAGCATAAGAAGTGGCAAATATTTAGAGTTGGATGTGTTCAGATTTGGGAACCAATAGATAGGTCCAATGAAATCCATGTCCCATTGTGCAAATGGGCACATCTCCATCACAGGCTACAACAATTGAGTTGTATACTTCTCTTTGTTAGAAGTAGTTTGACATGTGTGACAAAACTTGATGTGTTCGAATGTATCCTTAAAAATAGTGGGGCAATAATAACCTATGCTTAAAATGGTATGTGTGGTGGCTAGATGCGGTCCAAGGGTTGTACCAAACTTATCGTGTAACTCAAGAAGAACCTTGGTAGCTTCTTGTTTGTCTAAACACCTGATGTAAATTCACTCAATTTTTCTTGAACGAGACTCCTCCTTTGATCATGTATCTTTGTGTTTTGAACCTCAGAGCTCTTCTCTAGGATGCTTGCATATTGGGTGGACATCTTCCTATGATCAAGACATGTCTAATGTCAAAGTACCAGTCATCATGCGCCTATGTATCTATTGCATATTGTTGGATTTTTAAGTTAGGATCTATCTCTGCAATCATCTGACTGAGTGCCTTTCCCCTAACTAATTTCATAGGTGTGATATCCATATCATACTCTTACAGTATAGTAATCCATTTAGTTCACTTCTCCCTTGGTTCACTTTACATGAGGAGCATTTTCACAGCTGAATTAGGTACTGCTGCAATAACTTTACTTCTTAGGATGTAGTGTTTGAACGTCTTTACTGCTCTGACTAAGGCAAGAGCATATCTCTCTAAATCCATATACCTTAGTTCAGCATCTCTGAATGGGGAACTCATGAATGCAATTGGGTTTTCTTCTTTTGCCTCACTCCTCTGAGTTAGGACAGAGACACATGTATGCCCTAATGCAAAAGAATATATGTAGAAGTCCCTAGTATAGTCAGGACTGATCAGCACTGAGGCATCTGCAATGGCTTTCTTTATATCTTCAAAGGCTGATTTTTCCTTTAGAGTCCATTCAATTTTAGCATCTTTTTTCAACATAGCATTGAGAGGTCGCACTATCTCTACAAATCTAGTGATGAACTTCCTAACAAAGTTAATCTTACTAAAGTAAGACTTCAGCTCTTTCTTGCTTGCTGGAAGTTGTAGCTTCATGATAGAATCTACCCTGACAAGGTCAATGGTTATTCCATTATTAGATATGACATGACCCAACAACTTACCTATGGTCAACCCAAAAATGTACTTCTTTGGATTCAGAGATATGCCATATTGTTCACACTTCTTTAATACTTTTCTAAGGTCGTCAATATGATCACCTCTCTATTTTGAGTGTATTGTTAGGTCATCCATATATATCACAATGCACTGACCTACCAGTCCTCTGAATGCTCTATCCATGGCTTGCTAGAAAGTTGCTCCAGCATTAATTAAGCCAAATGGCATATGCCTATAAGCAAAGATTCCCCACTTAGTGGTAAAAGTTGTTTTCAATCTATCACTTTTATCAACCATCACCTAGTTGTAACCTAAAAATTTGTCCAAGAAGGACATCATTTGTGCACCATTCACCATCTGGAGAACCTCATCCAGAGAAGGAAAATGATAGTTATCCTTCTTTGATGCTCTATTTAAGTTTATGAAGTCCACGCATAGGCATATATCTCCATTTTTCTTCCTTACTGGCACTAGATTAGCAACCCAGGTGGAATGTCTGACTAGAAAGATGATCCTTCCAGCTAGCAACTTCTTAACTTCCTCTAAAATGAGAGGTTCTAGCAGTGCATTCATTGGCTTCTGCTTATGCTTGAATGGCTTTGCATCAGGTTTTAGGGGGATTGTGTGAGTTATGATGGATGTGTCATAGGTCTTGAACTCATCATATATCCATGCTCTAACATGGATATAATCTATTAAAGCTCGGGCTATCCCTTCTTTCTCTTCCTTAATGTAAACCTTTCCTATTAGGAAATTCCTTTTATCTTCATATTGTTCTATATTGATGGGTCCATATTCTCCTCCATCTGTCTCAGGGAGATCTTTCTGCTTGATCATATTATCCAAATCAAAGACTCTTTCTAATTCAATTAGTCCCTTTAGGATCTTGTTGCTAGGTAGATCAATTATCTCTTCTTCATCCCAAATATGGTCTTCAAGATTCTTCTCATCCACTATCTTGGCCTCAAATACATCCCTATTGGCAATAACGTCTAAAATGTGTTGATCATCATCAAACACCTGAAAGTTGGTGACATTTTTAGGAATAAATGGTGTTGATACTAGCTCAACTGAAAACCTCTTCATCCCTGATATGGACAAAGGCTCCTGTGTACTAGCAGCTTGTGCTAGTGCATCTGCACAGTGATTGAGTTCTCTTGGAACATGCATGATGTTAAAAGCATCAAAACTTTCTATCAAGTCCTAGACTCTGTGTCTATAACCAGATAGCCTTTTATAATTGTAGGAATATATGCCTCTCACCTATTTTACCACAAGTTATGAGTCTCCAAAGACATGCAAAACTTTCACTTTCTTCTTTAAGAAAAACAATAGGCCATGGATTAGAGCTTCGTACTTGGACATGTTGTTTGTGCAAGGGAATTGTAGTCTATACACTACAAAAAATGATTTCTCTTGTGGATTGATAGGATCCACTCCTACTCCGGCTCCCTGCTTTGATTTGGAACCATCAAACCTTAATGTCCATGGGTTATCTTCTATCAAAGGTTTATCTGGACCTTCCTTTTTTCTTTTGGCTCATGTAGTTGCTCATGCAGATATCCACTTGATCTTAGGTGGTTGATTCATTACTACATTTGAATGTCTCTATGGAACTAAAACATCCGCACTTTTCTTTTTCTAAGTGTCATCTCTTTGAACATCTTCTCTTTTCATACACTTGATGTCATCATGTCCCTTGTCAGGAGACATTAGATCTTTTCTTTTTTTCTCTTCAGGAACATCCCTGACCTTGTGCACCTAGTCATTTGAACACAACCTCTCTCTTTTTCTCATTGTTTAGTGTAAAATTGGAATTTTTAATGTTTTAATGTTTTGATATTTAAATCCTCCTCTCCACTTTACATTCAAGGATCTAGGGTCGAGTGGCGAGCACTATCATACCCTAGATCACTTGTGAGATGTAGGGAAACTTGGATTAGGGAATTTAATTATCAATTTCTCTTCTCTTATGCACAATTGACCATTAAAACCCTAATTATGCAAATACAACAATAAATTGACAAATAACAAAAAAAGCTCTTACAGACAGAAATGAAATGGCAAATCACAGAATACCTATTTTTGGGGTTCCGAGGCAGAATAGTTGGGGACACTGGAGTGGGTGCCCAAGTCAAAGGTACCAGTTTCTTTGCGGGATCTAGACCTCCTTTCGACACCAATCAGCCCTGTAACTTCTTTTTCTGGGAAATCAACTATGGAGGACACTAGAGCAAGCGCCCAAGTTATAGAAGTTCTCTGGTGTCCTACATTTCTTTAGATCTTGAATCCTTGATGCCTGCCACTCCTTCCTACAACTTCACTTTTCCCAAATGTGACACCTGTAACCTGCAATCATAAGACTTGGTTTGGGGGTTGTGGTGTTTAGAGGCTTGTCTCAGTCAAGTCCCGGAGGACATTTAAGTCTGAACACTATTGTTAGATAAAGAGTGCATACCCTTGTGAGGCAAAGGAAAAAACCAAAGGAATCAATGATGAAAACATAATATAATGTCACCTTGTAGTGAATCTCTCATGGGAGGAAGATGCTCTTTGTTCCATGAGGAAATTGATGCTCAAATCTGCAAATACAAACACATAAACCACACAAGTATGCTCTTGCAACACAATGAAAGCCTTGAATCACCTTGAGAACACAATAGCTTGCTAGTAATCATCTCATAATGCTCTAGTTTACAAATGAATGCCTAAACATGCTTTTATATGCAACTACAAACACTCTCGCCAAGATTTTCGTAATTCAAACTTATGGTGTTGGCAAAATGACCAAATAATAGTCACAAACTGACACCTAGAAATTAGGGCTGCCCCAAAATAGGGCAGGACTAGGGTGCAAGCACCCAAGTCCTCCCCCCCTATTTTGGGCAAGGTACAGCTCAAGGGGTCCTCCTAGGTCCCATTTGTCATGTTACCTAGGGATCATTTCATTGAGATACCAAAATATGAACTAAGATGTCCTAAATGCATGCTAAAGACCCAAGAGCTAACCCTTATGAGGGAAAAGCCCCAAGGGGACATTTTCTGACATTACATTTAGCCCCCACTTTAATGTATGTATAAACACAAGGCCAATACATGCATTAAAGTAAGGTCACAAACATAGAAAACACACCAAGCACGGAGAAGACGCACCAATCACATAGAAGATAGTAACAGGCACACAAAACATGGAGAAGATAGTTACAATCACACAGAACATGGAGAAGACAGTTAATGCATAGAAGACACATTAATGCATGGAAGATAGGCATGATTTTATTTTCTTTTTATTTTATATATGAAATGTAGATGCAAGTACTAAAAAGTAAACAAACCTCCCATAATACAGGATGCACTACCCTAGGGCACAGGTCTCTATACATATGGGGTAACACACACACAAGACACGCAAAACCTCCCAAAATGCAGGAAGCACTACCCAAAGGCGTTGGTCTCTACATATGGGGTAATAAACATGCCACACAAAACAAGCATACCAAAACATGCACACTTGAAGACAAAGAGAAAACACGGAAGACAAGTGATGGAGTGTACCTATTTCTAGGTCCAACACCATCTCAAGCACATTACAAGCACACACTGATGATTGGGCTTCACCACAACAATCACCGAAGACACGCTTAAGGGTTGAGTTAGTCATAGAACCACTCCCTACCTCTGCAGAGGACTTTTGGAAATGACAAGATGATGCAATCTGCTCTGAGAAATACACCATCCTTGCCTCCGCAGAGGGTTTACATAATTGGTTGACTAATTGCAAACAAACTCATGATGCACTACCCTAAACACATTGCTAAAATCTATAACAGACAGCTTACCTTATATATGCCCCCACCTTAAGGTGATTGATATTAGTTATTGATATCAAGCACATTAAGGTAGGAAGAAAAAACACAAGGGAACACCAACTTTTGCAAAGCCCATGCCCCCTGGAGGTGACATGTACTTTACTATCGCCAAATGTTCCCACAAACACATCCCTGCAAGAAACATGTTCGTGTCTATGAAATCATGATAAACAATAACATCAATACATATGATTAACCATACAAAGAGCCAAGGTTATACAACAAATACGGAGTTCATGGATAACCATAGGGCTATATCATGAAGCTCTCTGAATCGAGTACCACCAAGGTTAGATTCAAAGACAAAAAAGGTTCATAGAGCAGAAATATTGTTAAGGTTTGTAAATGCAATAGAAACATCATCAAATTAACTACGCGGAAAGAACGAGTGCTTCCACTAGCCAAGCATTAGATAAAATATACAACCCCATTGTTATATTAGGAACTAAGTCCATTTTTTGATTGCTCTCGAAAGGGACACTAGGTCCGCATCAGTATAAATGTTTGTCATCATCCGCCTGCTAGATGGAAACACTAGAGGAAGGGAAATAATAAATAAGAGAGGAGAAACAAGTGTCTTAGGGACAGTCATGTAGGATGGTGCCCCCAGGTCACTAACCATGACGCTATGTCCATAAGACACAACACACAACAATGAAATCAGAGAGATGCAATTTAGAAGAATGATGATACGAATAGAAGAAGGTCACAATAGAGGAAGTCTCCTAGTATCCCGAACCTTACAGGAGAATTTGAGGTCATCCCAGGAGGCCTAAACAACATATAACACATCACGAGGGAAGCACATCACGAGAGAAGTAAAGGGTTAGAGATACTTACATGTAGGGCCCCTACCAGGCTAGAGATTGTCTATAGGCAAATCATCATCATAGATTGTCTATAGGCAAATCATCATCATCATCTTCCCACTCCCTAATGTTGGAGGATAGTGGGACATACGGTACCATAGCCATATTCATATCTTGCTCATCATGTTTTTTGTCATTAGGATTATTTTTTGGTTGAATGTTGGGATCAATGTTTTCTTGTTGAGAGGCAAGGTTTGTAGCATATTCCTATCTTCTTTTTCTTCTTTCTCTTGCTTTTGTATTTCTCTTTCTTCGACCACTTATCTCTTGTAAGATAGGGCCTTGCTCTTTCATAGGTTTTTGCAAATTAGAAGATGAAGCATTGGGATCAAACCTCATTTGTCACGGTGGAACACTTTGTTGTTGACAACGATCTCCCGATCCCTGTAAGGATTTTGGCATAGGAACCTCAGCATAGGGACCTTGTCCTTTCAGTCTAAAGTTCTCTTCACATGCGGGTTGTTTATCTTTTGTCATTTCATGTATAGAAGAGCTAGGTGCTAGATGTAATAGTTTTGCTTTGTAGTTTCTATAGCTCAAAAATGTAAAGTCTGTTTGTAGTTATGGTTTCTTGTTAGTTTTCTTGTAAAAGTAATCCAAAGTGAAGTATTGTTGTGTACTTGAAGGTTTGTATGTATTTCGATGAATGACATGCACTTGTCCATTCAAAGGAAATTTAACACATTTATAGATAGTTGAACGGATCACTTTCATAACCTTTAACCAAGGGATTCCAAGTTTTATATCAAAGGTATCAGAATCGGGGGTAATATCAAACCATTGTTCAACATGTTTCTCAAATACCATTACTAACAATGATATCTTACCCAATGGTTTCTTTAAGGTTCTCGTATGTGTCTTAATGATGAAGTTCAAGGGGTCATAAGAACCTTGCATTAGTTGATGTGAAAAGAGGAACTCCTCAGTGGCAACATTAGTCATGCAATTAGGATCAATAAGAGTTCTATCCATGGGGTTTCCCATTATTTTCACAGTGATGTAAAGAGGTCCATCAGAGTCTCCAATTGTTCTATCATGAGGTGTAAAGACAATTTCAGGTTCGGGTGCTTTTCTTTTCATGTAAGGTCTAGGAGGGAACCTATTGCTGCTGTTATGATTAGAGGCCATGTTTTTATGCTCAAACCAATGCTAAATCAGATTTTGAAAGCTTTTCAAAATTGGTGCAAAAGACCAGAGCAAAAATAGCCCAGAATGCTTGATTTTTTGATACTTGTTTCACTGTAAATGAATGAAACAAAGGGTGTTGTAAGGATTTTGATCGAGGGTAGAAACATATATATCTGATATCAGTCCAAAACAGCAATAAGATCACTTTCAACACACTCTTGATGCAAATCTAAGATAATGCCAAGTCGAAATATAGTGAAAATATGTCAAAATAGGCACTTTTTTCACCAAAACTCAATGCAAAAGGGCATAACAAAGACAAAGGGTGTTGTGAGGAAAATGATGATGGATAGAAAATAATATCAGTAGTAACAACTTTTTGGTTCCAAAATAGCCAGCACAACATGCTTTTAGTGCCTTTTAGGGTCAAACCTTAGTGAAAATATAGCAAAAATAGGCTATGTTTCACGGTTTCTCAATTCCAAGACCTAGAAAAGGGGGTGTTGTAATGAATTTTAGGATGTAAAGAAAATAATATCAATAATATCAGTCACCCCAATCCATAAAATTGATCACAACACGCTTGCAGTGCAAATTGGGTCAAACTCTAGGGCAAAAAATAACCGAAATGTGTAGTTTTTCACCAAATTTTCACTGCAAGAGCCCGTTAAAAGGGTGTTGTGAAGATTTTTAGAAGGGGAATAAAATGTTTACCCTGATAACAAAAAATTAATACAAAAACACTCTTCACATATGGTGCAAGTTTAGAGAGTCAATAAGGCCAAATTTAGTGAAAATCGTTGTTTTTGAAGCCCTAGGTTTGAGATCTTGATACAAAATGCTACGTGAATTTTTTGAAGTCTTATTTATGATGGAAATAAATTACTCTCAGATCTAAAAATAATTTTCAAGCTTGAACATGCAAAATGCCAATGCAAATCTAATGAAAATGCATGAAAATTGCTAGTTGTTGTTGAAATTTTCTATGCAAAAATGCAAATATTTTACATCTAAATGCAATTTTACACTAAAATGCAAGACTACATCCAAATGAAAATTTGAATGAGCCTCTAAAATTAGTAGAAAAATCTAAAAGAAGATTTTTCCTACTAACCCTAATTTTGGAATTACTACGTTATATGAAAATTGTCAAAATTTCTACAAAAGCCTAGCAAATTAATGATGAAAATGTAATGCAAATTTCTGAATTTTTGTGTTTTTTTGTAGTTTATATCAGATTTGATGCAAAAACCATGAATTAGGAAAATTTATAAAGAATTGATGCAATTTAGTAAGCCAACCAATGCAATTTTTTTAAATTTTTCAAATTTTTCAAAATTTTTCTCAATGCAATAAAATGAATGACTATATGAATGAATGAATGAAATCCAAATCTAAAGACACACACTCAGCAAATAGCAATTTAAGTCCAAAAATATGGGTTCACCAAAATGTTTAGTGGAAAATTGGATTTGTTAATGTTTTAGTGTTTTGATGTTTAAATCCTCCTCTCCACTTTACATTCAAGGAGCTACGGTCGCGTGGCAAGCACTATCATACCCTAGATCACTTGTGAGATGTAGGGAAACTTGGATTAGGGAATTTAATTATCAATTTCTCTTCTCTTATGGACAATTGACCATTAAAACCCTAATTATGCAAATACGACAATAAACTAACGAATAACAGAAAAAGCTCTTGCAGACAGAAATGAAATGGCAAATCACAGAATAGCTATTTTCGTGGTTCCGAGGTGGAATAGTCAGGGACACTGGAGTGGGTGCCCAAGTCCAAGGTACTAGTTTCTTTATGGGATCTGGACCTTCTTCCAACACTGATCAGCCATGTAACTTTTGTTTCTGGGAACTCAGTTGCAGAGGAAACTAGAGTGAGCGCCCAAGTCCTAGAAGTGCTCTGGTGTCCTACTTTTCTTCAGATCCCTAATCCTTGATGCCTGCCACTCCTTCCTGCAACTTCACTTTTCCCAAATGTGACACCTGTAACCTACAATCACAAGACTTGGTTTGGGGGTTGTGGTGTTTAGAGACTTGCCTCAGTCAAGCCCCAGAGGACATTTAAGTCTCTGAACACCATTTTTAGATAAAGAGTGCATGCCCTTATGAGGCAGAGGTAAAACCCAAAGGAATCAATGATGAAAATACAATATAATGACACCTTGTAGTGAATCTCTCATGGGAGGAAGATTCTCTTCATTCCATGAGGAAATTAATGCTCAAATATGCAAATACAAACAAATAAACCACACAAGTCTTCCCTTGCAACACAATGAAAGCCTTGAATCACCTTGAGAACACAATAGCTTGCTAGTAATCATCTCATAATGCTCTAGTTTACAAATGAATGCCTAAACATGCTTTTATATGCAACTACAAACACTCCCGCCAAGATTTTCATAATTCAAACTTACCGTGTCGGCAAAAGGACCAAATAACGGTCACAAACTGACACCCAAAAATTAGGGCTGCCCCAAAATAGGGTAGGACTAGGGTGTGGGCACCCAAGTCCTCCCCCCTATTTTGGGTAGGGTATAGCTCAAGGGGTCCTCCTAGGTCCCATTTGTCATGTTACCTAGGGCTCATTCTATCGGGATGCCAAAATATGAACTAAGATGTCCTAAATGCATGCTAAAAACTCAGGAGCTAAACCTTATGAGGGAAAAGCCCCCAAGGGGACATTTTCTGATATTACACTCACTATATGTAGACATAGAGCACAAGTTGTCTTTGAATGGGGAGCTTCATGTATCTTGCACCATCCTTCAATTAGTACTTGATTAGGTGGGATCCCTTGTAGAATATGTATCTAAATTTGCTTGGATAGAAACTCTTCAAACTATGTCAAATAACTTCCCCTATCTTCATTAGACAACTCATAATCTAATTCAATAAAACAATCTATCCTTGGTGTGGTTGTGTTTACCTTACCACTGGAGTGTATATCATTACATACCAACACCTCTTCTGTGCTAGGCATTGAAACATGCATCTTGCACATTATTTGTTCATACTCCCCTACACCTAGATAAAATAATAAATGATTATTGTCATCAGGGTTAAACATTTCATTTACCTCTATTGAAGGCAACTCGTTCCTTGTGCATATTCTTTCTACCTTATCTATTATATCCATACATGCCTCACAGGTGTTCTCTGAGTGTGCATATTCATCTAGTTTGCACCATCCAATCATAAGGATATCCTTAATGGATGTCCCTGCCAACTAACATTTATGAGCTTCATTAGACAGATATTTTTCAAACTCAAGGACATGATCCTTTTCCTCTTCATCAGATGAACCATAATCATACTATCATTACTCCAGTCTTTGGCATGATTTCATCAGTTTTACTCTCTTCATGCATATGCATGGACACCAGTACTTCTTCTCTTCTACTTGCATGAGGCCTCAGTGCATATACCCCTGGCTCTACATCCACATATAATATTTCATTGGTATGATTGTACTCAATTATCTTATGTTTCATTCTGGGTTCTGCCTCAATTCTGAGCTGATTAGGGATTCCTTTCCATGGCAACCACATGTGGGAGAAATCAGTTGCTATATAACCATTTAAATTTTTGGGCCAATCCTTGATGAGGAGCATGCCATAAGTATCAGGTATGTCAACAACCTGAATGTGTATATGTGTCAATTCTCCCACCACACTAACCTTAGACTTGTCTAATTGAGTTACCTTCTTGAGTGACTTTGTAGGATGCAGACCTAATATCTAACATATAGAAAAGGACATAACATTGGTAGAAGTACCTGAATCTACTAGGAAGTTGTACAGATTCTTACCAAAGATTCTAAGTGTGAGCAGGAAAGGAGGTGAATCAGATTTCTCTTTGTATAGTGTAATCTGTGCTGCATCTGTAGTGTGGATTGTAGCTTTGTCTTTTGGTTTAACAACAACATCCCTAGGTACAAGATCCCTAGCTTGGTTATGACTAGGGTTATAACTAGGATTATCCTCTTTAGTTATAGGTTCATCTAATGACTTCAAGAAGGATTTCTGAATGGCATGAGTCTTTAATAACTCTGATAAGGATAAGTTAATTTTTTTTTCTTCATTTCCTCAGCAAGATAAGCAACAAGTTTATCAGATCTAGGTAATTGGCTCATACCTTTTTCTACTATTGCTTGTGGTGCAAAGCATTGTGTGTTCACCTTTGGAGGTCTAGGATTGTTACTGACTTTGGGATCCAGAGGTGTTTTGAAATTGTTAGGTGGAATGGAAGTGGTCAGAGGACCAGTAGGGTGATTTATGTTGCTCCTCAAATTGTAATTATGTCCTCTATGATATTGCTGATATGCATGGACTTCTTTAGTCTCCTACTCAGGCTTATTCTCATACTCAAAGGGGAAAACATAATTTGTTTCAAAAGCCATGGCTGATTCTTCACACACCAAGGTGTAGCTGTCATGTACTGTATTCATCTGCTGATGCTGATGAACATCAGAACTCTCAAGTACCATAGTGGACTCATATCCTAGGGGTACTATCTCATTACCTTCAAGATAAGAAGCTTCCCCTACTATGTTCGACACTTCAGCCTGTAATATGCCTTCTGTAATTTTGAACTTTGGATAGTGCAACTCAACATGTGCATTTGTATTATGCATCTTGCACCAGTTAGTAAGTGCAGCCTCTGTCAGATTGACCCTTGTGGTCTGCTTAGCTTCGAGAGGGGGCTGATTGTCTAAGGGTGAAGGTAATGAACCATTGTTAGGTCAGGTGTTCCAGACTCATAGTAGCCTAGGTGCATTTTTATTATTAAAGTTTATTTCATTGTTATATCCCCTATCTGGATATCTGGATCTCTCATTATTGTTGCCATATCCTCTGTTAGGATATCACCTATTTTGTTGATTCTATGAATTAGACTAGGAGTAGAAGTTTTGACTTCTCAAGTGAGTGACTTCAGTAGTCAAGTTTCTTAGTTGAGTAGATATTTCCTTGATATCATCTTTCTCTTCCTGCACTTTCACTACTACAATATCCTGATGTGGTTGGAAAGATGAACTACCATTGTCCAGCATCCTAAGGTGCATGTCCAAGATGTGGCACAATTTGACCATTTCCCTAAGGAGGCATAATGCTAAATGGAGGCACTTACAAAGGATTGACAGGGGGCATCATAGCTCCACTAGTTTGTGTTTGACCAGGAAAGGCATGATATCTGAAGTTTGGGGCAATACCTGGTGTCAACTATAGGTTAACCTTGACGGCTTGTTCAAAGGCACCTGACAAAGATGTGATTGCATGGTGTGTTCTCCTGATGAACATTGATGTTAGGCGATCCAAAGATAATTAATAAACTAGCCTAGTTGCCTTATCAGGAACATTGTAGGGAGTTGTTAGCTTAGAGTACATCTTCTGAAATCTAGCATTGAAGTTATAGATCGACTCTCCTTCACCTCTATTGATTGTGGCAAAGTGGTGATACATAGTGGCTGCATCTACATGTATCTTTAATCTTGTTTGGAAAGATTTCTCTAGCATATCCTAGGGACTAATGGAATTTTGATGAAGGCTGATATACTAGCCATATGCTTCATCTCCTAACGAATAAGGAAACAATCTACATACAACATCTGCATGTTGTATTTTGTCCCTAAAAGATGCTTCCTTAAAGGTCTGGTTATGATCATTCACATCTTAATACAGATGATACTTCCGACAAATCTTTTCCAGATTCTTAGGAAGATCATTATATGCATTGAAGTGGAACGGTGAATCAAAAGCAAAGAAAGACATTGGAACTTGTACTGGAGGTACTAGGGGAGCTACTAGTGGATTAAGGATAGGAGTTCTTGGCTAACTCGTAAAATGCAGTCTAGGTCTGAATATAGGTAATTCTTCCAAAGGCTGAGAAGATCTTGACCTCGTGTTAGGTTGACGAGCTAGTTCTAAGAAATTTAGGGTAAGACCTGGATATTTAGACAAGATCTTTGCAAAGATGTGCATAATTCTTTCATTGGACTAGATATTTATGGACAAATGCCTCGAATGATGAAGTATTTACAAAATATTTGCAGAGGATGCCAATTTTTCACTTGAACTTGGACAATCCAAACAACTGTACATATGTAAATATTAGGGTAAGTATCCTCAGAGAAGCAATATTTATGATCAGACTCTTGAAATTGTTGAAGGTTGGTGGAATCTTTGCAAAAATATTCAGGATTTGGAGAAATTCAAAATATTTCTTCACAGGAATGTGGGAAAGAATGTCCATATGACAAATCCATAAATCAAGTTGATTGGGCCCTCCTTCTAGTGCCAAAAACTATTGATACAACTATTAGTCATATTAACAGAGATAAAAATTCATATAACAAACCTTTATCTTCTTGAAGAATATGATAAATTTAGGATTAAATTTATGATTCGAAGTCTCTGTTGATCAGTTCATGATCTTCTGATACTCTCTCAGTGGTTTGATGTGAAATTTTTGTTAACATTCAGGGGCCTTACGCATGAAATTTGATGAAATTTGTAACCAAATATGTAAATATTTGCTTTGCTTCACCTGTTCTACATGAATCCTAATGAATTTTGTTAAATCATACAATATTTAACTAGGATATACAGATATTAAGATTGTTCATAATGATTTATGTAACTTTGATTAGTTCTTTTGAATTCACTTAAATTTAAACTAATCTGCACTTGATTTTACTTCTGCACTTTAAATTCTTCTAAATATTGTGCCTACAAGTTGATATTTCCATGATTTTTATCATTATTTCCAAATATTTGCATGGTATTTTCAATCTTACATACGGTGTGCTCAAAATATGCATAAGATATTCAATTATCTATGGATGTCGACATATTTACTATGTTATGCTTATCATTTGTCAATAGTTTGCAGTTGATGATGATGATTTGATGAAATTTAAAAGAAATAAACTAAAAATTGTAAATTCAATGAAATTAAATGAAGTTTGGTCACTGATCCACATGTATCCTAGTTACTTTCATGAAAGAGAAGAAAACCAAACCATATTTTGCCTAAACATTTCACGACTACATATGATTGATGTGAATATTCAAAGGTAAAGAATGAAAATAATATGCACTTTGCAAATGCACCTCAAGAGAGCACAACAATCCATAGTTACACATCAAGAGGTCATTCACATATTACGCAGGATGTATGATAAGTTGTAATAAAATGTCTTCATCTTCATTCAAGTATGCAAAAGAGATACACATCTACAAATGACCTTGAGAAAGAACCATGTAACTCAACATTTCAGTCTCAATTAAGCTTCTAATAATTGTACAAATCAAAATCCACCTCCTTTTATAGAACAAGGAGAGGATACAGTTACAATAGATGTAATGATCTAATGGTCAGGATGAAATGTGGCACATGATTTCTAATTGGAAATCAATCTGGTGGAGTCCATCTAGCATTCTAGAATATTCTTCAAAATTGTTGACTTGGTCAACATGACCCATTTACTCTGCATTACCATTCAGATTCTTCATCAGTAGATGGCTCCTCTATTACTCTGCATCTGATACCCTGGATGAGCTCATATGCCTAGATGGCATTATCTATTTCTACTCTATCTAGTACTTTTGCCTTTATAGTAGCATGTCCTTGTGCCTTCAATTATTCCTGCAGAGTTACCCACCTATTTGTTTGGCTATCCATCTCTTCGTTATATTTCTCTATTTTTTCCTTCATCTACATGGCCTTATCAATAGTAGCCTCAGAGAAATGCTAAATTTGATCCTTTGCTACTAGACTAAAATTATCCCTAAATGCTTTGGTAGAAAAATCCTCATCTTGATTTTCTACCTTTCCTTCAACTTTGCCCTCAAGGGCTTCCAAAATCTCTAACTCCTCTGCTAAGAGTTCATGTTCCTCGACACTAATATCTATAGTCTTAGCATTACACCTCTTCAATATATCCACCTCAAACTTTATATCTTCAAACCAATTATCCAACTATGGCAATGTTTAAGGTGTCAAGAATTTTTTTTTCATGAGGGTACTAATGTCTTTCTTCCTCATGTCCTTGAGTGTGGTCAAATGCTTACCACTCTTTATCAATCTCTAGCCAACCTCTTTCTTCAATTTATCAGCCTCACCCTTTAGGTTGTTGATCATGTCCCAATTGGACAATGAGGTTCTTATTACCTATTCTCCTTCACCCAGAAATTTGGTGAACCATCTATCCATTACTTGAGCATGATGCTACTAAACATCTAGTGCAACTATCTCTTGTTGAGATACTAATGTCAGGGATGTAGAGGTTGTGATCGGCACATTTGTTGGTGCCACCAATCCCTTAATGAAAGCTTGCATTTGAGAAATTTGCTCTTTATACTCCTGATTTTTAGCCTTGGCTTTATTTACTCCTGCAACTAGTGTGTCTATACTTTCATTAGCTTCTTGAACCTCTTGGCCAACAGTAGTGTGTTCGAGGTTGACATTAGTTATCTAGAACTCACTAACACTTATTTCTCCCTTTTCTTTATCAACTGTTGGTACAATTATTTGAGCTATCCATTTACCAGTAGTGGGATCATATTTTATTGTGGAGGTAGCTCTTGCTCTTCTTTTAGGCTTGTTCACCTCAACAGAAAAAAATGAAGCAATGTTAAAATTTGATGAATCAGAAACGGGAGGTGGGTTTACCTCATGTGCTAACCAATGTGGCACACTAGAAATTGATCCTTTCTGGCAAGTCTATTCAATCTAAGTATCTTGTGCATCTGCATTCTTCTCTTGTGGAATGACTTTATCCACATTCTACTGTTGTTCCCCATCAGTGGGAACCTCCTTATTTACTTGCTGCTGATCCTGGTCCTTTACAACATCTCAGGATGTCTTATCCTGATCATGAGATGTTTCCTTTTCTAGCTCTGGACCAATAGATACATTGGTCTGGACCTCCTTATTTTGTTCATTTACATCAACAAGCTTATCTTGATGTACCTCTACATCTTGTTCTTATGCATGTTGATTATCTTGAGGTTGAGGTTTATATGTGTTAACCTCTTGATCACTATCAATAATTACCTCTTTTATCCTCTCCTCATCACCTTCATTATGTGGACCTTCATGTCTGGATTTTAACACTTTGGTATCTTTTGGATCTTGGAATCTAGATGTGGTCATTGGACCCATGTCTTTCTCCTTGACATGTCCTTCATCAATATTTTGGACATTTTACTGTGAAGGCAACTCTGTATCAACTTCCATATCTGCACATGTACCATCATCAACAGTGTGCACATCTTCTATGGCTTTTTCCTTTTCTTCCTCATTTGGCGCATCATATGAAAAATTAATGACTATTGGGCTAGTAATCTTACCTATCAATCTGTATATTGAAAAATTTGGATTTATAAATGGAAATGATCAAACAATTGAAATACCTAACCTAAACCCAAATAATTCAATACCTCGAAGATGCAAGATGAGCTTGATTGATTGATCACTTTGTTGTGTTGATTGCTTGATTCCGCAACATAACATTGATAAGGAGATAGATGATGGATAGTTGATGGTTGATAGATGCAAGCTAGATGGATTGAAAGAGGATAGATAATGGCTTGAGATGAAAATTCAGCAGAGTGAGGTTGCATGAAGAAAAATCATCCATTCTCTTCTATTGGCTCAAGAGAGGCTTTCTTTATAGGAAAGGCTTGATTCAAATGGATGGCTAGGATCAATTAGGGCTTTAGATGAAATGGATGGATAGGATTAAGTTAGGTTTCCTTGCACATTAAGAAATTGTAGTCAATTGACATGTGGCAAGGGAAGATAAGGCTTAGGTGTGCTTGTGTAGATAAATACTAAAATTAGGTCCCATTAGTTGTGCATGTGAAAGATTTGAATGAAAGTTGTAATACAACACATGATTAAGGGGAAATGGACAAATGTCAAGGTGAGATGAAAGGTCATGTGACTTAATTCAAATAAAATATTTGAATTAGTTGGGATATGAGTTGGAAATTAATTAAATAAATAAGATTTATTTAATTAATTGGGATGAGGATAAGATAAATGGAATTATGCATGTGAAATTAATTAAATAAATAAAATTTATTTAATTAATTGGCTAAGTAGGATGAGGATGGGATTGAATGGGATTTTAATTAAATAAATAAAATTTATTTAATTAATTAGCTTAATGGATTAGGGAAATTAGGACAAAATGCTACAAGATGTTTAGGATAATGTTTTTAACTAGGTGTTGCTAGACATGGACAAATTTGGGTGTCTACATTTTGCCCCTTTTTGAGATGATGTTTGAGATGATGAGATTTATGTCGAGTAACATCATTTCAAAGAAGTTAAGGTGTGGATAGAGGAAAAGGATGATGATGATGATGATGAAATGGGATGATGATGCCCCCTCGAGAGGATAGGTGGGTTGGACAAGCACGGGTATGCTCTCAAAATGAAATGGCTTGGCTGCAAAAGAAAGATAAGGGGATAGATAGAAGAAATGATGATGCATTATGCTGCAATGAAGGTGAGCAACCATGATGTTTGATATAGCACTAGATGTTATGCACCAAGGTATAAGGACTAGGGTGACGATGTGTCTCATGCCCCAGCGTAATACAACCTTGTCTAACGTATGAGGAAGAAAACTTAGAGCATTGAATTCCTAATGCACAAAAGGTATGATATGACCTTAGATGCAAAGGATAGTGCAAAAAGCTATTCCAACATACACAAGATATGAATATTAGCTGGAAAGATACTGATTTGCTACAAATGCAAGATAAAATGATAACACACACAAGCAAGCAAGAAAGCATGCACAAATGATTTGAAAGCAAACAAGGTATTGCCCCTGTCAAGCTGTAAACCAATGATTGATTGTTTGATTGTTTTACTGATAATGATGATAGTTGAGAGTGTTGTCATTGCGGGGAAAGCTATATCCCTAGATCAACATAAGGTTGTTTGCTGAGTTGGTTGGTTGGTTGATTGATTGATTTGGCTTACAACAAGGCTAGGATCAAGACCATTGATCGCGTTTGGATAACTTGGCTTGATTGATTTACTTGATTGGTATGGATTAAGGATGGGCTTGTATTTGGATCATTGTTTAGAATGATTTGAAGATGAGAAAATGATTAGATTGATTTGGTTTGATGAAATGTGGATGATGGGATGATATGTGGTGGATTGAGCTGCTTTTGATTTGTTGGAGTAGTTGGATTTATTTTGATGGCTAGCTTGATGTGCTTTGGTTTTGATGTTTGTTATTGTTGGGTTGATTGTTTTGATGTTTGGATTGTTTTGAATGATGATAGTGATCGTGTGATGATTAGAGTGTCCACTCAATCTAAGCATAAGCAAGTGTTATTAGTGTACTCAAAGGATGTAAAACAAACAAGGTATTGCCCTTGTCAAGTCATAAACCAATAATTGATTGTTTGATTGATGATGATAGATAGTGTTATCATTGCGGGGAAAGCTATATCCCTAGATCAACACAAGGATGTGGGAATGCTATATCCCATTGATGATGATTGATTGGGCTCATGACAAGATTAGGATCAAAACCTGTTGATTTGATTGATAATGTTCCTTGATTGATTAGCTTGCTTGATATGGATTAATGTGACTTGGAGTTAAGATCATTGCTTAGATTGATTTGATTGATATGATTGGAAGAAGTGATTGATTGAAATAGATAAATGAATGTTATTGATAGGAAGAATTGAAGATGATGACAATGATTTGATTTTGATTGAATGTTGATGGAGTGGATTGTTTTGGATTATATGATTGGTTGTATTGCTTGGATTTTTTGTTGGATATTTAATTTTTATTGGATTTTTGAGAATATTTTGATTTTTTTGTGTTTTTAGGATATTTTGATTTTTTTTTTGGTGTTTTTGAATGTTTTGGGACATCAATGGATTTACAATTTGGGTAGCCTTTGTGCTAGATACCAATGACAAGGGAAGACCAAGTCTAGGTGCAAGGGATGGATGAATAGGATTGGATGGATAAAAGGATGGGTGATAGTAAATGGGATGGAAGGCTCATGATATATGGGTGGATAAAGGGATAGGATGGATAAAAGGATGGGTGATAGTAAATGGGATGGAAGGCTCATGATATATGGGTGGATAAAGGGATAGGCCATATAAGGGATTGATGCATGCCTCATGATAAACAGATAGGTAGGCTATAAGATAGAAAGCTCGTGATAAGGATACGCCATAGTGGATGGATCATAAAGGAGCCAGGATGTGATCTCCAAAGGCTATGTTGCATAGGAGGAACTTGCCCCATTCTAGGTGGTAATGCTTAGGATTCTTTGCATGACAAAGTTCATGACCAAGGGATGACATGATAGATTGGTTTGAATGGGATGGATAAATGGTCAATGGATAGGACTTGGTTTGGAAAGAAGGTATGTCAAGATATATCCAAGCATGTTTCAACATTTTGCCCATATGTCTTCGTCAAAATCAAAAGGCGGAAGAATGGATAAATAGGATAGGCATGTTTATGTAATGGCTAAGGATGGTAGGATGACAAGATAGGATAAGATAGGATGAAAATGATAGGTTGGTATGATAGGATCGATAGTTTGGATGAGACAAGGTGCCCCCAAGTGTAAGTGACATAGAAGATCAACCTACACATGACGCCTGTTTGCCAGGTTTTCATCATGGTACTTATCTAAGGCACCTGTTTGCTAGGTTTTCACCGTTGGACGAAGGGATTTCTCTTTACTTTTTTTTTAATTTATTTTTTCTTTTTTTTATTTTTTTTCTTTTTTTCTTTTAGATGGGTTGACAATTACACATGGTGCATGTTTGCAGGTTTTCACCATGGTAATAGATAGGAGGGACTCAAGTGGCTAGTGCTATGAAGGTCGATAGTGTCCCTTTAGAGATTGATGATGTCTTCGCATGGACCATGTCAAGTGTGCTCATAGATGTTGATAAGGGATTGCATGGATGGGAGATGGATTAGGTGGATAGTAGATTATGATGTGGATTATGGAAGGTTCATGCAAGGATAGGTGGATGGGGATAGTGGACTATGATGTGGATTATATTGGCTTATGGAATGAAGATGGATGAAAAGTTTATGCCAAAGCATGGACCATAGAAAGGTGATTGGGGAGATATGTAGGATAATGGATGGAAGATGGGGAGATGTAGTTGTGTGGAGGTGCTGCAGAGTGGAAGGGAACCATGACCAATGGCTGTACACACCATGATAAACATTGAAGCTTTTGATTGGATGGTGGTGTAGGAAGCAATGGGGTTGTTTTCTTAGGAGATGGTTGATGAAGTGATTTAGGAACCCACATAGATTTAGTATTTTTAGTGCTTTTGTTTTGCTTGTGGGATTTTTGAAGGGAATGGAAGTTTTGGAGGGAAATAGGCTCTTGGATGGAGATAGGTGATTGGGATTCTTGAGATGTAGATGAGGATGCCTCATTTGACTTGCTATCTATTTGCTTAGGAACCCAAACCAGTTTGCTTTTGGGCTTTGCATTTGGACGTAAGGGTTTAGATGGTTGCTTAGATGAAATTTGCTTTGAGTTTGATTCTTTATGTCCTAAGGTATGAAGACCTTTAGGATTTTTGGTAGGATTGTTATCTTTATAAGTAGAGGCATCAAAGTTTTTTCTTTTGAATCCCATGGGATAGGTGGAGTGGATGGAATGATTGGAAGCTTTATGTTTAGGGGATGTGTGCTTTTGTTGGCCATGATTAGAGATGTAAGGATACTTATGGATAATAGGTATGTTAGGTGTTGGAAGCAATGGTGGCAAGGTGGATGGAGGGATATTTGGAGTTGGTAAAAGTGGAGGCAAAGTGGATGGGGGAAGATGTACGGTCACATGCTTTTGACATTTATAGGATGATGGAGGTGAAATGACAACATATATTTTGGGTAGATGATGTGGTTTGTGATGGAAAGTGGTAGACTTAGGATGCATGAAGGGATTACCAACATCTTGGCCTTGTTTACCTTGGGGTGTGTATCTAAGGCCATATAAGCATGGAGGAATCTTGACATGGATCAGCTCCAAAATACCTTGTTCATAAAGGCCTAGGCCTTTACCTTGGTAGTTCATGTTTTGGAGGATGCAATTGACTATGGGACTAGATGTGTTTTGGGAACTAGACTTGAGCTCTTTATTGGATGGAGAAGGTGAAGTGGAGGTGTGAGGACCGCCCTTTTTACTTCTGTTGTTATGACTATTTACATTACTGTTATTGTTACTTTTTATATTTGTGGGATAGTAGTTCTCGGAAATTGTCAAACTATTAAACTTTATTATGATTTCGGAAAAACTAATTGGGTGATGTTTGGATAAGTTTACATTACAGAAAAGTTAATTAGGTGATGTTGGAAAATTGTAATATGATTTCATTTATGTTAATTGGAACTATGTCATGATAATGCATGTGTATAAGTTGCTTCGGCTATGATGATTATATGTGGATACTGATCTTGTAATTTAGTGTGCAGGATTTACTAATCGAACCACAGATTTCGGAGATCATTCCGCACCTTGTTATTGTTATCCCCTGTTAAGCCGATCTGGTTCCACAAGGAACCAAGATCTTTCTGTGTTTGATGCGATGTTGTAATGTGGTCTTTCGTATGGTCGAGTGGGTTTGGTTACCCTCTTGTAACAATATTTTATGATTTGTGTTGTAAAAAGTTTGAATTTGAATTTCTTTATTTTATTTAAATCTTTGAAGCCTTTTCATGTGCTTTACCTTGACCATGGGTGTCCTGGATGGGTTAAAGTTGACCCTGGGTTATACCCCATGGGTCCAGGGGCCCATTTGGCATGGGTAACCCTTGAGTAACCTCCATCTAGTCATCTTAACTTCCCCCTGAAGTTAAGTGGCGAAAATTGCGGTATGGGGGGAACATGATGGGATTGTACCAACACCCAACCCATCCCTCTTCAATCCCCAAGGTTAGAGATGACTACAAACCCATCCATTATTGAAGGATTGACTTGAAGTCACCTTCTCCATTAGTGAGATTCCCCCATGTGTTGTGGGGCCATCCATTTGAAGGAGGGAAGAAGAGGCATGGGTCACCTGTCTTTTACTCCTTTAACTCCTTTTATTTCTCCCATGCGTAAGAGAAATGACATGAGGAGAGGGATAAGGAGTACTCTAGGGATGGGTGAGTGACATAAGCCACCAGGACAGAATAGTGGTTTTTGGGGAGAGTGAGGAGGTGACAAGTGTCACCTCCCCATTCTTCTAAACTAAAAAAGAATTTGGGTTATTTGTTTCCAATTTTGGGGGATGAGAGGGAGTTAGTTGAATTTTGGGGAGAGTATTTATTATTGTCAAAAATAGGAAAGTTATCTTGGAGGTGAGGAAAGGGAGAGGGAGTTGTTGGCTAAGGTTGAAAGAGAACTCAGTGGAGCTCTGCAACAGTTTCATTCCAGGAGGGCTTTGTAAGGTTGGTTGATTTTTACCTTTCTTTCGTATATTTGAATGTGTATGTAAAGTGTGTGAAAGATGATTAATTGTTTGTGTTTTAGATGTGTTTTCTGTGGGGTTTGTTGTCGGGTTGTTTGATAGAGCTTCTCCCACTTGGGAGAAATGCTCATCAAGTTTGGGGTAGGGGAGGAGAGATCCTCCTCAGGTGCATACCTGTTTCCATCTTTTGGGATGTTGAAAGCCTTGAGGGCATGTATCTGTGACTGTATCTTTGACTTGAGAGTCAAATACAGATTTCTTAAAGTTTGTGATCAAACTTGGTTTGAGGCCAAGAGAAATTGTGTTGGTTAAATTATCTGTAAGGGTGACACTCTGGAGTCGAGTGTGTCCACTCTCCTGCCCCTTATGAAACTCATTGTAGTTGAGTTTCCGTGTTGTGTAATTTACCCACGGGTGTTTGTGTGCTTTGGGTTTGTTGTTGTCCCTGTTGTGAAGTGGAGTGTTTGAGTTACCCAGGTGTGAGTATGGTCTCCCTAGCTCGGGGGTGACCCTCTTGCGGGTCTACGGAAGGGAGGAGAGCTAGATGAGTGGTGTTTTCTTCTTTGTTTGTCTTTGATACGCAGGTTTCCTCTTGGAGCTTCTGGTTGGATTTTCGAGAAGTTATTTTTATGAAGAAACAGATTCTTCTTCTTTGTCTTGAGAATTAGTTCATGATCTTTTGTAAAGAGTATAAAAGAGAGCACCTCTCTTGATATTTTGTAAGTTTATTGTCACCCTGGGAGTGAAGGAAACAACCTCCCTGATCATGTTATTTGGAGTGACTGTTACTTAGTGGTTACATAACTTCTTTTGTAAGTTGGTTGGGAGAAGGAAATCCTTATCTTTCATCTTGTTAAGGGTAGTGAAATAGTTAATCTTACTGTATTGTGTATGATGTAATTATTTACCTTGAATCTCATATGGAAAGTTTGGAATTATTAAATGTGTTAATGGAAGGAAGAGATCATTACTTACTTGCACTCAAATCTGAACTCGTTTATGTAATTATAAAAATAGATTGCTTAACTAGTTAAAAGGACAATTTTATAGTTCATTGTTATCATGGAAAAGACAGTTTTAAATAATTAAGTTTCTTTTTCATTAAATAATGGTTTCAGTTATTTTGTAAAGTTTAGAGAAAGTCTACTATGTATTTACTTCTGATTGCCAATTTGAGAAAATTAAGTGGTATTATATATATATATATATAATAGTTGTTGTTTATTTACCATTTTTACAGAATATGAGAAACTAAATATTTGTTGTATTGGAGAAATTTGAATGGTATTTGAAAATGATATATACATACATATATATATATATGATTTGTTTAATTAATTATTAATTTATGTAACGAAATTGTGCAACTGAAATTTTATTGTTGCAATTGAAGAAATTGAGTATCATATAAATAATATATATATATATATATAAACATATATATTTATTTAAATAATAATAAACTCGCATTAAAATTTATGACAGTCGAAATAAAAAATATTGGAGCGAATTTGAGTTCGTGCAAACCACAGTTTTTTAAAAAATAATGTTTGGCGGTGGGGTTGAAAACCCCACCGCAGTCCTTGGAAATATATGTGGTGTGGGGAGGGGCGGAGCCCCACCCACACCCCATATTGTGGGATGTGGGTGGGGCTCCGCCCCTCCCGACATCCCCTTGCCGTTGAGACCCCCATGGAGTCCCTCCAACCGCCGCCTCTGCCTGCTGTGTGTAGCTCCCGCCGCGCGGCCTTTCCGCCGCCCGAACTCTTCTCGCCACTGTGGCGCCCGCCTCCACCCGCCACAGTCCCCTGCGCCCCTCCATTGCCCTCCACTGCTCGCTTCACCCTCTGCCATCTTCCATGCTCAGCTCCGCCGCCCTTGTCTGCAGTTTTCAACATGATTTTCAATAAGAATTTTTAGGGTGAAAACCCTACTTTATGTTTGAACAAAAATAATAAAATAATAAAAAAAAAACAAACCACTATTAGTGGTGTTTGAAGTTATATAAATATATAGCTGTATATATACATATCTATGTATATATATAGATATTTATTTATATTTAGATATAACTTTATAAATATATAATTATATATACATATCTTGTATATATAGGTATGTATTTATATTTTGTTATAAATTCTATATATATAAGAGTAAGGATTACGTGGAGTTTGCTAAATAAATTTAAAAGAGCATTTTCGTAATTTACATATACATATAAATATATATGTATATGGGAGAAGCTTTACGGACCATTTTATTAGGCCCTCGTTTAAAATCTTGACAAAGTTTTACAAATTAATTTTAATAATGAAATATCAAGGTATGGGAATTATGTTTTCATCGTAAGTGAAGTATAAATGTAATTAAATAGAAATTTTGTTATAGATCCATGATAAGGGTTTTATAAAGAGGAGAGCCTCCTACATATATTAACAATGGTATATGATTTACAATAAGAGTATTAATATTAATTATTAGTAATAATAACAACAGTAATTATAAATAAGAGAAAATAAAATTATAATTTAACGAGAGCATAAAGGAATATACTGTGTTACTCCGGGAAGAGTTTCTCGGAAGTTTCAACTATCAACGCAAGTCAATAACCGGGAAAATGAAGAGGAAAATTACACGTCACCTTGCTTAAAAGATCACTGGAAATAAACTTAAGAAGTCATCACAGACATTCCATGTGAGGCCATTTTAATCTCAACTGTAGTAACCATCCATATAAGTAAACCTGTAAGAGAGTCAGAAGAAGAAAAAGTAACATTGGAAAACACAGAGGAGAAAATGCGCGGCATTTCCCACATGGGATAAGAGAACTAAGTTGATGGACCCTCCTGCCAAAATTTGCTTAGGAACAAGTTTAATTAATACAAACGAAGAGGAGCAACCTAGATCGGAGAAGACTAGGAGACCGAGTCCAGCGAAGTAGTAAACCAGCCTATGTGACCTGGACCATCCGGAAGTTAGGTTTAATATCAACAAAAGATACAGTGATAACCCTGATTGATGTGAAATATGAAGAAAGGACCGAATAAACATAAAGAAAGCATGGAAAATGAAAGAGAGAGAGAGACCGAAATATAAACAAACTAATTTATCAGAGAAATAGTTAAGGTAAGCACGATAAAAATACAATCAAAATTAAGACCCAGAGAAAAGGGAAGAGAGAGCAAACGAACTGCCTTGTTGAGAATGCTAAATCGAAGGAGGAGTATGTTTCAGGAAGCAAGAGAGGAGACAGACAACCGTGCCTTGCTGAAAAATGACTAAATAGGGAGATCACGAGTCGGTTTAGTCAGAACAAGGCGTCGTGGGAAGTTGTTAATCTATCAGTGAACCACGTGTGTAAAATAGTGTTGGGTAATTCCCACTTACGCCGTAAGGCATTATGCTGCCGGAATATGCCGAGATTTAGAATTAGGAACCTTGGTAATCTCACCCTTGTAATGACATTAACAGCGTCATAGAGACCCCCTTGTTGGACTATTTGCATCTGGTTGCACACAATTGTACTTGTACCCCGCCGAAAACTGTAGTGTTTTCACCTTGAGTAAACACCACCGAGCATGCTTACGCATGCGAGGGGCTTTTTAGGGAAGCGTGAGAAAATTTTTCATATTTTGTGTCATAACCACATGACAGATGTGGCTATGACACATGTGATGTGTGTTGTGACCACATGGAAAAATGTGGGCATGACATTTGGTATCAGAGCCAAGTTTAAACACTGGGCATATTTGGGCACATTATTATTCTGCAACTTTGGCTAATTAGTTTCTACCTTGTTTTGTAGGATGCCTCCCCGTGTTCGACGAGCGTGGTCACGCCACACAGCGTCTGTCGAGGTGCACACCGATTCCTCAGCCGAGGGACTAGCACCCATAGTTATAGCAGCACCACCTGCACCACCTGAACCACAAGCACCACTAGTACCACAGGTGACACCAGTATTGGATATAGGTCCACAGATCTTACAGGCACTACAGGCTATGTTAGACAGGTTACCGCCAGTGATTCCTGAGCCACATGTAGAGCCTCGTGTTGATCTGCGAGAGGAGCCACGTAGGGAGCCATGTGCCGAGTCACGTATTGAGCCACGTGGGGAGCCCCGCGTTGATCCACTAGAGGTGCCACGTGTGGAGCCTTTCCTTGAGATTCCTGACACAATAGTAGAGGAGGTAGGGTCAGCTTTCTGTGCACGGAGCAGGAGTCCTCCGAGACCTTTGAGACTAGATGAGAACCAGAGGGCAGAACAGGTTCATCATGGATTGTATGAGGATGGTGTGGAAGAGCCAGTTGTGAGACTTAGAGACAGAGGGGACCCCATCAGAGATCTACTTAGGCTCAACCCACCCACTTTCACAGGTGCTACAGAGGGAGCTGTGGCGAAGGCTTGGCTGATTAGTTTAGACAGGTGTTTCGCGTTGTGACCATATGGAAGCAACACAAAAGCACGAGTGGCAGTCCACCTTCTGAGGGATGCCGCAGCTACCTGGTGGCGCACAGAGGAGTGCAAGCGCTGACTTTCCGTAGAGACACTCACTTGGGACATCTTCATAGAGCGCTTTAATGCACGATATTTGTCAGAACATTACAGACAGTGCAGGATCGATGAGTTCCATGATTTACAGCAGAGGGGACTCACGGTTACTCAGTATGAGAGTCGATTCATTGAGCTTTCACGATACGCGAAATACCTCCACGACGAGAAAATTTTAGTACACAAATTCATCAGAGGGCTGAATCACAGGATAGCAGGACCAGTTCGTATGGCAAATCCCCAGACCATGAGCGAGGCTGTTGAAAAGGCCCTTATATCAGAGGAAATACAGGGACGGGGACAGAATTCACGCCCGCAGTACCAGGAACGTAATCCCTAGAAACAGCAAAACTTTCGAAGGCCTCAAAACACAACACAGAAAGGAGGATATAACTCTTCCTCATTACCTCCTAGGCCTCCGCAGCAGCAGCAACATCAGCAAAAATCTAAATTCCAACAGAGGGGTCAGGGAGGACAGAGTCGTGGATGGCAGCAGCAGGGTCCACATAGAGATCAGAGACAACAGGGTTCATCGGCAGGACCCACGAGGTCCCAGCAGTCTTACAGAGGCTCACAGGGGTCTATGGGACAGACTAGGCAACAACAATCGGGCAGAACATAGTCAGGGCAGTTACAGGTTAGAAGACCATGTTATGTGTGTGGTGGGGTAGGGCATCTGGCTAGAGAGTGCCCGCAGGGATTTATAGCAGGGGGACAGCCCCGATTAGGAGGGTCTGAGCAGACCGTAGGTGACGTGGGCAGATCCCACCACATGTTTGCAGCGGTTGATAACCGCCAGGCTAATTTCTAGGCTTCCGTCATCGAGGCAGCAGGTACGATTGGAGACTTCCCCATCTCGATCCTTTTTGACTCAGGAGCTACTGACTCCTTTTTGTCTACATCGTTAGTGGAGCATTGCAGGCTGGTGGCTTCTAAGCAAGACATTAGGTGGGAAGTTGAGTTGGCCTCAGGGGCCAGGATGTCAGTAGATACCTTGGTTAAAGACTATGAGATCACATTGGGATCATTCACCACAACATGTGACCTTAGGATTATGCCGTTAGGATCCTACGGTGTAGTTTTGGGTATGGATTGGCTTGCGGCACATAGAGCCAAGCTTGACTGTCGCCAGAGGACGATTAGCTGTTTAGACGATCATGGTTCATCGGTTGAGATAGTGGGCATTCAAAAGCCCATGACTGTTCGTATGATATCCGCTCAGCAGCTTAAGCGTTGTATGCAGAAGGGATGTCAAATGTTTGCCATCACAGTCAGTGATAGAGCAGAGGAAGAACCTGAGGCTACTTTAGATGCTCACCCTGTCCTTAGAGAGTTTGCCGATGTATTTCCACCGGAATTACCAGGTATGCCTCCACGCAGAGAAGTGGACTTCCACATCAACTTAGTGTCGGGTGCAGAACCGATATCCCGTGCACCCTATAGGATGACTACACACGAACTCACCGAACTTAAACTACAGTTAGAGGAATTACTTGAGAAGGGGCACATCCGACCTAGCGTTTCACCATGGGGCGCACCGGTTATCTTCGTAAAGAAGAAGGATGGGTCTCTTTGTTTATGTATGGACTACAGACAGTTGAACAAGGTGATGGTGAAGAACCGTTATCCTCTGCCTAGGATTGACGACCTTTTTGATCAGATGCAGGGAGCCAGAGTGTTCTTGAAAATTGATCTAAAATCTGGGTATCACCAATTGCGCATCACGGAGACAGATATTCATAAAACTACTTTTCGAACCAGATATGGCCATTACGAATTCACAGTGGTACCCTTCGGGTTGACGAACGCTCCTGCAGTGTTCATGAGTCTCATGAACGGGGTGTTCCGTACTTACCTAGATCAGTTCGTGATAATATTTCTAGATGACATTTTGATCTATTCACGGACTGAGGAGGAGCATGTGGAACACTTGCGTCAAGTTTTGCAGCAATTATGAGAGCAGCAGCTTTATGGCAACCTGGCGAAGTGTGCCTTCTTCAGGACAGAGGTGCAGTATTTGGGACACATTTTATCAAGCGATGGCATCTCCATAGATCCATCTAAAATCAGAGCAATTCAGGACTGGCCGGCACCCACCAACGTGACAGAGGTTAGAAGCTTTATGGGGTTAGCCGGATATTATCGTCGGTTTGTTGAGGGCTTCTCCAGGATAGCACATCCCATTACTTCCCTTCAGCGAAAAGGGAAGGGTTTCATGTGGACCGAGCAGTGTGAAAAGGCCTTTGGAGTCCTCAAGGAGTGTCTTACCAGTGCTCCTATTTTAGCGGTCCCAGATCCTACAGAGGAGTTTGTAGTTTGCACAGATGCATCATTAGAAGGTTTGGGAGCCATGCTTATGCAAGGTGGTCGAGCGATCGCATATGAATCGCAGAAACTGAAGACACATGAGTTAAATTACCCTACTCACGACTTAGAGCTCGCAGCAGTCATTCATGCTTTGGTCCGCTGGAGACACTTCCTCCTAGGTCGACGCTTTGAACTCCATTCGGATCATCATAGTTTGTAGTATATTTTTACACAGCCAAATTTGAACGCCCGCCAATGGTGTTGGATGGAATTCCTATGCGAATACGACTTCGATGTCCACTACATCAAAGGGAAGGAGAACGTGGTCGTGGATGCTTTGAGTCGAAGGCGCCACGAGATCCTGACCCTGACCTTGAAGGTGGACTTGAAAGATCACATCTTACAGCATCTGCCGGAAGACGAGTGGTTTCTTGAGGTGCAGCAGGCATTACTAAATCAGAAGGCCCTTGAGGGCAAATTTATAGGATATACCCTTGAGTCTGATGGTATGCTTCGACATCGGCAACGCATCTATGTACCCCATGCGGGTAATCTTCGTACAGTAATCCTATCAGAGGCTCATAGAGCACCCTATGTAGCACACCCAGGAGTGAAGAAGATGCATGCTGGCTTACGACAGCTTTATCATTGCGCTGGGATGAGGCGTGACATTGCCAAATTTGTTGCTCGTTGCCTAGAATGTCAGAGGGTCAAGGCCGAACATCAGCATCCAGCGGGACTGTTGTACCCTCATGAGATACCTGAATGGAAATGGGACACCATTTCTATGGATTTTATCATTGGTCTACCTATGTCATCACGTCGCCATGATGCTATTATGGTGACAGTTGACAAGCTGACCAAAGTGGCACATTTTTCACCAATATGCACAACATACAATGCACCATCAGTGGCAAAGGTGTTTCTTGACTAGATTGTTAGATTTCATGGGGTACCTCGCTGCATTATATCTGACAGAGACTCCGTATTTACGTCTTCGTTCTGGAGAGCCTTACATCAGGCGTTGGGCACACAGCTCAACTTCAGTTCAGCCTATCATCCAGAAACTGACGGACAAACAGAGAGAGTTAACCAAGTGTTAGAAGACATGCTTTGCATGTATGTGATGGACCATCAGTCTAGATGGGAGGAATACCTATATCTAGTTGAGTTCGCCTACAATAATGGGCATCATAGCTCGTTGGGTATGCCTCCTTTCCAGGCATTATATGGCAGACCATGCAGAACACCTTTGAGTTGGGATCGGATAGAGGATAGAACGGTCATTGGTCCAGAAATAGTTCAGAATATGGAACAGCAGGTCAGACAGATTAGACAGAGACTTCAGGAAGCACAAGACAGGTAGAAGAAGTATGCCGATGCTAAGATGACAGACCGAAGCTTCTCTATGGAGGAAAGAGTATTTTTGAGAGTGCGACCGCACAAGAGTCCAATCCGTTACGGGAAGGGCTCTAAGCTCGCACCTCGATTTGTAGGACCTTTCGAAATCTTGGAGCGGATAGGACTAGTAGCCTATCGTCTAGCCTTGCCACCTAGCTTGTCACGTATCCACGATGTATTTCATGTATCAGTTTTACGTCAATATATTTCTAACTTATCTCACGTGTTGGATTGGAGTGCTCTTCAGGTAGAGGCAGACGGACAGCTGGCGCTGGAACCAATTCGCATATTGGCTTGTCGAACGCTGGCCCTTCGAGGTCGAGAGCTGGACCAGGTTAGAGTCCAGTGAGACCTATACGATGAAGTCACTGCGACTTGGGAAGATGCAGAGAGACTGAAGACCCTTTATCCTCACCTTTTTGACGACTTCCAGGAGGAAGTACCATCTTAGGGGGAGAGGATGTGAGGACCGCCCCTTTTTACTTCTGTTGTTATGACTATTTACATTACTGTTATTGTTACTTTTTATATTTGTGGGATAGCAGTTCCCAGAAATTGTCAAACTATTAAACTTTATTATGATTTCGGAAAAACTAATTGGGTGATGTTTGGATAAGTTTACATTACAGAAAAGTTAATTAGGTGATGTTGGAAAATTGTAATATGATTTCATTTATGTTAATTGGAACTATGTCATGATAATGCATGTGTATAAGTTGCTTCGGCTATGATGATTATATGTGGATACTGATCTTGTAATTTAGTGTGCAGGATTTACTAATCGAACCACAGATTTTGGAGATCATTCCGCACCTTGTTATTGTTATCCCCTGTTAAGCCGATCTGGTTCCACGAGGAACCAAGATCTTTCTGTGTTTGATGCGATGTTGTAATGTGGTCTTTCGTATGGTCGAGTGGGTTTGGTTACCCTCTTGTAACAATATTTTATGATTTGTGTTGTAAAAAGTTTGAATTTGAATTTCTTTATTTTATTTAAATCTTTGAGGCCTTTTCATGTGCTTTACCTTGACCATGGGTGTCCTGGATGGGTTAAAGTTGACCCTGGGTTATACCCCATGGGTCCAGGGGCCCATTTGGCATGGGTAACCCTTGAGTAACCTCCATCTAGTCATCTTAACTTCCCCCTGAAGTTAAGTGGCGAAAATTGGGGTATGGGGGGGAAATGATGGGATTGTACCAACACCCAACCCATCCCTCTTCAATCCCCAAGGTTAGAGATGACTACAAACCCATCCATTATTGAAGGATTGGCTTGAAGTCACCTTCTCCATTAGTGAGATTCCCCCATGTGTTGTGGGGCCATCCATGTGAAGGAGGGAAGAAGAGGCATGGGTCCCCTGTCTTTTACTCCTTTAACTCCTTTTATTTCTCCCATGCGTAAGAGAAATGACATGAGGAGAGGGATAAGGAGTACTCTAGGGATGGGTGAGTGACATAAGCCACCAGGACAGAATAGTGGTTTTGGGGGAGAGTGAGGAGGTGACAAGTGTCACCTCCCCATTCTTCTAAACTAAAAAAGAATTTGGGTTATTTGTTTCCAATTTTGGGGGATGAGAGGGAGTTAGTTGAATTTTGGGGAGAGTTTTTATTATTGTCAAAAATAGGAAAGTTAGCTTGGAGGTGAGGAAAGGGAGAGGGAGTTGTTGGCTAAGGTTGGAAGAGAACTCAGTGGACCTCTGCAAGAGTTTCATTCCAGGAGGGCTTTGTAAGGTTGGTTGATTTTTACCTTTCTTTCGTATATCTGAATGTGTATGTAAAGTGTGTGAAAGATGATTAATTGTTTGTGTTTTAGATGTGTTTTCTGTGGGGTTTGTTGTCGGGTTGTTTGACAGAGCTTCTCCCACTTGGGAGAAATGCTCATCAAGTTTGGGGTAGGGGAGGAGAGATCCTCCTCGGGTGCATACCTATTTCCATCTTTTGGGATGTTGAAAGCCTTGAGGTCATGTATCTGTGACTGTATCTTTGACTTGAGAGTCAAATACAGATTTCTTAAAATTTGTGATCAAACTTGGTTTGAGGCCAAGAGAAATTGTGTTGGTTAAATTATCTGTAAGGGTGACACTCTGGAGTCGAGTGTGTCCACTCTCCTGCCCCTTATGAAACTCACTGTAGTTGAGTTTCCGTGTTGTGTAATTTACCCACAGGTGTTTGTGTGCTTTGGGTTTGTTGTTGTCCCTGTTGTGAAGTGGAGTGTTTGAGTTACCCAGGTGTGAGTATGGTCTCCCTAGCTCGGGGGTGACCCTCTTGCGGGTCTACGGAAGGGAGGAGAGCTAGATGAGTGGTGTTTTCTTCTTTGTTTGTCTTTGATACGCAGGTTTCCTCTTGGAGCTTCTGGTTGGATTTTCGAGAAGTTATTTTTATGAAGAAACAGATTCTTCTTCTTTGTCTTGAGAATTAGTTCATGTTCTTTTGTAAAGAGTATAAAAGAGAGCACCTCTCTTGATATTTTGTAAGTTTATTGTCACCCTGGGAGTGAAGGAAACAACCTCCCTGATCATGTTATTTGGAGTGACTGTTACTTAGTGGTTACATAACTTCTTTTGTAAGTTGGTTGGGAGAAGGAAATCCTTATCTTTCATCTTGTTAAGGGTAGTGAAATAGTTAATCTTACTGTATTGTGTATGATGTAATTATTTACCTTGAATCTCATATGGAAAGTTTGGAATTATTAAATGTGTTAATGGAAGGAAGAGATCATTACTTACTTGCACTCAAATCTGAACTCGTTTATGTAATTATAAAAATAGATTGCTTAACTAGTTAAAAGGACAATTTTATAGTTCATTGTTATCATGGAAAAGACAGTTTTAAATAATTAAGTTTCTTTTTCATTAAATAATGGTTTCAGTTATTTTGTAAAGTTTAGAGAAAGTCTACTATGTATTTACTTCTGATTGTCAATTTGAGAAAATTAAGTGGTATTATGAAAATGAAATATACATACATATACATACATACATATATATATATATAATAGTTGTTGTTTATTTACCATTTTTACAGAATATGAGAAACTGAATATTTGTTGTATTGGAGAAATTTGAATGGTATTTGAAAATGATATATACATATATATATATATATGATTTGTTTAATTAATTATTAATTTATGTAACGAAATTGTGCAACTGAAATTTTATTGTTGCAATTGAAGAAATCGAGTATCATATAAATAATATATATATATATATATATATATATATATATATAAACATATATATTTATTTAAATAATAATAAACTCGCATTAAAATTTATGACAGTCGAAATAAAAAATATTGGAGCGAATTTGAGTTCGCTGTGTGCAAACCACAGTTTAAAAAAAAAAAAATGTTTGGCGGTGGGGTTGAAAACCCCACCGTAGTCCTTGGAAATATATGTGGTGTGGGGAGGGGCGGAGCCCCACCCACACCCCATATCGTGGGATGTGGGTGGGGCTCCGCCCCTCCCCACATCTCCTTGCCGTTGAGACCCCCGCGGAGTCCCTCCAACCGCCGCCTCCGCCCGCTGTGTGTAGCTCCCGCCGCGTGGCCTTTCCGCCGCCCGAACTCTGCTCGCCACTGTGGCGCCCGCCTCCGCCCGCCACAGTCCCCTGCGCCCCTCCATTGCCCTCCACTGCTCGCTTCACCCTCTGCCATCCACCATGCTCAGCTCCGCCACCCTTTTCTGCAGTTTTCAACATGATTTTCAATAAGAATTTTTAGGGTGAAAACCCTACTTTATTTTTGAACAAAAATAATAAAATAATAAAAAAAAACAAACCACTATTAGTGGTGTTTGAAGTTATATAAATATATAGCTGTATATATACATATCTATGTATATATATAGATATTTATTTATATTTAGATATAACTTTATAAATATATAATTATATATACATATCTTGTATATATAGGTATGTATTTATATTTTGTTATAAATTCTATATATATATATATATAAGAGAAAGGATTACGTGGAGTTTGCTAAATAAATTTAAAAGAGCATTTTCGTAATTTACATATACATATAAATATATATGTATATGGGAGAAGCTTTACGGACCATTTTATTAGGCCCTCGTTTAAAATCCTGAGAAAGTTTTACAAATTAATTTTAATAATGAAATATCAAGGTATGGGAATTATGTTTTCGTCGTAAGTGAAGTATAAACGTAATTAAATAGAAATTTTGTTATAGATCCATGATAAGGGTTTTATAAAGAGGAGAGCCTCCTACATATATTAACAATGGTATATGATTTACAATAAGAGTATTAATATTAATTATTAGTAATAATAACAACAGTAATTATAAATAAAAGAAAATAAAATTATAATTTAACGAGAGCATAAAGGAATATACTGTGTTACTCCGGGAAGAGTTTCTCGGAAGTTTCAACTATCAACGCAAGTCAATAACCAGGAAAATGAAGAGGAAAATTACAAGTCACCTTGCTTAAAAGATCACTGGAAATAAACTTAAGAAGTCATCACAGACATTCCATGTGAGGCCATTTTAATCTCAACTGTAGTAGCCGTCCATATAAGTAAACCTATAAGAGAGTCAGAAGAAGAAAATGTAACATTGGAAAACACGGAGGAGAAAATGCGCGGCATTTCCCACATGGGATAAGAGAACTAAGTTGATGGACCCTCCTGCCAAAATTTGCTTACATTCCAGGAGGGCTTTGTAAGGTTGGTTGATTTTTACCTTTCTTTCGTATATCTGAATGTGTATGTAAAGTGTGTGAAAGATGATTAATTGTTTGTGTTTTAGATGTGTTTTCTGTGGGGTCTGTTGTCGGGTTGTTTGACAGAGCTTCTCCCACTTGGGAGAAATGCTCATCAAGTTTGGGGTAGGGGAGGAGAGATCCTCCTCGGGTGCATACCTGTTTCCATCTTTTGGGATGTTGAAAGCCTTGAGGGCATGTATCTGTGACTGTATCTTTGACTTGAGAGTCAAATCATACAGAGGCAGACGGACAGCTGGTGCTGGAGCCAATTCGCATATTGGCTCGTTGGACACTGGCCCTTCGAGGTCGAGAGCTGGACCAGGTTAGAGTCCAGTGGGACCTATACGATGAAGTCACTGCGACTTGGGAAGATGTAGAGAGACTGAAGACCCTTTATCCTCACCTTTTTGACGACTTCTAGGAGGAAGTACTGTCTTAGGGGGAGAGGATGTGAGGACCGCCCTTTTTACTTCTGTTGTTATGACTATTTACATTACTGTTATTGTTACTTTTTATATTTGTGGGATAGCAGTTCCCGGAAATTGTCAAACTATTAAACTTTATTATGATTTCGGAAAAACTAATTGGGTGATGTTTGGATAAGTTTACATTACAGAAAAGTTAATTAGGTGATGTTGGACAATTGTAATATGATCATTTATGTTAATTGGAACTATGTCATGATAATGCATGTGTATAAGTTGCTTCGGCTATGATGATTATATGTGGATACTGATCTTGTAATTTAGTGTGCAGGATTTACTAATCGAACCACAAATTTTGGAGATCATTCCGCACCTTGTTATTGTTATCCCCTGTTAATCTGATCTGGTTCCACGAGGAACCAAGATCTTTCTGTGTTTGATGTGATGTTGTAATGTGGTCTTTCGTATGGTCGAGTGGGTTTGGTTACCCTCTTGTAACAATATTTTATGATTTGTGTTGTAAAAAGTTTGAATTTGAATTTCTTTATTTTATTTAAATCTGAGGCCTTTTCATGTGCTTTACCTTGACCATGGGTGTCCTGGATGGGTTAAAGTTGACCCTGGGTTATACCCCATGGGTCCAGGGGCCCATTTGGCATGGGTAACCCTTGAGTAACCTCCATCTAGTCATCTTAACTTCCCCCTGAAGTTAAGTGGCGAAAATTGGGGTATGGGGGGGACATGATGGGATTGTACCAACACCCAACCCATCCCTCTTCAATCCCCAAGGTTAGAGATGACTACAAACCCATCCATTATTGAAGGATTGACTTGAAGTCACCTTCTCCATTAGTGAGATTCCCCCATGTGTTGTGGGGCCATCCATGTGAAGGAGGGAAGAAGAGGCATGGGTCACCTGTCTTTTACTCCTTTAACTCCTTTTATTTCTCCCATGCGTAAGAGAAATGACATGAGGAGAGGGATAAAGAGTACTCTAGGGATGGGTGAGTGACATAAGCCACCAGGACAAAATAGTGGTTTTGGGGGAGAGTGAGGAGGTGACAAGTGTCACCTCCCCATTCTTCTAAACTAAAAAAGAATTTGGGTTATTTGTTTCCAATTTTGGGGGATGAGAGGGAGTTAGTTGAATTTTGGGGAGAGTTTTTATTATTGTCAAAAATAAGAAAGTTAGCTTGGAGGTGAGGAAAGGGAGAGGGAGTTGTTGGCTAAGGTTGGAAGAGAACTCAGTGGAGCTCTGCAAGAGTTTCATTCCAGGAGGGCTTTGTAAGGTTGGTTGATTTTTACCTTTCTTTCGTATATCTGAATGTGTATGTAAAGTGTGTGAAAGATGATTAATTGTTTGTGTTTTAGATGTGTTTTCTGTGGGGTTTGTTGTCGGGTTGTTTGACAGAGCTTCTCCCACTTGGGAGAAATGCTCATCAAGTTTGGGGTAGGGGAGGAGAGATCCTCCTCAGGTGCATACCTGTTTCCATCTTTTGGGATGTTGAAAGCCTTGAGGGCATGTATCTGTGACTGTATCTTTGACTTGAGAGCCAAATACAGATTTCTTAAAATTTGTGATCAAACTTGGTTTGAGGCCAAGAGAAATTGTGTTGGTTAAATTATCTGTAAGGGTGACACTCTGGAGTCGAGTGTGTCCACTCTCCTGCCCCTTATGAAACTCACTGTAGTTGAGTTTCCATGTTGTGTAATTTACCCACGGGTGTTTGTGTGCTTTGGGTTTGTTGTTGTCCCTGTTGTGAAGTGGAGTGTTTGAGTTACCCAGGTGTGAGTATGGTCTCCCTAGCTCGGGGGTGACCCTCTTGTGGGTCTACGGAAGGGAGGAGAGCTAGATGAGTGGTGTTTTCTTCTTTGTTTGTCTTTGATACACAGGTTTCCTCTTGGAGCTTCTGGTTGGATTTTGGAGAAGTTATTTTTATGAAGAAACAGATTCTTCTTCTTTGTCTTGAGAATTAGTTCATGCTCTTTTGTAAAGAGTATAAAAGAGAGCACCTCTCTTGATATTTTGTAAGTTTATTGTCACCCTGGGAGTGAAGGAAACAACCTCCCTGATCATGTTATTTGGAGTGACTGTTACTTAGTGGTTACATAACTTCTTTTGTAAGTTGGTTGGGAGAAGGAAATCCTTATCTTTCATCTTGTTAAGGGTAGTGAAATAGTTAATCTTACTGTATTGTGTATGATGTAATTATTTACCTTGAATCTCAGATGGAAAGTTTGGAATTATTAAATGTGTTAATGGAAGGAAGAGATCATTACTTACTTGCACTCAAATCTGAACTCGTTTATGTAATTATAAAAAGAGATTGCTTAACTAGTTAAAAGGACAATTTTATAGTTCATTGTTATCATGGAAAAGACAATTTTAAATGATTAAGTTTCTTTTTCATTAAATAATGGTTTCAGTTATTTTGTAAAGTTTAGAGAAAGTCTACTATGTATTTACTTCTGATTGTCAATTTGAGAAAATTAAGTGGTATTATGAAAATGAAATATATATACATATATATATATATATATATAATAGTTGTTGTTTATTTACCATTTTTACAGAATATGAGAAACTAAATATTTGTTGTATTGGAGAAATTTGAATGGTATTTGAAAATGATATATACATACATATATATATATATATGATTTGTTTAATTAATTATTAATTTATGTAACGAAATTGTGCAACTGAAATTTTATTGTTGCAATTGAAGAAATTGAGTATCATATAAATAATATATATATATATATATAAACATATATATTTATTTAAATAATAATAAACTCGCATTAAAATTTATGACAGTCGAAATAAAAAATATTGGAGCGAATTTGAGTTTGCTGTGTGCAAACCACAGTTTTAAAAAAAAATAATGTTTGGCGGTGGGGTTGAAAACCCCACTACAGTCCTTGGAAATATATGTGGTGTGGGGAGGGGCGGAGCCCCACCCACACCCCATATCATGGGATGTGGGTGGGGCTCTGCCCCTCCCCACATCCCCTTGCCGTTGAGACCCCCGCGGAGTCCCTCCAACCGCCGCCTCCGCCCGCTGTGTGTAGCTCCCGCCGCGCGGCCTTTCCGCCGCCCGAACTCTGCTCGCCACTGTGGCACCCACCTCCGCCTGCCACAGTCCCCTGCGCCCCTCCATTGCCCTCCACTGCTCGCTTCACCCTTTGCCATCCGCCATGCTCAGCTCCGCCGCCCTTGTCTGCAGTTTTCAACATGATTTTCAATAAGAATTTTTAGGGTGAAAACCCTACTTTATGTTTGAACAAAAATAATAAAATAATTAAAAAAAAACAAACCACTATTAGTGGTGTTTGAAGTTATATAAATATATAGCTGTATATATACATATCTATGTATATATATAGATATTTATTTATATTTAGATATAACTTTATAAATATATAATTATATATACATATCTTGTATATATAGGTATGTATTTATATTTTGTTATAAATTCTATATATATATATATATATATATATATATAAAAGAGTAAGGATTACGTGGAGTTTGCTAAATAAATTTAAAAGAGCATTTTCGTAATTTACATATACATATAAATATATATGTATATGGGAGAAGCTTTACGGACCATTTTATTAGGCCCTCGTTTAAAATCCTGAGAAAGTTTTACAAATTAATTTTAATAATGAAATATCAAGGTATGGGAATTATGTTTTCGTCGTAAGTGAAGTATAAACGTAATTAAATAGAAATTTTGTTATAGATCCATGATAAGGGTTTTATAAAGAGGAGAGCCTCCTACATATATTAACAATGGTATATGATTTACAATAAGAGTATTAATATTAATTATTAGTAATAATAACAACAGTAATTATAAATAAGAGAAAATAAAATTATAATTTAATGAGAGCATAAAGGAATATACTGTGTTACTTCAGGAAGATTTTCTCGGAAGTTTCAACTATCAACGCAAGTCAATAACCAGGAAAATGGAGAGGAAAATTACACGTCACCTTGCTTAAAAGATCACTGGAAATAAACTTAAGAAGTCATCACAGACATTCCATGTGAGGCCATTTTAATCTCAACTGTAGTAACCGTCCATATAAGTAAACCTGTAAGAGAGTCAGAAGAAGAAAAAGTAACATTGGAAAACACGGAGGAGAAAATGTGCGGCATTTCCCACATGGGATAAGAGAACTAAGTTGATGGACCCTCCTGCCAAAATTTGCTTAGGAACAAGTTTAATTAATACAAACGAAGAGGAGTAACCTAGATTGGAGAAGACTAGGAGACCGAGTCCAGCGAAGTAGTAAACCAGCCTATGTGACCTGGACCATCCGGAAGTTAGGTTTAATATCAACAAAAGATACAGTGATAACCGTGATTGATGTGAAATATGAAGAAAGGACCGAATAAACATAAAGAAAGCATAGAAAATGAAAGAGAGAGAGAGACCGAAATATAAACAAACTAATTTATTAGAGAAATAGTTAAGGTAAGCGCGATAAAAATACAATCAAAATTAAGACCCAGAGAAAAGGGAAGAGAGAGCAAACGAACCGCCTTGTTGAGAATGCTAAGTCGAAGGAGGAGTATGTTTCAGGAAGCAAGAGAGGAGACAGACAACCGTGCCTTGCTAAAAAATGACTAAATAGGGAGATCACGAGTCAGTTTAGTCAGAACAAGGCGTCGTGGGAAGTTGTTAATCTATCAGTGAACCACGTGCGTAAAATAGTGTTGGGTAATTCCCACTTACGCCGTAAGGCGTTATGCTGCCGGAATATGCCGAGATTTAGAATTAGGAACCTTGGTAATCTCACCCTTGTAATGACGTTAACGGCGTCGTAGAGACCCCCTTGTTGGACTGTTTGCATCTAGTTGCACGCAATTGTACTTGTACCCCACCAAAAACTGTAGTGTTTTCACCTTGAGTAAACACCACCGAGCATGCTTACGCATGCGAGGGGGTTTTTAGGGAAGCGTGAGAAATTTTTTCATATTTCATGTCATAACCACATGACAGATGTGGCTATGACACGTGTGATGTGTGTTGTGACCACATGGAAAAATATGGGCATGACAGGAGGACAAAGGTTGTTGTTGTCCTAAAGAAGAACACTCATGAATGAATGTCGATAAACCCATTAGATATGGTGTATTTGAAGTGGAATTGATGGTGGATATGAAAGGAGGATTATTAGGATCTTAATTAGCATTGTGTTCACTAAGATCCAAGTTATTTGTTTGATCTTTTATGCTTATGTGTTCTTGCATGGCACATGTCTCATTATGACAAGTGGATGTTTGCTCATTATGGATAGGGCTAGATGGAGGATGACTAGGAGCAATTTGGATATCTTGCTCATGGATGGTTATAAGATTATGGATATGATCAAGGTGCTTTTGAATAGGTTCTTCATCATAGATATCATCTTGATCATGAGATAGATAATGTTTGGCCAAATGGATCATCATGGTTTCCATGAGCTTAGCTAGAACCTTGATAAAAAATATGAGCAAAAAGAAGATAAAGTGGGCTATAAAAGGGATAAATTTGCTCATGAATGAGGTGATGGCTAATAGCTTGAGGGCAAACCATATGTAGGTCACGGATAGGTGGAACTTAGAGGTGCTTTGATCTTGATTAAGATTAGAGTTTAATATTTCCACATGTTTAAGATTATGCTCTTGACATACCTCGTGACTTTGGATGAAAGTGGAAGATTCTTGAGTGGACTTGATAGGCTCTTGATAGTTATCAACATGAGGGAATGATGGCTCATGACTTAGGCTTGTGGTTGGCAATTCTTGAATAGACTTGTTAGTTTGTAGGTCACATGATGGGCTCAAAGGGCTAGGTGTGTTAATGGAAGGCTCTTGAAGAGGCTCAAGGATATGTGAACCACATGATGAGATTATAGGATTGGACATGACCTTTGGAAGTTCATTGGTAGGATCATGAATGGGTGTTTGACATGGAGATAGTTTAATCCTTGCTAATAGCCAATGGATCACATCCTTTGCAAGTGTATGGGTGGATGGGAAATATAATGGATGAGCAATAATAGCAGATGATGTTGCAGGATTAGGACTAGGATTAGGTTGGGGGCTAATTGGATTGGGTGGATTAGGATTTGGACTAGATGGGGGTGACACATGGGATTGGGATGATGTGGCATGATTTCCCATTATAGGTGGGTACACCTTATAAACAATTTGGACAAATATTGGGCATTGATTTGTATTATGGCCTTTCATCCTATGGTATGCACAATAATCATGTTCATCATATGGACTTTCTTCATGTGGTTTGACTTCAGGAAGTTCGATGAGTTTTACTTCAAGCATTCTTTGTAAAACTATCTCAGTCGCATCCTTTGGTGAAGGATTAGAATGACATGGTGATGAAGGTGATGGAGGGCTTGGTGGTTTGGAAAGTTGATGGACCAATGGACTAGGAGTAGGATCACATGGTGGTGTTGGGATAGGACTTGTTGGCTCATGTGTTGGCATGTGATTGGATGGTGGTGGCCACTCTAGATTGGTATCTCGCTTGTCAAAGGTTATTAGATCTTGTTGCATTAGGCTCGCTTGGTTTATGTACAAAGGGCCACTTGGAGTTCCATGTGCTTCTTGTTACAAAGGTGGATTTGGGCTCATTTGTGCTTGTTGGGGAGGCCATTGATGGTCTTGGTAACTAGGTGTAATGGTATGATATGTAGACAAAATATCTTGAGGTGGACTCAAAGATGTAGGCATTTGATCGTGTTGGCAAGGTTGACTTGTGCTCACTTGATTTATATACAAAAGGTCATTTGGACTTGCATGTTGTTCTTGTGAAATCACTTGATTTACTTGTGGATGGGCTTGGTAGTGCATTGGAACGATGGCATGAGGGATTGGATAACGTTGAGGTGGATGTTCATAGGTTGATGTGGCATTGACTTGGTGGATAGGTGGATTAAGCTGATAGGAAGTGGATGGATATGACATGTGGTAAGATGGATTAGGTTGATAGGAAGTGGCTAAGGATTGTTGTACTTGTCGAGCTTGACTAGTGGCTAAAAGGTGTTGGAGTTGGGCTACGAAGTGTTGCAGTTGAGGTGATTGGCTTGCATGGGGTTGAGCTTCTTGGATGAAGAATTGTAATGTTTCAATGGCATCTTGGTTGAGCGGTTGTGATCCTTGTTAAATATTTTTGAGGAATCTTTGGAATTTGATTTTTGGGTCCTCTGATCTAAACATGTTATCACCCAAGTGTTTGTCTTAAGTCCTTTTTAACAAGTGCTTGTTTAGGGATTTGGATGATGATGTGGCTTCTTTGGATGACTTGGCTATGAAGGGTTGGATGATAACTAGGCTATGTTTGGGATGAAAGTGATTGGGTTTGAATGTTATTGGAAGAATGTGTAGGATGACTTGTCTTTATGTTTTTGGGTGTTTAGAGCTTGATGTGGCAATATTCAAACAAATGATTATGCATATACACACATGAATCACTCACGTAAGACACATAAGCAAGTTTAATTTTAAAATGTGATGATTAAGAAAGCACTTGAAAACACATCACAAATCTAATGTCTAGTCAAGTGGGCATGGCCAATTAGGTTTTGGGCTATGTTTACATGAGGTTGACTAGGAATTTGAAAGCGAAATCCTACCACATAGCCGGGAGAAAGGGGTAACCCACCCTTCACCTTCACTTTCCAAAGGTATAAAGTTCTTTGGGGCTTAGCCAAGAGTGAAAAGATTTATAACTCCCAATGAGGGTGTCTTTCGATTTAGCCTCGATTGAGGTCGTCCCTTGGAGTGGTGTGTCTCCAAGCAGGCCTCCTAGATAGGGTTTACAAAAGCAAACCAAGTGAGCTATCACTTGATTCACACTCGCACTTGTTAATTCCCCTTTAGAAATGAGATATGTGATCAAACAGTTCAAGCACTTGTTTGTTTTAGATCCAAAGCCAAATGTGTAGAAAACACTGGTTCATTTTAAGCCCAACTTTTGATATGTGATAGCAAGCAAGTTGTTTGTTTTAAGCCCAAATCCAAATGTAATGAAAGACAATGGTTTGTTTTAGCCCAATTTTTTGATGTGAATTTGTAAACAATTGTTCATTTTATGCCCAAAATCCAATTGTGTTTGCAAACAATGATTAGAAGATGAGAAATGAAATGATTGCACCTAGTTAATTTGCTATCCAAATTGCTGTAGATGTTGATGTCAATGTTGCTCCAGCTCCTTATGATCACCTACAACATAAAACAAATGATATTATAATGCAAGCATAAAAAATAGGCTCATCAGGCAAGGAAAATTGTAATTTTAGATGCATAGCCAAATTAGATTTGATTATTTTGATACATTTTTGGTTCGAAAATTAAAAAATCAAAGAAGAGACCCCTATTAATTTTTAGAGAGCTTTCTGAAAATGTAAAAAAAATAGAGAAATTCCCTGATTTGCGCCCAGAAATGTGGATTTATGAAAACAGTATAGTCGGCAAAGATCTAATTTTTTTTGCACTATAAATGAGCTCCAAATTAAATCTGTAAAACATAGACCCCTATTAGAATTTAGAGAGCTTTTTATAAATATAACAATTTCCAAAAAAATCACTGATTTGTGCCCACAATTGTGATTTTATGAAAAAACATAAAAACATGATAAATTCTGCAAAAATCATGATAAAGCCAAAATTTGTCTGCTGTAGCTTCTTTATATCATGGACAAACTTCTGCTAAAATCTTGTAGAAAAATTCATAGCCGTTTGGAAGATATGATGAAATCTTTAGAACCTACGGTTTTGTCCAAAAAGTAGCAGATCTACAACAAAAAGTTAATTAAACCTACAAAACTCAACAATGAGGGTTATATGAATGCAAATTTTTACTATAAATACCTGCAAAAAAAGATCAAGCGAAGTGAGTCCCACCGGGTGTGCCAAAATGTAATATCAAAAAATTTAGATTTATAAATGGAAATGATCAAACAATTGAAATGCATAACCTAAACCCAAATAATTCAATACCTCGAAGATGCAAGATGAGCTCAATTGATTGATCACTTTGTTGTGTTGATTGCTCAATTCTACAGCATAACATTGATAAAGAGATAGATGATGGATAGTTGATGGTTGATAGATGCAAGCTAGATGGATTGAAAGAGGATAGATAATGGCTTGAGATGAAAATTCAGCAGAGTGAGGTTGCATGAAGAAGAATCATCCATTCTCTTCTAATGGCTCAAGAGAGGCTTTCTTTATAGGAAAGGCTTGATTCAAATGGATGGCTAGGATCAATTAGGGCTTTAGATGAAATGGATGGATAGGATTAAGTTAGGTTTCCTTGCACATTAAGAAATTGTAGTCAATTGACATGTGGCAAGGGAAGATAAGGCTTAGGTGTGCTTGTGTAGATAAATACTAAAATTAGGTCCCATTAGTTGTGCATGTGAAAGATTTGAATGAAAGTTGTAATACAACACATGATTAAGGGGAAATGGAAAAATGTCAAGGTGAGATGAAAGGTCATGTGACTTAATTCAAATAAAATATTTGAATTAGTTGGGATATGAGTTGGAAATTAATTAAATAAATAAGATTTATTTAATTAATTGGGATGAGGATAAGATAAATGGAATTATGCATGTGAAATTAATTAAATAAATAAAATTTATTTAATTAATTGGCTAAGTAGGATGAGGATGGGATTTAATGGGATTTTAATTAAATAAATAAAATTTATTTAATTAATTGGCTTAATGGATTAGGGAAATTAGGACAAAATGCTACAAGATGTTTAGGATAATGTTTTTAACTAGGTGTTGCTAGACATGGACAAATTTGGGTGTCTACACAATCCATCTAGACCTATACTCTTAGCCACTATCTCTGGATTTTCAAATTCTTCCTCATCTCTGGTACCCTTTGATACTATCGATGTACCTTGAGGAGTCAAGGCTGTGTTTTTAACTAGTTTTTCCATGGGACTAGATGCCACATCCTTTGTTACCTCATCATCTGTAAGGTCAATTGTTTCATCCAGAGGAAAAGAGGGATCATCCATTTTCTTCCTCTCTTCTTTTCTTACCTTCTGAGCCTTCTCAGTCTTAAACTTTATATTTGTGGGAATGGGAACATTATGTTGTAATCCAGTTTGTACTATATCCACATCCTTATCTTTCAATACCATGGGCTCTGCAGCTCTGTTTGCTATTGGTTTCTTAGTGACAAACATCTACTCCATCTTTTTGAGCCCTTCCCCTCCTTGCCCTTTCAGTAGGACATCTAGCTGCCTACTGGTGGAGCCTCTCATTATTGGTATTTGTCCTCTTTTTTGCCTTAGGAAATTTGTTCCTTGCAATATATCCTAACTTTTCTTTTTCTTTGCCAAATGTACTTCATCCTCCTCTTCTTCCATATCCTCATATACCACCCTAGACTCTCCTGCCTCTATAGGTTGTTCTGCTTTCTTTCTTGTTATTGGGATGGCAAGGATATGACCTTTTTATTTATGAGGATGTGACCTTCTGGCTATAGTAACGCCAGTGGTTGTGAATTCTACTGTAGATTCTTTTGTAGGCTTAGCTAGCTTAGCCTCGATGTATTACCTCTTGTCTAACAAAATTTCATCATATTCTATTTTAGGTAGCTCCGGCCTCTTTCTCTTCTTATCCACTATTATCACTTCTCTTTTTCTTTCAGGGAAACCAATTGTTGATCTACCTAGGCTTTGGTTAGCTACATAACCCTAGTTGAAATGAGGTCTAGAGAAGTTACCTCTGGTTGCCTCCAGTCAGGAGGAGAAATGGTCTCATTATAAATCTTATTGTCCTCATACTCCCTAGATATTTTCATGTGATCATCTACGCATAGTTTAGGAGGGACATCAAAGCAGTCCAATGTTCAGACCTGGTTCACAATTAACCTTTGGTAACTCCTAACTTCCACATCATTTGAGCAATCTACCCAATAATCCTCTAAGTGCACTTGGTGTATCAACTTCTTACTCACAAACCTCTCCATTCTATGATAGGGATCATAATACATGGCTAGGGAGAATGGCTATAACTAGAGCATGCATAACTCTACTTCTAAGTGTTGAGCACAATCAATAGATGGGCATATATATGATCCCAATAGTAAAGGAAATATGATGTTACCTTTTTTATTCTTAAGCACATATGCCTCATATGAGGGAATGATCTATCTAGCCAATTCCAGTAATATGATCCTCTTTGTGGGATACCTAGGCAACATAAGGGATTATCCATTGAATCCTTACATGCAGATATAAGTGAATGTAGTGAACTAGATGAACCAAGTTCCATTCCTTGTAATCAGTGCTTGAGCTTTAGAGCTCAACCTCTTCGCTCTGTCATTGTCCATCAACCAGACCAGATGCATGATGAAACAATCATTCACCCTTTTGTAATTCTGGATGGGGGACTTCCTCTCCAGTTGTGGATAGTGACCCCATATGTTCATATCCCTAGGGTTTCTCCCAACTCGTCCTACTTTCTGTAGGCCAGAAAATGTAGATTGTGTTGCACAGGCATAGACAACATATGATGACATGTGAAACATATTTTCCTTCTCCCCAAGCCTCTTCATGCCTTCGTCCAGGCTGTCACTAATAAGAGATGCCTAATGTATCTATGTGTCTATAGTCTCTACCATTTTGATGAGCCCATACATCCACGGCTCAAAGTTTCCAACATGAAGTCTTCCTCTCATCCGGTTCAACATGACCATAATGTATTGAACTTCAGGAGTAAAGCCAAATTTGTAGAGGTTGACTAGAAATTTTGCTGCTGCCTTATGGGTACTACCCTGTGCTCTCTAGCATGAGAACAATATTTTTCTGCAGTTTGTATATTTACTCTTACATTGATTCTCTAAGCCCTTCAAATATATCTTGTACAAGTTAGGGCCTATGGGTAAGTTAAAAGTTGTCGTGATCTCGGAGACTGAGAAATTTGCATAAACATGACCCTATTTCTCCACCCTTCTAGTTTCTTCATTGCAATTATCTGCACATGTCACCACCAGCTCAATGGCCTCTACTGTATAGGGACATCCCCCAACATGCTACATTCTAGATTTATACTTGTTTATTACGATGGGGTTCCACCACTCTGAGTTGATGTGGTCGTCCATTCCTCCACATCTATTCTTCTAGCGTGTGTATCACCTATCCTCCCAAATCAGAAAACCACCTCCCCTGGTGATATAAACATGGCGGTCTTGAATTCTGCCTCATTCTTAAGCTTCCTAGCTTCCATTGTATCTTGTTTAATGTGCTTAAAACCTAATTAACAGATGTCCTAACATGCACTTTTACTGTGCAATCACTTTTACTGCTCGACATTCAATATCTGCACCATTCCGTTAGGGTTTGGATCTCTGTAATGGCTTCCATAAAACTCTAGAGCTCTATAATTTTAAACTCTGAATGCTTTGTGAACACAATATGACCAAAAATACGGATTTAAGCATTAAAAATCATGAATTTAGGGTGTAATTAATGTCAAATTGCCTTTGTTCATGGATATCGACATTTTATCCTTGAGATTGAAACAAGTGGCAGCTTGTAATTTGAATTTTCAGATGGCCAACCACCCTTTTTGTAGCATTTATTGCAAGGTATGGATATTGATGAATATCTAGATGTTTAGGTAATATGCCCACCTTTTTTAATGTACATATGCATTGACATGACATCATCATGGTGGTCAACATTAACTGAGGATGGATATCGAGGCTCTAAGGTCCAAAGGCATTTACCTTTGATGGTTGAATGTCCGGACATTACCAAATGTCCAGAGAGAAAATTCAACTTGTGCCACGTGGCACCATTTGATTGGTTAATGGAAACTACGAATTTTGGTCATGGGGATGTGGATATTGAGAAATATCTAGATATTAGTATTTGTGAACTATCCCAAAGTCTAAATGTGTGGATGACATCACCCTTCCGCATGTAGTTCTGGGTCAGGTGTAACGTGACATCATTAGGATATTTGTGAAAGTCTAGAAATTAAGTTAATGTCAGGATGTTAAGAAATATCAAATGTTCTATCTTCTTAATGTCTGAATGATGTAATCATTGTTTGTTATTTTTCTAAGGTGAGATCAAATGACATCATCAAAATGTTGGGGTAAGATCTAGATGTTAAAATGTTTAAGCGTAATGTCCATAGTCTAAGATTAGTTGAAAATTCAATGGGACACATCATCAGGATATTAGCAAATGTCCAAATATTGAGTTAAGATCCAGATATTAGGATAATGTGCATACTTGCTAATATTCACACTAAGTGACTTCATGCATATGATGTTTAGCTATCACAATGGGTTAAATTTAACGTCTGCACATCCACAAAAGTCCAGACATTGAGTTTTACACAACAAATTTGTGATCAGGACATTAAGTTAATGTTTAGATGTTAGGATAATGTGCACATCCCTCGGGCTATTTAACTAAACTTTGACCAAGCAAAACTTCCTAGCCTTAGGGAATTTCCAAGTGCTTGAAAAGGAAAACCTGCTTAGAATTTCATTCTTTCACTTGGCAGGATTTACGACAAGAAATTCTCACTTTGAAATTTTGATCCAAATTTTAGGATCCTGACATACATATACTATAGGATTTTACCATACCGCCCAAACCAAAGGGAAGCCAAACAAGCCAAGCCAAGCAAAAAAGTTGTGTCCCTATTTTGCTAAGGCAAAAATGGGGCTTGTTGTGTAACCATACAACAATAAGTAATACGAAGAAGAAAATAATACATGTAAGTGTGATATGGAACAATCATGTACAATTAAATTTAGACATGATTTCAGTATCTAAAATAAGATTGTAACCAATGACCTACAAGTGCAAGATAAGCGGGGATTTCCAAAAATGTGGTATTTTTTGGTAACCATGCAACAACTAAGTCTTGCAAATGTAAGATGTGTGGTATGTGCAAATGATTTTCCTAAGTAAACACAAGAGGGATTTACAAAGATTTGTTTTAGATGAAGTTGCATAAGTGTCAAATGAAGCTAGATAGCTTTTTGTTTATGCTTTTGCTTTAAAATTTCAAAGAGAAGATGAATGCATGAATGTTGTTGCTTTCTAATTTAAACAAGTTTGACACATATGATGGGGTACATAAATTTAAAATAAGATTTATCAATCAGAAAAGATCTAAAAATAAGATTTCAAATACCACCATTAAATGCAAGTCTAGCTAGGGTTTCACCATCAAACCCTAGATCTTAAGTGCTCATTCCTTAAACCAAAATTCTTTGATTCAAGAATGCTTTTTCTTTGTGAATTGAATATAAATGATATTTATGAAATGATTCAGCAATTAAAGATCAGATTTGACAACCAATTATCACCAGCAAAATCTGAAACAAGATATGAATCACAAACCCTAGGTTTTGAATTTTGACTAGGTTTTCAAAAAAATGTAACTTTTTTGATAAAACCCTAGCGAATGAGAGTCTTAAATGCAAGATGCAACACCATGAAATGATTATATACCATAATTTCAATCATATCTGATGCAAAATTAGACATTTAAATCTTTCTATGATGATCTGCAACATATATAAGGAAAACAATGCACAAATATGCCTTTTCTAAGCCTAAAATACTTGATTTTTCACCTTTCTCAATGCAAATAAATGCAAGAATGTCCTAGAACAGAAAGGATGATAAGGTATAGAAAATTAAATCCTTTTAATCCATCTATCCATGCAACAATATCTGAAACAACACACTAATCTACAAAACCTAGGTTGAAGATTAGATAGATTTCCTATAAATTCAAGGTTTTTTCAAACCCTAACAATGAAATAACACAAAATTAAGCTATATAATTATGCAAAATAATGAATGAATGTAATCAAATAAGATCTAAGGTAGAAAATAGCTCAAATATGATGCAATAAGGATGTCGAAGTGCAAGAAATGATGGGTTCACCAAAATGTTAAGTAGAAAAGAGAGACTAGCTTAATAGATCAAACTAGGTCAAACCCTCTTCTAAAAAACATTATAGGACACAAGATGAGATTGGAAACTACCCTTGAAAGAGAGACAAACTACAGGGGCTTAGTCCCTTTGTTTTATTAGAGGAGAATCAACCAAATCCAATCAATCAAACTAGGGCAAGACAAGAGACCCTAATTGACGAAGATCAAAGCATAACAGACATACACAAATAGACACAGACAATCTGAAAGAACCATTGGGACTAGTGAGCAGAGGAGGACCTAGATCCATGGTCAATAGGTCAAAGAAAAGGGTGTTTGGGAATCCTATACCCTAATCAGGGTTTATAGAAATTGATTCCTTCATTAGGTCTGTACCTGCAAGCTCTGTCTTCTTCTTGGAGATCACCTTCAAAAACCTATTTCTTTGACCTACACACACAAGAAGGAAAATGGTTGGATTCTATTTAAGAGCTTTCCTAATTCAAGATCCATGATTGGTGTTTCCACATCCACAATAGCAATGATGATAGATAAAGAGTGTGTACCCTAGGAGGGCAGAGGCAAATCTAAAGTAGAATATAACGGTAGAACAAAGCATGAAAAAAAGAAGTCACCATGAGCACGGAAGCCCTAGCATGCTTGATGCAACATCACAACTTGACTCAAGAAGTTGGTGTATCCCAAAGAAGTAGGAAGATCTTCACAAGACCTGCAATATGTTAGTGTCGCAACAATAATCCACAATAAAGAGCTTTAGAGAAGAGTAGAGAGCATGAGAGAGAAAGAGAGAGTGCAAGAGTGCCTAGGTTGCTTAGATGTTCAAATGAATGATTTAAATTTCTTTTTATATGCATTCTCATTGATTTCCAGAAAATTAAACCACATGAGGCTGACATTGGGAATCATTTAAGAGGTCCCAAGCTGACAAGCCATTAATTAGGCCAGGGCTAAAAAGGGGACAAGGGCACTTGGGCGCCCTGGTCCTTTTGCCCCAACCTCCCGGGATAGGGCACATTAAGTGTGCTTAGCCATGCCTTATAATTACTTTTCTATTTTTTGTGCATTGAGATCAAGAATTACATGCTTAATGCTCAAAAAGGTGCTGAGATAGGTCCTAATTAACAAGTGTAACATTTTAGGTCCATGCGGGTGGTAAACTAGGTGTAAAATGCTAGTGTACACATTTTCCAATGTAACAAAAGTATCCACTAAAAACATATATGTAGCATCACTTTGGGGCTCATTTACCAAAAAAATGAAATTATGTAAAAAACTTGATTTTCTAACAACTCCTATTCATGCAAAGAATTATTTTAAAAGAATCTAAAAATACATTTTTTTAGATCTATAAGTATACTTTGTAAAAATATAAAATTTTCAACATTTCAATTAGTGTTTATATTTTATTTTTTATTTCTACTAAAAGTAGGTCATCAACACTAAAATATGGTTTTGATTTTCCTCTCAAGAAAAATAGTAAAGTTTATAAAAAAAAATTGAAAAAAATATGATGCACTAGAGGAGAGATTCCTTGTCAAGATGATATAATTTTTTTCTTATTTTGGATAAATAATAAAGACATAAGATGTTGTTCCATCGAAACAATTGTGTTTTCATTACACACAACTTCCAAGATTTATTTAAATTTTTTTTATCAAACTAGGAAAAAAAATCTATGCACTAAAGTTTTGTGTTATGAATACACAAAAAATATATAGAAAGAAAATAAATGAAATTTACTATATAAATTGTGGCGTCCCATTCAACCTTATTTTTTAGCATTTTATCAGCAACTAAATTATGGTGTCAATTTTATAAAATACTACATCTAAATAATTTTTTAATTTTTTTTAAAAAATACAAACATAAAATACACTAAAAAATCTACATTTTATTAGTTTACATCATTTTAAAATTCAAAACATATACGTCACTTTGTAGTGATTCAAGTTAAAAAGTTAGATCAATGTTGTTCGTTTCCTTTATAAAAGTGTGACACAACTTTGAACTTTCACCCTAGTAGTAAGGTCAAGGAACTACCTAAGTGCAATCTCATTAAATGGACCTAATGAATGAAAATAAATCTCTAGGATTTCATCATGAGTAGGTGCATACACAATTAGCACTCTTTTGAGGGTCCTAGGAAATCTAAGGGTGAACTTTGAAACACATTCTATAGGCCACTTATGTAACTCCCTTAGTTTTTATAGAGAGTCATAGTTGAAATGAGGAGTAGGAGAATAAGCCCACTCATGATACCTTGGAGAAGAATCATGATAATTATGAGGAAAATATGTGTGATACCACTCCAAATAGTCAAGACAAGACTCCTTGGGTTCATTAATCAAGTAATTGAACACACTAGGGGAAGCCATGGAATGACTACATAGCTAGCCACAACAACCTTAATCCAACATAAAGGTCACATATTAGACCTACAATTTCCACTAGAACTTACATAGTGCCTATGATATTTTAAATCTACTCACCACAAAAGTGAATAAGGTGTACTCAAAATGGCACATGCGATAGACCCTTACTAATAGTATGGATCAAAATAATACTATTAAATGAGAAAATCCAACTAAAGAAAGGAGAATCTAATAGACCACTCAACAAGAGGATCTAATAAATGGTATTTGTAAAATTATGTGGATTGGAATTTGTGCTAATAAGCTCACTCACATCATGAGCATGGACTTCCTAATGGAAAACTATGGTGTCGATTTGAGAAGTGGGATGTAGAGTGGTTGGAAATTGGATTGCTGGGGTGTTTAATAATTCTCTTTGCAATTCTTTTTTTGTGAGTTTGTAATCAATGAGTTCAATGAGCTTGTCTAAGAGAGTGAGTTCTCTTATGCAAAAAATCTTCTCTTATGCATTTGTTTATTATATTATTTAATTTGCCTAAGAATGGGCTCATTTTTTAGAATTTTATCTAGATACACCTCAATCAAGTCTTCCTTAATCCCTAGACACATCTAACATGAAAGGCCAAGTGAGAGATAGGTGACTCAAAAGAGAGTGATTGTTTGAGTTGCTTGCTTTTTTAAAGTTGTGATGTTTGATTGATTTTATTTGTTGTGAAATTTTTGTTGAATGCCTCATGATTAAATGGAGGGATTATTTCACATAATAGACCACTCTCTTCACACAACAAGAGGATCTGATATATGGTATTTGTAAAATTATGTGGATTGGAATTTGTGCTAATAAGCTCACTCACATCATGAGGATGGACTTCCTAATGGAAAACTATGGTGTCGATTTGAGAAGTGGGATGTAGAGTGGTTGGAAATTGGATTGTTGGGGTGTTTAATAATTCTCTTTGCAATTCTTTTGTTGTGAGTTTGTAATCAATGAGTTCAATGAGCTTGTCTAAGAGAGTGAGTTCTCTTATGTAAAGAATCTTCTCTTATGCATTTGTTTATTATATTATTTAATTTGCCTAAGAATGGGCTCATTTTTTAGAATTTTATCTAGATACACCTCAATCAAGTCTTCCTTAATCCCTAGACACATCTAACATGAAAGGCCAAGTGAGAGATAGGTGACTCAAAAGAGAGTGATTGTTTGAGTTGCTTGCTTTTTTAAAGTTGTGATGTTTGATCGATTTTATTTATTGTGAAATTTTTGTTGAATTCCTCATGATGAAATGGATGGATTATTTCTTTCTTTATGTGTTGAAATCCTTGTGTTGGAACCAAGGGCTACTTTCTTACTTGTTTGTTTTTACATTTTCAAGAGTTGAAAGATTGTTGTTTTGCATTTTTTAGAGTTGAAATGTTGTAACTGAGAAAACTAATCTAAGTGCAAGTAGAAAAGAGTCTATTCTATATTTTTTATTTTCTAAAAATAAAGTGTGATTTAATTAACTATATGCAACTAATTATGATTTTGTAGGAAACTATACTATGTTTTTTGGGAGTTTTCTTAATTCCAACAGAAGATTTTAAGCAAATTTCTAATCTACATGCAAGATTTAGAAAAGTAACTTAAATATAATTCTACCTAAGGAAGTAAATTCTAAAGGAACTAAGAAACAAAAATAGAGTGTTATAGTCCTTAGGCAAATTTTGGTGATCTAATTACTAAAACAAAAGAAGATTCAAATGAAAATTTGAATTTAAAGAACCTAAACAAAGATTGAAAGCCTCGTTACAACTATTGTAATTGAGTCCTTAGAGGGTCCATCTTTTATCAGTAATTTCTTCTCTTCCAACCTTGGGGTACTCCACTTAATGAAAAGGTAAGATGTAAATTAGAATTTAGTTAAGAAGAAGTAAATTAGATTCCTATGATATGGAGATGAAGCAAGAGCCTATGTGTGAGGACTCGAGATTGGGATTTGTAGTGAGACACGCAATCTTCTAAAGGTGGTCCACTTTCTAGAGGAAAGAATACATATATTTTAGCAAAGAGTTGTAGAGGTATCCTAACAAGCCTTTCTATCATATGAAGAGAAATTACACAAATATTTGGTATGCAAGAGCATGTCTCTACTCTTTCCAAGCTCTCCTTGTTCTCTCTCTCCCAACTCTCATTATGAATGAGAGGAGATGGATTTAACTAGGAGAAGAGTAGATGATATTAGGTATTAAAAAAGGCTAAAGATATAAATAAAAGCATGGAAAAAAGATGATGATAAAAATGAAAAGTCAAGGAAAGCTAGCCAAAAATAAGTGACTCACACACACTTTAAATTATGATAGGGTAACTTTTGTCAAGGTATGGGTTGCCCCTTTTGGTAGGGAAGGTGGCCTAGGTGACCCTACAACTTACATGAGTTTCCTAAGAAACCCTAAGGTCTCCTGGGTTCCCCTACAAATTGTAGGAAGAGTCAAGACTTTCAAAAATTATGATGGTTAAAACCCAAAAGGATGGAAAACATGGATGAATGACACTTGATGGAGGGTATTAGTTTTGAAATACGCCGGACAACTGAGAGGGGGGTGAATTAGTTGTCACAAAAACTTAACTTCATATGAATATCAAACCATCAACTAATTAATTACTGATAATCAGATTTAACCATGAAAGCATGAAACAATAGACTTAATCACAATTACACATCCAACACAGTAGACACCAAATTTTTATGTGAAAAATCCTAAAAGGGAAAAACCATGGTGGGTGTTAGCCCACAGAAATATATGAGTTATAACAATACCAAAAAATAGAGGCTCACTTCCTATAGTGCTCACTGCAAAGAATGACTCACTACCAAAGGGTGGCTCACTACCAAAATTGTGAAGTGATTAAGTAGAATCTACTCCATGCCTGGGTTCAGTTCCATTGAAGCACAATATAACTTCTCTGCTCTTCGTTGTTACACCTTTGCACTTATCTCTTCATCTTCACTCACTAACATACTTTTTTGCAATTCATTACAAGTCTTTATACAAGTCATCAACCTTGGAATGTACATCAAGGTCAGCATTATATTCATCAACCATTGGAACATTCTCTAAGGTCAGAATTACAATAATACAAACAAATAGGTTTGGACCTAAACAAGAAATTTGCTAAGGCAAAGATATAAAGATGTATGCTGATCACGCCATGCCTTAGCTGGGACTCAAATGCAATTCTTCATGACACACTTCCACAATCTTCAAGGCATCTCTGCAAATTGTGAAATTAACCAAGTCAGCTAAGACTAGTGTTAACATGGAGTCTTCAAGGAACAACTTCATCCATGATCCAAATTTCTCTTTATGGACCAATCCAAAGGTAGGAACACAATCAAGAGACATCCACAAGTACATTTTAATCACCAAGAACAACCACACAATCTCTAACCACTCTATTAAGAAGATTCTTCAAACCGGAGCACAAGAACAACACTATCAGCTACTGTCATAAGAAAGAGATCACTTACGGACCACCAAATCATGAACCATTGGAGTTGAAGGAACATAACATCATCTTAGACTTAACTCTAGATCCCAAGATTAAAATACTTCAATGTGAAGGAATGTGGAGAATAATACTTTCTCCCTGTCACTACCAAACATACAGGAAAAATAGTTTTCACTCTGGTGAACATATCTCACTCAAATCTTCATACCACAGGCTCAAACTTGGAATATAACATCTTCAGAAAGACTTCTAAATAACTTCCAATCCAAAGATAAAGATATTCATCCTACAAGAAATGTGAATCAATCTATTGGATTGTTCTTCTGTATGTAATACATTGTTTCCACTGCAACTCACTGTTTCTACCGGAGGAGCTAATTTTCTCAATATCCTCAACATCAAGATCACTTACATAAGTAAATACAAAACATCTCACTCATTACAAGAAAGCAACAAGATAGGAGCACATTTGACACCAATGACAACACAAATATGTTGACATCAATGACAACACCGATTAGGCACATACTTGCAACAATCTCCCCCTTTGTCATTGATGGTAACATGTATGATGTGAAAAACTGAAAAGACCATCAAGACAAGATTCTTCCCCTTTCTCTTTTCACATCTGCATTCTTTCTCCCCCTAAGTTTTTCACATGATTTATCTCCCTGTTTGACATCAATGGCAAAGAGCACATACTTGCATTCTATTGCTCTGATCCAATTGAACTATTACCAACACATCTAGCTACTCTTATTGAGAGGTAGCTCTCAAAACATCAATCCAGATCAAGGAATTAGACTTTGAACACCACTGGATTGATGAATTCTCATGCATCTTAGTTTAGGGTAGGAGGGGTAATGACCCCTAACTTTTCTTTGAGATACTCAAAAGTATCCTTAGGCAAAGGTTTGGTAAAGATATCTACAATCTGATCCTTTCTGGACACATATTCCAACTTTACTTCATACACTGTCACCTTTTCTCTTAGAAAGTGATACCTTATAGATATATGCTTTGTTCTTGAATGCATTACTAGATTCTTTGAAATATTTATAGCACTTGAATTGTCATAGAAGATTGCAACTGGATCTTCATACATAACTCTTATGCCCTTCAAAGTCTACTTCATCCATAATACTTGAGTACAACAACATGCTGCTATAATATACTCTATTTTTGTAGTTGACAAAGAGATTGAATCTTATTTCTTGCTTAGCCATGAAACCAATCTGTTACCCAAAAATAAAGTGCCTCCACTTGTACTCTTCCTATCATCAACAAAGACTTCAACAATCAAAATTTGATCACCATTAATCTTGAAATAGAGATTACTGTCAGTAGTACCTTTACTAAATCCTAACTACAATAAGTACTTGTCCAACCTTGCATACCAGGCTCTAGGAGCTTGCTTGAGTCCATACAATGCTTTCTTCAACCTGCATACCATATCACCTTGATTTGATAGTTGGTATCCTTCTAGTTGCTCAATGTAGACTTCCTCTTCCACCTCACCATTTAGAAATGCAGACTTCACATCCATATGATACACTTTGAAATCCTTGTGAGTTGTAAATGACAAAAACATTCTGATTACTTCAATCCGAGCTACTGGAGAAAAAGTCTCTTCAAAATCTATTCCTTCAATTTGAGAATATCCTTTGCACACACGCCTTGCTTTATTCCTTAAAACTTCTCTATTTTCATTCAACTTATTTCTAAAAATCCATTTGGTTCCAATAATATTTTTGTCAACAGGTCTAGGAACTAATTCCCAAGTTTCATTCTTCTCTATCTGTATTAGTTCTTCCTCCATTGCCTTTACCCAATTTTCATCATTGCAGGCTTCATTCACAGTTTTTGGTTCAGCTGTAGAGAGCAAACAGTAATTCACTTGTTCTTCTACAGCCCTTTTCCTTGTTAGCACTCCTTTTTCTTTGTCTCCAATAATTTTATCTTCAGAGTGATTGATTCTTACATACCTGGGGGTCTTAGCTATTTCTGGAGCCTTTTCTTCTTCATCTTAACTGTCTTCTTGTTCAACTTTTTCTTCAAAAGTTATAGTAGCAAGTTCATCTAATTCATAGCTACTCTGATCTGATATTCTTCCTTTGCCTTCATCCACCTTCACATTGGCACTCTCAACAATCTTTTTCAACCTTTTGTTGTAGCACCAGTAGGACTTACCCTTGGTAGAGTATCCAAGGAAGATTCCTTCATCACATCTTTCATCAAATTTCCCTAGGTCTTCATCTCTTCTGATATAGCATTTGCTTCCAAAGACTTTGAAGTATCTTACTGTTGGAATTCTTCCATACCACAATTCATAGGGGGTTTTAGTACCATTACCTTTCACTTGAACTTTGTTTTGAATGTAGACAATAATATGTATAGCTTCTTTCCATAAAACTTCTGGCATGCCTCCTTCCTTCATCATTGTTCTGGCTGCCTCTTGAACTATCCTATTCTTCCTTTCCACACTCCATTTTGCTGAGGAGTCCTAGGTGCAAACAACTCTCTTTATTCCTTGCTCTTCACAAAAAATTTTGAGTTCATTTGATGTGAACTCACCTCCTCTATCAGACCTCAAGCATTTGATTTTTAGTTCTATTTCATTTTCAACCATTGCATTGAAGGATTTGAACTTCTCTAGGGCTTCAAATTTGTCTCTTAGAAAAGTAACCCAAGTCATTCTAGAATAATCATCAATAAGCAACATGAAGTACATGTCACCTTGTAGACATCTTATCCTTGTAGGACCACATAGATATGTATGAACTAGATCCAACAAACTGGCATAAAATTGCTCTTTACTCTTGAAACTTGTTCTTGTCTGCTTCCCCAACTGATATTCCTTGCAAATAGTATTGGTGGGTTTCACAAGTTTTGGTAAATCTCTCACAGTCTGACCTGAACTTATCTTTACCATATTATAAAAATTTATATGTCACAACCTTCTATGCCACAACCAACTCTCATCTTCTTGGGCTAATAAATAGTAATCATTAGTTCCTCTTAATTGATAGATGTTACCTCTGGTCTTCTTACTAGTAGCAATCATAGTTCTGGAGCTTTCCATGATCTTGCATCCATTGTCTTTGAATTTCGTATCATAACCTTTGTTACACATCTGACAAACACCCAAAATATTGTGCTTCAAACCCTTCACATATAGGACATTATCAGTATTATGCTTTCCATCAAATGAAATAGATCCTTTTACACAAATCTTACCAGCTGTATTGTCTCCAAACCTAGCTAGTCCTCCATCATATTTTTACAAACTTACAAACTTACTTTTGTCACCGGTCATGTGATGTGAGCATCCACTATCAATGATCCATTCATCCTTATATTTCTCAACCTAAATAGCCAAAGCACTTTCTTCCACTGGTTTTTCTTCCTTTACATAGCTAGTAGGATTAGTAGACACATGTTCTTCTTTAATAGCAATAAACACGCATTCATTTGTACTAGTACTAGCATCATCAGATTCGTCATCAGTGACACCTTCATCATCAAAATCTCTAACATAGTAGCATTTATTTGGAGCTCTTGGCCTGTTCTCAAATCTTTTTCTATTCCTTTCAATTCTTTTAGGACATCTAGAAGCATAATGACCTACTTTACCACATGAAAAACATTTGAAAGGTAGTGTGAGTTTGAAATTACCGGAACCTCTTTGCAATCTATCAACAAATTTAGCTTCAATTTCATCAAAGTCGTCATCATGTTCCACCTTATATTTTTCAGCTCTGGAGATCTTTTCTAAGGTACTGGCTTTGAAAGTAGTTTCAACTTTTGGTAGAGCATCACCAAACTCTCTAATCTCAAAGGTTGTAAGCTTTCCAGGTAATTGATATCTATCAATAGTTTTCACAGTCATTACTTCTTCAATTGTAGCTACTTTGTGACTATAGGACTTTTGTAGGGATCTAAGAATTTTCATAACAACATCCTTATCACCAATAGTACCTCCCATACCTTTTATTCGATTGACAAGTTCATCAACCCTTTGCATGAAGGCTATAATGTTTTCATCTTCATTCATCTTCAAACTCTCATATTTTGCTTTTAGGCCCTGTAGCATGGCTTCTTTTATAGAATCATCTCCTTCATATAGTTTCTTCAACTTTTCCCAAACCCCATTTGCAGATTCTAGATCCATGACTTTTATCAACTCAGGGTCAAACAAAGCACTTAACAAGGCATCTCTTGCTTTTGTATTCAACTCATATTCTTTGATTTCATCTTCAGTTGTCAAACCATTTTAGGTATAGTGTATTCTATTTCTATAGCTTTCCACACTTTATAACCAAGACACAGGAGATGGCTTTTCATTCGTACCTTCCATAGAGCATAATTTGTCCCATCAAACTATGGTGCTTCCTTTTTAAAAGACATTTTGGATCTTCCTCAAGCTGTTACACTTTCTTTCAAAGAACCTTCTCTGATACCAATTGTTGAAATACACCAAACAACTGAGACAAGGGGTGAATCATTTGTCACAAAAATTTAACTTCATATGAATATCAAACCATCAACTACTTAAATACTTATAATTAGATTTAAACGTGAAAGCATGAAACAATAGACTTAATCACAATTACACATCCAACATAGTAGACACCAGATTTTTATGTGGAAAACCCTAAAAGGAAAAAACCACAGTTGGTGTTAGCCCACAAAAATATATGAGTTATAACAATACCAAAAAATAGAGGCTCACTGCCTAGAGGGCTCACTGCAAAGAATAGCTCACTACCAAGGGGTGGCTCACTACCAAGGGGTGGCTCACTGCCAAAATTGTGAATTGATGAAGTAGCATCTACTCCATGCCTGGGTTCAGTTCCATTGAAGCACAATATAACTTCTTTGCTCTGCTCTATTACACCTTCACACTTATCTCTTCATTTTCACTCACTAACACACTTTTTTGCAATTCAATACAAGTCTTTATATAAGTCATCAACCTTCAAATGTACATCAAGGTTGGCATTACATTCATCAACCATTGGAGCATTCTCCAAGGTCGGCATTATAATAATACAAACAAAGAGGTCTAGACCTAAACAAGAAATTTGCTAAGGGAAATATGTAAAGATGTATGTTGATCACGCCATGCCTTAGCTAGGACTCAAACACAATTCTTCATGACACACTTCCACAATCTTCAAGGCACCTCTGCAAATTGTGAAATCAACCAAGTTGGCGAAGACTGGTGTTAACATAGAGTCTTCAAGGAACATACTTCATCCACGATCCAAATTTCTCTTTGTGGATCAATCCAAAGGTAGGAACACAATCAAGAGACGTCCACAAGCACATTGTAATCAACAAGAACAACTGTACAATCTCTAACCACTATGTTAAGAAGATTCTTCAAATTGGAGCACAAGAACAACACTGTCAGCTACTGCCATAAGAAAAAGATTGCTTGAGGACCACCAAATCACAAACCATTGGATTTGAAAACACATAACATCATCTCAGACTTAACTCTAGAACCATAAATCAAAATACTTCAATGTGGAGGAATGCGGAGCATAATACCTTCTCCCTGTCACCACCAAACATACATGAAAAGTAGTTTTCACTCTGGTGAACATAACTCACTCAAATCTTAATATAGGAGGCTCAAACTTAGAATATAACATCTTCAGAAAGACTTCTAAATAACTTCCAATACATAGACAAAGATACTCATCCTACATGAAATGTGGAGCAATCTCTTCGACTGTTCTTCTCTATGCAATACACTGTTTCTATTGCAACTCACTATTTCTACCAGAGGAGCTAATTTTCTCAATATCCTCAACATCAAGATCACTTACATAAGTAAATACAAAACATCTCACTCATTACAAGCAAGCAACAGGATAGGAGCACAGTTGGCACCAATGACAACACGGATATGTTGACATCAATGACAACACTGATTAGGCACATACTTGCAACAATTAGGACACTAGGAAAGCTTTCATCAGTGAGAAAAATGTTGTGAGGAGAAATGAGCATGCCACATGGGTTGTGAGATAGACTACCAAAGCATCATCAAGTGTGTTTATTGACCCATGAATTTTTGGGTTCCTATATAATATTTCCCTCTTGGGTATGGTAGTCTACATAGAAGGTAGGTTCTATTCCAAAAATAGGCATGTGGGACTTGCACTTACCTATTCTTAATTATTTTTTATTCTCCTACATCTGGATCTACAAAAAAATTGGTCAATCACATGTAATATGGTAATTGAGAAAGAAAATGAAAAGGGGAAAGAGAAATTACCATCAACAAGGGGTTTAGAGAGATACAAGCTTTGTTGCATGCCTCAACTTGTATCAATAACCTACAAAGTAAATGCAACAATTCAAGTGCATTCTAATAAATGATTATCTCCATGTTGGTGAAAACAAGGATGTAAGAGGATGTACCATTTGTTGTAGGGTTTGATGTATACCTTTGTCAACTTGCTCCACTTAAATGATCTATAGGAAAGATGGATGAAAACATGAATTAGAAATAAAAACTACTCTATAAGAGAAAAATGGTCAAAAAGAGGATCATTTTCACTTGTAGTGACAAATAGAGGAAAGGAAAGAAGAGAAGGAAGAAGATGTCCAAAGATGATCAAACAGTCATGAAATGATGTAAATGAATAGTCTATGGAGAGATAGGGATAAGGAGATCAATCTTATGTTAAGTGCTCAATCTCAAGTGGTTCCTCAGGTATGAGAATTAAGAAAAATCCTCCCCTTTTCACTATTTTACATTCTATTGATTTCTCTAGAAATTGCTTGTTGCATTTGATCATATTTGGTGTTTTAGGTTGTGATCTAGGTTAGGAACATTTTTACATTTCATTTTGAAAGGTATAAGAGTTGTGGAATATGGTTCTTACACTAATATACAAGAGGATATATGTGCAAAAATTAAAATAATCACAGAGTTACAAGGAAATAAATACAAAAGTAATATAACATAACACAATGACTATGTGGGGAAAACCCTTTAAAGAGAAAAACCCCAAAATACAAAGAATCTCAATGTATTGTTTAGTAATCCAAGGTTACAATACACTTATAGAGTCTAAGCCTTTACAAGAGTATCACCAACTAGAGATCTAGAGTAATTATGGCAGCATAACCATACCTACAAAACTCATACTCAAAAACTCCATCTCAAGCACCCAATAAATAGGAGGCAAAATAAATGATACCATAAAATGGTAATTAAGAAACCATGACCTAAAATGACCTAAAATGTGCACCTAAATTCCTAGTTAGAAATCCAACATCCAAACCACAAGATGAGTCCATAGGCTAAAAATAGTATATTCCATCCACATGTCATAAACTCATCATAATCCACTCACTAAATTGGGTGCTCTATTTTGGATCCATTATCTCCATCCAAATATGCCTTATGATGTGTCATAAAATGCATCATAATTTGGTCAATAAGTATAATTCCCTATTACAACTCTTTTATGTGTACTACATGTTTTTTACATTTCAAATGTGAGACAACCAACTTCTAGAGGCCATAACTTGTGATCTAGGAGGCCGTTTGGGCCACTTTTTTAAATTGGATATCTTGAAGAAGTCCACTTCATATAAATTTGGGAACTAATTATGAACAACTCAAAAAAATTATTTTGGCCAAAAATGACCCCTGTAGCCCAAAATTTGAGTTTTTCTATTCTATAGCCTAAAAAATACACTTTTATAATATTAAAATTACGACCAAGGTTGATACACCTTTCCTAAAATTCTCCCACTTATCAAACACCTTGCAAGAGAAAAGGGAGTACCAACACCATGATCTAATTACAAGGGGCTGAGAGACAATAGACTCATAGCACTGCTTAAACATTTATGTGATCACTAGCTTTGTCAATGCATCTATGGCATTCTTCAAAGTGTCAAATTTCTCCATCACCAACCCATCCTTTATGATGTCATGAAAAAAATGGTACTATAAATCAATATGCTTTGTCTTAACATGAAAGGTTGGGTTCTTTACGAGACATATGGCACTCTAATTGTCACGTAGAACTATAATAGCTCCTAGATTTAGCCCCACATCTAAACATAATTGATTAATCCAAATGCCTTCCTTAAAAGAATGGGCATCTACCATGTACTCTACTTATATACTGGAAAAAGTGAAACCAACCTAAGTCTTACTCATCCAATTGATAGCACCACCAAACATAGTGAAACCATATCAACTGGTGGTTCTCTTGATGTCAACATCCCCTACCCAATTTAAATAAACAAATACATGAATATAAAATGAGTGTTGTTCTGTTATAAATCAACATGATAGAATGTAGATTACTCAAAGGTACCCAACAAATATTTAAATACCATCTTCACTTAATCCCAATGAACTTGTCCAACACTAGCCATGAAGCAACTAAGAACTCACACTGCTTGGGCAGTGTCTAGTCTAGTATAGACCATGGCATACATCAAACTTCAAATAACACTAGCATAAAGTACTCTATCCATATCCTCCATCTCACTAGGATTATTTAGACACTACTCTACTAATAACTTAGTTCCCACTAAAATAAGAACAAACACTAGCTTGGAAGTTATCATGTTGAATATCTCCAACACCAAGTTCACATACTTGCATTGGCCTAACAAAAGATTTTCATTAGATATATCTCTTCCAATCTCCATTCTCTAGATGAACCTAGCAACCAATAAGTATTTTATCTCAAACTATGTTGAAAGATGAAACTTCAATTCACAAATCATGTCCTTACCATTACCAAAAACAACATATCATCAACATATAATGTGATAACTATTATCACGTAGAATTGCACCCTGCTTGGAGACAATCCAAGAATTCTAATGACACAATGGGAATGATCTCAAGGTGTGGGACCCTACAGATGAGATTAGACCTCTAGAGAAGGTTGGTTCCTCTTTCTGAGCTTATGGCTCAGAGAAATAGACTAAACCTACATTAATGATCACCAGGGTAAAGGGAGAGAGGGAAACTGGAATTAAAAAGGAGGTAATACACCAAGATTTAGTGTGTTTAGCTGTAACTGACTTAACACAACAATGACCTTAAATACTAGAAGAGACTCACATAGACTTACAACTTTAACAGAGGTTTGAATTAGAAAACTATAACCAATAGAGGGACCATTTTATCCACAGAATGAGTTACAAATTTCAATTAAACACAGAGTGAAAGCATAAGAGGCAAAATTTTAATGATTATATTGATCATGAAGGCTAAATAGCCATTACAAGAGAAAAATACTTTGTTATAGAGAGATAGACACAAAATAACCATCTACATTTATTGGTGAACCACTATCAGAGACATCAAAGGCTCAACTTCAAGCATAATGCATCAGATTTGATAGTTCTTGCAAATCCATTATAAGGCCTGTGATAACAAACTACCCAACTAGAATGATAGCCCAGAAGAACAACTAACCAACCCCAAATACATCTTTTATACATGCATATATAACATTTCATCTTTACTGTAGCAACAATGGCATGGAAGGTGAGAAGTCAACAAGAAGGGACATTGACCATGCTACATTAACTCAAACTGGTGTCCTTGGAGTGCGCCCACATGGCTTTGCCCAAGAAATCTGATGAAATAGGAGGTCCGTCCATGCCATGGGTACAAGAAATTCAATCCAGATGAGGAATAGTGGCATGGGAAGGTAGGAATACCATCTGTTGCACGAAAATAGGCCCTTACAAAGCATTAATGGTAACTATGAGGGTCGTTGGCTAGTCAAATCATGTTTTCTTTGTGAAGAAGGAAGCCATAGGAGTTTCAGAGATCAAGATTCCAACCCTTCACCCTATTTCTTGCAGAAGAAAGAAGGAAGAAGACCATATCCCTAAGCTCTGACATAACACTTAGAAGATCTTACCTTATTGGCGATCGGGCCTCAAACATTTGACGCTTGACCTTTCGCCATGACGTTATCACCACGTTGCAACATTCCTTCATTCCACAGATGGGCAAGGGGCCCACAAAAAGAGCATAGTGGAATGGCCAAATTCCACCACGTGGCCATCGGTGGGATTCAAATTTTCAGCATTCATCCTTCCAAGAGGGAAGGTGGAAGAGCAAAACTTTGAAGTCTGATAGCAAAACACTTAGCACATTATGCACCTTACAGACCTCAGCCTTCAGGATTTTGACATTCTAAAGTAGAAGGATAAAGAAGAAAAGACCGACGTCTAACAACTTCTTCATACTTAGCTGATTTTTGAAAGAAGAGGTTAGAGCTCATGCCCAAGACCTTTTGCCCAATAAGGAAGAATGCAAAAGGGTAGAACCTTGATCCCTAACAAACCTTAGTGCTTCCAATACTTAGCCAAATTTGCGAGAGAAAAGTTGGAGTTCAGACCCCAACCCTTCCGCCTTCCAAGGAAGAAGGGAGAAGAGGACAACTCTGAATTCTAGTGACATAACACTTAGAATAGTTTTGCGAAGGAAGGGGGTGGAGTTCAGGACTTTGAGCTTGACAATGGTGAAGAGGTGAAGCCCGTATCTCAACAAGGCAGAAAAACACAAGGAAAACTCTAAATTTTCTAGGACCATTTTTTGATGTTTTTCCTTGCATCCTTAGAAGATGAAACACTAGGATCTCATGGATCTTAGACTATTTAGCCAAGAGGGAAAAATAGGGTAACATTTTGGTGACTATATAGGGGTGTTTGCCTACCTAAACAGTAGGATCTAGAGGCCTATCCATCCATTGGGCACAAAGTCAAAGAGCCAACAATAAGAACAAGGGTTGGTCAATATAAATATAGCATGCCTCCGAGAACAAAAAAAAACAAACCAAGCATACATTCTCCTAATGGGAGTCCAACAGAGTGCATGGGCACTTATTGAAAGAAAACATCTGACCTACACCTAAACTAACCAACCAGAACTGACCTTAAACAAAGCCATTAGTTGGTTCTTCAAAATAACTACCTTTTCTCAACAATTTACAATGATTTACATGCTTGTGGGTAGTTAACAAGAGGTGGGGGAGGGATGGGCATACAACAAATTGGCAAAACACTTCCCCCAGAAAGAGGACAAACTCACTTACCCACTTGAATTGATTGTTGATGCAATTGCTTGGAAGTGGATAAATGGGTTGATCACACTTATTTTGATGTTCAACTTCATGTTTAGGAGTGAGCATGAAAAAAGGTGATTCTTCATGATATGTCCCCAGCTAGACCAAATGCCTTATAGGGTATCCCCTTGAAATGACATGCCTCTGCTCTGATTCTAGATCTTGATGTTGCTAGTCTGAATGCTCTAATCCTTGTATGTCAATTGGAGGAATGACTGCCTCCTTAATCTATTGAAACGGCTCAGGGTTTACCTCATCTAGAGGCAATGATTTACTATCCAGGTTTGAGAATAAAACATCAAGCTCATCCCAGAAATGAGCCTCCTCCAAGTCCTCTACATTTTTTAGTATAGGACTACTCATATGTTCTTCTTCATGGGCTGGAATTTCACTATTTTGCTTGGCCTCAACCTGTAATAATCCTCCATCATTTTCACTGCTCCTATGTTATTGTGTATCCATTGTCACCTGCTTGTCATCTTCATTTTCAATGTAACTAGGTAGTTCATGAAACAAAGTAGCATCATCCACTTGCCAATTTAAAAACACACATTCAGCCTACATTTGCCTTTGTCCCACTTGTATACAAAAAAATATAGATTTTATTGAAGGATTTGGAAAATATATGCAAACCCTAAAACCTATATTCAGTGCAACAAAATGATAATGATAAAACTATTAAAGTCCAAATAAAAATAGATGTTACTGAATATTAATTCAAATGTGGTTGCTCATAAATTCTGCATAACTCCAATATGAATTTGTTCGGTGGGGGGGAATGAGAGATAAGGGTTCATTTTATAAATTTTGGGTAAAAGTGGTTTAGGCAATTGAACCGTAAATTGGTTGAATGGTTGAACAGTGAGAGGTTCATGGTTTAACAGGTTTTGTGTTATTTTTTTACGAATGATTTTTAGGTTTTGGGTTTTGGGTTTTGTAAATAATAAATTAAATATATTAATTTTAATTTATTATTTACCGAAGGGTTAAAAGATGAAGAGGTTTAATTAATTAATTAAACCTTAGGATTAGGAGTGGATTAGGAATTAAGGAGCATTTAATTAATTAATTAAAATTAATTAAATCATGACTTAGGAAAATGATCAATTTGGTCCATTTTTTATGTCTACATTTTGCCCCTCTTTGAGACAATGTTGTGAAGCAATGTTGTTTCAAAGAAGATTAGAACATAGGTTTTTTGATGCAAATTTTGGGTAGGATGGGGCTCATAGAAATGAAGCATTGGTAGGTAATGCTCCCTCAAGAGGATATGCAGGGATGAAGGACATGGATAGGCTCTTGAAAAAGGAAAGACAGGGAAGGAGGATGGAGTTATACTAATTAAACTTTGAGCAACATGATGTTTGATATAGCACCTGACATTATGCACCAAGGTATAAATACCAGGGTGACGATGTGTCAATTGCAGAAAGGAGTAAAGTCACAAGCAAGCATATGCCTAATGGCACCATGATATGAAAGACCATGATGATGGTGTGGCAGGTATGTTGCAAGGACCAATAACAGACACAAAACAATAATGAGTCAACACATGCAAACAAAACAAGCAAAGCATGCATACACAATGTTGGCCCTAGACAGAAAAGCAAAAGAAGAATCAAAAGACTTAATCATGATAGAAGTAATAAAGGCAGTAAGATCTCAAGCAAAAGATTAACATGATAAATAGATAAGTGCATGTTGTGTGAATGGTATAGCCCTGGATAAGATAAGGTAAATAAAGGATGGTTTGGCCTAGGGGATCTACAACTTAGTTACTGTGAGCAAGATCAAATCACTGTGTTGAGTTGCGCAATTTTGTCGAAGAGTGTCAAAGTGTTTTTGAAATATGGTTGGGATTGTGCGAGTGTCAAAAATTGGTTTGTGTTTGTTTTGTTTGATTTTTGTATTTTTATGAATTTAAATGATTGGATGGAGGGGAAGAATGGGGATGCGATGCTTAAAACTTTATTATGGGATTGCATGAGACTAGAAATGTCTACAAACTCAAGAGTCTATTATGAGGAACTCAAAGGTACCAATACACATAGACCTACACAGGTGGACAAAAGAATACGACGATGAGAGTAGGTGAGGGGATGGAAAAATACTAACGGAAAAGCCAGTGACAACAGAACATAGAATAGAAGGCAAGACAATGCAATATGACCAGAGGATATTGAGTAGATGTGTATGGCAAGATATGGATGGGGGTTGAAGGGAGGACGGATCTTATTATGGAAGGGAGATGGATGATGGAGTGATGGGTGATGTGAAAAAACTACCTAAAGGATGGTGTGGATAGCTTGAATTCTACACATGGCACCTGCGAACAGGTTTTCACCATGGTACTTATCCAGGGCGCCACCGAAGTGGTTTTCACCATTGGACAAAATGATTTTTCTTTACTATATTGATTTTTTTTTCTTTTTTTTAAAATTTTTTGTAACTGGGATACTTCAAGTCAGGTATAGAACCATTTGAGATGCGCTATGTTGATAGGCTCTTCCAAAGGTTGCCCTTCCGGAGTGGAAATTTGGTAAGCTCCTGATCCATAGCTCTTGGTTACGAAAAAAGGTCCCAACTAGTTAGGTTCAAACTTCCCTTTCTTTCAACAATTAGCCAGATTTCTTTGATTTTCAAGTAGAACAAGATCTCCAAGCTCAAATTTATGAGGCTTCATTTTCTTGTTGTAACCTCGACGTAGGCAATTTTGATAAGCTTTCAGATGATTAAGACCTGTATGTCGCTTCTCGTCCAACAGTTCAAGCTCTTGTAATCTTGACATCCGATATTCTTCATCTAAAATCAAGTGTTGTAAGGATACTCGCAAGGATGGGAGCTTGATCTCAATGTGTAAAATAGCTTCTGAACCATATACCAAGGAATACAGTGTAGCACCAGTAGGAGTACAGATACTAGTTCGATAAGCCCAAAGAGTAGGATGAAGTTGCAAGTGCCAATCATGGCTAGCCTCATTTACCGTTTTCTTTAATATTTTCAAAAGAGTCTTATTAGTTGCTTCGGCTTGGCCATTACGTTGTGGATAATAGGGTGTAGAAAAGTGATGTTGGATTTTGAATTTATTGTAAATCTCTTTGACATCTTGATTCTTAAATGGGCAACCATTATCTGTGACTATGGATTGATGAATACAATAGCGGCAAATGATATAATGGAAGATGAACTTATATATTTGCTTTCCCATAATGTAAGTAAGAGGAATTGCTTCAACCCATTTAATGAAGTGCTCAGTAGCAGTGATAATAAATTTATGACCATCTGAGGAGGATGGATGTATTTTTCCAATGAGATCAAGCCCCCATTGTGAGAATGGCCATGGAGTAGTGATAGTTTACAGTTCTTGTGCTGGTGCATGAATTAGATCACTATGTTGTTGACAAGGTACACATTTCTTAACAAAATCATGCGCATCCTACTCCATAGTAGGCCAATAGTATCCTGTGTGAAGCAATTTCTTGACTAATGATGGACCACTAGAATGAGCACCATAGATACCTTCGTGTATCTCATGCAAGATAGTTTGGGCTTCTTCTGGATTAAGACATTTAAGCAAGACACCATCTAGTGACCTTCGATAAAGTGTGTCACCGAGGAGGACATACTGGGAAGAACAACGAATGAAGGAGCGATGTTGGGATTTGGAAAGATTTGGTGGAATGATTTGGCTATGAAGGTAATGGTAGATCTCATTGAACCAAGTGGAGTTAGGACCAACAATATCACATACCAACTTTGATTCTGGGATATCAAAAGCTGGTATAAACAATTGTTCTATCAAGAATTCAATTTTGTGATCATTCCCAGGCATCTCTATCATTTACCCAATTGTGGCCATAGCATCAGCAGCTTTATTGTGAAGCCTTGAAATCTGTTCAAATGTGATCCTGTTGAAATATGTTTTGAATGTATCCACTAGTTTCTTGAATGGCTTTAACTTTTCATCCTTTGTCTGATATTCGTTGTTTACTTGCTTGATCACTAGTTGAGAATCCCCATGAACTTGTAAGTCTTTGATATTCCAAGTTATAGCCAATTTCAATCCTTTGATTAGTGCTTCATATTCGGCAATGTTGTTTGTACATGGAAATTGAATGTGAAATGATTTTGGTATATAATTGCCTTGAGGTGTAACAAAGAGTATTCTAGCTCTAGAGCCACGTTGAGTATGAGAACCATCAAAATATAATTGCCAAGAGGGAATAGTTTCAATTTCCAAGATTGATTCATCAGGAAATTCTATTACCATTGGATGATCTGATTCTATAGGTGCTTCTGCCAATTGATCTACTATTATTTGTCCTTTTATAGCTTTTCTATCAATGTACTCAATGTCAAATTCACTAAGCATCATCACCCATTTTTCCATACGACCAGTCAGAGCTGCTTTAGATAGTAGATATTTGAGAGGATCAATCTTTGATATAATCTTAGTTTGATGACTCAACATGTAATGCCTAAGCTTCTGTGATGTAAAGACAACCGCAAGACATGGCCCACCAAAGTTCTACTGATATAATAGATTGCTCGTTCTTTACCATTATCATCATTTTGTGCTAAAAGAGCCCCTAATGCTGCTGATGTTTTTGAGATGTATAAAATAAGGGGTTTTCCATGAATAGGTGGTGCTAACATAGGAGGAGATCCCAGGTACTCTTTAAGTTTATCAAATGCTTCTTGGCAGTTTTGATCCAAATAAATTGTGTGTTTTTCTTTAACAAGTGAGTAAATGGTTGACACCTGTTGGAAAGTTGAGCAATAAACCTCCATATGGATTGTAATTTTCCTTGCAAAGATCTAAGTTGTTTTAGCTTTTGAGGAGGAGGCATTTCCATTATAGCTTTGACTTTTGTTGGATCAACTTCAATTCCTCTTCTGGACATGATATAACCTAAGAGTTTTCTAGATGTTACTCCAAATACACACTTCTTAGGATTTAGTCTGACATTGTACTTTTCAAGATGATCAAAAATGTTTTCCAAAACATATAGGTGACCCTCTCTAGTTTTTTATTTGGCAAGTATGTCATGTCATAGTTATAACATTGACATGAGGATAAAAAGCTTTAATATGGCTAACTAAGCTGTGATTGCTATAGTCGTAAGGAACTTCATGGTGTGATGTGTTATCAACATTATTGGCTCTATTATTTTTTTGCCCATGTGGAGGAAATGGTTCTTGGTAAGCTTTGAGTTTCTCATTGGGAGACTCATGAGGCATTTGATCTATGTTTATCTCTCCTTGATCAATTAGATCCTGGACATAATGCTTTAGTCTCATGCATGAATTAGTGGTATGTGCATTGACGCGGTGGTATTCATAATATTGATCTTCTCATAACCAATGGGGTTTTGGTCGACTGTCATCATAAGGTTTACCAATGTCAGGAAGTTCAATCATGTTTTCTTGTTGAAGTTTTTGAAATATTGATTCAAGAGGTTCTGCTAAGTCTAAAAATTTGCGTGGTAGTCTCTGTCTTGGAAGGGTAAATTTCATCTATATATGTGGTGGATGATCTCGAGGTGTATTATGAGTTGATGAAGAATTGACGACAAATGGTTTGTTTTGCACATTTTGAACATGTTTTGTATCAGTGATTCCATCATTCACAATGTTCTTGTTTCGATTCCAATATCAGGATTTATCATTGTTTTGGTTATTGGAATCGTAATTGTGATTGTCTTTGTAAATTTTAATGAGACCTTTGTTGATAAGAGCTGTTTTGATCATCTTGCCTTTTGTCATGATTTCTTCAAATGAATTAGAGCATTGTACTTGTAAGTGAAAAGCTAGCTCTTGATTAAGATTTTGCACAAAAATTGGAACTAGTTGTTTCTCAGGAATATGGCAAGGAAGTCGACTGACAATATGCCTCCATATTTGTAGGAAAGAAGTAAGGGTTTCCCCTCCTTTTTGTTTAGTATTATAAAGGTCTTGCATGGAGGTGTTTTGTTTGATGTTGTAGGCAAAGTTCTTGACAAACTCCTCTGCTAACTGTTCAAATGATTTGATGTTTCCTGGGAGACGTGAGAACCATTCAAGGGTTGAACTAGCCAAACTTTTGGGAAAAAGTCTCATTAATTATGTGGGTTCGTGTCGAAATTGCATGCATGCGATATAGAATTCACGAATATGATCGTGAGGGTCACCTTTTCCTTTGTATTTGTCAAATTTTTGGATTTTGAGGTTTGCAGGAAAAGGTACCATGATTAAGATTTGTCAAATGGATCAGGGTATAGTTCTTCAAATGAGTATTTCTTTTGTCGAGCACCAATCTGCTTATCGATGATTCGTTTGATTTCATCTTGAATGGGTGGAGTGGTGATTGATTGATAGTGTAATTGTGTTTGGGGTGATGTTTGTAGGTGATTTTGATGTTGTGATGATGATTGGGATTGTTGGGCTGATTGGAGTCTCAAATTTTGTTGTAATGATTGGGCAAGTTGTTGGTGTGATTGGGCAAGTTGTTGTTGTAGCTGAAGGATTTGGGGATCAACGGGTTTTGAGGATGAGACATTGGTAGGGTTATAATTTTGTGAAGTTGAGGGTATGGAAGTAGATACCTGTGTTGGTTGAGTGTTGATGTGATGGATGTGGATAGAAGAAGTTTGAGGTATGGAAACATGAGTTGTATTGGGGATTAATTGAGATGAGGGAATGTTGATGACCCTAATGAAGGAAATGATGAAGATGTAAGTGATGACTGAATGGGTTGGATCATGGGGATAGATTGTGAGATTCCTAATGGTGGAATCAATGGGGGTGTAAGTGGTGACCCTAATGAAGGAAATGATGAAGGTGTAAGTGATGACTGAATGGGTTGGATCATAGGAGGAGAATAATCTAGAGGTATCTCCAACATGTAAGTATGTGAGGAGATAGGTTGAGAGATGTTCGACATAGGTGTTGAAAGTGATTGATGGGAAGAGAGGGGTTGGATTGTAGAAATAGAGGTATCTTGTAGTATCCCCAAGGTGAAATTTTGTGGTGATGTGATAGATGAGATAGATTGGAACACATTTGACATAGGTGTTGAAAATGATTGATGGAGAGAGGAATTAGTTTGAGCTTTGGCCTTAGCTTTTTCTTCTTTTCTTCGTGCTTTTTCTCTCTCATAAATATCATCAGGGACTCTAGCTCCACAATCATAAAGATATTACATATAATGATGAACAAGTTGTAAGGTTTCAGGATTTTGTTGGAGTTGAAGTGCAATTAGATTCATTTCAGTATAGACATGTGTAGATTTAGGAGTTTTGGGAGTAACTAGTTGGTCTGATACATCATCTCGAACATCTACATAAGTTGAAAGGTCTCCAAGTGGATCATTATGAAAATATGATGAACCAGTATTTTGTTGAGTGGGATTGATTTGATCATGGATGGGCTCTTCTTCGAGGAATCCTGAGGATTGAGGTTGCCGTTTTTGAGGAGTGAACTCCATATTATTTTTCTTAGCCTGGGCACGGGTAGTAACCATGAAAATAGATGACAATTTGGAATGGTAAAAAGCTCTCAGATGGATATATATGGATGATATGAAAGACTCCAAAAGTGGGAATAAATGATATGGATCAAGATGTAGATATGAATTGTTTGATAGAGTCAAAATGATGACTCAAAGAGACCAGGTGGACCTTAGGATTGGATATTGATAAGGGGTTCCTTTAAAACACTTAGGGTTATGATATGCCTAAGGGAGAAAGGAGATTAAAATGCCACCTCTACTCAAGGGAAGTCAGGGATTATTGAGTAGGAAAGATAAGATGGCAAGGATACACTAACTTAAGAATGGTCAGGGCCTCCAAATGGATCGGTATGGGATTGATTAGAAAAATGTCTATCTCTTGATGACTTAGATGTTGATATATGATTAATAGGATAATGGGAGTTCACTATTGGAAAGAGATTTTGGGAGTGGATATGGATGGATGATCAATTGAGAGAGCTGCTTTTGATTCAAAGTAAGGTTCCACTTGAGATGTGACACGAGGATGAAAGGTTCTCAAATTTTGAAAGTTAAGTTGATGATGTAGGAGACAAGTTGTAGTGGCGATGACGATCAAGCAAGCACACACATCACTCATATAAGACACATGACAATTTGATTGGTTGTTTTTAATGACACCTTGATGTTTTGCAAACACTTGTAAACATGCACAATCCTAGGCTAGGAAAGGACAATACTTGCTGAGTTCCCACTTGGTTTTACCCAGCTGCACCTACTTATGGTGTATAGCTCTAGGAACTTGGGGGATGGGATACCCCTTACAGTGCACTCACTTCTTAGGCACACCAAGTTCTAGGTCCTAGGATGTGCAGATCCTGAGGTACCTTGCTATCTCTACCATAAGTTGCTAAAATGTGGGATGACTATCAGAGTTTCCTCCTGTATCAACAAGTAGAGGGTTTTTGGCCACTAAACAAAAGGGTTCTAGTGAATATCCAGGGGACCGGCACCTTACGAGAGTCCAACAAGCCACTAAAGGCTTTGACTAACCCTACTAGGAGTTTTAATATACACAAAGGTACACCTCCATTCGAGCTAGCACTGTACGGTAAGTGCTAATACCGGTTAGACTTGGCTTTTGCCTTATCCTCAATTTATATAGTGGACCGGATGAAAGTACCGCTTGGGTTCGCAAATGAGTTCTCCTTGCTGATGTGTCTCAAGAGAAGGCCCACTCTAAGGATAACAAAAGCAAGGAAGCATGTTGTTTTTGATCTCCTAGATCGTACGAAGCGCAAGAAGAGAGCATACACAACACCTTTGCCTCACACTCGCATGGGGTTCATTTTAATTCCAAATCCAAATGTGTGGGTGGTTATACAAAATGTCAAAGGAATGCTTTTGATTCTCAAGATCGTCGAATGGCGCAAGAGAAGAGCATACACATTCAATGACAAAATTGCAAGCCACAAGACATCACAAACACTTGTTAATTTTAACCCTTGCTCATGATGAGACAAACACTTGAGTTTATTTTTAGACCAACGAATCAAAATGTGATCTAATCTATTAAAAAGAAGACACAATGTTTCAAGATTAGATTCTTTGACAATCGAACCTGCAACACACTGATTAGTAGTTTGCAAAAATAGTCTTTGACAGGTGTATAATTGCAAGAAAAATATTAGAACAAGATAAAACAATCCTGCAAAAACCCACACAAAAAATGTTAAGTGCACGACAAGAAGAAAATGTTTGATATTTTGAAAATGACTGAATTTCAGAGGATTATACCAAAAAATTGGAGATGAATTTGAGCAAATGGATTGTACTATTGTGAAGCTCTTCGAATCCCCTTTCATATGCCTGCAAAAATGTGAAAATCTGATGCAAAATGAAAAGTTAGGTCTGTTTGAGTAAAACAACCTCCAAGGGCTAAAAATGAGCACTCTGATGGTTAAGTTTGGCAGTTTGCACAAATTTAAAGTCTGGCAGTTCTGATAGTAAATTTTGAATCATGTTCATATGAAGAGATTTGATAACTGATTGTTATGAATGACAATTTAGCTCAACTTGGTTATTTGATAAATCAACATGAAAACTTTCAGAAGGCTTTTTAAACAAATGTCAGCAACCTAAGTAAAACTCAAAATCACATGTAACGCTAACATTGAACACTTGAAACCTTTAACCTTTTAAGTGGCAGTTATCACTACTGCGGGTAACTAAAAATTAGTTCAGCAAACCGTTATGACTTCAGTTTGTGAAGTGACATATATTGGGGTTCGTAAGCATATCAGAAACCTGGTTGAAAGAAAAGTGATTTTCTATTGATGCTACCACACTCTAATAACTCTTACTGCAATGAGAGATTTGTTTAAATGCTGCATAGAATATTATTACTTGGTTGGTTGACTATGCTAAAGTAATTGCATCTGAAAATGAAACAGTAAGATAGATCACACCACTCGGGCTACCAGTTGTATAGTCTTATAGAAAACCAGCACTTGCAATAAGAACAAATGATGAATACGACACTAAGAACAAACAATGTTTTGAGGAAACTATTAGCATGAGTTTTGTTTTGCAAGCTTCAAGAAATATGGTCAGGAACAACCGACAAGTTTATGACATTTTCCAGTGCCACCCATATATGTTTTCATTTATTTTTGCTTCATATTATTGTTGTTGTTATCAATGCAGAGAAGAAAAAAAAGAGATTCAAGTAATGTGCCCATAGGAGAGTCAATGAATACACTGATAAGAACAGTTGAGACTACCTTTGAACTTACACCTGCACACATAAGAAGTATACAGATAAAAACAATCAACGAGTTTCTGAAAATTTTCCAACATCATTTAAAAGAACAACCAACAAGTTTTAGAAAATTTTTCCAGCGTGAAGTTTTTGTACAGCGTGAGATAGTTTTATAGGGACTATGATGCTCACAAAAGCTGATGATAGGCAGTCAGTAGAAATCATATGGATTTAGAACCTGTAATAAACTCCATCAATCATTGATTTTATCCAAGACTTTGTAATCAGAAGAATAATGATAGTTAACTATGGAAATGGTCATAACAGTTAAATGGTAACAATTACATAATGCTAAACCGAACCAATAGCCACTAACATAAATTTCACCAAGATAAATGTCAAATACAACCACAGATCCAAGAATCAATATAGAAACCAATGAATAAAACGTTTAAACAGCAAAGAAAAAAAAACTATATTTTTTTTATTTCAAAAAATTATAACTTTTTTGAAACCCATAGTGTCATATGTGTTTATTAGCCTGCAAGTTGCTCTAGAGTTGATAATGGAGTAGGAGTTAAGCCAGGATGAAATCTGCACAAACTCAAACACTTGCAAAGCAATAGATTAAGAAGGAGGTTCATGTTAGGTTCACCAGTGTATACAACAAAATATAGATTTTATTGAAAGATTTGGAAACTATATGCAGACCCTAAAACCTATATTCAGTGCAACAAAATGATAATGATAAAACTATTGAAGTCCAAATAAAAATAGATGTTACTAAATATTATATCAAATGTGGTTCCTCATAAATTCTGTATAACTCCAATATGAATTTGTCCAGGGGGAAATGAAAGATAAGGGTTCATTTTATAAATTTTGGGTAAAAGTGGTTTAGGTAGTTGAACCATAAATTGGTTGAATGGTTGAGTAAAAGTGGTTTAGGTAGTTGAACCGTAAATTGGTTGAATGTTGAACGGTGAGAGGTTGGTGTTTTAATAGGTTTTGTGTTATTTTTTTACGAATGATTTTTAGGTTTTGGGTTTTCGGTTTTGTAAATAATAAATTAAATATATTAATTTTAATTTATTATTTACCGAAGGGTTAAAAGATGAAGAGGTTTAATTAATTAAATAAAATTAATTAAACCTTAGGATTAGGGGTAGATTAGGAATTAAGGAACATTTAATTAATTAATTAAAATTAATTAAATCATGACTTAGGAAAATGATCAATTTGGTCCATTTTTTATGTCTACACTACCATAGCCTATTAACTAGATCCAATCTATTGTTTTGGGACTACTGATGGATTGCATGGATGGCACCACTCATAAGCTTCAATTGGGTTGTTTTGGGTTGGAACAAGCATGCCTGATGTACTTGTAGCAACTAAGTTTATGGAGTTCAGGGACCTAACATGGCTCAATTGAATTTTTTTATTGTTCCCTTGACAAAGTTGCTCACTAAGAGGATAGGATTGATTAGGATCTTGGTATGGCACATTAGCTATAGGAATTTGTGCCATAATTGGATGAAAGATTGGGGCTTATGGAAATAATGGCATTGGAGGCCTGGGGACAATCTTTCCAGCATGAATTAGATAGTTTTTTTCCTTAATAGCCACCTCATATGAATCAAGTAACCCATCCCCTCCTAAAGACTAGATCATGATAGTGATATCACTGTTCAGGGATCTCAAAAAATACAGGAAGGCAGCATTAGGGGAAGGCCTCACTAATGGTGGAATTTTGTACCAATTTTTTTGAAATCTAAAATTAAAATCCACCATAAATTCATAGGGAGCTCTTTTAACAATGACCAGTTGCTCTATCAGGGGCAAATGATCACTGTTATCTTCAAAACTCTGATAGAGCCTATCTCCTAACTCATCCCATTCATGAATGTAATTTGCTGGTAACCCCTTGTACCACTAGAGATATTTTCCTTTCAAGAAAGAAGCAAGGAGCCTTACGGTGACATTATCTTGGGTAACATTGTGAACGGAGCTTACACTGGCAATGTCTTGGATGTGCTCCACAGGTGTGGTTGAGTTTTCACCAGTGAAAAAGGGAATAGCCTTCAGAACTAAAATTGGGATGTCATCATATTGTGCAAGGTTGAGAGGGCTTCCACCATTAAAGGCCACAAAGGGTCTCTTTCTTAGCAGGGCCATGATAGTGGTGTGAATGTTATGATGGGTGTTTTGAAGCCTATTCTTGATGGGGGAAAAAGACTAGGACTTCCATAATAGCCTGACATACTAGAGCATTGAAAAGCAGAGTTGTATCAAAATATTCTTTGAAAAGAAAGGTAATAAGTCTACTTTTGGAGATTGGAAACATACCAGAAGAGAGTCGCCAAGTGATTTGAGATGCTTCTGAAAGTTGGAAAAGACCAAAAGTATCACCGAACTTAGATCTTTGATGAATATTTAAGCACTCAGGCTACTTTTTCTAATGGATTTATTTAGTAGAGTCACCATGGTGTTTGTGAAGACTTCCCTGAATGGCTAAATGCACTGAAGAACACACCAAATCCTTCAATGGTTAATAAATCTCATCATACTCATCTCACCGAGCATGCCAAAAACTATTATCACGATGGTGGGGCCAATTTACCAAGTGCTTGCAAGATGTTTTCAAGACTCCAATAGGCCAAGAACATCACCAAACTTCTTAGCTTCAAACTTTGTCCCACCAGGTGTGCCAGAAACTATTATCACGTAGAATTGCACCCTGCTTGGAGACAATCCAAGCATTCTAATGACACAATGGGAATGATCTCAAGGTGTGGGAGCCTGCAGATGAGATTAGACCTCCAAAGAAGGTTGGTTCCTCTTTCTGAGCTTAAGGCTGAAAGAAATAGACTAAATCTACACTAATGATCACTAGGGTAAAGGGAGAGAGGGAAACTAAAATTAAAAAGGGTGGTGATACACTAAGATTTAGGGTGTTTAGCTGCAATAGGACTTAACACAATAATGACCTCAAATACTCAAAGAGACTCACACAGACTTACAACTTTAATAGAGGTTTGAATTAGAAAACTATAACCAATGGAGGGACCGTTTTATCCACTAAATGAGTTATAGATTTCAAGTAAACACAGAGCAAAAGCATAAGAGAGGCAAAATATTAGTGATTATATTGATCATGAAGGCTAAATAGCCATTACAAATAAAAAGTACTTTTTTACAAAGAGATAGACACAAAATAACCATCTACATTAAAATGTGAACCGCTATCGAAGACATCAAAGGATTAGCTTTGAGCACAATGCATCAGATTTGACTAGTTCTTGCAAATGTGTTACAAAGCCTATGATAACAAACTACCAAACTAGTGTGATAGCCCAAATGAATGGCTAACCAACCCCAAATACATCTTTTACACATGCATATATAATATTTCATCTTTACTGTAGCAACAATGGCATGGAAGGGGAGAAGTCAATAAGAAGGGACGTCGACCATACTACATTAACTCAAACTAGAATCCTTGGAGTGTGCCCACATGGCTTTGCCTAGGAAATCCACTGAAATAGGAGGTCCACCCATGCCATGGGTACAAGAAATTCAATGCAGATGAGAAATAGTGGCATGGAGAGGCAAGAATGCCATCTTCTGCACGAAAACATGCCCTTATGGAGGATTAATGGTGACCAAGAGGATCACTGACTAGTCAAATCACATTTTCTCCATGAAGATGGAAGCCATAGAAGTTTAAGAGATTAAGATTCTGACCCTCCACCCTATCGCTTGCATAAGAAAGAAGGAAGAAGACCATGTCCTTGAGCTCCAACATAACACTTAGAAGATTTTACCTTATCGGTGATCAGACATTCGACGCTCGACCTTTCGCCATGATGTTATCGCCACATGGTAGAATTATGTCATTCCACAGATGGGTGAGGGGCCCACCAAAAGAGGACAATAGAATGGTGGAATGCCACCACATGGCCATTGGTGAGCTTCAGAGTTTCAGGGTTTAGCCTTCCAAGAGAGAAGGCAGAAGATAAAAACTCTGAAGTCTGACAATGAAACACTTATCACATTATGTACCTTGTAGACCTCGGCCTTTAGGCTTTCAGTATTTTGAAGTAGAAGGATGAAGAAGAAAAGACTGACTTCTGACAACTTCATACTTAGCTGATTTTTGAAAGAAAAGGTCAGAGCTCAAGCCATGGACCTTGCACCCAGAAAGGAAGAATGTGAAAGGGTAGAACCTCAATCCTCAACATCCTACAGAGCTTCCAATACTTAGCCAAATTCATAAGAGAAGAGTTGGAGTTCAGACCCTGACCCTTCCACCTTCCAAGGAAGAAGGGAGAAGAGGAGAGCTTTGAACTCTGACACTGAAACACTTAGAACATTTTTGTGAAGGAAAGGGGTAGAGTTTGGGACTTTGAACTTGATAATGGTGAAGAGATAAAGCTCAAACTCTGACATCCTGACAAGGCAGAAAAACACAAGGAAAACTCTAAATTTTCTAGAACTTAATTCTCCTTGCAACCTTAGAATATGAAACACCAGTATCTCATGGATCTTAGACTATTTGGTCAGGAGGGTAAAATAGGATAAAAATAACAAAGAAATAATCATTGTCCATCTTATAACAAATACATTGATCTAATTTGGACCTTAAAAATCCCAATCCCAACACAAAAGAATCAAATTTTTGGTACCACATCCTAGGAGATTGCTTATGACCATACAAATATTTATCCAGCCTAGAAACCAATTTTTCTTTACCTTTTGAACAATGTAGTTCTTTGGTTGTGTGATGTAAATTTATTCCTCCAAAGCACCATGAAGAAAAGTCATATTCACATCCATCTACTCAACCTCAAGGTCAAAATATATTCTAATATATAATAAGAATCAAATAGTTGTTAGCTTTGTAATTAGAGAGAAAATCTAACCATAATCAATTTTCTCAACCCAGGAATATCCCTTCACAACCAATCTCACATTATACTTCTCAACACTACCATATGAACCAAATTTTCTTTTGAATGCCAATTTTGATCTAGTAGGTTTCCATCCATCAAGCAAAGGTATTAAGTCATATGTGTCATTTTTGTTCAATACAACCATCTCCTCATCGATGACCACTTTCTAGGACTCTAGATCATCCATACTCATAGCCTCCTTCACATTCCTAGGCTCATTAGTGTTTTTAATCAAAGCAAAAGTACATCTACAATTAGGCAGAGTATACTTGTCTAGTTTTTTTATTTCCCAAGTGGACCTCCTCAATGATTAAGGTGGAGGTTCTATCATTTTTTCAAAACTCTTTAACTATCTAATCTCTCCTACTCTTTAGGTCCTTAGTGGGATTTCAGTTTAACCTTCTCAATCTTTAGGGTTAGTTGAACCACATCTTTCTTTCCATCCTTCCTGGTTGCAATACTATGGAAGAATGCTTGACTTATCTAAAGATGAAACTTCTTCTATATAAAAATCTCTCATCCACAGGGTCCCAAAGCTTGTATCCTTTCACACAAACACCATAGCTAATGAAGATATATTTTATATCCTTGTTCTCCAACTTTGATCACTTCTCCCTAGGTACATGTGCATATGCCTTGCAACCAAAGACTCGAAGATATCTCAATGAGAGATTTTTCCCTAACCATGCCTCCATAGGTGTCTTCTTAACAAGAGATGATATAGGAGACCTATTAACTAGGTAACAAGCTATTGTAATTTCTTCTTCTCAATACTTTTGTTCTAAGACAAACCTATTGAGCATACTCTTAGCCCTCTCCATCAACATCGTATTGTTTCTTTCTACAAATCCATTCTACTGAGGGGTGTATAAAGTTATCTTATGTCTTTCTATCCCATGATCCTTTCATAATCTATAAAAATGTGTTGAACAATATAAATTCATTATTAGTATTCAAAATCTTAATCTTCCTACTAGTCTAATTCTCTACAAGAGCCTTAAATTCTTTAAAATGGTCAAATACTTTAGAGTTTCTTCAAAGGAAATATACCTATGTCCTTTTATTGTATTAATCAATAAAAGATACATAATATAAAGATTTAGAAGTTGAAGGAACACTAATAGGACCAAATACATTAGAATGGATTAATTCCAATAGCCTAGAAGATTATAATAACTAGAGTAAAACTAAACATAGTTCTATTTTCCATATGCACAATGCTCACAAAAATCAAATTCAAGATTACAATTATTTAACCCCTTAACAAGGTTCTTATTTTCAAGGTGATTGGACCCTTATCACCTATTAGGCCATAACATTATTTTCTTTGCTAGTATCTTAGTCTCTAAAGATTGAGCACTCTTAGGTACCTAGAAAGAAAAAACCATCAGAAGTGAATGCAACACTCTTCTTTTTTGTTGGTTCTAATGGTGAAGGTGTAGATTCTATAGATCTCTTCACTATAGGAATATAATAACTATTGTACCAAACCATGCATGCATCCAACTAAAATAGAGTTCCAATGTTTACACCCTTAGAAAGAACCATAGTTCCTCTCACCATTTTACACCCTCCACTCAAGAAAATAACCTTCACACTTGCAACATTAAGTTTACTTATAGAAAGCATATTCCATACCAAACTAGGGATATGTAGAACACTATTGATCCCTTCACTTGTATAGTAGGGAATCAAATCAAGACTCTTCCATGGACAAAAATCTTCATATAAGAATCATCTCCAAGGTACACCTTCCAACCATCATATTCTTCATATTCTATAAACCAACCCTGATGTGATGTCATGTGGAAAGAGGCACTAGAGTCTATCATCAATGTACCTTCTAATGCATGTGTAGCCAAGTTTGTAACAAAGGCATCACCATTATCTTGGGATTACTTCTTGAACTCATCATCTAAATCTCTCTTTTTCTTCATTTTCTCCTCCTTGTAGTCTCTTATTTTTCAAAGTTTCAACATTTATCCTTAGACTTACTAGGAGATTTAGATTACCCATAGGATTTAGATCTATACTTTTCTTGCTTCTTGTCCTTCTTCTTGCCTTTGTATTTTGGTCTTCCATGAATAGATATGTCCTTCTTATACAATTTAGAAGTCTTTCTTTGCATCTCTTCAAAAAGTAATGATACAACCACCTCATCCATTTTCAACTTGGTGGTAGTGCTCCAAATAGCCATAACAAGGTGGTCCCATGAATTTGAAAAAAAAAACATAGCAAATTCATACACTAATCCTTATCCTCCATCTTCACTCCCAGGGAGTGTAACTAGGTCGTGATCATATTGAAAGCATTTAGATGTTCATCAACAGATCCACCATCCTCCAAAGATAACTTTAAGGAACCCCCATAAAAAACCAATAAAATCATGGCGAATCCTAGCTAAGTGCTATAATTTTCTTGGAAAATCTTTCCTTTTTTTTGAAAAAAATATTAATTTTCTTGACGAATTTATGTCCGTTATTAGAAATTTTTAAAAAATCATGGCAAATCCTAATGAATAATTGGTAAAAAAATAAATTTTTTTAGCGAATTATACTTGTATTAAAAATAAATAAAATAAGTTATTGGCAAATTATATAAATATTCAAAAATATAAAATAAATTATTTAGTGAATGTACTGGCAAGTTTTTGAAAAATCATAATATGGCTAGTGAAAATATCAAATGCTAAATTATAATGATTAATTTACTTGGTGAATTTATAGCTTAAAAAATATTTAAATTTAGATGGATGGATAATTATTATCATAGATCAATGACATCAGTTATATTCTGAACCGCAGTTTTAACACACCCAGATTTGTACATAAAGTCTCCATAAATAGAGACAAGTGTCAACGAAGGAACGATTCAGATTAATGAAAATCAATAGATAATAATTTAATTAAAAAAATTCAAAACGATGAAGAGACTTACAATTTACATCCATGTACATATAATATTCTAATAATTATTGATCATTAGATGATCGCAGACGGCATAAATTATATTTCAAGCTGCAATTCTAACACACCCAAATTTCTACATAAAGTCTCCAGAATAGAGACAAGTTTCAATGAAGGAATGATTCAAATTAACAAAAATTAATAGGTACTAATTTAATAAAACAAAATTCAAAAGGATGACTTAAAATTTATAATTTACATCGATGTACTTATAATATTGTAATAATTTTTTATCATCAGATGGTCGTAGATTGATAGCATAAGTTCTATTTTAGGTCATAGTATTGACACACCCAAATTTCTACATAAATTCTCTGGAATAGAGTCAAGTGTCAATGAAGGAATGATTCAGATTAATGAAAATTAATAGATAATAATTTAATAAAACAAAATTCAAAAGGATGACTAGACTTACAATTTACATTGATGTACTTATAATATTCTAATGATTTTTTATCATCAAATGATCACAAATTGATGGCATACGTTCTATTTTGGGCCAAAGTACTGACACACCCAAATTTCTACATAAATTCTCTAGAATAGAGACAAGTGTCAACACTTGAATGATGAACTCTTCAAATTTAAATTAACAAAAAATAATACATAATAAAACAAAAAATTTGCAAAATAAAGTGGGGGAAAAGAAAAGGAGAAAGTATATTAAAAAAAACTCTAAAATGGAGGTTAAAAAAGGTGAGAAAGTCTTTGACTACTTTAAGAAGATGTATAAAAAGAGGAAGATGGAAACACCAGAACCAATGAATTATGAATTGTTGTAGTTGGAACATTAGGGGACTTGAATCCTTGGATAGAAAATACCTAATTAGAAAGTTATGTAACAAAAGAAAGAATCTGGACCTCCTCATGCTTTAGGAGGTGAAAGCCACAATCTTTACTATGGAGAATAACTTGAGGTTTATATGGAAGGATGCAGAGCATATTTTTACTAATCATGAAAGAGGTAGAGGTGGTATTGCCCTACTTATTGACAGAAAATGGGCTGGATTGATCACTCAAAAAGGGCATTCACCCTACAATAGATGTTTATGGGTTGTCTTTGAGAAAAATGATTTGCTCTTTGAGGTTTGTACAGTGTATGCTCCTAATGAATATCTTGATAGAGTTGAACTTTGGAAGTGGATGGACAATAACCTTCTTCATATCCCTTAGATAGTGGGTGGGGATTTTAACATGATAGAGGTAGAGAGGATAAGTTGGGGGGGCTCAAATTAGGCTGGAAAGACAATGAGTCCTTTTTTGGCATAAATTTTAAAAGTCTTTCAATCTTGTTGACCCATTAGAGGGTAAAAAGGTTGACAACAATGGAATTTGGTTTACTTGGTGTAATAGCCAAGTAGGGAAAAATAGAATCTACTCAAGGCTGGACATGTTTTATGCAAATGAAGATAACTTCTACTTTTAGAGTAAGGAAGACAACAACTATGTAAAGGTTATTCCTTCTACCCTGTCAGACTATCATCCTATAGAAGCTTACTTTAGGTAGAAAGGGCAGCAGGTTAGAGCAAGATCTAAAAAAGACAGCCTGTTCAAGCTCAATTGTGAGTTGCTTCAAGATAGGGACTGTTGTGAAGGAATTGATAGTCTTAGGAATATCACAAAAGCCCTATACTCCAAGTCTCCTAAATGTCATTACTGGAATGCTTTAATCCAAAACTATAAAGTCCTTTTCCAGACAGTGGGGATAAAATATGCTTCAATCAAAATTCTTAGCCTGTGAAAAAAGACTTCAAGAAAGCCCAGAAAATGGTGAGTTTGTTAGAGAATTGGGAGAAACAAAGCATAAGCTAAGAAAGTTCCAAACATTTAGGAACCAAGGATTAAAAGTGAGGGCCAACTTAAACTGGTTGGCAGAGGGAGATATGGGCTCAAAATACTTCTTTAACTTGCTAAAAGCCAAAAATAACAGAGAGGATATAGGAAATATTGTTGAAGACAATATTTACTACAAGGAAAATGAAGAAATGAAAGAGGTTTTTAGGGCCTTCTATCAGAAATTATTTACAGTAGAAGATGGTTTAGAGGAATGCAAACAAGCACAAGATATGTGTAGGAAGCTCTGCCCCAAAAAAATCATAGATGGAATGAAGGTTAAGGTAGAGGAAAAATTAACTAAGGATGAAATAATTAATTCCATTAGAACAATGGAAAGTGGTAAAGCACTAGGTGTTAATGGTATGCCGGTGGAATTCTATAAAAGCAATGAGAATTGGATAGTAGAGGACTTGTTGGAAGTCTATTAAGAGGCCATAGATAAAGGATCTTTAGGGCAAGAGATAAATATAGGTGTAATCAAGCTACTACCCAAAGATGGGGATAAATCTAATATTAGGAATTGGAGGCCAATAACTTTGTTAAATGTCTCCTATAAAATTATAGCTAAAGTGCTAGCTATCAGACTTGTTGATATCTTGCCAGGTATACTTACAAGTCCCACACAAACTAGATTCATAAAAGGGAGATATATCTTAGAAAACCTCATTACAAGCTGGGAATCTTTGGATTGGGCTAAGGAATTTGGTCAAAATGCAAGTATCTTTCTATTAGACTTTGAAAAGGCTTATGACAGAATTGAATGGTCTTTCGTAATAATGATGCTTGAAGTGTTGGGGTTCCTGGAATACTATTGCAATATGGTAAAAATGTTGTTCAGGGATGCTACTATTCAGATAGATGTTAATGGATCACTTTCAAACACCTTCAAATTAGAAAGGTCTATTAGACAAGGATTCCCTTTAGCTCTAGCACTCTTTGTAATAGCCTCTGAAGCCTTGTACTATTTGTTAAGGATAGATCAAATAAGTGGAACCTTGAAAGGAATAATTCTGCCAAATAGAACCACTGTTAAATGTTTAGTTTGCTGATGACACTACTCTATTTTTTGCCTTAGAGGAAGAAAACTTCCCAAATTTTGAAGAAAGATTGTCTGTGTTCTGCAAAGCGGTAGGTGCTAAAATATCCCATTCCAAATCCTCTCTGCTTGGCTAGGATATTGTTCCTCCTGTGTGGCTTGATGATGCCAAGTGGCAATGGGGGGACTCATCTAAGTTGGTAAGATTCCTCGGCATCCACTTTTCTATCAGACCTTCCCTGAGAGAGATGTGGGACTAGATATTTGGGAAGATCAGCAAGAAACTTAATATGTGGAATAGATAGTATCTATCCTTGGCTTGTAGATTCAAGGTTTGCCAAAATATTTTATCATCCTACTCCATTTATTATGCTTCATCTTAGTTTTTGGTAAGTTATCACGTGAACATTATTCATAAAAAGATTAGACTTTTTGTGGTCACATGGGAAATGTAACAAAAAGAAGCATAAAGTCTCCTGGGATTGGTGCTACTTAAGAAAAAGCTTAAGGGGATTGGGGCTGAAAGAAATAAAAATTCAAGGTGCCACATTGGTGGCAAAGTGGATTGTTAAGGATTTTGATGGCACTAAACCTTGGAAAGTCTTGATCTTGAGATCTATGCCCAAAAAGGCTAAAGACTAGTCAGGCTTGAGTCTTCAGGACATTGTTATAGGAGACTTCAGTGTCAAACCTACAGGGTCAATTGTGTTTGGGTCAATCTAGAAAGCATGGGAATCTATTAAGCTCTACATAGAGAATAGAAAAGCTATTGGTCTCAATAAAAAGGAGATAACTTAGTCCAGGTCTATGTGGTGGAATTTGAAAGTAAATGGAAAGGCTCTGGCCCTGCTACAAGGGTGTTCCTCTAAGAAATGACATAAACAAGGTATTAACTCCTTAAGTGACTTCATTTCAAATTTTGGCATCAAAGTCTGGGTTCAAATGAAATATGAGTTTAATCTTCCAGAATCTCAAAAAAAGACATACATTATCCTTACTAAAGCTCTTTAGATGATTTTAGACAATGTGACCAAACTAAAAAACAGAAGATTGGAGTAAAATCAAGTGGAAAGATGGAACAACATTTGGGAAAGTTACACCATTAAAGCTATATAAATTGTTCACTAACAAACCTAATGTTTTTGTGCACATAAACTGGGTGTGGAAAGTCAAGCTTGAACCCAAAGTCTTGTCTAAATCTCTATCTTGTGTATGGTCCAATGCTTTAGAACCTAAGAAGTCTTGCTTTAGGTGGTTGTTGCTTTTTGATAGGCTGGCAATGAGTTAGGGTAACTTTGTTGGCAACATAGTTAAGAGACACTGCTAATATAATGTTGTCATTGATGTCGACAACCTGACATGTTTGGAGACAGTTCTTGTGACAAAGTTATGCATAGCCTTTTGGTCTGAAAAGACTAACTTAGCCAAAATTGACTAAGTATTGATAGGATACTAAGACAGTGATAGCAATTCAGTTGGTACTCCTCCGCAATTGAAGATCTTGTCATATGGTGAATTGTCTAAGTCTGGGTGAACGAAGTTAAGTCACAAATAATACAGAGTACCTGAGTATTTTGGTCTACATTCCTTTGCTATTGCATATTTTGTCATACAGTTCTGAGATAGTAAAGATACCTATTATGAATACCTAAATCCAGAGTTATAGATTTTGAAGTTCTTTTGATCAAAATCTACAAAGTGTTCATCAACTTCCAGTTTGGTAGTATTTCTCTAAGATAGAACAACAATTCTGAGATCCGCATTTCTCTATCAAAGAGTATTATGCTTTGCGGTTATGAATATATGCTAAGAGGTCCATAATGAATGTTAGCTATGAATTTCAAAGTCTCATATGGTTCACATTGAAGGTTATGGTATGACAGTGAAGCTAGTTGTGTGTACACTTAAGGGTTAAGCCGATAGTCATGTTAGATCGATATGCTGGGAAGGTATATGATTGGAATCATCAATCTAAGTGGTTTTATAATAGGTCTAGACTCATATGAAGATTCTTACATGATTAATTGGGTCCACATTATTGTTTGGACACAATAATAGGCCAACAAGGTATAACTTGAATATACAATCTTATCTTTTGCATGCCGACCTAATTTGAGGAACCTTCTTGATGCGGATATATATACTCGATAGATTTCAACTTTGGATGTATGAAAGTAAGTGGATAAAGTGTGAATTCAATGTGTGTGTGATCTAAGGTAGTTTTGTAATCAGAAAAAGATAGTAAGGGCAGAAGAGCAAAGTATATGTGTGAAATCACAAAAATCAAAATGAAGCGAATGATAACAAAATACAAATAACACAATGCAATATACCTTCAAGATGATCCACAATACATGGTTAAGGTTGAGAATGTTGCACCCAAGAATATTCTAGCCATACCCACAAGATTAAAATGTGAAATGCTCTCATGCAAATGCAAATCACTAAACCCTAGCTCAAAGATGCAAGAATGATTTTGATGGAGTGATGATATGCTCAAGATTGAATGCAAATGGCTTAGAAGAGGGCTGTATTTATAGAAAAGCTTGGTTGAAATGGAGAGATGAGATTTGATTTTGACTTTTGGCTTATGGATGGCTGAGATTAATCATACATGCATCAAGTTTAGCTTTGTGACAAGTATGCGATGGAGAAGAGAGATGAATTTTAAATTAGAATAAAAGGCTAAGAGGTGCATATGACTATGTAGTCACATGACAAATGGAGGGAGGAGAAGAATTAGCTCCAATTTAAATAAAAATATTTAAATTGGCAAGTCATGTGAAGGGATTAAGTGGAGAGTAAATGGTGTGACACGTGTTGCAATGAGGTGAGAGGTGAGGGATTTATTTTAATTTTTTTATTTGGGTTATGGAGACATGTGACAAAGGGATAATTAATTAAATAAAGTGGGGTTTATTTAATTAATTAAGGATGTGATTAAGTTGGAATTGTGAATGGGAATATTAACCAAATAAATATTTAATATTTATTTAATTAATATGGTCTAACATTAGAAGGGGATAAATATTGAATTAAATTAATTCAATATAGGTGACCAAGGGGATTTAATTAATTAAATAAAATTTAATTAATTAATTGGGACGATTAAATGGTTAGGACATTTTAGGGTGTCTACATTTTCCCCTCTTTGACATGGCATCATGACTTAGCAAGGAGTGGTGTCAGGTCAAAGAAAAATTGCCCTAGCTGCAGGGAGGAATTAAAATGGGTAAGGGATGCCCACTCAAGAGTTCAAGAAAAAAATAAAAAATTTTAGGGCAAACTCTCGAAAAGGTAAGAAATGGAGGTGAAAAATGAAGGCAGGACAGAAAAATAAGTCAGTAGGAAGAAAACAGGCGAAAAAGGAGTTAATATGTTCCTTAGGGAAGAAAAAGATGAAAAAGAGGTGACATGACTAGCTATAAATAGCAAAAAGTGGGCCCAAGATGAGTCATTTGCACACATAGCCAATAGAAATCCAGAGAGAAGGAGAGAGCAAGAGAGATGGCAGGAGGCAGCAACCTACCTTTCTTCCCTCGATACTCACACCTGGCGGAGCGGGTACGAACGTACATGCGAGTGGTGGGGGCTAGCAAGCAGGTGAATCATTGATCCTTTCTTCGTGTTTTGAATTTTTGCTCATTTTTGCATTTAATTTTATCAAGAAATGGGTAGGTTAGGGCATTTAGCACCATTGCGTGGCACGAAATTTGAGCAGATTGGTGCCATTTTGGAAAATGGCACAATTTGAGGTGGTTGTAGCGCGATTTTGAATAATCGCGCTATCTGGGTATTTGGTGCCATTTTGAGGAATGGCATGGTTATGGGGAGAGGCGTAATTTTTTAATTTAGCACAAATTTAGGAAAAAATGGTGCCATTCTTAGTTATGGTGCAAAAATGGGGGATTGCAGCGCTATGTTCCATAGTAGCGCGACCTTGGGGGAAACTAGCACCAATTGGGATATTGGCGCGAAGTCAAGGTAGGGTAGCGCTATTTGTTGAAATAGCGCGATTTGGTAGAATAGTGGCGCTAATTCTTCTATTGGCGCCATTGTCTAGGGGACCAGTGCAAAAATGAATTTTAGCACAATATCAGGTTTTGTTAGCACCTTTTTTTGAAATTAAGGCTTTGGAAGAAAAATGAATGCTTAGGAATGAATTGGGTGATGAAATGCAGATTGATGGGGGCATTGTGTCATCACAGGAGTGGAGAGTACCTGAGGCGATGGCACTGTGGGCAGGGTTTGGTGATGCTACATGAGCACGGTTTAGTGCTTTGGGACTACGAACACTTGTAGAGATGCCCAAGTTGTGGGCACACAGAGTCCTGATGACAGCTTTGATTGAGCGGTTCAGACCAGAGAGATGTTCATTTTGGTTGCTGACGGGTGAGATGACCATCACCTTAGAGGATATCTATCAGATCCTGAAGGTTCTGATACACGAGAGACAAGTGATCTATGATGTGGACAAAGGAGGGCCAACATTGGAGAGGGCCTTCATGCTAGGTGTGTTCATGTTAGTAGAGGAGGATCGAGTGATGAGTTACCATTAGACTCTTGTAGCTATGGAGCGGAGTTATGAGATAGTTTGGTCTACGGAAAGATTTACCATAGGTGATGGCCATTTTTGGATGGACAGCGAGAGACAAGAGATGGCCTCCCTGGATAGTGCCCCAGATAGCCAATGTTGATTTTGATGCTTTATAGCCGTAGCAGTGGGACTGGCAGAGTACCATTATGGGTGTGGATACTACACCTGACTATGATAGATGGTGGGCCGTGTGGCAGCCCAACCGACTGACAGATCTAAAGGCTGAGCCAAATATGATGGTGGAGGAGGGAACGGATGATGATGATGATGACGTAGGAGTAGGTAGTTTGGTGAGGAGGGCTGGTAGAGGGAGAGCTGGTAGAGGACAGGGTGGGAGAGATCAGAGTGGCAAGATTGGGCAGGTACCACCATAGAGAGGGCCACTGCAAAGAGGAACGATGGCACCACCGAGAGGACCACTGCCATAGCATGTGTAGAGGAGACCAGTATCTTTTGGTAGAATACCGATACAGTCAGGTAAGAGGGGGTCAGCACCACCTCTTAGGCCACCACAACAGGGGAGGCTCACGGGTTAGCAGGTGAGACCAATTGGGCAGTAGCAAGTATTGGTTAGCGGCTTTGGGACCCCAGGGGCAGGTAGCTCGGGAGGAGGGGAGGATGTCTTGGTAGAGAGATAGGTATCAAGGTGGAGAGGCTGAGGGGATGATGAGGAGACAGAGTTGGCTACCCTACGTATTTGGATAGCGAGTTATGAGGATACCTTGCATAGACAGGATCAGGAGTTAGCCCAGCTCTGGGGATTGTCAGGAGCTATAGATGGAGGTAGTAGGGATGGGGATGGTCAAAGCGGTGCTCTACAGGCACAGGTTACAACCTTGATAGCAAAGCAAGACAGAGAGAGAGGGATGTATTCGGCAGTGGAGACTTAGGTGGCTAGTTTGACTAGCCAGGTTTCGAGACTACAGGCTGAGGTTTCCAGGTTGCAGGGATTAGTGGCTGGAGGGAGCACAACATAGATAGTGTAATTGAAGAGTTAGCTGATATAGGTGTAGGGTTAGTTGGTGGAGGAGTAGAGATGGTCATCATAGTAGGCCTCCCGGGTAGACTACTATTATGCAGCTTACTACACAGTTGTTCCTCAGGAGCAACGGCTTCCCAGCTTTAGTTAGCGGAGTCAATCTGGGATGTCAAGTTCACATAGGTCAAGATCAATGCAGTCTGTCCATCAGCCTACTGAGAAAGGTACCACAGCCATTGCAGCATAGGGTCTAGGGGGATATCTAACTCAGTCAAGGAGAGGCTCATCAAGCTAGGGCTGACAATTTTTTGATGTTGCATCATTTTGGGCCTTGGAGGCATTATGACATATTTTTGATGTATTTATTAGTGATGTACATTTTTTTTGTGATGATGATATATATATGAGATGATTTTGGTGCCCTATATGCTGTGGTTATGATGTGTTATGTGCTTATGTTTATTTCATGCAAAATGCTTTATGGATGATGATAAATGTACTGTGCTACTTGCTTTATTTTATGTATGTAAAATGATTATGACCTAAAATGTTTCCTATGTATGTTATGTTGGACTATGGAAATGGATGCATTTGACTTATGATGGTTTATGATATGGACAAATATTTGCATGCTAATGATTTATATGATGATGTTATGTTTCATGATGTTATGGATGCCATGCCTAGTATATGATTTATGCAATGTTTTCTTTTCTTGTATATGCAAAATGTAAATGGAAATGTACCTAAATGTAATGCAAGTGACAATGTAATAATGATAATGCATCTAAAAATAAAATGTAAATGCAATGTGATGGAATGGAAAATATGTCATGATACAATTTAGATTATGTCAAACCCTAGGTGATAGGATTGGGGAAAGGATAGAGGAAAGGACGAATGGGGTTAGGTATAGGGAAAATGGAAGGAAAACCAAGTCAGTAGACACCACATCATTGAAGGACTCATGTTGGGGGGGGGGGGTTAGACAAAACATGTTAAATAGAAAAGAAGTTAGATGGATGAAAAACTTGGATGGGGGGAATGAGCTAGGATTAGTACTTACATGATAACATTGAGAGCATTTCTAGGTTTATTATAGAAAAATAGGATAGAGTGCACAAAGGTATGACAGGACCAAAGTGTTGATTATTATCCTAGTTTTGCATGGACCAGACTTACAAGCAAAGGGATAAGTACCTAGTCCCATAAGATATCACAACCTTGACTAGATGATGGAAGGGGACTCATAACATAACCTCCTGGAAACATTAAAGGCAAGATCTGTGCTTAAGTGCCCCAAGAGAGAAATATACTAGAACCGACACATCATTATCAAGATATGAATACTGTTCTTAGAGGTAAGGAAACCATCCTACAAACACAACATCTAAAGCAATGACTATGCTCCATTCTAGGTGTCCTTGTCCACATACCAAGATATGATGAGATCAAGGCAACATTTGAGTATCCCTAGAATGAGGCAAAAGATAAAAAATCAAGAATCAACAAGATCAATCACAAGAAACACAACAACCATGTATTTCTTGGCAAGAGATGTTTAGATAGGATAAGGATGATAGTGATAAAGGATAAATAGATTCTACCTATTGTAGGAATGATATATCCATTAAGGCTAGAACCTGTTGATGATGTTGTTGGATTAGATGTTGAAAAGGATAAGCAAGCAGATAGCTAGCTATTTGTGATGATGAGGTTTGATTTGTTGATTGATGTTTTTTGTGTTTTGAGGATGATGTTTTGATGTTGATGCTTAGTTTACTTTGCAAGGTAAGTTTGATCGATCTGGACCATCCAACTAGGTTGAATGGGTGTATCATGTGGACCTGAGTACTAGATACTTTCTTCATATTCCAGACTGCCTACATACCTGTATCCACGGGATCAAGGTCTTTAAAAGATGCAGGCAAGATGAATATGTAGTTATGGTTGGATGTGATGATGTAGGGATGGTTCCAAGTGGTTTTGGATGGAAGAAGATGTAGGTTGATGAGGTTTGTGGGTACATTTATAGCTTGGATGTTTTTTGATAATATTTTGATTTTTTTGTATTTTGAGGGGATATTTTGATGTTTTTGAGAATATTTGATTTTTTTGGTTTTTTGACATGTTTTGATTTTTTTGGATTTTGATATGATTTCCAACTCTTAAGAGCATATAAGGATATCGTCTCTAGGATTTTATTTGTGGGTAGTATTTATGAAAGGAGATGAGGGTGGGATGATAAAAAATGCTTCAAACTCCAAGCTATGGTATGTAAATGGGATGGATGATTATGCAATGATGGATTTTATTATGGCATGATAGATGGTTATGGGTGCATAGAGGGATTTTATTAGATGGTAGGACCGACCGCTACACATGGCGCCTAAAATAGGTTTTTACCATGGTACTTATCCAAGGTGTCACTGGAGTGATTTTGACCATTGGAGGGCTTTATTGCACTCATCTTTTTTCTTGATTTTTTCAATTTTTCAAATTTTTTTATTTTTTATTTTTTTGACTTGGGATATTTGACGTGTCATGCATAGAATTTCTTCAAGTGCATGATGTTCATAGGTTCATCCAAAGGCTGTCCCTCAGGTGTGGATAGTTGATAGGCTCCTGATCCATAACTAGTTGTGATAATGAAGGGCCCTAGCCAATTAGGTTTGAACTTTCCTTTCTTAGGGTGATCCTGCTTGTTCTTCTGATTCTCCATAAGGACAAGATCACCTACTTCAAAACTGCGGCTCTTCATTTTCTTATTATAACTTATCCGAAGGAAATTTTGATAAGATTGCAAATGATTCAGAGCATTTATACATTTTTCATCCAGCAACTCTAATTCATTCAGTCATGCAATCTGATATTCCTCATCAGTGATAATGTTCTTCAGTGAGATGTGCAAAGATGGGAGCTCGACCTCTATAGGAAGGATGGCTTTAGAACCAAACACTAATGGATAGGGTGTGACTCCTATGGGTGTACGAATGCTAGTACGGTATGCCCATAGGGCAGGATTAAGTTGCAGGTGCCAATCGTGACCAGCTTCATTGACTATTTTCTTCAGGATGTGCAAAATGGTTTTGTTGGAAGCTTCAGCCTGACCGTTACCTTATGGATAATACAGGGTAGAGAAATGGTGCTAGATATGGAACATGTCACACAAGTTGCAGACTTCTTGGTTCTTAAAGGGCTTTCTATTATTTGTGATGATGGAGTGTGGGATGCCATAACAACAAATGATGTAATACAAGATGAACTTGGAAATTTGGACACCAGTGGTAAAGGTGAGTGGAAGGGCTTCTACCCACTTAGTGAAGTATTCCATGGCGGTGATGATGAACTTATGGCCGTTGGAAGAGGGTGGATGAATTTAGGAAATCTTGTGGAAGTCTTTGGATTGTGTCCAGTTCATTTTGGTGGTCTACATTAGAGTTGGAGCTCGCAATTGAAGAATAACTTCTGGATGATGGTGTTCTTCCTGAGACTAGTCGACTTGATGAGTTACACATCTTGCGGATGTTCTTGTAGATGTTTGCTGACTTAGATGATTATTCCTAAGTCGATGTCTTGTATATATATGGAGTTGTAAAGTCATTTCAAAGTGTGTTGGATGCTATGAAAGTGTGGTAGTGAAGAGGGGAGCAGAGCAAAAGTGTTGGGCTTAAATGGAACTAACTCAAGCATGGTAAAGATGCTATTCTCCAGTTCAATTATGTGATACTTATCATTTTGTAGGCAGTGTGTCTCTTGTAGGTAGTGAGCCTCTTGTGAGTAGTGTGCTCAGGTAGTGAGCCCTAATTGGCATGTGCCATTTTGGTCTTTCTATTCTTCTAACAGAGAATACAATTTTGCGTTAATCACCCCGTGGTTTTTCCCTTAACCGGGTTTTCCATGTCAAAATCTTGGTGTCTTATGTGTTGATGTGTTTCTACTCTTGGTTTGATACATTATGTTTTCATGATTGATTTATTAATATGCTGCTAAATCACAAGAGGATTTAAGTGTTTAATTAGAAGAAAGTTTTGGACAACTGATTCACCCCCCCTCTTAGTTATCTGTCTTGAATCTAACAATATGTAGAGGAGAAGAGGTTGTCCTAGTCTTGGTGGCATGAGAACCGGTGGATTGGCAAGATATTTCTTCAACTATTCGAAGGCCAACTGACAATTATTATCCCATTGAAAAGTTGTGTTCTTTCTAAGAAGATGTTGCAATGGATGGCATTTATCAGCGAGTTGCGCTATGAATCAACAAATGGATTGCAACTTACCTTGTAGACTTCTGAACTGTTTAAGTGTCGAAGGAGGAGGCATCTCCATTATAGCTTTGACTTTGTTCAAATCTACCTCTATCCCTCTTCATGACACTATGTATCCTAGGAGTTTCCCAGAGGATACCCTAAAAACACACTTTTTAGGATTGAGTCATACATTATACTTTTCCAGTCAATCGAAGATCTGTGCTAGCACATCCAGATGTTCTGCTCTTGTTTTTGATTTTGCCAAAAGGTCATCTACATAGTCTTCCATTATCTTGTGAAAGAAATCATGAAATATGACTATCATTGCTCTTTGATATGTTGCTCCTGCATTCTTTAATCCAAAAGGCATCACAACCCAACAATAAGTTCCCCATGGTGCTATGAATGATGTCTTATATTGGTCTTCCTTAGCTGTCTTGATTTGGTTATATCTTGAAAACTCATCCATGAGGGATAACATTTCATGTCCAGTAGTGAGGTCTATGATCATGTCGATGTTAGGAAGAGGGAAATCATCCTTAGTAAAATCTTTGTTAAGATCTCAAAAGTCAGTACAACAACATCCAGAAGTTTCTTTAGTTCTTCTTTGACAAGTAATGCTATTTGTGGATGCATCTTTCACAATTTTTGTCTTACTGGTTTCACATCTAGATATACTGCAAGGTGATGAACTACGAGAGTGATATCTAGCCCAGGCATATCAGTGTAAGTCCATGCAAAGTTGATGCTTCTTTGTTTGAAGAAATTCAAAAAGGCTTCTTGTTCTGTTGGTGTCAATGATTCAGCTTGATATGTGATCCAGGGCTCGCTTTCTATGCCAAGATTCATCTCCTATGACACTTCTGTCAAGATAGGAGATGTTCCTTGATATAATTCAAGTACTTTAGGTAGGTCCAATCTCTCATCCTCTGGCACCTCAAAGAGATTTTCACCAGAGGATACGTCCTTTATTTTTACTTTTTTATCATCTGAAAGCGCGACAAAGTGGTTTTCACTAGGGGATGTCTTTTTTATTTTTATATTCATCATTTTGTGACTAAGAGATTGGGCAGTCTTGCCAAAGTACGCACCAGTGTTAAGTTCCATGATATATCCTTCTTTATCATCTCCCAAAGGAATGTGATTTCTTACTGCCATGAACTCAGCAAGAGCTTCGTCATTTTGTACAACATCCAAGACAGGTGGTGCTATTTGTTCCCAATCGACAAGTTGTGGATATATGAGAGGTAGGTCATTGGTTGTGGATGGCATGGAGGATAATGTGAAGATGGTATAGATGGAGGATTCAAAGAGTTCGACAAAATCAGAGGAGTCAGAACGATACTCTTCATCATTGTCATTAATTATGGGGAAGGCCTTTGCATCCTCCACAAAAGTATACTTGCATTCTAAAGGTGGCAATTCTAATATTCTATACCCTATCCCTTGGCAATAATAATGTCCATAAGGTTGGATTGGTTCAATGATCCCTGATTTATGCAAGCCAATGCCCCCTTGTCCCTTGTATCCCATTTTCATAAATATTCGGGAGCCTTGACCATAGATTTCTAATGGAAGAACCAGGGGTTCTTGCTCTTCTTCATCCTTGTAGAGCCACGAGGATACATCTTCTAAGACATCCTATTCCATGAGATGTTTCCTTTCAAAAGTTGGTGTTGCTTTGCACTTGATGATTGCTATAGAGACTTCATTTCCCTTAGGAATGCCATATGTCTTAGGGGATGGTGGTAGAAGTCTGATACAAAAGAAGGCACCATGTAAGTCGTATTCACCACATCCTTTGTCACTTCCCTTGATCTTGATCTCGGGATGAGGGGTGGATTTGGATGTTGATGGAAAATCAGCAAGATCAATATAGGCAGAAGATGATCGGGTTGTTTGTTGAGACTTGGAAGGGGTCCCAACAGGATGATTATAGGGATAGAAAGTATGATCATGTCCCTCCAAGAAGCTGTAGTATTGGAAAGGACAGGGTAGACATAGATGGTAACCTTAGTTTTGTTGTACAAGAATTTGAGGCATTGATGGAAAGTGGAAGGAACGGCATGCATAACATGAATCCATGACTGACTAAGAAGAATGTTGTAAGGAAGATCAAGGTCAAGGACTTGGCACTTTGTCTCCAAAATCTTAGGTCCCACTTGAATAGGGAGTTTGATAGTCCGTACAAACAATCTCTCTGTGTCGTCATTACCATTTATGATGATACATTCATTTGCATTTATGACCACATCAGAATATCCCAAGTGTTTTAATAATTTTAGAGTGCACAGATTTAGGTCGGAGCCACCATCTATTAAAACCATTTTTACAATGTGTTTATAGACTAGGACTTTGATGTGCAATGCTTCATTATGAGATGTGTCTGAAGAAAGATCTTTTTCTGAAAAGGTGAGGCAATGGGGTGCTGCAAGGTGAGCTACAATAGCTTGAAATTGTTCCACATTTAGATTAGTAGGGATTTGTGTTTCTGTCAAGGCCTTATCCAGAATTTCCTTGTGAAGTGATGATGTGTGAAGGAGGTCAAGAATTATTATTTGGGCCGGTGTCTTTCCTAGATGATCTAGGAGGTTGTATTTATATGCGAGTGGATTGGAAGGTGTGGATGATGAAGGTTGATCAGCTGCAGTTGGTTGGTTAGTGGCACCATGAATGGTTACACGACCACAACAGGTTGTGATAGCACAATCAGGAGTTTGGGATTGGACTCGGATTGTAATAGTGTTGACATGGCTAAAGGATTCTTCTATTCAGCCAACAACAGAATCAAAACATTTTGGTGGAGGAACAACATGATATGTTTTATTGGTAGATGAAGACGCTTTTCCTTTGTTATGGTCAGGGAGGGGGTCCTTATATGCTCCCAAGTTTGTATTCAAAGAGGGATTTGAAGAGTCTTGGAGGTTGACTTTGCTTGCTTCTATGAGATCTTGTATACGATGTTTTAATCTCATGCATTCTGATGTTGGGTGTCCCTTAACACGATGATATTCACAGTATTGATTCTCATCATACCATACAGGTTTAAATTGACTTTCATCAATAGGTCTTATGGGTGGTAGTTGCAATAAGCCCCCTTTCACACACCTATCCAAAATGCCCACAATGGGTTCCCCCAAAGGGGTAAATCTTCTTCTAGGGCAATTTTCTTGTCTTGGAGGTCCCTTAGGTATGTTCACATTATTACTTGAGATATTTAGTGGGGGATTATTTTGGACAGTTTTTGTATTTGTTACTCCATCATTGAGGAAATTCTTATTTTTGTTTCAAAAGTGCAGCTTGTCACTTGTTTGAGTGTTATTGTTGTTGTTTGAGGTGTTGTTGTTGTTATGGTTGTTCTTGTTGTTGTCATACAGTTTTATTGATCCTTTAGAAACAAGGGCCTTTTCAATGGTTATTCCCTTTTCAATAAATTCTTCAAAGTTAGAGGCACAAAACACTTGCAAGTGAAATGCTAATTCAGGATTCAGATTAGTGATGAACATGGTCATGAATTGTTTCTCAGGTATTTGCCATGGTAACTTGCTTGCCAATGCTCTCCATCTTTGTGAAAAGGTCACAAATGGTAACCCATTCTTTTGTTTAGTATTACAAAGGTCTGTCATAGAGATTTCATGCTCACAATTGTAGGAGAAATGAGTTATGAATTTGTACGCAAGTTCCTCAAATGAATTAATGCCCCAGGGAAGATGTGTACACCATTCAGCGGCTTGTCCACTAAGGCTTTTGGGAAAAAGTCTCATTAAGTATGTGTCCTCTTAAGTGACTTCAAGGCAAGCGAAGTAGAATTCCTACAAGTGATCCAGAGGGTCTCCCTTTCCCTTATATTTGTCAAATTTTGGCGTGTCAAAATGTTTAGGGAATTGTGGCATATATAGATTCTTGTCAAAAGGATAATGACATATTTCCTCAAGAGAATAATACTTCTTTTTGGGTTCCTTTGCCATCTCTACTATTTGTTGGACCATTTCAATTGTCAGAGGTTATTGTGAGGTAGAATTGTTTTGACACATTCATTGAAGATATGGTGGTAATTGTGTGTCTTGGCCTTGTCGTGTGTTGGCATCTTGTCATTGCGAATTTGGGTTTTGATTGTCTTGGGACATGGAAATGGTTGTGACATTGGAAGTGTTGACATTTTGTTGTGAAAGTAGTTGTGATATGATGGCTATGGAGTTAGGATCATTGGATGGGAGGCTTATGGAAGCATTTGCATTTGGGGTGTTGCTAGGAATAGTGAGTGTGATTTGTTGTGTGGTGGCATTAGTGTTTGTAGGAGTGGCCCCAATTTCAATAAGGTGATCCATAAACCTATTGGGGTCTGACTTGAGGACTCTATGTAACACATCCATGGCCACAGTATCTTGTAAGAAATCCTCAATCTCTTGGTTAGGTACATTTGCCCCATTGGGTGATGGTGGAGGTTGAATTGAATGGTCATAGGGCACATTATTCTCATCAATTGGTTGCATTCTAATTTTGATAGCGACGTTGTTTTGGTTGGTTTGAGGCATTCTAGTGTTGAAGGATCCCATTTCTTGAAGTCTCTTAGCTTGTAACCTTGTCAAGGGCATGCAATGATGTTGGAGTGAGTTTGATTATGAGATGGGTTTGATGTTCTTGGGAAGAAAGACCTTAGAGAGCAATTTGTAATTAGTTGGACCCAAAGGAGAGAAGGAGTGAAATGGATGAAATTTTTCAAGGCCAAGGGGTGATATTGGCTAAAGATATGGTGTTTGAAATTTGGAAGGAAGGCTTAGGACTAAAAAGTATGAACTTGGATAAAATCTTGATCTTTAGGTTTTGTTTCAAGGATGACTCCTTATAGTCAAGGTAGACTAATGACCTCAAAGCAAAAGGATGATAAGATATTTTACTTGAAGGTAGACTAATGACCTTCAACATAAAATAAGGATGATGATAGGTGAGGTTTATAAGGATACCAAAGGTAACTAATCTTTAAGTATCTTACAAACAAGGATAAGATGAGATCTAGATTGAATCTTTTGCACACAAGCTTAGTCCAAAGGTTGATGGATTGGTGGGATAAAATGTGAATGGCTTAATAGGCAATGTAGGTGAGATGTAAGTGGAAAATGATTTTGGGATGAAATGTTTAAAAGATGGAAAGTCCATCAAATCAAAATATTTTCTCTAAGGTCAAGATGAGATGAATGGATGGATGTTTAAGATATGAATGGATAAATGAAATGAAAAGGGTTAATGAGACAAGGCTAAAATGTTATTGGGATTTCTAAGTGTTTGGAATTTTGAAAGCTTTTAATTTTTTTGGATTTTCTAAAGTTTTAGAAATGAGGATGTCTCTTGGCAAACAAATACAAAGCACACAATTCACACAATTGGAAAGTTTGTTTTGATGCAATGTCTTTGTTGTTTTGCAAATTTTGAGAAAAAAAAAGCACAACCTAAGGCGAAGGCAAGGACAATATTTGTTGAATCCCCTAGCTACGCTTATTCAAAGCGGGTAGCTCCAAGATCTTGGTAACACTGACTCCCCCTTACAGTGCACTCACTTCTCACACATACCAAGATCCAGGTTTCCCAAGTCTTGTACCCACACCAAACCTTAGGACTATCCCTTCTACCTCAGTTAAGAACTGCATGAATCAGGGCCGCTTCAAAGGTTACCCTTCTGCATCAACAAATAGAAGGATTTGGGCTACTAAAACAATGGTTTGTAGTGGGGGAACATCTGAGGGACTGGCACCTCATGAGCATCCAGCAAGCCACTTAAGGCTCTAACTAACCCTACTAAGAGTTTAATAAACACAAAGATACACCTCCTTTTGAGCTAGCACTATATGGTGAGCGCTAATACCAGTTAGACTTGGCTTTCACATTATCCTCAATTTACATGTAGTGGACCGGATGAAAGTACCACTTAGGGTCACCAATGAGTTCTCCATACAAAAGTGTCTCAAGGGCAGGCCCATGTCCTAAAAAAGAAGAGAATAGAACAATTTCTCTTACACCCAAGATCCTTTTAAGGCGAGGGGAGAGGATACTTTGATTCTAACCATTGGGTAACACAAAGTGTGCAAGTGCACCAAACATGACAAACAAATGCTAATTTTCTTTTTAAGTCTAAATCCAAATGTTCCTAAGATCAAGAAATGGTTCTTTTTAAGCCCAAATGAAATGTTTGCCTAACTAAACACACAAAGGTTCATTTTTAAAGCCCAAAATAAAGTGTGCCTAATTTAACAAAAACCCTGTAGCAAATCATTAGTAGTTTTCATATTTAGGTCTTTGACATGCATTCTTCTATGTTGCAGAGTTCGGCCAATAACCTACACAATCGAAGAATCAGTACAGAAAAATAGCACCAAAAAATTATGAAATTGTGCCATAGAATCAGTAAATCATGACACAAAAATGTTTACTTGTCAGCAGAATATCGCGCTATAGAAAAGAGGAATTGTGATAACACTAAATATGGCACTATAGAAATGAAATATCACACCACATAAATAGAAAATCATGCCATAGAAAATAAAAATAGCGCCAGTCTGGGTGAAGCTGAACTATCACATGGATCTGGGTGTAGATTGTCCCAAATCGACAAAAAAAAGACCTATCCTCTAAAAAATAGATTAAATGAAAAGACAAACCCTTCTATTTTCTTTAAGATGGACTTCTATATGATCTTAAACCCGAATAAACTAGAAATTTGCAAACCCTAGTTCATGGATGCAAATCTAGCTAACATGCAATTTAGATATCAAACCCTAGTATAAACATAGTGAAAAATATTAAACCTTTGATCGAAAACCTGCAAAACAAAGCTTGTTAGAACCTGCAAGTACAAAACTAAGTTAAAAACTGAAAATGCAAGATCCTGCAACCATAGAAAATCTATCAAACTGAACATAGAAAAATTGCGCCAGAATAGGAAATCATGTCAAAATTTGACAGCATCGTGCCACAATCAAGGAAAATCATGCCGAGCAATGAAGAAATGACGTCAAAATAGTCCAATATTGCACCAAAACCTGTAATAGAACTTACAGTATTGCTTTTTGACAAAAATATTCAAGAACACAATGAAGAATTAGTATAATAAGGACCTACGAGTCCCACTGGGCGTGCCAAATGAACTCATGAAAATCAAAATGAAGTGAATGATAACAAAATGCAAATAACACAGTGCAATAGACCTTCAAGATGATCCACAATCCATGGTTAAGGTTGAGAATGTTGCACCCAAGAACATTCTAGCTATACCCACAAGATTAAAATGTGAAATGCTCTCATTCAAATGCAAATCACTAAACCCTAGCTCAAAGATGCAAGAATGATTTTGAGAGAGTGATGATATGCTCAAGATTGGATGCAAATTGCTTAGAAGAGGGTTGTATTTATAGAAAAGCTTGGATGAAATGGAGGGTTGATACTTAATTTTGACTTTTGGCTTATGGATGGCTGAGATTAATCATACATGGATCAAGTTTAGCTTTGTGACAAGTGTGCGATGGAGAAGAGAGATGAATTTTAAATTAGAATAAAAGGATACGAGGTGCATTTGACTATGTAGTCATGTGACAAATGGAGGGAGGAGAATAATTAGTTCCAATTTAAATAAAAATATTTAAATTGGCAAGTCATGTGGGGATTAAGTGGAGGGTAAATGGTGTGACACATGTTGCAATGAGGTGAGAGGTGAGGGATTTATTTTAATTTTTTTATTTGGGTTATGGAGGCATGTGACAAAGGGATAATTAATTAAATAAAGTGGGGTTTATTTAATTAATTAAGGATGTGATTAAGTTGGAATTGTGAATGGGAATATTAACCAAATAAATATTTAATATTTATTTAATTAATATGGCCTAACATTAGAAGGGGATAAATATTGAATTAAATTAATTCAATATAGGTGACCAAGGGGATTTAATTAATTAATTGGGAACATTAAATGGTTAGGACATTTTAGGGTGTCTACAATGTGAAGCAGAGCAGAAAAAGTAGAGCAGACATTATGAAGACATTTGAGTCTATATATTGAGCTATAAATGGAACTACACCTCAACATTCTGTAGATGCACTTGTACTAGTCTTCTCCTAGCAGTGAGCCATTCTTTTTCTATCTTCTCTTCTCTTTCATTTGGTAGTGAGCCTATTGCAGTGAGCACTTCTTTGGATAGTGAGTCATTAGGTAATGAGCCCTAAGGCAGTGAGCCTTCATGTAATTTAGTATTGATATCATAATATATCGTGAGCTAACACTCACCGTGGTTTTTACCTCTGTGGGTTTTCCACATAAAAATCCTAGTGTCTATGTGTTATGTCTTTATGGTTGTTGTTTCTATGTTTATTCTACTTTCATGTTATTGAATTTGGTAAATAGATAAATGAGCATGCAAAGGAATTATTTTATAGAATACTGATCCACCCCCCCTCTTAGTATTCTTTGTGATCAGCAATTGGTATTAGAGCAAGGTTCCTTGGAAGAAGTTTAACAACTTGAGGAAGATCTGGGAAAAAGTACTCATGGCAGCCAGAAGATATCCTGCTCCAGGAAGTGTCACAATTGATCAAGAATTAAAAACAACCCTTGAAGATCTTGATAAGTATGAAGCAGATATCTAGGATTTGAAGGAAACTGACAAAGAAGCAAATGAATGCATCCTGAAGCTAAGAGAGCAAGTTAATAGATCAAAGCATAGGAATAGAGAGCTAAGTGAATAGGTGATTGAAGCAAATGGAACCCTAAGTAATTTATCAAGGTTGGTTGAAGAGAAAGGAAAAGCTGAGGAACATTTGAATCAAATATTGAAAGACAAATCTGAAGAATGTGAAAAGTTGGCAAAAGACATTATACTTCTGAAGTTTGATTTGGAGGTAGTAAACAGTTACAAAGAAAAGTTCAAAATAAGCTCTACAAAGCTTGATGAGTTTCTTGGTAGTTAGAAAAATCTAGATGACAAGAAAGGTTTGGGATTTGAAAAAGGAGAGCTCTAATTCAAGTCAAAAAAACATTGAGATGAGGAAAAACAAAGGCAACCAGTTTAGGAATCAAAGAAGAAGACCTAGAAAAACTCTGGTTAGGTAGCCAAATGCTCAAAGGTACCCATCTATCAATGGTTGTTGTCTTAAATGCAATAAGTATGGTCATAGGGCTAATCAATGCAAGAGTAAAATAAATTAAAATATTCCATCTTTCCCTGGTCAATGTTTCAATTGCAAAATAATTGGTCACATGGCAAGTGAATGACATAGAAGTGTAATGAGGAATGGTTTTGACAATACACAATCCTTCAATGGAAGATGCTTTTCATGTAATAGATTTGGGCATATGGCTAACCAATGCAGATCAAGGTTAAATCCAATAAAAAAAAGAACCAAGGATAGAGGAATATTGTGTATTACAATTGCAACAAACCTGGACATGTGGCAAAATTCTACAGAAGTAAAAATGTGAAAAGGAACTACTATGCAAAAGAGAAGAAGACATAGCAGAGGGGAGATAAAGGAAAGAATAAAGCTGATTTGGTTGAAACTAAGAAAGAGATGGGCAAGATTTGGATCAAGAAAGATGTGATTGAGGACAAGGAGGGATCCGCACCAGATTCTGGTGTAGATACTTCCTCCGAGAATTAAATTGGGAGCTCTGGCTCAGGGGGAGCAGTATTGAAAATCCTAATCCCCTAGCTAGATCGTCAATGCTAGGATCCGACATGAAGATATGATGAAAAGCTTTATATGACAGATCTCTTAAAAGAAATTTTGGAAGAAAAGGTTCAAATACAGAGCATTGCAGAGCAATCCTAATTGATTGTATTCTACAGTGAAGAGTTTGATAGCTTTTGGAGAATAAGCATTTATGATGACTAGGTTATCATAACAAGGGTTAAAAAGGAGCTCATTCGATAGACAATTCACTTTGCATTCAAGCTATCAAGTGTCTAAGAGAAACTGAAGAAAAATTTTAAGTGATATCAATCATCTCTAGAGATTCAAAGCAACGAGTGATTCAAGCAAAGAAAACCCTAATTCGGCAAAAGAGGTACTTTACAGCTTAAAACCCTACTGTATATTTATTTGAATTGTTACAGAAATGGCACACCGCAAATAGTTGATATCACTGAGAGGCCACGACCGAAATTCAAGAAACACCCTTTTAAATCAATATAACTGGACTGATGCAGAAGCATCCAGTGGTGTAAGGGCAATCTTGCATCACCCAAAAAAAGATGTGTTTCAAAATTGTTGATGTTATTTCCATTTATTTTTAAAATTTGTGGTTCTGGTTCCATAATAGCTTGAATCATGATGTAGAACTTTTAGTTTTTCTAAACTGCTAAAAATAGCAACCTGCTATTTTTAGAAAGTTTGTATTTGGGCATGGAATGAAGTAAAAATTTACAGGAAGCTTCATAACTAAAAAATAAGACTTTTGGCGAAGGAATCACGCAAAGATCACTTGCGAGATGAAAGATATTAAAGTTTTTGTTTCCTAAAAAATGTCTGAAAATTATTCAAACTCAGGTTTGAGGCACTAAACATCCCCGTACAGGCCCAAAAATGGATAGAATGGGAAGAGATGGTTCTTAGCGCATAGAGCACTCCATGAGATTTCTGATGTATAAGACGGTTTGTCAATCGAACACCCGGATCAAAAGTTATGGCTCTCGGAAGTTGACCTATTTTTGGAGGGAGATGCAAATTTAGAAATTAGGTTGTTAGCCACCAAAAAGGCTATTAATAACCATTTTTGGGAACCTTGGGTAGTAGTAGAGTTAAGGGGGGGAGTGTAGAGTCAAGAATAGGAGGGAAAATGGAAACCCTAGCAGATTTGGGGTCACAGATGATAGATGATTCTAGAATCTTGTGAGAGAAAGCTGTAATGTGTTGTAGCCTGTGGAGGGTTGATTCCTCTGATTGTATCTAAGCTTCTGTATTGTAATAATTTGTCTAAATCAATAAAGAAAGTTCTATTTTCTATGTGCAATTTCTGTTGTTGTGTGTTTTATGATTTACCCCCTTCATCAAGTGGTATTAGAGCAAGGGTTCTTGAGTGTGTAGACAGATCACCGACCATGAGGCAATTTGCATTAGGACCTGAGGTTGTGGGTTTGCTGCAGAGATCAAGATGCCTCCACAAAGAAATCATATTGGGAGGAATGCTTTGATGGAAGAGGGTTTTAGAGCCCTACAAAGGCAAATCATTGCATTACAAGAGGAGCTACGAATAGGGTTTGGTCTGAGAACATGAGAAGAAAGCGAAGATGAAACTGAAGAAGAGCTATCTAAGGAAGAACAAGAAGCTGCAGGAGATCCTACAGAAGTTAGGTTGTTGAGGGCCATTTCTAAGATTGGAAAGAGGCCCAGGATCAAAGTTTCTACATATTCTGGAGATTTGAATCTAGAACAACTTATTGATTGGATGAATGACATGGAGGAGTATTTCAAGTATGAAGACGTGGAGGACTCAGATCGGGTCAAGTTTACAAAAACAAAATTGAAGGGCCATGCCAGTATTTGGTGGAAGGAGCTCTAGTTAGAGAGGAATAGAAGAGGAAAAGGAAAGATCACTAGATGGAATTAGATGGTGGAGAAACTAAAGAAGCAGTTCATTCCTATGGACTATGAGATGGAGTTATTGAAGAAGCTACAAGGATTGAAGCAAGGCAACAAGTTTGTTAAGGAGTATACATAAGAGTTTTATAAGATTACTATTAGAACTGGTCATGCAGAGGCCAATAAGGAGAAGGTAGCCCATTACATTAATGGTTTGAGACCAAGTATTCAAGAGGAGATGAGCCTGGTTAGAATGACCACCATAGAAGATGCATACCAGTTTTCCCTGAAGGTGGAAGAGAAGTCAAATAAAAGATTTTATAGCAAGTAAAGGGGAAGAGGTCAAGGCAGAAGGACTGGTGGAAGACCCTATGGGGGAGGAAATGAAGATTCAAAGAAAAGTGAAGAACCTGACATGAGTTGAATTCAGAGAGGAGATAATACCTACAGCCCTCGTGACTAGAACAATGGTGAGCAAAGAGGAAGAGGAAGAGGAAGACCTAGACAAGGACCTAGAAGAGGAGGTTTCAGAGGAACTTATTTCTAATGTGGAGAAGAAGGGCATTGAGCATATGAGTATCTGTAACATCAAGGAAGGACAAATAGAAGACCTGAAGGTAATGCATGAGTTGCACATGTAGATGAAGATGTGCAGTCTAAGCGTTCTGAAGATGCTGAAAGGGGAGAAACCCTAGTTGTCAGAAGAGCTTTGTTCAATGAAGAGAAAAGAACCCAATCAGAGGAAGAGTCTATTCCACACAAGGTGCAAATGTGAAGGTAAGTGTTGTGATATTATTATTGATAGTGGGAGCACCGATAGTCTTGTTTCAAAGGAGACGGTTGATAAGTTGAACTTGACAAGAAGAAAGCATCCACATCCATATTGGATTGCATGGTTGCAGAAGGACCATAGAGCTTTGGTCAATGAGCAGTGTTTAGTGAAGTTCAAGATTGGGGACTACTATGATGAGGTGTTGTGTGATATCATACCAATGGATGCATGTCATATGCTATTGGGGAGGTCGTGGCAGTATGATAGGAACATTGTCCATGATGGTCGTGAAAACACATATTCCCTAACAAAGGATGGAGTTCATCATAAGTTGAAGCCCTTGAAGGAGGTGGAAGAAAAGGTATGTAGTACTGCCAGAATTTGCTTGGTAGATGGAAGGAAATTTTTGGAAGGTATGAAGCATGAGCATCATTATTTTGCATTGATTCCTAAGATGAATCAAGAGAAATGTGAAGATGTACCAGCAGAAGTTTCAGATATGTTGGAAGAATTTCATGACATTATCTCTGATAATGTACTAGAAGGTTTACCACCGATGAGGAAGATAAGTCATCAAATGGACTTGATACCAAGAGCCAGTTTACCGAATAAGGCAGCCCACAGAATGACCCCTGCAAAGAGTGAAGAGCTAAACAAACAAGTTCAAGAGCTGTTAAGGAAGGGGCTGATAAGAGAGAGCCTAAGTCCATGTGCGGTACCTGCAGTACTAGCACCAAAGAAAGATGGAGAGTGGAGAATGTGTACAAATTTTTGAGCCATCAACAAGATCACGATCAAGTATAGATTTCCATTACCCAGAATGGATGACATAATGGATTGTTTGAGTGGAGCCAAGTACTTCACGAAGATTGATCTGAAGAGTGGGTATCACCAGATCCGAATCAGAGAAGGAGATGAATGGAAGACAGCCTTCAAGACAAAGGAAGGTTTGAATTAGTGGTTAGTCATGCCATTTGGGCTAACCAATGCATAGAGCACATTCATGCAGCTCACGAATGAGGTACTGAAAGAATTTTTGGGAAGTTTTGTTATTATCTATTTAGATGATATTTTGATTTTCAGAAAAACCTAGGATGAGCATCTAATGCATATTAGAAGAGTTTTAGAAAGCTGAGGGAGGAGAAGTTGCTAAATAATCTTAAGAAATGTAGTTTTGCAAAAAAGGAGTTGGTATACCTGAGATTTGTTGTCTCAGAGGAAGGTCTTAAGATGGACCCAGAAAAAGTAAGGGCTATCATTGAATGGCCTACACCAAGGAATGCCGCAGAGGTATGATCTTTTCATGGTTTGGCAAGTTTTTACAGAAAGTTTATCAGAAATTTTAGTAGCATTTGTGCACCCCTGATTGAGACAATGAGAGGGGATAGAAAAGAGTTTAGATGGACTAAAGGAACAGACAAAAGTTTTGACACATTGAAGCAGAAAGTTACAGAGCAACCTATTTTGACACTTCTAGATTTCAATAAGGTATTTCAGGTAGATTGTGATACTAATGGTAGTGCTATAAGAGCTATTTTGAGTCAAGAAGGTAAGCCCATTGCGTATTTTAGTGAGAAGCTTAATGATGCCAAGAAAAAGTATTCTGTTTATGATCAAGAATTTTATGCAATAGTTCAGGCTTTGAAGAAATGGAGACATTATTTGTTGCCAAAAGAGTTTGTTTTATATACTGATCATCAGGATTTGCAGTATCTTAATAATCATGGGAAGTTGAACCAAAGGCACTTAAAATGGGTTGAGTTTTTGCAGAGCTATACTTTTATTTTGAAGCATAGGAGTGGGAAGTCCAACAGAGTTGCAGATGCCTTGAGCAAAAGGCAAAATTTGTTGACAGAAATGAAGATAGAGGTTGTTGGGTTTGATGAGCTCAAAAGTTTGTATCCTAAAGATCCAGATTTTGCAGAGGCTTGGAAAGCTTGTTTGGAACCTATTACTTTGGATAGGACAAAATGGTTGGATTTCATAATCCAAGATGGCATGTAATTTAAAGGAAGCTAGTTGTGCATTCCAAGGAGTTCCATGAGAGAGAACTTGATTAATGAGAAGCATAGTGGGGGATTGGCTAGATACTTTGGTCGAGATAAGACCATTTCTATTGTTGGTGAAAATTATCATTGGCCATAGTTGCAGCAGGATGTGAGAAAATTTATGCAAAGTTGTAGAGTATGTCAGATGGTGAAAGGAACAAGTTAGAATACAGGTCTATATCAGCCACTACCTGTACCAGAGAAGCCATGGGATGATATTAGTATGGATTTTGTTCTTGGCTTACCAAGGACACAGAGAAGACATGATTCTATTTTTGTGGTGGTGGATAGATTCTTGAAGATGGTACATTTCATTCCTTGTAAGAAGACTAATGATGCTGTCCATATTACTAAATTATTTTTCAAAGAGGTGGTGAGATTACATGGTCTACCAAAGAATATAGTTTTAGATCCAGATACCAAGTTTGTTGGTTATTTCTAGAGGACATTGTGGAAGATGTTGAAGACATATTTGAAGTTCAATTCTACACACCATCCATAGACTGATGGATAGACATAAGTGGTGAATAGGAGTTTGGGTAACCTGCTACAATGCTTAGTAGAAGATAAGCCCAAGGGATAGGATTTGATTTTACCACAGGTAGAATTTTCTTAGAACAATTCTATCAATAGGAGTACTGGTAAATCACCATTCCATATTGTATATTGGAATAGTCCAAGAAATGCTTCAGAGTTAAGGAATCTGGATAAAGGAGAAAAGACAAGTGCCGAGGCCGAAGACTTTGCAGAACACATGAAGAATTTACATGAAGAGGTGAAAAAGCACATTAATAAGATGAATATTCAGTACAAGGCTAAGGCAGATCAGAAGAGGAGATATAAGGAATTCTAGGTAGGAGATGAAGTCATGGTTCACTTGAGAAAAGAAAGGTTCCCCATTGGAACATACATTAAGCTAAAAATGAAGAAATTTTGACCATGCAGAATTTTGAAGAAACATGATTCAGGAAATGCATATGAAGTAGAGCTACCGAGTGGGATCAACATTTCCCCTATTTTCAACATTGCTGACTTATCAGAATATCATGAAGGTGGAACAGAGGATGGACCAACAGAAGAACAATGGAGTATTCCGGCATCTACTTCAACAGAGGAGATAGAAGAGATCTTGGATAGCCATGTGGGAAGAAATACTCAGAATAGGCAATATGAAGAAAATCTGGTGAAATGGAAAGGAAGGCATGTTGAATATTCTTCTTGGTTGTCTAAGGTAGAGGTTGACCATTTGGGTTTTCCTTGCACAAACACCTGAGATGTGATAGGGTCACTTCTCAAATTACCCTGGGTGTCTGATGTAGGAGCATCCAGTGGTGTAAGGGCAATCTTGCATCACCCAAAAAAATGTGTTTCAAAATTGTTGATGTTCTTTCCATTTATTTTCAAAATTTGTGGTTATGGTTCCATAATCGCTTGAATAATGATGCAGAACTTTCAGTTTTTCCAAATTGCTAAAAATAGCAAACTGCTATTTTTAGAAAGTTTACATTTGGGTACAGAATGAAGTGAAAATTTACAGGAAGCTTCATAACTGAAAAAAAGACCTTTGGTGAAGGAATCACGCAAAGATCATTTGCGAGCTGAAAGATATTAAAGTTTTCGTTTCCTGAAAAAATGCCTAAAAATTATTCAAACTCAGGTTTGAGGCACTAAATAGCTATGTACGGGCCTAGAAATGGCTAGAATTGGCAGACCTAGTTCTTAGTGTGTAGAGCACTCTGCAAGATTTCTGACGCATAAAACGGATCATCAATCAGACACCCGGATCAAAAGTTATGGCTCCCAGAAGTTGATCTATTTTTGGAGCGAGATGCAAATTTCAAAATTAGGTTGTTGGCTATCAAAAAGGCTATTAATAACCATTTTTGGTAACCCTGGGCAGTAGTAGAGTTAAGGGGGGAAGTGTAGAGTCAAGAATAGGTAGGAAAATAGAAACCTTAGTAGATTTGGGGTCACAGATGACAGATGATTCCAGAGTCTTGTGAGAGGAAGTTGTAATGTGTTGGAGCCTGTGGAGGGTTGATTCCTCTGATTGTATCTGAGCTTCTATATAGTAATAAGTTGTCTAAATCAATAAAGAATTTCTATTTTTTGTGTGCAATTTCTGTTGTTGTGTGTTTTATGATTTACCCCCTTCATCATAGACCCAGATAGTGCATTTTCAGAAATTTTGTTTGGTGTAATGCATGCAGAAGATGTTAGGGCATACATTCATGTTGCCCTAGAAGAATTTGGTGACAGTAGGTTTTTGGATCTTTATGTGAAACACTTGAGCCATGAAAATTATGATTTGAAGGAAGATTAAAAGAGCCTGGAAGTACAGAAATTTATTAAGTATATAGACTTCCCTACATTTGTTGAGGATGAATGGGTCTGACATGTTCTGAGTAGGATCCATAATGAATTCATGTGGCTCAAGAGACCATTCATGATTACAAAGGATGTGATAAAATCCATGACTGGATTAAGCTCCACTGGATCAATACCTGTGTTAAAATTTGTAAAGAATAATACAGTGATGAAAGCCACTGGAGCCAAATTTGACAAAAGGGCTTTAACAGTCAATGACATTGAAGACCATGCAGTGAGATTTGCATCCATGGTATTAGGCTACAAAATTTACTTCACAAACTGGGAGAATTCTATCTCTGGTACTACTATATACACATCTTATGAGATGATCAAGGAGAATGCAGATTATGATCTTTGTGAGTTGCTCTGGCAACAACTAATGGAGAATCTAAAGAAGATCAAACCCTTGCTACTGGTGACCTAGACATTGCTGAAAAGGACCAAACTGAAACAAGTCCTCCAGATCAACAAACTGATGATCAAGAAAACAAGGAAGAGATTGATGAGCAGATCAAAGATGATGATCAAGAACTTGATCAAGCTAAGAAGATCTCTGCACCGAAACAAAATATTGATCAACAAGAGAATATGGACATAGATCCTCCTAAACAGAACAAAGAAGATGAAGTGTCTGAAGAAATGACAAGAGGCATTGTTGCTACCCCAATTGATTTGTTAGAGAATTTTTGGAGAAACAACAAGATTTAGATGAGTCTGAGCTTCTACAAGGACTAATAAATTTGACCTCAATGTCTCCTATACAAAAATTTAAGCTAGTATCAATTGTTCAAGCAAAGGCACAAGAAGAAATACTAAAGTCACATTTACAGGATAGTGAACTCATTGGTGAAGCATCTGATATCCTAGAGAAGTTGATGCCTTCACACCAAAAAGACACATCATTGCCACCAATAGATCAACTCAAGGGACTAATTAACTCAGTAAGTACACATTTTGAGTCATTTGAAAAGTTTGCAAAAATAAAGGTTAGAAAAGAATATAATGAGAAAAGGTTAGCTGAATTAAAAACCATGATGGAAAATGATAAAATTCTACTAGACAATGGAATCAAAAGTATAGAGAAGCATATTAAGGAATCATATGATAGATACAAATTTTGCTTATCATGGCCAGAAGTTACTAAGGAGTTAGAAGAAAAAATTAAGGATATGGAACTCAAATTGTTAAATATCTCTAAGTCAGATGATCTGACAACTGAAACAATAAGTAGTAAAGAGATACACGTTGTAAACATCCACAATGACTTAAGCAATCTAATGAAGAAGAGGGAAGAAGTTAAAAATAGTTTGTTCTAGTTAAGAGGACTGATAAGTCCCAAAATAGATTTAATGACCAATCTTGCAGAAGAAGCTTTGAAAGAAAAATCAATAATTGATACACCCTCAGATGTGCAAAAGATAGAAAACTTAGTTTTTTTGATAAATGGTCACATTCAAATTTTGGAGAGTGCAAAGAACAGATGGGATGGAGAGTCAGCTTTCATAAAGACCATTTATAATGATATTCTACCTCCTACAATTAACTAAGATAGAAGATTGTACCTATACATATGTGGCAGAGTATGGTAGTTTTGAAGTTTTGACACAATTTTTCTACTTGTACATACACCTTTGCCATTGATGTCAAAGGGGGAGAAGAAGATCCAGTGAAAAAATGGCCAAACATCTCAAAGGAAGAAGAAAAATAGTGTATATACTAAGGGGGAGCAGACAAGCATTTTTCACTAAGTGTTGCCATTAATGCCAAAGGGGGAAATTGTTCTAAACATAGTCAAGAAACACTGCTGATATAATGTTGTCATTGATGGAAATAACCTAACATGTCTGGAGACAATTCCTGTGAAAAAGTTGTGCATAGCCTTTTGGTCTGGAAAGACTAACTTAGCCAAAATTGACTAAGTATTGACAAGATACTAAGATAGTGATAGTAATTTAGTTGGTACTCCTTCGCAATTGAAGATCTTGTCATGTGGTTTTGGTATGTGATTCTCAGCTGTCTAATGATGTTATGTTCCAATGTTCAAGTCTTGATTTCCTCAAGAAGTCATATGGTGAATTGTCTAAGTCTAGGTGAATAGAGTTAAGTCAGAAACAATACAAAGTACCTGAGTATTTTTACCTGCATTCCTCCGTTGTTGTATATTTTGTCATGTGGTTCTGAGGTAGTAAAGATACATATTATGACTACCTAAATCTAGAGTTATAGCTTCTAAAGTTCTTTTGATCACAATCTACAAAGTGTTCTTTATCGACTTCCAGTTTGACAGTATTTCTCTGAGATAGAACAACAGTTATAAGATCTACATTTCTCTATCAAAGAGTATTATGCTCTGCACTTCTAAAGATATGCTAAGAGGTCCATAATGAATGTTGGATATGAATTTCAAAGTCTCATATGGTTTGTATTGAAGGTTATGGTATGACAGTCAAGCTAGTTGCGTGTGCACTTAAGGGTTAAGCTGACAGTCATGTTAGATCAATATGCAGCGAAGGTATATGATTGGAATCATTAATCTAAGTGGTTCTATAATAGGTATAGACTCATATGAAGAGTCTTGCATGATTAATTAGGTTTGCATTATTGTTTGGGTACAATAACAGGCCGACAAGGTATAACTTGAATATATAAGCTTTATCTTTTGCATACCGACCTAGTTTGAGGACATTCTTGATGCGGATATATATACTCGATAGATTTCAGCTTTGGATGTATGAAAGTAAGTAGATAAAGTGCAAATTCAATGTGTGTGTGATCTAAGGCAGTTTTGTGATCAGAAAAAGATAGTAAGGGTAGAAGAGCAGAGTATATGTGAAGCAGAGAAGACATTATGAAGACATCTGAATTTGTATACTGAGCTCTAAATGGAACCGCACCTCAGCATTCTATAGATGCACTTGTAGCAGTCTTCTCCTGGTAGTGAACCATTCTTTTTCTACCTTCTCTTCTCTTTTCATTTGGCAGTGAGCCTATTATAGTGAGCACTTCTTTGTATAGTAAGTCCTTGGGTAGTGAGCCTTCATGTAATTTGATATTGATATCATAATATATCATGAGCTAACACTCATAGTAGTTTTTCCCTCTTTGGGTTTTCCACGTAAAATCCTGGTGTCTATGTGTTATGTCTTTATTGTTGTTGTTTCTATGTTTATTCTACTTTCATGTTATTGAATTTGGTAAATAGATAAATAAGCATGCAAAGGAATTATTTTATAGAATACTGATTCACTGCCCCTCTTTGTATTCTTTGTGATCAATAAAACTTGTGTCAGTATTGCAATTTTCTTGAAAGTAGTGATCATTTATTTTTTGAGTGTCTATTTGGAAAATTTGTATGGTTTGTTTTTTAAAATTCTCTAAAAGGAAAGCTATCAAATGTTTATGTTTCCAAGGTCAATATATTATGTGGTTTTCTTTGTAATGTAGACAAAAATGAAAGTTTGTTTTGGCTTTTATTCTCTATTGAAGTTTTGTGGGCTTTGTGGAAGGCAAGAAATGAGAACCTATTCCATGATAGGGAAAGGTTGCTTACAGGGTCCTTTTTTGGACTCACTTTTTGATCAATTTGTGAACATGCCATCATGCTTATGAAGATTCCAATGGAGATATTTATGCAAAATTTAGATGAAGGATTAGGTATTGTGTGCAAGGAAGACATAAAGAGGACATAATTTTGGCCTCATGACTACAGAGAAAAAAAGATTAGGATCCAAGAAAACCTCATAGGTGAACTGAACAGCCATACAAGTAGTGTGCCAGATAATGTCTGTTGAAACCAGGGGATTTAGATAGTAGATGGTTCAGGCCAATATGAGGATAATGTTGAAAACCTTGTTAGAAAATCTCTAAGATAGAACATAAGTTTGGCAAGAAACCTTGCTAGAAACGCTGAGGAAGATAATGCTAATGGAATTCCAGGCTAGGCAGTTGAGATACAATATAATAAGTCTTTCACATGTGGTGCAGACAGAGCCAGATGGTGATCTATAAAGATCTTACAGGGGCATAAAGCAAGGAAAGTGACTTAGTTATTTTGAAATGTGTTAATATATACAGTATAGATGATGTATAATGTATAAACTTTAACTTGTAGTATCTGAAAGTGGACATATGATATAGTTGTATTTTGATGTGGCCTCGTTGGCCACCAAATGTACTCATTCCCTTCTATTAGTAATCTATATGCAAGTAACAAAAATTAAAACAAACATTTAGAATGATTACTACTATTAGAATTTACATCGATGTAATTATAAACTTATAATAAATCATATTTGTCAGATGTTCACAAATCAACAGGATAAGTTTTGTTTCAGACCACAGAACTGAATCATCCAAATTTGTACATAAAGTCTCTAGAAAAGAAACAAGTGTCAACAAAGGAACAATTTAGATTAAACTTATTTTTTACATATATTCTGAATTATAATACTTCCAAAATCAACCAATGGATCTAACCATAAATAAAATAAGTTCCAGAATTATCTTATTAACAAAAAATAATAGATAATAAGACAAATTTAAAAGGATGACAACAATTGTAATCTACATCGATAACTGATATTACATTTTTATACTAAACAAAAGATTTTATAGTCTACCAAGGATTTTTTACATAGCTCTAAACCAAGGTGCCCTAACATGAACCTTGGATAAAGGCATACACAGAAAAGGGAACATTCAAAATAGTTTAAATTTTCAAAAACTAAAAACAAAGTTTTTAGTGGCCACCATTGATGTGTCTTCTAACAACTACCACTTGAAGAAGAAAATGTGTAACATAGACAACAAACCTTGCCCTTCTTAAGTAATAGTCAGATAAATCATTATGTATAATAAGGGCCATGTTAAAGCACTCCAACGAGCTGCTAACAATTGTCCTCCTTTCCTCCTTAAGAATGTGATAATCTACAATGGAGCACTCTAACAAATGTAAAAGGAAATTTCCAGCCTTATCCCATGTGAAAGGGAAAAGGAGAACCCAACATGCACCTTACAACATCCTATATTTTACTTAAACTAACTTGATGCAAGCACATACTACTATGTCCTTAAAGCAGAAACGGACATAGTTGATTTCCCATCTCATTAACTCTTAGAGGAAAGATAATGTAGTTTACAGATCTAAATAAATTTCAGCAGCATAACGACATATAAATTAGCACTTTAAGAACATGAAAAGAAGAAGAATAGAAGAAATATAGATAGAAGAGAAGAGACACCAATATCCATGGGGAAAACCCTTTTAGGTAAAAAACCCCACACTCCAAAGCATCAAACTAATGTATTAATCTGCAACAACAAACATGTTACAATACACTTGCAGGCTCAAAGCATTAACATGGAGATTTACATCTTGCTCCTCTAGAGGAAAAAATGACAGCATAACCCTGCATAAAACTCTCCTCACAGAAACTTCTCCTCAAGCCTTCAATTTATAGACTTTTGGCTATACAAGAAACCATCTGTGGTTTTACAAAACCATGTGCTTAACTTCTTAGCCAAGATTCTAGTCTAAAAATAAGCTCTCACGTCCAAAATGTTTTCCCCTATTTTTGACCCTTACAGTTGTCATAGAATCTGTCATAATATTGCTAAAAATACTCCTTCCATGATATACTACCATGTGGACATCTTTTGCCAACTAATATTTTAATTTTCAAGGCACCAACATGTGACAAAAGTGCCAATTAAGAATTCAAACGCCCCTTCATTATTTTGGAGCTAAATAAAAATAATAACTAACCGTAGGAAAATATTAAATACAAAATAATGCTATGAGAAATATGCATGGTTGAGACACCTCATTTCCCAACATTCTCCCACTTGTCAAATACCTTGCAAAAGTCAAGGGATACACAACCAGTCTGTGAACAACCAAGGTTACCATATTGCCTCAACTAAACTCCACTATGCTCATGAGCTTTACAGAAGCACCTGTAACATCTTCCAAGTGATTACCAGTTCATGACAAAAAGATTAGAATTCCAAAAACATGATGAAACACTAAATGTCACATAGACACACCAATGTATCCAACTTCAAACCCATTACCAAAACATAATTCTAAAGTCCAAACTTCCTCCAAAACAAGATCGAGCATGAATGCTCCAAAAATAGTTAGAACAATAACCACAGCTAGTTGTTTACATCCAACTAAAAAACCCACCATTGATAGAACTTCTACACATGACATATCCAGTCCATACTGCAGCTCTCATCCCTATATAATTCACTATCTTGCTCAAAGTCACCATCTTCCATGATAACAAACACACCAAAACCATTGATGTGCAAAAAATCTAAAGACCCTTGATATTGCAGTCCAATGAAAAATAATCTACCAAAGACATACATACATCCTAGGAATCAAACTATATGAGCAATGTCAACCAAAGCAACATAAAGTCTACCAATCAACACTTACATAAAAGTGTGACTTATAATCAAATCATGTAATACAAAGAACAATCACAATGATTTGCAAACTACAACCAACTGCTACAAAATAGAGCATACTTCCACAAATAGTTTTCTGCTCACTCTCTCACCTTTGATCTCCTCCACTTCTCTCAAGTCCTCCACATCTCAAATGATATACATTAAAAGAACACATACTGTTGCTAAAAAAAATAAAGTACAACAACAATAGATGATCACAAACCCAGTGATCATTCTAGATGACTAAGAACCTCTAGGAAGAAACATGAGACCATAAAGAGAAACTGCAAACCATATAAAGTCCTTTTGCCAACACCACCAAGTGCTAAGCTATGCCAAGTAAGATCTCCTTCACAAGACCCCAATTGAAAAGCCTTAACAACACCCAACTATTCAATCTCATAAGATCAAATAAAACATATATATCTCAAATAACCAAAAAAAGATGTAAGCTTGTATAACCAAGGAAGATCAAACTTAAAAGATTCATTCCACAAATAGGAAATCAACCCAATAACATCTCCAAAACTTGTCATAAAACAAACCATATACCTAAGGAGATAACCATGCCAAGTAATCCTCAAATGAACCCTCTAGAACTAGAAACTATAGCTCAAGATCCATATCCATGAGAAATCAAAGCATAAAACAAAATAAATCTGAAACAACATGGGCAATACCTATCAGATCATTTTCTGCTAAGTGAACTGAGAGTGGGGAATGAGAATGATCTATTGCGATACACCAAGCCTCATAGACTCTCTCCAAGAACAATCTCCTCTCAATTTCAAACATGAACTCATGTCCATACCCAGGTGAAAGGCTCCTCAGTCTTTCTACTAAAATTTCAACATTCCAACACATGATCCCCACAACAAGAGATTTCTAGCCTCAGCTCAAGTCTCCGTAGTATCCATGAGCATCCATCAACCAGTACATGCCAACTTCAAATGCATCCTGCAAAATCATGAAGCTTCAAGAAAATGATTAATACTCAAAACCAAAGAGAACTTCACCAGACCACTATCAAATCTCCCACTGCATGTCTGCAAAATCCAGGAACACACATGACATCATGATCTAACATCTCCTCCTAGGAGATCACTACCTTCTCCAATGAACATATCTTGCCAAAGGGGCACCATCATGCCAAAACTCCAATCTTAGAAATAAAAATCCATCATGGCACAATACCATCTCTAATCACATGAAGATAACTATCCTCTAACAATGGAACTCAAGATGTCAAAATAATTTCACAACATATAAGAATCATAATCCAAAAACCTTACCATGACACATACAACCGCTGTAGAAGATCATCCATCACCAAGTGATAGATCCACATCACTTATCAAGGCATCATACTGAGCTTATCAATGCATCATGATAACCATCCTCTTAATGGAGATAATCTGTGGCTCTAACACAATCAAATACTTCACCTACAATATCAGCAATACAAAGGAATAAAGTAGAACCAAGATCTCCAAGTCAAGAAGATAAAACCATCACTATCAAAAGCTCACACTAAATCATATAACCAATCTATCCATGACATCATGATAAACATGCTACAAGTCCTAATAACCAACTATCTAGGCACTCTAATCATCCATCCTCTCATCCCAATGCAACATACCAATGCACAAATGACCAAAGACAAGGCTAACTAACAAAGTTTGCATAAATACTGAACCAATCTTGTGGATATAGACAATCCACATCTGAGTCATCCCACTGCAATCAAATAGGTGATCAGCCCACAAAACTACATAACTCATAGATCCCAAACATGAAACATGCAAACTCATCATCACATTATTAACCTACAAACTGAGAAAACAAGAAGATAACATACAGACCACAAGACTCAAACACCAAATCAACCACAGATTTGATTTGCCAAACAAGTCCACATATGAGTAACCATATTCAAGGAACCCACAAGCAAATACTATAGAAATGATGGATGACTAATCACATACCAACATCTCCACACTGAGAAACCTACAAACCTCCTCACATCATGCACAAAGCATACATGCAAACCTGCAACTATCTTACATCCAAAAACACCCCTAAGGAATCATAATCTGAAAAATAGTTTATTCATAGATCTACAAAACCACCATGTCACTGACATACATGCAAATCCATATCCACTTATCATCTAGAAGACCCACAAGTCTGAAAACCACAAATATAGTTAAACCAAAATTATGGAATAACATAGATAAGCATAACCATAGATTTTGAATAGAAAATCAACAAAACCCTTAGATCCAACCAACATGAAACTGAGACATGCAAGTACAACCAACCAAAAGGAAGAAGAGGTCCAGGAACTCTAGGCCCACTTGTAGGCCAACTCCACAACCACCATGTATAAGCATACAGAGGAGCTAGGTTGTTCCAAAAGCTTTCAGACCATCCAATGATCAACTTCACAACCTACATGCATTCAAGGTTAACAAAATAATGCCTTCCAATGCCAGGGACTAAAACCAAGCACTCAACATAAGCACATCAAACCATAGTCATGACAACCCAAGTTTCTCCATGTGATCAGGAAGCCAAGAACAAACACCCAACATGAATACTTTGTTACAAACAACCATAGAATGAAAGAAGATAACCACCATGCATGAGGGTTATTCGATACTATCAAACAGGAGCTCTAGATCAATATCATATTAAATCTAACCATATGATCAACTCCATAATACTCCATCTTCTCCATACTTCAAATGCCTATTGTAAGCTGAAAACAAGATCAACTGCCAGACTTCCACTCAAACAAGGATTAATAATTAGCCAATTCCTTCCTACAGATTCCCTCAAGCTTGCCAAGCTAAGAAATCACAATAGAAGAAATACCCAGAACCTTAAACACCATGGAACCAACACATGCAATCTCATGCAACCATGGAACCACTGTAGCTTTGATACCAATTGAAAGGGAAAAGGAGAACCCAACATGCACCTTACAACATCCTATATTTTACTTAAACTAACTTGATGCAAGCACATACTACTATGCCCTTAAAGCAGAAATAGACATAGTTGATTTCCCATCTCATTAACCCTTAGAGGAAAGATAATGTAGTTTACAAATATAAATAAATTTCAGCAGCATAATGGCATATAAATTAGCACTTTAAGAACATGAAAAGAAGAAGAATAGAAGAAAGATAGATAGAAGAGAAGAGACACCAATATACATGGGTAAAACCCTTTCGGGTAAAAAACCTCACACTCCAAAGCATCGAACCAATGTATTAATCTTCAACAATAAACATGTTACAATACACTTGCAGGCTCAAAGCCTTAACATGAAGATTTACATCTTGCTCCTCTAGAGGAAAAACTGACAGCATAACCCTACATAAAACTCTCATCACACAAACTTCTCCTCAAGCCTTCAATTTATAGACTTCTGGCTATACAAGAAACCATCTGTGGTTTTACAAAACCATGTGCTTAACTTCTTAGCCAAGATTCCAGTATAAAAATAAGCTTTCACGTCCAAAATGTTCTCCCCTAATTTTAATCCTTACAGTTGTCATAGAATCTATCATAATATTACTAAAAATAGTCCTTCCATGATATACTACCATGTGGGCATCTTTTGACAACTAATATTTCAATTTTCAAGGCACCAACATATGGCAAAAGTGCCAATTAAGAATTTAAACGCCCCTTCATTATTTTGGAGCTAAATAAAAACAATAACTGACTGTGGGAAAATATTAAATACAAAATAATGCTACGAGAAATATGCAAGGTTGAGACACCTCATTTCCCAACACCATGATCCAACATCACAATCGTAATGATTTAAAGCTAAATCAAGCTTATCCCCAAGGATAAACAATTTTTGAATTATTGCCTTCTCAATGATCTTCACCAAACTTGGGTCATTGAGTAGGTCCATTAAATTCAACATAAATGCACAGACAATGTCACTGAATAGATTTTTTGAGGATATTATAAAAGAATACCATAGCTAATAATGTCCCCGACAACATCGTCAACTAGGGGGGAGACAATCAGAAACACCTTCCTTAATTATTTCTCATCAAATCTATCCAAATCAACCATTTCAAACTTGTAAGGCAAGAGAGAAACACAGTGAGAGATCAAATGACTCATCTTGATCAATGATAGCAATTCTCTAGGAATGAAAATAGAAGCAACAAAAAAATAAGGAAGATGCCTAGTAAACTTATAGAAGAGGCTTAGGGATATATTTATTGCATCGCATGTGAGAATGTACAAAAACCATGCTATTTGGTGCCAACATTTATTGCCATCATATCATGGGTTAATTGTGATCTCAATTGGGACAATGGAATTGATTCGAAATAGTGTTGCATGATTGATAGGACCGACTATACTTGCAATATCTTTATCATTAATTAGAGTCATACGATTGATAGGACTAAATGCACTTACTTTGAAGTCCAAGTGACAAATTGACTAGATTAGCCAATGCAAATTCAATTTATTAATGATTATAACATTCTAGGTGACAACTTGTCATTACTAACTACCCATTATTCTCGGTAGTACATGTGTCATTTACATATCTTTATTAGTATTTATTGTTTCAATCTTATATTGCATTACCAAGTATCACATAGTAGAAGAATCGATAAAATGCAAAAGTTAAAAGTAATGGCTTTCATTATAGCAGCTAAGCAAGGAAATTAAGTTATCAAGTACATTTTTTGTATTCATTCATGATTTTCAATTTAACTATGTGATAGAGTTCATAGATGTAGAACAGTATGATAGACAATTTTATTTGTGCATGGCTCTATAGAATGTTATTGCTTTGTAGTTCTTTGAAATGAAGAAATAGAAGTGTTCGTCAAGTAAAATAAATCGTGTCAAGAATCAACACTTTTAATATTTGCAAATGACACATTCTATTATGGGTGGTGGGTTGAATCTCCCACACATGCATGCATGTATGAGAAATTGGAAATTAGAATGCACACATGGAATTGGTATTACAACTCAATTGATAGTGACCTAGAGAACATCAATTTAATTCTCCTTTACTGGCCTTATTGTTACCCATACCTAGCGGTTTATTGTACATATAATGTAGGGTTCCATGGAAAATCATTTATTGACATTGTGAATGACTACATAATTAAATTTGTAATGCAAACATTACCTATTAATAGGATGGTTTTGGACTACAATGAAATATTCATTAAGCATCATCGAAAAGAGGAACCAAAAAGATTTTGGAGGACCAAATCAAGGTCGAAGGATAAAAGTTATATATGTAACTAGATAGTGGAGTAATGAGTATGATGTTAATTGAATGTCTTGACTCTTGGTCTCTTCTGTATGTTTAATGTTCATTGTTGTTTGGAACTTTGAGTTTGGTTAGATGTTCATGTACAATGTAATTCCCCATTTTTTTGACAGTGATGTTAATAAAAAATATAGAAGTAATTACGGTTTGACATGAGTTTAATGGCAATGTATACATATGGTTCAATATTAAATAACAATCATCAAATGGCAAAGATAAATGAGTTCAATGGTAATGTATAACAATGTATAAATAGGTAAAAGATAAATCGATGTGTTAGCTCAATTCAAAATTTTGGGGTTTTAATGTTATCATTATCCACTCTGCAAAATCCCCAAGTTAAAACCCTGTGGTTGGTGTTGCCTAAGGGGTTTAGGGTTTATCCTTCTAATTGATCATTGACTTGTGTAGCCAATTTCCTAAGCTTAAGTCATCCTTTTATCCCCTTGGTGGTCGTCGACTTACCGACCCCTTTGTTCTAAGTTACCAGCCTTGAGCCCCTTTATTTTATTCACCCAACTAATACATTGACATTTATTTTTAAATATTTTATAAACAATGTTTGATGGGCCACTGTCCGGATGTTATTTTCTAATTTCATTGCAGGTGTCACAGCCTCTATTTAAGCCTATTTTTCTGAAGCTGCGATGGTACGATAAGGCACCATATTCCTTTGGCCGTAGTAGTCCTGATCTATTTTAATATTATTTTCATATATTTTTGTCAGGCGTATCCCCTCCTGACATGTGGTGGTCATCTATTATCTTGTCACAAAGATTTACCTTATCATAGCCTTGCTTTAAGTTGAAAACTTAAAGCTACGATGGTGTGATAAGGTGAAATGTTTTCCTTTGGTCATAGTAGGTCTTCCATGGTCCTGCCAAAGGTACTTTCTTGACATGTTGCATTTTATCATTTGTTGTGAATACTCTAATGATGGCATCAAGGGTTGTTCTGTTTGATAATGCTACGTGTCAAGATCTTGTTGTGTCATGAATAGTTATAACCCTTATTCTAATTCTAACCATAACTGTAAGATTCAACTTAGCATTGATTTATAAGACTAACCCTATATCTAACCCTTTTTATAAATGTAATCCTAACCCAATCCCTAAACAAAACCATAATTCTAAATCTAACCTTCATTCGGACCTTAAAATATATAATTATAATTATTATATATTATATAATATAATATATAATTATTATATATAATATAATATAATATATAATTATAATTATTATATAATATATCTAACCTATTATTATTACAACCTACCCCCGGTTCCAGGGTTACGACAGAGCGATGAGGTGAAATATGTCTAATTGAAGAGGTTAAGATCAACAATGGTTTTTAAATTTAGTTGGCTGAAGGAAATCCAATGGTGTATCGCATCACATAGCCTCAAAGAGTTTTATGTTGGGGAAACAATGTGATGGACTCTCATCATGTGATATATGTTGATCTGAAGTCCTGAGTTGATCGATGGTCAGCATTCATAGGAAGTGACTATTTGTGGGTGCCAATGAGTGAGTACTACTCTCGTACTGGTAGTGGTAGTAGCATGTTTGAACAATTAATGAGGAGTCATGGAGAAATTAAATGTGATTTTCTATTGCAAGTGAAGATCATTTTGTATTTTTGAGAGAAGAGCTCACGTTCTTGAGACAAAGAGAAGAGCATGTCACATTGAGGCAAGCAATGATAGTGCACTTGGTAAATTCATTGCCTTGTATTCAACCTACAATTTTTTGTGCCCTAGGTATGTATTATGTAATAATTTTCCCTCTTTGTAATGTTATGAATTCCTAGGGTTTTGGAATTGGGAGTGTTAGTGTGTATCCCATGATAGAGATAAACCTATTTGGTTACCAGTTAAACACTAGTTTTGTGATAATTGCCCTCTTGTCTGCAAACATGAGTCATAGGTCATCCCATGGTGGGAAAATTAAGTGGGATTTATCCCAAGACATCATTAATTAGCTCCCGGGTTTGTCCAAAAAATATAATGCCTAGGGCATAGGGGAATTGACTGATAGGCTTTATGATTTCCATGGATACATCAGGGATACGATTTTTCTAGTAGGGGTTGGGAATTGTCTAAATTTGGTTATTACCGTTGCTCCCAAGATAAGCCTATTTCAAACATTTGGTGGTTAGATTTAGGCAAGCTAGTTATCCCTAATGTTTTTGTCAATGTTAACCTAGTCTGAGTGGTATGTAGAAACTATGACCCCAACACTCAAATCCTATCAAACAATGAGGGGAAAAAACTATTTTACTTGTGCAAATCATTGATTACAGAGGTATTTAATCTAGATCCCTTAGTAAATTATGAAATTAACTTTGAAGAATTGAAGAAAGAATATGACAGAAAAAGCTAGGGATACATGACATATCTTCTACCCCTTGACAAGCCAAGGAGCTTGGGGAAACATGTTAATCTTGGTGACCATGAGATAGAACCTTATAGAGTTGACATGTTTGAGGATTATTTTGTAAAGACATACTGTGCACTATGTCAGGTGTTTGGGTTGGATTTTATCCCTCTGATACCAATTCCCCAATTAGTAATGATAGTGGACATGCAAGATAAATTTTAGAAGAGGAAGTTTGACTATGCCACCTATTTGGCTGAGGAAATTGATAAGGATTTAGTGGCATACAGACAATACAGTGAAACACCTACATTTAAGAGATATTCTCTATTGTGCCACATATTGCCACATTGTGGTAGGAAGTATTGGGGTGGAGAATTGCAAATTCAATGCCAAACAAAGGATAATGACCCCATGCCTATTCAAGGAAGAGTTCATATGTGAGACTCATATTATACATTGTAAATTATTTTGTATTTGAAAAACATTTTATACAGAGGGTCTTGGGATTGCTAGGGCGTGAGAAGCCAAGAATTTCGAAGGAAATCACGGATTTCCTAAGGACACTTGAGAGACTGCCTAATGGTATTATTGATCACAACTAGGGTGATTGGTTTTTATATCTAGAGGGGACTTTGATTAGGGTATATGAAGCAAATGATAAGCCTCATCTCTTGCCCAAGAAAGTACCTAACAAAATTATATTTCTAGAAACTATGTGGCAAATGAATGAGTTAGACAAAAATCATATGAGTCTGAGTAAGAAGAGATCTTTCCTTCCTACAAATATTGCATTTCTTGGTTTTTCAATTACTGCCAAGGAAGTCTTAGATGTATGTTTTCCAAAGCTACAGGAATATAGACTGAAAGTTGCTGACGAAAGGAATTATGAGCCTAAGCATTTCATTAACATAACAAGGAAGGGAAGGCAGAGGTTAGCGTTTGAACATTGTTTTTATGATAAAGAGGATTTGATCAAATATTATCTTTCTAAAAATGAAGTGAAGCAGAGAAGAGACAATTGGCTTCTTATTGTCTTGGGAGAAAGATAGAGGAAGCTTAAAAACTCTGAGTACCCTACAGATTTCAGGGAAATATCTAATCCTATCCTTTGGATGTAGAAAATGCTTGTGCATGCAAAAGAGCTCAAACTTGTAGTGAAGAATAAATCTACTAAACCATAGTCACCTAAGTGTTAGACACACAAGTATACTAAGAGGGGGGGTGAATCAATATACAATCAAATTTCACTTTCAACAAATTCAACTTATCTGGAGTAGATTAGACCTTAAGCATTACAGCATTGACATGAACATGAAATATTAACACAATGCACATCAACACATAACATAAGATATACGTTGAAAACTCTAGAAGGGAAAAACCATGGTGATGATTAACTCAAAATATATGAAGCTCAAATAGTAACTTTGTTTTAGGGGCTTTAACCCAAGGAAGGTACTACTCCCTAAGTAACTTTGATTAAGGGTTACACCCAAGCAAGATTCTACTCCTTATGACTTTGTTTTAGGGTCACTCCCAATGAAGCATCTACTCCCTGAAAAATAATAGAAAAGATTATAGTATAGTAGTCTTTTCTTACTATCTAAAAACTATCATTAAAGTTGACACCTTTGATGATTGCACTTCTGCCTCCACACACTTCCTTCTGAAGATTTGATCAATCAGGCACACTCTATAGTTGATCACTATCACAAATATGTCTTCAAGATGAATCCGGACAGTATGAACAACATCTATACTTTCTCCTACACTCGCATATTAATAATGCATTTATTATGCTTTTATCTACTTGCGACTCTTTTTCATCATCTTGCAATCCTACCTTCCTAACTTGATTTGATTCACTATTTATACATGATATTGCATTGATTACATTGCTTTTCTACTAGATACAACATGAAAAATACATTTACAAGTCGGCCAAACAACACACACAATGAAATGTGCAGAAGATAGGTCCTAATTGAAACAACATGTTAGACCAGTAGGAGATCCAGGCCTTGCAAACCCCAACAATTGATTAACCAAGTCCAAAACATCTTTTACTTCTTCAAACACCAAGGAATTACATACATACACTCCACTCATTTAAAAATAGGACACCTTTAGGAAAAACACATGAAGACGTGAAGTATAACGGCCATATCACCTTGTAAACCTTGTGCAGTACCGAAAACAAGAAAGATATTTATGAAACCTTTCCATATGAGTTCACATGACTCATGAAACACCCCCACACACTCCTTTTCTACTACACATCAAAGAATTGTGTTGTACAACTTGAAACATTTACTTTGCAAACACTTTTTTATCTGAAACACATTGCACAATGCTGTCAATTAAAAAATTGAGCTACGGACCACCAAGAAGCCTGAAATAGAAAAGAGGCATGTAATGCACATTAGAGAACATGTTCACAAAACTACAAGGTTAAAAGTTCACTTTCGGAGGAATGTGAAGCATTCCAGAGGGTCTTTAGTACTACACCATTATTCTTGAGCACATTCCGGTGTTCTAAATCATACATAATTTTCACAATGGAGAGGAATATGATTTGAGACTTTGGAAATAGCACCTTCCCTACATTCTTGACATAGTTATAGATCTGCATAGCCAAATATACAACTGTGGAGGAATGCAGAGCATTCCATTATCATGCCAGAAACACTTTCGCAGAACCAACTTTATCTTCAAGCTGTTAGTAGAAAAGCATCCTTCCAGTGATCAAAACATCGTGAAGCTTGGAACATACATAAAATGACACTATATGAAGCTATGTTCCAAACCACAGAAGGTCAATAGTACAAAGATGAAAATACAGAGCAATCTTCCAGACAATCTTCAAATAGTAGACATTCTGAAACAAAGACTATCACCTGTTTTCGGAGGCAAAGCCTTCATTGCATTACCACACACAACTCAAGATTGGTAGGATAGGTCATGAAACATGCTTCAAGCCATTAAGCATCCTTCCTTAATATCTGATTCTTTTAGTGCTTCTAATTCCCATATTGATAAGGCTTCAAACTCAACTCTGCTTTGATCAGAAATGTATCTTTTATGACCTCCAATCAATGTATTCATCAATGTATGCTATGTTGACATTGTTGAATACACCAGCCAACTAAGAGGAGAGTGAATCAATTGTCACAAAAACTTATCTTCATATGAATATCAAACCATCAACAACTTAATTACTAATAATCAGATTTAACTATGAAAGCATGAAACCATAGACTTAATCACAATCACACATCCAACATAGTAGACACCATATTTTCATGTGGAAAACCCTAAAAGGAAAAACCATGGTGGGTGTTAGCCCATAGAAATATATGAGTTATAACAATACCAAAAAATAGAGGCTCACTGCCCAAATTGCTCACTGTAAAGAATGGCTCACTGCCAAAGGGTGGCTCACTGCCAAGGGGTGGCTCACTACCAAAAAGGTGAACTGATTAAGTAGCATCTACCCCATTCTTGGATTCAGTTCCATTGAAGCACAATATAACTCCTTTGCTCTACTCTTTCACACCTTCGCACTTATCTCTTCATTTTCGCACACCTCACACTTTTTCACAACTCTATTACATGCTTTTATACAATTCATCAACCTTGGAGTGTACATCAAGGTCGGCATTACATTCATCAACCAATGGAACATTCTCCAAGGTCAGCATTATAATAATACAAAGAAATAGGTCTGGACCTAAACAAGATTTGCTAAGGTAAAGATGTATGTGGATCACTTTACACCTTAGCTGGGACTCAAACATAATTCTTCACGCCATGACATGCTTCCACAATCTTCAAGGCATCTCCGCAATTAGTGAAATCAACCAAGTCAGCCAAGACTGGTGAGAACACTAGGTCTTCAAGGAACAAACTTCATCCACAATCCAAATTACTCTTTACATACCAATCCAAAGGTAGGAACATGATCAGGAGACATCCACAAGCACATTGTAATCACTAAGAACAACCGCATGATTTCTAATCACTTTGTCAAGAAGATTCTTCAAACCAGAGCACAAGAACAACACTGTCAGCTACTGTCATAAGAAAAAGGTCACTTACGGACCACTAAATCATGAACCATTGGAGTTGAAGGCACATAACATCATCGTAGACTTAACTCTAGAACCACAGATCAAAATACTTCAATGCGAAGCATAATACTTTCTCCCTGTCACTATTGAACATACAGGAAAAGTAGTTTTCACTCTAGTGAACATAACTCACTCAAATCTTCATACCGGAGGCTCAAACTTGGCATATAACATCTTCAGAGAGACTTCTAAATAATTTCCAATCCACAAACCAAGATATTCATCCTACAGGAAATGCGGAGCAATCTCTTGGACTATTCTTCTAGATGCAATACATTGTTTCCACTGCAACTCACTGTTTCTACAAGAGGAGCTAATTTTCTCAATATCCTCAACATCAAGATCACTTACATAAGTAAATACAAAGCATATTACTCATTAAAAGTAAGCAACAAGATAGGAGCACAATTGACACTAATGACAACATAGATATGTTGACATCAATGACAACACTGATTAGGCACATACTTGCAACAATCTCCCCCTTTGTTATTGATGGCAACATATGATGTGAAAAACTGAAAAGACCATCAAGACAAGGTTCTCCCCCTTTTTGTTAACACATCTACATTCTTTCTTCCCCTGAGTTTTTCACATGATTTCTCTACCCCTTTGACATCAATGGAAAAGGACACATACTTGCATTCTACTACTCTGATCCAATTGAACTATTGCCAACACATCTAGCTACAATACATTCTTATCTACGGATATAGGAACATATTCCCAAGTCTAGTTTTCTATTTTTCTATAATTTTTCTTCTTTTCAATCACAAGTGATTTGATTTTCAGTTCTTTCTACATAGCAGGCTTCTTACTTTTGCACAAGCTCTTTTCTTGACATAGGCCTTTGTTGTAAATCCTTGATCTTGTCTTTTTGTGCTGAGTTATTTGTACACTCAAAATCATGACTTCGGTTGCCTGGGGTTGTCGAGTCAGATTTCAGCATGCACATGGACCCTTTACCTCCTTGGCATGGGGCGATCCACCAGATCACTCTCTCTCACATGGAATTAGCTAGTCGAGAGGAGGCGAGACATGGCAGGGGTCTAGCTCGTTAGAGAGCTGGACTTCTTGGAGAGGGGTCGGCAAGTACTGTAGCCTTTGTTGCTGTGTTCTTTGTTGTATGTTTCATTCAATTGTTGTTGTAGTTGAGATAACCCTATGACCTGAACGGTCACTAGTTTCTCTTCTCCTATTTGTTTTCTAAGGTTCCACCTCTATGTGGGTAAGTGATTGTTCTCGTTGATGTCCTCTTGTCTTTGTATACATTGTAAGAGGTCTTGTATTTGTTGTTGTTTGGTTTCTTCTAACAACAAATGTGTCTCCTGGTGGTAAGACAAATGTTTGTTGTTGAGGTCTTGGATGGATCTCTTGGATCTCGTCATGGATAGCCCTCACCCACTCTCCTCTCACTACTAATCACATTCATGAATCTGAAGAGAGGAAGTCATGTGATTGCTAACCTTAACCAGATATGGGTGTTTTGACCTAGGGTTTGACTTGTGTTTTGACTTTGTTTTTACCTCGTGATGGAATCGAGGGTTTGCAATGTTGTCTATTCTATTGTTTCTATATGGATGCAAACTAAATGATATGCAAAACATCTTTTTGGTATTTTTTAGAGTATTTTGGAAATAAAAGTGCTTCTAATCTATGAAAGGGAAATATGTATGCAATCTTATATGACTTTTCCAATGCAATACTAACCTATGTTTTTTGGTTTCTGATGTTTTGAATGCAATTTAATCTAAGAAAAGTGAAAAATGCTTTTTCTAATGAAATAGATCTATAAATGAGAAAGCATTTAATCTAACATGCAAGATCTAACTATCAAGGCAAAAGCAATGTTTTACTATTCCCAAGAGCAAATTTGATTCTCTAATTACTATAAAATTGAAAGAAAACAATTAAGGAATATGAGAGAAATGGAGATTTGTTGACTCCACTACCTTGAGCAATCCTTATAATAGGCAACCTCGAATCTTTTTGTGGTAGCAGGTGATCCTCTTGACAACAAAATGACCCAAAGAAGCAAAAAGAAGCTTTGATGAAGCTTGTATGAGCTCAATGAGAGCTTGGATTGAGCACAATGGCATAGAATGAAGTAGTGTGATGCTACTTGGTTGAACAAATAAAACAGAAGGAGCCTTCATCCTGTACGAGCATTTGAATGCTAAGTTGGAGAGCAAAATTTGGCAAGAGTTGTGTGCACAATAAATTTGCCTCCCTTTTTGCTTGAGGGAGGGGGATATTTATAGGTTTAGAATAAGGAATCGATTGGAGAGTTAACTCATTTGATTGCTGAGTTAACAAGAATAGATTGGGGAATTCACAAGGTTGACTACCCAATGAACTCAACTGATTGGAGAGTGATGAAGCAAAGATAGCTTGTCACTAAAGAGGAAATGGAGGAGAGGGAATGCATGAGATCGATTGAAGAGTTAAATTGAGATCAATTAGAGATAATTATGCATGTGTGGGTGCATGAAATAGTTAACTCTATATTAGGGATCAGAAACCATGCAAACAGAGAGAAAAATGGATGAAAACAAGGCAAAAACGAGAGAGAAACTTGAGTTTTTTCGTGGCTGCAAAAATGGCAGGTTCACCCCTTTTGCCAGTAGGGTCACCCTTGGGTGATCATGGGTCAGTCAGGGGGTGACCCTAGGTCACCCGGGAGAGATCTGGGATGGACAGGGTCAGATGTAGAAAAATAGGCTGGGAGATGGTAGAAGAGAGGAAAAGGGCAGTTTCTGCATCAAGAAACAAGTCAGTCATGTGGAAGAATCTAAATCTCTACTTTTGTCAGTAGGTTCTCCTAGGGGAGATTTGGATTGGTTTGATGAAACTAAAAACTGAAAGTGGGAGATGGACAAGAGGACCTCTAGAAGGCTTCTAGGAGGTGCACTAGAGGAAAAACAAAGGGGAGAGGTGAAAACTCACCTACAAGACTCTCACAAGGCTTAGGATCAACGTTGAAAGCTAGAAAATGCAAGTCAACAAGTGTTGAAAGAGCATCACAAACAGGGAGAGAGGGAAATCAACAAGGAAGAAACAACACAAGACAAGAAAAGAAGACACATCATCAAGAGGCCTGCTATTTAAAGGACATTATTTCACACTTACATGTATGTGACAAGGATTTGAATCATCATAGGGGTCCTCATGGAGGCAGTGTGTGATTTTTGTACTTACATATTTGCCCCCTCAGGGACGGTAGTCTACATGAAAGGTAGGTACCGTTCCTGAACTAGGTCTTACCTATTGTCAATTTTCCTATAATTTGTACCTACAATAATTAGCGTTAATCTGACATTTAAATATATCAAAGTAAATAATGAAAATTGAAATGATGAATCTTACCATAGATCACTTGAGTTTGACTAGTTGCTTACCTTTGTTAGTTTGGACTTGTAGGGATGAGAGCACGCAAAAAAATGCATGAAATAGATGCATAAAAGAAAAGAACTAATCTAAAATGCATAAATGAACTAAAATAAGGGCAAAAAAGTGAACCAAATTATGAGATTGGAGCAAAACGACAACGAAATCGTTCGTGTGAGTAGTCAACAGAGAGGTTTTGTTGAGGAGATCGCAGGGCTAGCCACCTCTTCTTCACTTGCGATGAATCAGGTATGCAATCAGTGAAAAACTCTTCTCTAAATCCTAGGTTGGATTTTCTAAAAAATCTCTTAAAATTGTATGTTTTTGGTGATTTCTCTATTCATTGTGTTTGTTTCATCGTTTAGAGCAAGATTGATCTTTCGTTTTATGAAATTGGTCAAAAAATGAGGTTTTTAGAGTGATTTTTTCTTGAGGGATTCGCTCCTAGGGTTGCCCCTTTTGTTAGGTAGGGTCACCTATGGGTGATCCTATTTGACAACAGGGTTGCCTGGGGGAGATCCTGAAAAGCAGCAGGGTCGCCCGGGGGAGATCTTGAAAAATACCTAGGTTGCCCAGGGGCGACCCTATTGGACTGATTTCTAACTACATTTGATGTTGTTTAATGCTTGTTTTGCTTCAATTTGACATGATTTGGTCACTGAATCTACCTATTTATTGTAGTTTTTGAAGGCTTATGTGATTTTTTTGTGTAAGGTTTTCTACAGTTTTATGATTTTTAGGGATTTTATGAGTTTACGAGATCTAACCTAAAGTTCTCTTCTAATTTTTACAGGACATGCGTATTCGATGGAATGCCTGCTGAGAGTAGGGATGGATCTCATAGATGTTTACTTCATTGAGTATTAAGGATTGTACTATACTGAAGAGGGCAGGTCTTGCTAGAGTATGCCATGTACCTGTGATTCATCGTGTATCCTACATATGCTGTGACATCTTGACTTACTAGGATATAGACAGGAATACATTCTAGTTCCCACAAATTTATGGAGAGTGGACTATCACTCTGTATGATGTATACCGCATTCTTGGAGTACCTATGAGGGGACATCCCTTATCTCTTCCTATCAGCAAGTCCTATGAGGATGAGGCTTCTTGGGCTGCATTTATGGGGGTTAATCACCCTAGAGATCAGATAGGAATTCAGCTAACATCAGTGCCACAACTCCGCATTCCGCTCTTGAGGAGGTTCCTAATTGGTTTGATTTCTTCGAGGCTATCAAGAGACAAGGCTTCAACTCATCTGAGATGGTGTTGGGCACCCATCATTCATGAGATTAAGGAGGGAACAATTTTTGCTTGGGGACCAGACATCCTGGCTATGGTTTACAGAGACTTCTACCAGATTTCACGGTGAGGGACTTTAGCCTTTAGCCACTCTTCTTTGATCATGGCATGGATATTTGAGCACATGAAGCCTTACCAGAAGCCTATTCCTCTTCCAGATAGATGGTTATTAAGAGTAGGGAGGTGGTCACATGTTGGTCATTTTGATGCTACTTTACCCACTATTGCTACTCCTACTGATGAGGACATGATTTTTGATCCTTACCATGACATGGAGGGGGCTTGGGCCTGAGATGGTGAGATTAGAGAGCACTGTTGTGAGGTTTCAGAGATTACAGACCGCAATGGTCTAGTTGAGGCTCACCGAGTTGATCGTGTTTTGCAGTAGTTTGGCGAGGATGTCCTAGAGGACTTGCCCCCAGTGTCCACCTATTACAGGACCGTTTAGGAGATGGGTGAACTTGGAAATTTTATTTGGACTCCTTTGGCTCCTAGTACCTTCATTACTAGGGTCTCTAGAGGAGTACAGAGGGGAGGGAGAGGGACTCCTTCCTGATATCTGATTGTGACTGTTGATTTAGAGTCCACTAACGAGGACTATGTCCAGATAGTAATGATTCATTAGATGAGGCCACCCCTGAGGATGAGGATTTTGATGATATTGATGATTTAGATGATATTCCTGATGCCCCCAGGGTCCTCCTGATGTTCCTCAACCTCCTCATTTAGATGAGGCGATGCGTCAATTTGACCCTGATTGGCAACTTGGCGATCCACGTAAGTTTCTCATTTACTTGCTTTTCATGGTCTTTGTCCTTTCTCTTTTTACATGGATCTGACTTAGTCTTGCTTTGATTCGGTATTTCAAGAAATGTCAAAGAGTGGAGGGACTTTATTCATGAGGTCAATGTTGGATTAACTTCTCCCTTCACTAGGATGACTTGTGATAGTCTTTTGGATGATCCTTGTGTGCCCCTAGCTACAGGGTGACACATTGACATTTTTTCTCCTATCTACCATGGGTGTCAGGTAACTACAGAGTTGAAGACCCAGGCTGACATGCTCAAGGGTGAGAACCAGGTACTATGAGAGATGGCCCACCTTAATTTTAAGCATCTTGATGCTAGCATGGCGGGGCCTTCATAGTTGCATGCTCACATTAGAGCACCTCATTCTCATAGATTCTAGGGAGCGACTAGTGGTACTCATAGATGGAGGCACCAAAGTCCTGAGGGTTCTGTTGGAGGGAACTGCCCCTGACTTGCTTTTCTTTTGAAATTTGTGCCCCCTTGCATGGGGAGCCTCTACTTTTCTTGAGAGCATTTTGTCTTAGCTCTTTGATGCCCTTGTGTATGCAAATTTCAGACATATCTATGGAAGTTTATCTTTTTATGGTTTTCTCTTGTCAAAATCTGTACTCATCTCTTATGCATGTTTGGAAGTTTTGAGGAACTTTTTTTATTATGTTTGACCTTTTCAACTCTTTTAGCAAATAAAAGCATGATAACGATGACATATTTTTGTATTTTTTTATGACATATATATGATATGCACTTCATGATATGACAATGCAGGAACACAAGAAACGCTGAAATGAAACTATTACTTCTACTAAATGTCATGAGATATAACATTTGACGTTATTGCTTTGAGACTCCTTTTTCTAATTTTTGGCATGAATACAATGTGGAACAAACAATGTTACTTCTCTTAAATACAAATTTTAATATAGGGGATTGCAAGTTGCCCTGACATAAGAAACCTATTCAAGGCTGTGAGATAGGATTTAGGGAAACTCAAGTGGGGAGTGGGAATGAACATGGAGTGTTTTTGATTTCTAGACTTCACTAAAGGCTAAACATTGATCCTTATCTAGATAAGACAATTGGTAAGATTTCAACTTAGACAAGCAGCAAATTTTATTGGTGTCCACTAGACTTAGATCATAGATGGAAAGCAAAGTAGATCTGGGTTAAAAGATAATAGGGAAAGAACAAGGGTCCCTAGATAGTGGATGATCCTAGAGAATACTAGACTCTTCGGTTCTGTTCAGCTAGTGCATGTGTTTGCTTAGTACCTCTCTTTCTCTATTAGAATGTCACCCTTGAGGCTTCAAGCTTAGACTGATCTCCACCCAAGAGTACGAACATTCAACAATCTTCTCTCTTTCACTCTTTTTTTGTATCTCTTTTTTTTTCGCTTTTCACTTTTTTTTTGTATTTTCCTCATTCAATTTTTCTCATTTTTTTGGATTTTTGACTTTTCAAGAAATGAATGCTTTTTCAAACTTTGGCATGAATGCTTTGATCTCTCAATTCTCACTTTTGACACTCTTATTTTGATCACTCATTTTTTTATTCACTCGTATCTTAGATTGATTCCTTCAGAGTTTTGATCTTCCTGACATTTTTGGCCAAGAAAGATAAGGGACTGAGTGCCACCTAAAGTTTTTGTAATCTGGTTGGACTTTTCTACTACTAGGGAAGAATTGTGAAGGTCTACTTGCAAGATTCCTTTGAACACTATAGGTTTGAATACTGACTTTGCTTAGACCTAACATCTTGACTCATTAAGACTGGGATCAGTCTAAAGCTAAGAGCTAGGCTTTAATTAGAATCACTGGGAATGAAGGGGGATAATGATGATTGTGAAAAATGGGGATCTCTAGGTCCCGAAAAGATAACGTATATCTAGACAACATTAGACTCCTTAATAAAGGGAAAATAGTACAAGAGAAAGTCACAAACTGTAATACAAGATGAACAGAATGATGCAGAAATGCAAGAAATAAACTATTTTTGACATTTTTGATTTTTTAAAATTTTTTTGTATCTTTTATGTTTTACAATTTTTTTGTTTTTTCAAACATAATATTTCTTGAGGTGAAAGGCATTGACTATTTTGCCAAATTCCTCTCCCTCCATTGTACACAAGAGATAGGCACCATTTCTGACGTCTTCCTTAACCATGTAAGGACCTTTCCAATCTTCCGAGAAAGCTCTTTCATCTTCTTTTCTTGTTTTTCGTGCTTTCCCTTCTTAGGACAAGTTCTCCTACTCAGTATGGTTTGTCATTTGAATCAATTGCTACCAACTCGGTGGTTTCTCTTGGCATTGTGAGATGAAGTAAGTCTTGAAAAGCATGTTGATGAGAAGGAGTCCAATATAGAACTCCATCACAATTTAATAGCTCTGCTAATAGGTCAATTTGTTCTTACATGTAAACTTTCACATCAAGTCTCTCTTGGATTCTTTGCAAGAATTGGAATAGTTCAAGAGGAGTTTGTGGCTCCCTTTGCTCATCGGGGGGAACAAAGCTTATGCTTGTCCTCCCATTGGGTTCTAGTCTTAGATCCATGGCATACCCAATAGAACTTTTTGGTAGTTCAAAAATGACAGGGTCATCGATACCGACTGTCACTCTCATCTTCCACTCTCTGTGGAAGATACCTTTGCTCTCTTCATCCTCGTTGGGAAGTCTTTCAACCATTTCTATTCATACCTGAGGTGCTTCCCATTCACCAAGTTCATTTGACTAAATCGAGGAGGAGGTTGTTGATTTTTATTATGGTTGTGATACCACAAACATCTTAGACAGCATTCCTATAACATTGGTTGATTCATTATCGATAGAATGTGCCTCCTCCATGGGCATTAATGGTTGATGTGAATCCTCCGTTGGTGTGAGAGGTTCATATGATTTTGTTTCTTTCGGTGTCTTAGGGACACATGATTCACTTAGTGGTGATAACGGTGTGTATCCTTCTATCATGTCTTCCTCTGCATCTGAGAAAGCATGTGGGTTTGCATTCCTCAGATCTAATGTGGTGGTCTAAAAGAGTAGCCCTTCAGTTCTATGAGGCTTCTCCCCTATGGATGGAAAGAGTTTGTAGGCCTCTTGGATATTGATCATGAGTATTTCTAGGAGGAATTGGAGTGGTCCATCCCATTCAATCAACTCCATGATTTCAATTGTTTTATCCTTAGAAATCATTTCCCTTTGCTTTGGTAATGGCCCATTCTCTAGAGCTTTGATTTTTGTGGTGTTTATGGTCTTTTTTGGAGTTTCCATCTGTTTGACACATATCAACTGAAGTGTAGGATTCAGGATGGTTAACTTGTTGGTAGGGAGTTCATAGTCTATGGGGATGCCTATGCATTTGTTTGACGTATTCAACTTTAACATCCTGAAAGGTTCTAGATCTCCTTGTGCAACATATATTTTTCCTAAGTGTAGAAACTGAACTTGTTGAAACAACGTGGATGGCACAACTTTCATCCTACATATCCATGGCCTTCCAAGAATCAAGTTATATCCTATCTCCTTATCTATGACATAGAAAGTGGTTGGAATGGTTTTGGGCCCCAAATTTACTAGAAGGGTGATTTTACCTATGGTGTCTACCTTTAGATTATCATATCCACTTAGAGTATCCCATAAAGTGGTGATGTTGGTGTGTCCATAGCCCATCCTTTTTAAAAGGGAGAAGGGAACTATGTTCACTGCAGCTCCATCATCGATTAATGTTCATTTGATGCATGTGTCATAGATCCACACTTGAAGATATAGTGTGGGGTCTCCTTTCTTTGTTAACTCTACCTTAGAGGGCATCTGTTGTAAGTCGAAGAAAAACCCTGGATCCTTAAGTTCTGAGTTTGGTGGGCTGAGATCATAGTCCACATGGTTGATTTGCTCACTAGGTGGTGGCGTAATTTGGTCAAGATATTTTAGGCCTATTTCTTATAGCAATGCGAAGCGATGTGAGGGGGAGTTCCTGAGTAAATCAATGAATGAAATGTGCACATACATTTTAGATCTTCTATGAGTTCATAGGGTCCAATGGGAGTTGGTATTGGTTCTACTATTGAGATGGTAACCTCATATGGCTCTATTTTCTCATTTTCTTCCTCATGATGCTCCTCTTGTTCTTCACTATGCATAATCTCAACCAATTCCATCAACCTAGTTTCTCCTTTTTGTCCTAGTTGTAGTGGGATGTCGGGGTTACTACTCTAAGTTGCTTTGTTTTGATTTGTCACTTTTGTATCATGATGTGCGGGGAATGGGTCCTGATAAATTCTCATGTTTGTATTTTGTGGTGCTATCAGAGCTTGATTTTACCTTGTATCTCTGTTATCTAGTGTGACCTCCTATGGGTTTAAGAACATTTCTATGAACAATCATTGTTGGTCTTCGAGAAGTCTTGCTATGAATCTGTTGTATTCCCTATAAGACTCTGTGCTATGCCCCCTTGTTCTATGAAAAGAACAAAATTGGTTTAATTCATACGGGGGTCTTTCATATCTTCTGTCATTTCCATTCCCATTTCCATTCTAGTTCCACCCTTGATAGTTGTCTCGAGGGTGGTACCCATTGTTTCTTGGTCGATCTATGGAATTTACATTGGGAGGATAGTAATCTCTCCCATTGTAGTCATCTTTCATCTTCTTGACTAGGGGTTGATCCATCACCCTATCTGTGGTTGCACTCCTATTATTTTTGAGGATTTTAATGATAAAGGCATTGTTTCCTATGTCTTCCTTTGTTAGATTTCCATTCAAACCATAGACTTTTCTACCACTATCAATAGCATCTTGGTCAATTCTTAAGGCACTTTCCAATGCCTCTTTGTAGGACTTATATGGCAATTTTTGGACATCTTCTCTCATATCTTTGTTAAGGGAATGCAAGAAGAGATCGTACAGTTCTCGATGATCCATGTTTGGAGCACTGGTTGAAGAATAGAGGACTTGCCTCCATCGAGTGACAAAATGTGCTATAGATTCATTTGGCTATTCTTTCATTGTGAGGAATTCTTTGATCCCTATTTTGACAAGTTTGTTCATGTCGAATGCCATTACAAACTCTCCGATGAGTTGTCTGAATGAATGGATCGAAGCTTTTGGGAGACGATAATACCAATCCAAAGCAATACCTTCAAAGGTTTTTAGGAAGATCTTGGCTACAACCCCATCCCAAGGGAGGAGTTCTCTTATGGCCATGGTGTAGGCTTTAATATGTGAATTCAGATCTCCTTCCCCTTTGAACTTTGGGAGATCTGGCAGTGGTCGAGGTAGTTGCACATTCCTTATGTTTTGGTCTAGAGGATTTTTCAAATGTTCAAGATACGTTCCTAGAAAGGCACTTTGGGATTGTGGGGTTATCAGTAATAACCCTATGGGTGGGTTTTGATAACCCGTTGTTGGATTTATTGGATTGTTCTTAATAGGAGGGTTCCCATTCAGACAGGTGTCATTACTAACATGTCGTGAATAATAATTCAGGTAGGGGGATTTTGAGATGCCCCCTGGTCTTGTTCATGGGATTTGAGTCTTCTTTCTGATTCTAATTCCTTGCACTAGAGTTGCGATTAAATTTGCAGGAGTTGCAGCTCTAGGGGCTTCTTCATTTCTAGGATGTTCTCTTCAAATATTTTCATAGTGAAGGGCTTCCTCATGCACAGCATTTTCTTTTTGTTCTTCTTGTAAGGCAATCCTCAGTGCTTCTTGAGCATCTTTGGTTTCTTGTAGACATTTTTCCAACCTTTTAACCTTTTCATCAAGGTGGGTATTCGATGTACTTGTGGAAGGTTGTTCTGGTCGATGTATTTCTGACCTCACTCTTCTTGCTTTATGCGGTGCACTTGGTATGGCTAGATTGTTCTCCCAAGCTAGGTTGTTAAAAGATAGAGAGCACCTAGATTCTCTTTGATCTTGCTCATAGTTAGAATCCTCGTAATCATAACAGTTGGTGATTGGCATGTCAGGATGTGGCAGCACATACCTATCAAATGAGGGAGTTTCTGGTTCCCTTGGTTTAAATCAACTTCCATCATATTTGGGGGTGTCATAGACACCACAAAATAAATGGAATGGATGATGGCGTAGATGATAGAAGCTGAAGTAGCAAAAGTGGATATGAAGAATGGTGTGAAAATGTTACAAAGTTTTTGTTAAACTGGTTTTGAGATGTTTGAAATGGGAACACAAACAACATAACCAAGAGGCTTTGCTCTTCATGTCAGGTTCACCAAAATATGTACGCTCAAAATTGTGACTCCAGTTGCCTGGGGCTATTGGGTAAGATTTTAGCATGCACACGGACCCTTTCCCTCCTTGCCACGAGGCGATCCACCACATCACTCTCGCTCACGTGGAATTAGCTAGTCGAGAGGAAGTGAGACACGGTGGGGGTCTAGCTCGTCAGAGAGATGGACTTCACTGAGAGGGGTTGGGAAGTACTACAACCTTTGTTGTTGTGTGCTTTGTTGTATGTTTCGTTCGATTGTTGTTGTAGTTGAGATAACCCTATGACCTAAAGGGTCACTAGTTTTTCTTCTCCTGTTTGGATTTCTAAGGTTCAACCTCTATGTGGGTAAGTGATTGTTCTTGTTGATGTCCTCTTGTCTTTGTATGCATTGTAAGAGGTCTTGTTGTATTTGTTGTTGTCTGGTTTGTTCTAACAACAAATGTGTCTCCTGGTGGTAAGACAAATGTTTGTTTTTGAGGTCTTGGATTAATCTCTTGGATCTCATCACAGATTGCCCTCACCCACTCTCCTCTCACTCCTAAACGCATTTGTGAATCTGAAGAGAGGAAGTCATGTGATTGCTAACCTTAACCAAATCTGGGGGTTTTGACCTAGGGTTTTGTTGACTGAGGGTTTGACTTGTGTTTTGACTTTGTTTTACCTCATGATGGAATTGAGGGTTTTCAATGTTGTCTATTCTATTGTTTCTATATGCATGCAAACTAAATGATATGCAAAACATCTTTTTGGTATTTTTTAGAGTATTTTGGAAATAAAAGTGCTTCTAATCTATGAAAGGGAAATATGTATGCAATCCTATATGACTTTTACAATGCAATGCTAACTTATTTTTTGGGGTTTTTGATGTTTTAAATGCAATTTAATCTAAGAAAAGAGAAAAAATGCTTCTTCTAATGAAGTAGATCTAGAAATGAGAAAGTGCTTAATCTAACATGCAAGATCTAACTATCAAGGAAAAAGCAAAGTTTTACTATTCCCAAGAGCAAATTTGATTCTCTAATTACTATAAACTTGAAAGAAAACAATGAAGGAACCTGAGAGAAACAAAGATTTGTTGACTCCACTTCCCTCAGCAATCCTTGTAATATGCAACCTCAAATCCTTTTGTGGCAGCAAGTGAACCTCTTGACAACAAAATGACCCAAAGAAGCAAAAAGAAGCTTTGATGAAGCTTGTATGAGGTCGTTGAGAGCTTGGATTGAGAACAATGGCATAGAATGAAGTAGCGTGATGCTACTTGGTTGAACAAATAAAGCAAAAGGCACCTTCATCCTATAAGAGCATTTGAATGCTAAGTTGGAGAGAAAATTTTGGCAAGAGCTGTGTGCACAATAAATTTGCCTCCCTTTGTGCTTGAGGGAGGAGGGTATTTATAGGTTTAGAAGAAGGAATTGATTGGAGAGTTAACTCATTTGATTGATGATTTAACAAGAATAGATTGGGGAATTTACAAGGTTGATTACCTAGTGAACTCAGCTGATTGGAGAGTGATGAAGCAGAGATAGCTTATCACTGGAGAGGAAATGGAGGAGAGGGTGTTGGCAAGACACACTGCTAGCCATGATAAGTGTTGTCATTGATGGAAACCAAGTCTCTCTACATATCCACATTACATAATTTGCCCAGATTGGAAATCAGATTGAAGATCTATCTAAGTCCAGGAAGTCAAGAACAGAGTGTGTGACAGGGTTCGGTATCTTGGTCTGAATCTCCTCGGGAGTAGATTTGAGTTTGTTATGGATCTAAGGGATTCATAAGCATTGTTAGGAAAATCTAAATCCATAATTTTGGCCTCCGGTGATGGAGAAGTCAATAGTTATTAGCATTTGAGTATCAAGTTAACAGTTTAACAGAACAGATAGAAGAAAAATAGGTCGACATTGTAATTGATCTTAGTTTTGGATGTATGGAAGTTGTTGGTTGGACAAGTTGTCTTAATCAATGATAGTATCTGACCTAACTAATGATTTGTAAGTGCAAGTTTTGGTCCATGTCTCAAGTTATGCATGGATCTAGCTGACCTAGAAGGGTATTCAATAAAGTTCCAAGTGTTCTTGAAGCTAACTAAAAAGTAATTAAATATTAGGATATGAATATATATAGCCAATGGATTTGGATGATTTTGGTGTGTGTGTGTGTTGCAAATATGGAGTAAAGGTGAAAAGAACAGAGATATAAGATTTGGATGAAGGCAGAGCAGTAAACAGGGTAGAGTGAAGATGAAATGTGTGAGATCAGTGTTTTGTGCTTAACTGGAACTAAATTCATGCATTAGTAGATGCTTCTCATTAGTTCAAAATCTCTGTTATTCTCTTGTAATAATTTGTAGGCAATGAGACTCTATTTGAGTAGTGACCTCTGGGCAGTGAGCTCGAGTGCATGTGCATTCTCATTTGTAAAAATACTTTTAATAGGGTATTAATTTTTGTGGGTTAACCCCCACCAAGGTTTTTCCATTAACCAGGTTTCCATGCTAAAAATCTTGTGTCAAGTATGTTATTTATGCATCTGCTCATGTTATTGATTCATGCTTTAATTGATTATAAGTTGTAAAAGAAGATTAAAGGCAGAAAAGTTTAAATTGTGTGATAACTGATTCACCCCCCCTCTCAGTTGTTCGGACTAATTCTAATAGAGGGAATGCATGAGATTGATTGAAGAGTTAAATTGAGATCAAATAGAGCAGATTATGCATGTGTGGGTGTATTAAATAGTTAACTCTATATCAAGGATCAAAATCCATGCAAATAGAGAGAAAAATAGGTGAAAATGAAGCAAAAACGAGAGAGAAACTTGACTTTTTCCGCGGCTGGAAAAATGGTAGGGTCACCCCTTTTTCCAGTAGCATCACCCCTAGACAACCATGGGTCGCCTGGGGGAGATCCAGGCTGGACAGGGTCAGATGCAAAAAAATAGGCTGGGAGATAGTAGAAGAGAGGAAAGGGATAGGTTCTGCATCAAGAAACAAGTCAGTCATGTGGAAGAATCCAAATCTCCACTTGCATCAGTAGGATCTCCTAGGGAGATCTGGAAATAATAGGGGGAGATTTGGATTGGTTTGACAAAACTGAAAACTGAAAGCGGGAGATGGACAAGGGGACCTTTAAAAGGCTTCTAGGAGGTGCACTAGAAGAAAAACAAAGGGGAGAGGTGAAAACTCACCTACAAGACTCTCACAAGGGTTAGGATCAAGGTTGAAAGATAGAAAACTCAAGTTGACAAGTGTTGCAACAAGTGTCAAAAGAGCATTGCAAACAGGGAGAGAGGGAAATTGACAAGGAAGAAACAACACATGACAAGAAAAGAGGACATGTCGTCAAGAGGCCTACGACTTAAAGGACATTATTTCACACTTACATGTATGTGAAAAGGATTTGAATCATCATAGGGGTACTCATGGAGGTAGTGTATGATTTTTGTGCTTACAGTATTAGCATCAATCCTTTGGCAGGGGAAAAATTTCCAATAATACTCCCCCTGAGCCAAAGCTTTAGTCTCAGTTTCCAGAGTGAACATCTGTTAGATCTAGGCACACAACTGAGAGGGGGGTGAATTAGTTGTACAAAAACTTGCCTTCAATTCAAACACTTAAATCTTCTTGTTATTTAATAGCATATCAATTAATCACTCATGAAAGCATAAAGCATAAACACTAGAGTAGATACACATCAACACATGAGACACCAAGATTTTGATGTGGAAAACCCAGTCAAGGGAAAAACCATGAGGTGATTAACCCAAGGATTATTCTCTGTTAGAAGAATAAGAAAAATACAGGGCACATGTTAATTAGGGCTCACTACCCAAGCACACTGCTCACAAGAGGCACACTGCCTACAAGAGACACACTGTCTATAAAGTAACAAGTATTACAAACTTGAACTGGAGATTGACATCTTTACCATGTCTAGATCAGTTCCATTTAAGCCTAAAAACTCCTGCTCTACCTTTCATTCTTCTTTGCTATGCCACACTCATCCACACCAAGACACACTTCAAAATGAATTCACAATCCCTTATTTATACAAGGCATCGACTTAGGAACAATCATCTAAGTCAGCAAACACCTATAAGATCATTCGCAAGACGTGTAATACATCCGGTCGGCCTGTTATAGGAAGAACACCAATATCCGTAGTTATTCTTCAAATGCAAACTCAAGCTTCAATGCGGATCGCCAATAAGAATTGTACATGATCCAAAGATCACCAAAACCTTTCCCGAGTCATCAAGAACATCCGCACTTTATCAGCTTACTGGAATTCTTCTCTTCTTCATCCAGAACTTCAAGAACATAGTCTGTCATCACTGTCATAATGAAAAAGGTGCTTCTGGACCTCCAAACCATGAACAAATCTAGTTGTCACTTCACACATACTTCTTCAACACTCCCTCCAATCCGTAAAGTGAGATAATGCAATTCTGGAGCTCACCGGACCTTTCTGTGACCCTCTGTCACCTCTGAACACCTGCTGGAACCGGTTCTACTTGAGCAACCTTAACTTCTTTAGATCTTCATGCGGACCTCTGAAATCTTGACTGAAACATCTCAAGACTCATATCTACAAACCCTTTAAACCGTATCCTTTGATCCTCAACCTATTCAGGACTTTTTCCTTCTTGTCATCACTGTTCTTCACTGTTCCTAATTGAGACTTATTCTCTCAATATCCTCAGCACATAGCTCATCCAATCCTTCTCATTAATGCAATAGGAGTATGTTGACATCAATGACAACACCAGTTATCCTCATACTTGCAACAATCTCCCCCTTTGTCATTGATGGCAACATATGATGTGAAAAACCATCAAGACAAGAACTTTTCCTTTTTGTCATAGCTCCCCCTATCAGTAACAAACCTTCACATGTCTTCTCTTCCTTTACTGCTCCCCCTTTGATCATCAACCACTTGTTTTTCACATGTCTTCTCTCCCCCTTTGACATCAATGGCAAAGGACTCATACTTGTAACTTGAACACATTAGAATCATACCAGCTACTCCCCCTGAGTAGTAGCTCCCCATCATCAATCCAGATTACAAGATATGACTGTGATATCCACTAGACTGATGCACATCAGTGATTCCTAGTTCATCACCGGAGGGGCAATAACCCCTAACTTCTCCCTGAGATACTCAAAAGAGTCCTTGGGAAGAGGTTTAGTAAAAATATTTGCAAACTGATCCTTGGAGGGCACATACTCCAATCTGACTTCACCCTTGTTCACTTGCTCTCTTAGAAAGTGAAACTTGATAGATATATGCTTAGTCTTAGAATGCAACACCAGATTCTTAGAAATATTTATTGCACTTGAATTATCACAGAAAATTGTGATCGGCTCCTCATATTCTACTTGAATATCTCTTAGCATTTGCTTCATCCACAAAAGTTGAGTGCAACTTCCTGCTGCTGCAATGTATTCTGCTTCAGTTGTAGACAAGGATATTGCTTCTTGTTTCTTGTTTAACCAAGAAACCAACCTTTTTCCCAAAAAGAATGCTCCTCCACTTGTACTCTTCCTATCATCCACATCTCGTGCCCAATCTGCATCTGTATATGCATGAAGAGAAAAATTATGATCTCTAGGATACCATAGACCATACTCAACTGTTCCTTTTAAGTACCTAAAAATTCTTTTGATTGCCATGACATGAGATTCTCTAGGATCAGCCTGGAATCTCGCCACAAGACCAACAGCCTGCATTATATTTGGTCTAGTCTGAGTAAGATACAATAATCCTCCAATCATTGATCTATACTTGGTCTGATCTGTCTTAGGAGAGTCATCATCTTTGCTCAACTTACATCTGATAGCCATGGGAGTGTTCATTGGCTTTGAATCTTCCATTCCAAATTTTCTCAATAATTCTTTCACATATTTGGTCTGAGAGATAAAGATTCCTTTCTTTGTCTGAGTAATTTGCAGACCTAAGAAGAAATTCATTTCACTAAGCATTAACATTTCAAACTCACTTTTCATTTGATTTGCAAAGGTTTTACACATACTATCTCTTCCTCCAAAGACGATATAATCAACAAATACTTCAACAATCAAGATGTTTTCATGATCAATTTTGAAATATAGGTTACTATCAGCAGTACCTTTGTTGAAACCAATCTTCAAAAGATGTTTTTCTAGCATTTCATACCATGCTCTTGGAGCTTTCTTTAGACCATATAGTGCCTTTTTTAATTTGCAGACCATATCACCATGCTTAGATAACTAAAATCCATCTGGTTGTTCAATGTACACTTCTTCCTCTAGGTCACCATTCAGGAAAGCAGATTTGACATCCATCTGATACACTTTAAAATCCTTGAAGGCAGCAAATGCAAGAAATAGTCTGACTTCTTCAATTCTTGCCACCGGAGCAAAGGTTTCCTCAAAATCAATCCCTTCTATTTGAGAGTAGTCTTTGCAGACTAATCTGGCTTTATTTCTAATTACTTCACCAACTTCATTTAGTTTCAAAATCAATCCCTTCTATTTGAGAGTAGTCTTTGCAGACTAATCTGGCTTTATTTCTAATTACTTCACCAACTTCATTTAGTTTGTTCTGGAAGACCCATTTGGTTCCAATCACATTCTTGTTTCTAGGACTAGAAACAATATCCCAAGTGTGATTTTTCTCAATTTGCATCAACTCTTCCTCCATTGCTTTGGTCCAATTTTCATCATTGCAGGCTTCATTTATTGTCTTAGGTTCAATCTTTGAAATCAAACAACATTCATCTGAATTTTGAGCAACACTCCTTCTAGTTTGCACACCTTTACTTTTGTCACCTATGATCTGATCTTTAGAGTGGTTCAGTCTTATATACCTTGGAACTTTGGGAGTTACTTGCACTTCTGCTTCTTGATCATGCTCATTCAGACCTGTCTCTTCTTCCTGATTTACCGGATCAGTCTGAATCTGACTTTCAAGAGAGGATGGAGCTTCTTACACCAAAACATCATTTTGATCATCTTCATCATACTCATAAAATCTTGAGGGCTTCTCAATACCTTCATCAACCTTCACATTTGTACTTTCTATCATCTTTCTCAGTCTCTTATTGTAACATCTATATGCTTTGCTTTGAGTGGAGTAACCCAAGAAAATTCCTTCATCACTTCTAGCATCAAACTTTCCTAGATCTTCTTCTCTTTTAATGTAACACTTGCTACCAAATACTCTGAAATATCTCATAGTAGGAGTGATGCCAAACCAAAGTTCATAAGGAGTCTTACCGGTATTGCTTCTGATTTGAACTCGATTGAGAGTGTAGACTACAGTGCTAACATCTTCTTTCCAAAACATCTGGGGAATATTTGCTTCCATCATCATTGTCCTGGATGCTTCCTGGATGGTCTGGTTCTTTCTCTCAACTACTCCATTCTGCTGTGGAGTCCTAGGGGTAGATAACTATCTCTTTATACCATGCTTCTCACAAAAATCTATGAATTCACCACCTCTATCAGACCTTAGACATTTCAGTTTTAATCCAGTTTGATTCTCTACCATAGCCTTGAAGATTTTGAACTTCTCAAACACTTTTGATTTCTCTTTCAGAAAGGTAACCCACATCATCCAGGAATGGTCATCAATCAGTAACATGAAGTATCTATCACCTTTCATACTCTTGATTCTTATCGGACCACATAGATCAGTATGAACTAACTCCAATAATCCGATAGAGGATTGATGCTTACTTTTGAATGAGACTCTGCTCTGTTTACCCAGCTGACATTCTTTGTACAAACTATTTGTAGGTTTTACCAATTTTGGAAGATCTCTTACAGCCTGAGTATTACTTATCTTGATGATGTTATCAAAATTTACATGACACATCCTTCTATGCCATAACCAACTCTGATCAACTTGAACAAACAGACAACTTTTATCAGAACCAACCAAGTGGAAGATATTACCTTTAGTTTAAGTACCGGATACAATCTCTGTTCCAAATCTTTCAAGGATTTTGCATTTTCTATACTTGAATTAGAGATCATAGCCTTTGTCCACCAACTTTCCAACACTGAGAAGATTGTGCTTCAAGTCTTCAACATATAGCACATTACCAGTTTTGTTTCTTCCATTAAAAGAAATAGTTCCTCTTCCTCTGATTCTACCAGTGGAATTATCACCAAACTTTACCACTCCTCCTTCATACCTTTCCAAATCTAAGAACTTGTTCTTGTCACCTGTCATATGGTGAGAGCATCCACTGTCAATAACCCAATCATCCTTTTCTTCAACTTGGGCAGCCAAAGCTCTTTCTACAACCTTATGATTGACAGATTCAGAGGATATTGGATCTTCTTCCTTGATGGCAATAAACACCCATTCATTTTTGGATTTGTTTCCTATCTCTAATTCATCATCTGTTACTCCTTCATTATCATCTTCTTCATGAACATAATAACAATTCTTTTGGAACCTTTGTCTGTTAAAATTTGACCTTGTAGATCTTTTCGGACATCTTGAGGCAAAATGACCAATCTTATTATAGTTGAAGCACTTAAAGGGTAACTTTCCTTCGTACTTACCGGATCCTCTTGGCAGTCTCTTTGTAAAGAGGGCTTCAAGTTGAGTTGTTTTTGCTTCTTCCACTTCCATGTCTCTTCTTGTTTGATCATACCATGACAGCTTCCTTGAAGAGTTTTCTCCTGGATCAAATCTTTGTTTACCTTTCACAGAGGCACTGGCTTTGAATGCAGATTCAGTCTTGGGGGGATCATCTCCAAACTCAGTCATTTCAAATGCAGCCAGTTTGCTAGCCAATTGGTCTCTTGTGATAGTTGTATGGGCTCTGAATTCATCAATGGCAACAACCTTGATTTTGTAGACAGCAAGAAGGGATCTAAGAATTTTGCCAACAATCTCATTTTCATCCAAAACTCCACCAGCATTCCTGATTCCACACACCAGCTCATTTACTCTTGGCATAAAGGTAGTAATATTTTCATCATCTCTCATTTTTAGTCTTTCAAATTTCCCTTTGAGACTCTGCAACCTTGCACTCTTAACATACTCATCTCCTTCATGCAGAAGTTCCAGTTTAATCCAGATCTCATAGGCAGTTGGTAGGTCAATAACATTTGAAAGCTCTAAGTCAGTTAATGCACTTAGAAGAGCCTCTTTGGTCTGCAGATAGTTTTCAGCACCTGTGATTTCATTTAGAGTTGTCAGACCACCCTGTGAAGGTGTATATGCTTTTGTGACCATGGACAAGTACACCTTTCCCATACACTCCAAGTGATATTTCATGCGGCCTTTCCAAAGAGTGAAGTTGGTTCCATCAAACTTTGGTCTGTCCTTCTTGTATGGCGAAATCTTGGATCTCCTCAAGCGGTTAAGCTCTTTTTAGAGGAGCTTAGCTATGATACCAATTGTTAGATCTAGGGCACACAACTGAGAGGGGGGGTGAATTAGTTGTACAAAAACTTGCTTCCAATTCAAACACTTAAATCCTCTTGTTATTTAATAGCATATCAATTAATCACTCATGAAAGCATAAAGCATAAACATCAGAGCATATACACATGAGACACCAAGATTTTGATGTGGAAAACCTGGTCAAGGGAAAAACCATGGGGTGATTAACCCAAGGATTATTCTCTATTAGAAGAATAAGAAAATAGATGGCACATGCCAATTAGGGCTCACTGCCCGAGCACACTACCTACAAGAGACACACTGTCTACAAAGTAACAAGTATTACAAGCTTGAACTAGAGATTGACATCTTTACCATGTCTGGATCAGTTCCATTTAAGCCTGAAAACTCTTGCTCTACCTTTCGCTCTTCTTTGCTATGCCACACTCATCCACACAAAGACACACTTCAAAATGAATTCACAATCCCTTATGTATACAAGGCATTGACTTAGGAACAATCATCTAAGTCGACAAACACCTATAAGATCATTTGTAAGGCGTGTAATACATCTGGTCAGCCTGTTATAGGAAGAACGCCAATATCTGTGGTTATTCTTCAAATGCAAACTCAAGCTTCAATGTGGACCACCAATAAGAATTGTACATGATCCAAAGATCACCAAAACCTTTCTTGAGTCATCAAGAACATCCGCACTTTATCAACTTACTAGAATTCTTCTCTTCTTCATCCGAAACTTCAAGAACACAGTCTGTCATCACTGTCATAATGAAAAAGGTGCTTCTGGACCTCCGAACTGATGCGGGAGCATCCAAGGGGCCACTTTGGAAAAGAGACCCAAGAAGGGTATAGAGAGATGATCATAGAAATGTAGAGGTAAAATGTCCTAAGGGGCCTGATAAGGACCCTAGGACCAAAATGAATGTAATAAACACCTAGGTAGTTTAATTTTGTTTTGTGGTTCATTTTGGTGTGATGTGTTTCCTAAGGTCCAAGCGACCAAGAATGTGATTAGCTGGCAAGAATCAGGATGTAACTGTGAGGTGAGCGGTTGCCAGAACGGTTGGCATTCCCACCGCTGCACCTGCCACTCATGGAGAGTATGTTTTAAGCATCTTTTGTGATTAGACAGATAGAGGTGTGTATGGGGAGTAACAATTGGATTTTAGATTAAAGAAATAAGAATTTCCTTTTTGACAGTGAGTTTTTCTTCTAGTTCTGTAATCCTGTGTATATCTTCTGATTGGCATCAAAGTAGACATTTTCCATTTTTATTTTTGAGTGTAACTATGCCTGAATGGACCCATCCATGGATGTAAGAATCTGGTTCTCATGGAGCGGTCCGTAGTAACATGTACCATATTGGAGTAACCCTAACTATGCAGAGGGGATATGAAAATGTGAGGTGATCACCAGATGGAATATGGACTTTGAGCCATGAGGAGAGATTGGTACAGAATGGAGTTGAGGATGGAACTGTGCAGAAGATTTTTGTGTTGCAGGCAAGCGTCAGACTATCGGCGTAATCGAGTGGGAAGGAGAACGTGTATCAGTGTAAGTATCGACATCAGCGGAAAGGAGTGAAGTCCTGTCGAAGACAACAGTCTAGCCGATGGGTCAGGGATCATCGGTGTGAGTACAGTCATCGGCCTGAGGAAATTGTAGTGGGCCGATGGAGAAGGTATCACTGATTGGGGCGACTGTTGTGAGTTGTTGCCGATGAAGGATATCAGTGTAAGAAGCACCGTTGGTTCAAGTGAATGGTTCAAATGAACGGTTCAAGCGAACGGTTCAAGAGTTCAAAAGATATGAATAGTTTGTAAGTTCAATGAGTTTAAGAATTTGATGGTTTGAAACTAACAAGTTCAGTGGGTTCAACCAAGAAGTTAAAGGGTTCGAGAGGTTCAATAATTAGAAGATTTGCTCATTTTGTCCGCTTCGCTGCGTCCTCCGCATCAAATTGGTATTAGAGCCAGCAAAAGCTCTGGGTAAAGTATTGTGTATCTGAGGGAGAAAAGGGATCTAGTGGAAAGATTAAGAGTTGTCAAGATGCCGCCAAAGGATAAGATGGCTAAGGCAAATGAAGAATTGAAAGAAGCATTGGAGGCAAGAGAAAGAGAACTGAGAGAGAGAAGAGCACAGGATGCTATAAGAGAAAGAGAGCTAAGACAGGTGAGAAGGGAGAATGCTACAATCTTGGCCAGATTGGAAGCATTGGAGAAGAAAAGAGAGGAACAAGATGATGAGGAAGATAAAGAAGAATATGAGGAGACAGAAGAGAAAGTTCCTGGGGATGAATTCGATCCTGAAGAAAAGAAACTTTTGAGATTGCTTAAAGCAATTTAGGGTGGTGGAACAAAAGCAACTATGGAGTCGCCTATCTCTTAGGGAAAGATGGATAGTGAGGAAGTCTTAGGGTGGATAGATGCCCTTGAAAATTTCTTTGAATATGAAGAAATCAGTGATGAGAGAAAGGTGAAATTTGCAACGATGAAGATGAGAGGGACAACACTTACATGGTGGAGTAGTGTACAGATAGAAAGAGTGACTAGAGGTGTAACAAAAATCACTTCTTGGAATAAGATGAAGGACATGATGAAGACTCAGTTTCTTCCATCTGATTATACCATTCAGACAAAGAGAATGAGATAGAATTTGAGGCAGAAGGACATGGATGTGATGTCCTATACTGAGCAATTCCATAAGCTTAGTATTAGAGGTGGAGTGGAAGATGAGGATGAGAAAGTAGCAAGATACCTTAATGGGCTTAGGTATAACTTGCAGGATGAGATTGGTCTGAGTATACCAAAAACACTTGGTGAATGTTTTTAGTTGGCCATAAGGGCTAAAGAAAGGGTGAAGAGGAAGCAAGAGAGACAAGGATCTGGCAGAGGATCTAGAGGTAGGGGCAAGCCTACTAATGAGGAACAAAATAGTAATGAGAAAGGCAAGGAGTCCACTACAGAACAGAGAGGTGGATACAGAGGTGGAGGCAGATTTGGATCAGGTAGAGGTGCATTCACTGGCAGGTGTTATACTTGCAATGAAGTTGGGCATACAACTTTCAATTGTCCAAAATGGAAGGATGTTGAAAAGGGAAAAGATAAAAGACTTCATTTGACACAAGAAGAGGAAAAGAAAGAAGACAAGGCACCAGAAGTAGCTCTCAATTCAGAAACAAGAGAGTGCCTCATGGTGGACAAAGTGCAGCTAGCACCACAGGTATCTATTTTTAGAACAAATTGTTTAAGAAATGGCAAATTATGTAAGATGATCATAGATTCAAGTGCACATGATAACTTAGTTTCCTGGGAGATGGTAAACAAATTGGGATTGCAGACATTTGAGCATCCAAATCCTTACAACGATGCTTGGGTAAGCCAAGGACAACAAGTTAAGGTTAGTAAGAAGGCATATGTTGATTTCTTAATTGGTCCATACCATGAGTCTATTTTATGTGATGTTATTCAAATGACATGTGGGCATATAATTTTGGGTAGACCATGGCAACATTTAAGGAGAACAATTCATGATGGATATACAAATAGTTATTTGGTACATAAAGATGGTATGAAGTACAGGTTAAAACCTCTATCTTGTGAAGACAAGAGGGACCATATTGTTATCTATTTTGGGGAAAAAGTATAGTTGAATGTACAAGTTAATGCTAGTTGGAAGAAACATGAACAGTTGCAGGGGAAGGCGGATGACAGTCCTAAGGAACAGCAAGTTCAGGACTTGAAGTGCATCAAGGTTGGAGACATTGATTATCCTATAGAGAGGTAGAAGAAGGAGACCAAACAGGAACCATTGCAAAAAGAAACAAATCAGAAATTTCCAGTGAACAGGGTAGGAGAACTTCAGCAGCAGAGTCCTAGGAGACGATAGCAAAATGTGTTTTGTAACACCAATACTGGTTGGAAGAGATATGCAGGTTGGAGAAAAAGGAGGCAGATAACTCTAGGTGAGTTCATGTTCCCTATCACACAGCAAAGGAATTTTTCAAATAGTTTTCAGACTGGCTGGAACAGAGCACCCAACTCTTGGGACAAGAGTTTCCTTTATTCCAGGGAGTATGATGTGGGAGCATCCAAGGGGCCACTTTGGAAAAGAGACCCAGGAAGGGTACGGAGAGATGATCATAGAAATGAAGGGGTAAAATGTCCTAAGGGGCCTGATAAGGACCCTAGGACCAAAATGAATGTAATAAACACCTAGGTAGTTTAATTTTGTTTTGTGGTTCATTTTGGTGTGATGTGTTTCCTAAGGTCCAAGTGACCAAGAATGTGATTAGCTGGCAAGAACCAGGATGTAACTGTGAGGTGAGCAGTTGCAGAACAGTTGGCATTCCCACCACTGCACCTACCACCCATGGAGAGTATGTTTTAAGCATCTTTTGTGATTAGATGGATAGAGGTGTGTATGGGGAGTAACAATCAGATTTCAGATTAAAGAAATAAGAATTTCCTTTTTGATAGTGAGTTTTTCTTCTAGTTCTATAATCCTGTGTATATCTTCTGACTGGCATAAAAGTAGACATTTTCCATTTTTGTTTTTGAGTGTAACTATGCCTGAACAGACCCATCCATGGATGTAAGAATCTGGTTCTCATGGAGCGGTCTGCAATAACCTGTACCATATTGGACTAACCCTAACTTTGCAGAAGGGATATGAAACTATGAGGTGATCACCAGATGGAATTTGGACTTTGAGCCACGAGGAGAGATTGGTACAGAACGGAGTCGAGGAGGGAACTGTGCGGAAGATTTTCATGTTGCAGGCAAGCGTCAGACTACCAGCATAATCGAGTGGGGAGGAGAACGTGTATCGGTGTAAGTATCGACATCGACAGAAAGGAGTGAAGTCTTGCCGAAGACAACAGTCTGGCTGACAGGTCAGGGATCATCGGTGTGAGTACAGTCATTGGTCTGAGGAAATTGTAGTGGGCTGATGGAGAAGGTATCGCCAATCGGGGCGACTATTGTGAGTTGTTGCCAACAAAGGATATCGGTGTAAGAAGCACAGTCGGTTCAAGCGAATGGTTCAAGAGAACGGTTCAAGCGAATGGTTCAAGTGAACAGTTCAAGCGAATGGTTCAAGTGAACGGTTCAAGCGAATGGTTCAAGAGTTCAAAAGATACAAATAGTTTGTAAGTTCAATGGGTTTAAGAATTTGATGGTTCGAAACTAACAAGTTTAGTGGGTTCAACCGAGAAGTTAAAGGGTTCGAGAGGTTCAATAATTAGAAGATTTATTCATTTTGTCCACTTCACTGCGTCCTCCACATCACAAACCATGAACAAATCTAGTTATCACTTCACACAGACTTCTTCAACACTCCCTCCAATCTGTAAAGTGAGATAATGCAATTCCAAAGCTCACCGGACCTTTCTGTGACCCTCTGTCACCTCTAAACACCTGCCAGAACTGGTTCTACTTGAGCGACCATAACTTCTTCAGATCTTCATGTGAACCTTTGAAATCTTGATTGGAACATGTCAAGACTCATATCTACAAACCCTTTAAACCACATCCTCTGATCCTCAACCTATTTAGGACTTTTCCCTTCTTGTCATCACTATTCTTCACTATTCTTGATTGAGACTTATTCTCTTAATATCCTCAACACACAGCTCATCCAATCCTTCTCATTAATGCAATATGAGTATGTTGACATCAATGATTACACTGGTTATCCTCATACTTGCAACAACATCTGCACTAGATACCTGTGTATATACATCCTTGGTCTCTGACACATCCTTCTTTACTCAAATCTTATCCATCTTCTTTGTGATATCTGCTAGATCAATCTTTTCCATTGGCTTCTTTAACTCAGCTTGATTCTCCTTCTTCATATTCTTACTTCTGTAAGATTTAGCAACATGTCCAGGTCTGTTGCAATTGAAGCACACAATATTCCTCTATCCATTGTTCCTTTCATTCATTCTAGGTCTGCATTGATTGGCTCTATGTCCAAATCCATTTCATGTATGACAATACCCATTGAAGGAGTTTACCATTCTGTTCCTGCATTGATTTGTTCTATGACCAAACCTTTTGCATGCAAAGAATTTTTCATTAAGAGATTGAGTCTTCCTTATACTATTGAAGCCATTTCTTGTCATACTACTACATTCACTTACTATGTGACTAGTTCTTTTGCAGTTGAAACATTGACCAAAGAAAGATGGAACATCTTGATTCATTCTACTTCTACATTGAGTAGCCCTGTGACCAAATTTACTACATGAATAACAATAACCATTGAAAGATGGATACCTTTGTCCATTTGGTTTCCTAACAAGAGGTCTTCTTGATCTATTCCTTTGGTCTTGAGTCAGTTTGCCTTTGACCTCAAAATTCTTTTCTTGATCTGTTCTAGAACTTTCATCCTTCGCAGGTCTTATACCATTTGTTGTTGCAAGTATGATGATAACTAGTGTTGTCATTGATGTCAACATACTCATGTTGCATTAATGAGAAGGATTAGATGAGCTATGTGTTTTGGATTTTGAGAAAATAAGTCTCAATCAGGAATAGTTAAGAACAGTGATGACAAAAAGGTAAAAGTCCTCAATAGATTGAGGATCAGAGGATGCGGTTTAAAGGGTTTGTAGATATAAGTCTTGAGATTCTCCAATCAAGATTTCAGAGGTCCACATCAATATCTGAAGAAGTTATGGTCGCTCAAGTAGAACCGGTTCTGGCAGGTATTCAGAGGTGACAGAGGGCCACAGAAAGGTCCGGTGAGATCTGGTATTTCATTATCCTATTCTGTAGATCTGAGGAAGTGTTGAGGATGTCCCTGTGAAGTATCAACTAGATTAGTTTGTGGGTTGAAGGTCTGAAAGTGCCTATTCATTTATGACAGTGATGACAGATTGTGTTCTTGTAGCTCCGGATGAAGGAGAGAAGAATTCCAGTAGGATGATGAAATGTGGATGTGTTTGGTGATTCAGGGAAGGTTATGATGATCATTGGATCATGTCTAGTTAATGATGGTGATCCGCATTGAAGTTAGAGTTTGCATTTGAAGAATAACCACAGATATTGGTGTTCTTCTTGAGACTGGCCGACTAGATGTATTACACGTCTTGCGAATGATCTGGTAGGTGTTTGCCGACTTAGATGATTGTTCCTAAGTCGATGCCTTGTATAAATAAGGGATTGTGAATTCATTTTGAAGTGTGTCTTGTGGTGATGAGAGTGTGGTAGTGAAGAAAAGTGTGAAAGGCAGAGCAGAAGTACTGAGCTTAAATGGAATTGATTCAAGCATGCTGAAGATGCTATTCTCTAGTTCACAAAGGTGATACTTATTCTTTTGTAGATAGTGTGTCTCTTGTAGGGAGTGAGCCTCTTGTGAGTAGTGTGCTCGGGGCAATGAGCCCTAATTGGCATGTGCCATTTTGTTCTTTCTATTCTTCTAACAGAGAATACTTTCTTGGGTTAATCACCCGTGGTTTTTCCCTTAACTAGGTTTTCTACATCAAAATCTTGGTGTCATATGTGTTGTTATGTTTCTGCTTCAGATTTAATGCTTTATTGTTCATGATTGATATTATGCTAATCACTAAAGAAGATTCAAGTGTTTAAATAGGAGAAAGTTTTGCACAACTGATTCACCCCCCCTCTCAGTTGTATGCTCTAAGTCTTGGTATCAGAGCTAAGTTCCTCTAAAAGGAGCTTAATTGCTTGAGGAGATCCAGGATGTCGTCATACAAGAAGGATAGTCTGAAGTTTGATGGAACCAACTTCTCTCTTTGGAAAGGTCGCATGAAATGTCACTTGCAATGTATGGGAAAAGCATACTGGTCCATGGTCACAAAAGTGTATGCACCTCCACAGGGTGGTCCGATAACCCTAAATGAAATCACATATGCTGAAAATAATTTGCGGACCAAAGAGGCTCTTCTAAGTGCATTAACTGACTCAGAGCTCTCAAATGTTATTGACCTACCAACTGCCTATGAGATCTGGATTAAACTGGAACTTCTGCATGAAGGAGATGAGTATGTTAAATGTGCAAGGTTACAAAGTCTAAAAGGGAAATTTGAAAAACTGAAGATGAGAGATGATGAAAATATTACCACTTTTATGCCAAGAGTGAATGAGTTGGTTTGTGGAATTAGAAATTCTGGTGGAGTCTTGGATGAAAATGAGATTGTTGGTAAGATTCTTAGATCCCTCACTACCTCTTACAAAATCAAGGTTGCTGCCATTGATGAATTCAGAGCCCATACAACTGTCACAAGAGACCAATTGGCTAGCAAATTGGCTTCTTTTGAAATGACTGAATTGGAGATGATCCCCCAAAAATTGAATTTGCATTCAAAGCCAGTGCCTCTGTGAAAGGTAAACAAGGATTTGTTCTAGGAGAGAACTCATCAAGGAACTTGTCATGGTATGGAAAAGAAAGAAAAGACCTGGAAGAAGAAGAAGTAGAAACTGCTCAACTTGAAGCCCTCATTGCAAAGAGATTGCCAAGAGGATCCCATAAGTATGAAGGAAAATTGCCTTTTAAGTGTTTTAACTACAATAAGATTGGTCATTTTGCCTCAAAATGTCCGGAAAGATTTTCAAACCCAAATCCTAACAGATCAAGGTTCCAAAAGAATTGTTACTATGTTCATGAAGAAGATGATAACGAAGGAGTAACATATGATGAATCAAAGACAGGAAACAAATCTAGAAGTGAATGGGTGTTTATTGCCATCAAGGAAGAAGAACCAATATCCTTTGTATCTATCAATCATAAAGTTGTAGAAAGAGCTATGGCTGCCCAAATTAAAGAAAAGAATGATTGGGTCATTGACAGTGGTTGCTCTCACCACATGACAGGTGACAAGAATAAGTTCATAGATTTGGAAAGGTATGAAGGAGGAGTGGTAAAGTTTGGTGATAATTTTACTGGTAGAATCAGAGGAAGAGGAACTATTTCTTTTAATGGAAGAAACAAAACTAGTAATGTGCTGTATGTTGAAGGTTTGAAGCACTATCTTCTCAGTGTTGGATAGTTGGTGGACAAAGGCTATGATCTTCGATTCAAGGATGGAAAATACAAAATCTTTAAAAGATCTGGAATAGAGATTGCATCCGGTACTCAAACTAAAGGTAATATTTTTCACTTGGTTGGTGCTGGTAAAAGTTGCTTGTTTGTTCAAGTTGATCAGAGTTGGTTATGGCATAGAAGGATGTGTCATGTGAATTTTGATAATATCATCAAAATAAGCAATACTCAGGCTATAAGAGATCTTCCAAAATTGGTGAAACCTACTAATAGCTTGTGCAAGGAATGTCGGTTGGGTAAGATGAACAGTCACATTCAAAAGCAAGGAATTGTTTTCTACTGGATTATTAGACTTAGTTCACACTGATCTTTGTGGTCCGGCAAGAACCAGAAGTATTCAAGGTGATAGATACTTCATGCTGCTAATAGATGACTATTCCCGGATGATGTGGGTAATTTTTCTAAAGGAGAAATCTTAAGCTCTTGAAAAATTCAAAATATTCAAGGCTATGGTAGAGAATGAAATAGGAATAAAGTTGAAATGTCTAAGGTCTTATAGGGGTGGAGAATTCACATCCGGTGAGTTCACAGAATTCTATGAGAAACATGGAATTAAGAGATAGTTATCTGCTCCAAGGACTCCACAGCAGAATGGAGTAGTGGAGAGAAAGAACCGGACCATCCAGGAAGCATCTAAGACTATGATGATGGAAGCAAATGTTCCATAGATCTATTGGAGAGAATCTGTTAGCACTGTAGTCTATACTCTTAATCGAGTGCAAATCAGAAGCAGTACTAGTAAGACCCCTTATGAACTCTAGTTTGGCATTACTCCCACTGTAAGATATTTTAGAGTCTTTGGTAGCAAATGTTACATCAAAAGAGATGAAGATTTAGGCAAATTTGATGCTAGAAGTGATGAAGGAATATTCTTGGGTTACTCTACTCAAAGCAAAGCATACCGGTGTTATAACAAGAGACTAAGAAAGATGATAGAAAGTACAAATGTGAAGGTTGATGAGGGAATAGAGAAACCCTCAAGGTTTTATGAGTATGATGAAGATGATCAGAATGGTGTTCTAGTTCAAGGAGCTCAATCCTCTCCTGAAAGTTAGATTTAGACTGATCCGGTAAATCAGAAAAAAGAGATTGGTCTGAATGAGCCTGATCAAGAAATAGAAGTGCAAGAAACTCCCAAAGTTCCAAGGTATGTAAGATTAAACCACTCTAAAGATTAGATCATAGGTGACAAAAGCAAAGGTGTGCAAACTAGAAGGAAAATTGCTCAAAATTTAGATGAATGTTGTCTGATTTCAAAGATTGAACCTAAGACAAGAAATAAAGCCTGCAATGATGAAAATTGGACCAAAGCAATAGAGGAAGAATTGATGCAAATTGAGAAAAATCACACTTGGGATCTTGTTTCTAGACCTAGAAACAAGAATGTGATTGGAACCAAATGGGTGTTCCAGAATAAACTAAATGAAGTTGGTGAAGTAATCAGAAATAAAGCCAGATTAGTCTGCAAAGGCTACTCTCAAATAGAAGGGATTGATTTTGAGGAAACCTTTGTTCCGGTGGCAAGAATTGAAGAAGTCAGACTATTTCTTGCATTTGCTGCCTTCAAAGATTTCAAAGTGTATCAGATGGATGTCAAATCTGCTTTCTTGAATGATGACTTAGAAGAAGAAGTGTACATTGAACAACCAGATGGATTTCAATTATCTAAGCATGGTGATATGGTCTACAAATTAAAGAAGGCACTATATGGTCTAAAGCAAGCTCCAAGAGCATGGTATGAAAGGCTGGACAAACATCTTTTGAAGATTGGTTTCAACAAAGATCCAGATTGGGCAGGAGATGTGGATGATAGGAAGAGTACAAGTGGAGGAGCATTCTTTTTGGGAAAAAAGGTTGGTTTCTTGGCTAAGCAAGAAACAAGAGGCAATATCCCTATCTACAATTGAAGTAGAATACATTGCAGCAGCAAGAAGTTGCACTCAGCTTTTGTGGATGAAGCAGATGCTAACAGATATTCAAGTAGAATATGAGGAGCCTATCACAATTTTCTGTGATAATTCAAGTGCAATAAATATTTCTAAGAATCCGGTGTTGCATTCTAAGACTAAGCATATATCTATCAAGTTTCACTTTCTGAGAGAGCAAGTGAACAAGGGTGAAGTCAGATTGGAGTATGTGCCCTCCAAGGATCAGCTTGCAAATATTTTTACTAAACCTCTTCCCAAGGATTCTTTTGAGTATCTCAGGGAGAAGTTAGGGGTTATTACCCCTCCGGTGATGAACTAGGATGCACTAATGTGCATTAGTCCAGTGGATATCATAGTCATATCTTGTGATCCGGATTGATGATGGGGAGCTGCTACTCAGGGGGAGTAGCTGGTATGATTCTGATGTGTTAGAATTGCAAGTATGAGTCCTTTGCCATTGATGTCAAAGGGGGAGAGATGACATGTGAAAAACAAGTGATTGATGATCAAAGGGGGAGCAATAAAGGAAGAGAAGACATGTGAAGGGTTGTTGCTGATAGGGGGAGCTGTGATAGAAAGGAGTTCTTGTCTTGATGGTTTTTCACATCATATGTTGCCATCAATGACAAAGGGGGAGATTGTTTTAAGTATGTGGATAACTGGTGTTGTCATTGATGTCAACATACTCATGTTGCATTAATGAGAAGGATTAGATGAGCTATGTGCTGAGGATTTTGAGAAAATAAGTCTCAATCAGGAACAATTAAGAACAGTGATGACAAGAAGGTAAAAGTCCTCAATAGATTAAGGATCAGAGGATGTGGTTTAAAGGGTTTGTAGATATAAGTCTTGAGATGCTCCAATCAAGATTTCAGAGGTCCGCATGAAGATCTAAAGAAGTTATGGTTGCTCAAATAGAACTGGTTCTGGCAGGTGTTCAGAGGTGACAGAGGGCCACAGAAAGGTCCGGTGAGATCCGGTATTTCATTATCCCATTTTGTAGATCTGAGGAAGTGTTGAGGATGTCCCTGTGAAGTATCAACTAGATTAGTTCCTGGGTTGAAGGTCTGAAAGTGCCTAGTCATTTATGATAGTGATGATAGACTGTGTTCTTGTAGCTCCAGATGAAGGAGAGAAGAATTCCAGTAGGATGATGAAGTGTGGATGTGTTTGGTGATTCAGGGAAGGTTATGATGATCATTGGATCATGTCCAGTTAATGATGGTGATCCGCATTAAAGTTAGAGTTTACATTTGAAGAATAACCATGGATATTGGTGTTCTTCTTAAGACTGGCTGACCGGATGTATTACACGTCTTGCGAATGATCTGGTAGGTGTTTACCAACTTAGATGATTGTTCCTAAGTCAATGCCTTGTATAAATAAGGGATTGTGAATTCATTTTGAAGTGTGTCTTGTGGTGATGAGAGTGTGGTAGTGAAGAAAAGTGCACAGAAGTATTGAGCTTAAATGGAACTGATTCAAGCATGTTGAAGATGCTATTCTCTAGTTCACAAAGGTGATACTTATTCTTTTGTAGATAGCGTGTCTCTTGTAGGCGATGAGCCTCTTATGAGCAGTGTGCTCAGGCAGTGAGCCCTAATTGGCATGTGCAATTTTATTCTTTCTATTCTTCTAACAGAGAATACTTTCTCAGGTTAATCACCCCGTGGTTTTTCCCTTAACTGGGTTTTCCATGTCAAAATCTTGGTGTCATATGTGTTGTTATGTTTTTGCTTCAGATTTAATGTTTTATGGTTCATGATTGATATTATGCTAATCACTAAAGAAGATTCAAGTGTTTAAATAGGAGAAAGTTTCACACAACTGATTCACCCCCCCTCTCAATTGTATGCCCTAAGTCTAACATTTGTGTCATCAGGATTTTTCTGACTTGCTTCAGCCATTAGTCTATCAAATATGGTTGCACTTACACTGAGTTTATCTTGTTGACCCATGCATGTTTCTGTTCAACTTTCAGATCCACAACTTATTCTTCAAGCTTTAACAAATCATTTGTTTTATTTTTCAAGCATTCTTCAATTTTTGCTTTTTCTTCATTTGCCAACTTCAAATCTTTACTACTTTCCTCAAGTCTTTGCATAAGCTCCTTGATTTGTCTTTTTAACTCTTTAATGAATTCATTTTCTTCTATTGAGTTTATGTTTTCTTCTTCAGATTTCTCAAGATTTTCAAGATCAATTTTGGATTCTCTAGTGGACAAATATTCATCTCGAGAGGAATTTATATTGTTGCAGACTTCAGACATGGATTTAGATTCAGCATTAGCAATCAAACACAAATCCATTTGTCCTTTTACTTCATACTATCAATCTTTCTTCATTTTCTTCTCTTCAATATCATCTTCTTCTTTAGTGAATACATTTTCCTTTCTTGTATTGTAAGGAAACTTATTCAAATTTGATGCATGATTATTGATTTCTGAATACTTTTGTATGTCCTAATCAACCCTGAGATTTGCACTCTTAATGATCTTTTTCAATCTTCTATTATAACACCAATAGGCCTTATTCTTAGTAGAGTATCCAAGGAATGTTCTTTCATCATACTTAGCATCAAACTTGCCTAGCTCTTCTTCTCTTTTGATATAACATTTGCTTCCAAAAACTTTGAAATATTTTACCAAAGGTATTCTTCCATACCACAATTCATAAGGAGTTTTAGTATCATTACCTTTGACTTGAACTCTATTTTGAATATAGATAGCAGTATGTATAGCTTCTTTCCAATATGCTTCTGGTAAGTCAGTTTCCTCTATCATTGTCTTTGCAGCTTCTTGAACAGACCTACTCATTATTTCCATCACTCTATTCACTCTGGATAGCTATCTTTTTATTCCATGAGTCTCACACAACATATTGAATTTTTCATAGGTAAACTCTTCTCCTCTGTCAAACTTTAGACATCTAATTTTCACATTTGACTCATCTTCAACCATTGGTTTGAAGGCTTTAAATGCATTTGGAGCTTCTAATCTTTCTTTGAGAAAGCTAACCCAAGTCATTCTAGAATAATCATCAACAAAGAACATAAAGTACCTATCATCTTGAAGACTTTTTACTCCTGTAGGTCCACAAAGGTTTGTATGAACCAATTCCATCAGTCTCATTGAGGATCTTTCTTCATCTTGTAGACTTCCTCTTGCTTGCTTCTCAACTTGACACTTATTGCAGGTGATGTTACTAAAATGTATCATCTCTGGTAGATCTTTCACAACTTGAGCTAAGGTTATCCTTTCTAGATCATTAGAATTGATGTGACAAAATTTCCTATGCCAAATCCAATTTTCATGATTATGATATATAGAGTAGATAATGTTGCCTTCTCTAAGGTGATAAAGATTTCCCTCTATCCTTTTTCCACTAGCTATTATAGATCCAAAATCATCTCTAATTTCAAAGGTATTATTCTAAAAGATGAAACTGTATCCTTCGCTGTATAATTGTCCAATGCTCATGAGATTTTATCTCAGGCTTTCAACATAGAGAATGTTATCTGTATGTTGTTTTCCATCAAAACTGATTGAACCTTTTCCACATATTTCAACAGTACGGTCATCTCCAAATCTAACTAATCCTTCTTCATTCTTCACAAAATTAATAAACTTGCATTTATCACCAGTCATATGATTTGAGCAGCTACTATCAATAACCCAATAGTTCTTTATATCATCGTTGTCAATACTTACCTCTAGATCAAAACTTTCATCATCTTTGCAATTGTCATCCTTTGAATTAAAACAATAGTCATCATCTTCATTGTCTTCAACATCATAAAATGTTTTCTTGGACTTTCTGCTTTTGCCTTCTTCATCATAATTTTTTGAGTTTTTTTTGGACATCTGGATGCATAGTGTCCAACTTCACCACACTTGAAACAATTGAAAAATAATTCATCCTTGTGTGACATCCCAGATCAACTTCAATTTGTTAGGCTTATCTTTGAGGAACTTGGCTCTGATACCAATTGTTGAATACACTGGACAACTAAGAGGGGGGGTGTGAATCAGTTGTCACAAAAACTTAGCTTCATACAAATATCAAACTATCAACAACTTAATTATTGATAATTTGATTTAACCATGAAAACATGAAACCATAGACTTAATCATAATCACACATCCAGCACAGTAGACACCAAATTTTTACATGGAAAACCCTAAAAGGGAAAAACCACAATGGGTGTTAGCCCACAGAAATATATGAGTTATAACAATACTAAAAAATAGAGGCTCACTGCCTACAGGTCTCACTGCTCAAATTGTTCATTACAAAGAATGACTCACTACCATAGGGTGGCTCACTGCCAAAAAGGTGGACTGATTAAGTAGCATCTACTCCATGCCTAGATTCAATTCCATTGAAGCACAATATAACTCCTCTGCTCTGCTCTTTCACACCTTCACACTTATGTCTTCATTTTTGCACACCACACACTTTTTCATAACTCTATTACATGCTTTTATACAATTCGTCAACCTTGGAATGCACATCAAGGTTGGCATTACATTCATCAACCATTGGAACATTCTCCAAGGTTGACATTACAATAATACAAAGAAATAGGTCTAGACCTAAACAAAATTTGATAAGGTAAAGATGCATGTGGATCACATTACACCTTAGCTGGGACTCAAATGTAATTCTTCACGCCATGATATGCTTCGACAATCTTCAAGGCATCTCTGCAATTAGTGAAATCAACCAAGTCAGCCAAGACTGGTGAGAACATTAGGTCTTCAAGGAACATAATTCATCCATGCTCCAAATTACTCTTTGTGAACCAATCCAAAGGTAGGAACATGATCAGGAGACATCCACAAGCACATTGTAATCACCAAGAACAACCACACGATCTCTAATCACTCTGTCAAGAAGATTCATCAAACTGGAGCACAAGAACAACACTGTCAGCTACTGTCATAAGAAAAAGATCACTTCTAGACCACCAAATCATGAACCATTGGAGTTGAAGGCACATAACATCATCTCAGACTTAACTTTAGAACCACAGATCAAAATACTTCAATGCGGAGGAATGAGGAGCATAATACTTTCTCCCTATCACTACCAAACATACATGAAAAGTAGTTTTCACTCTGGTGAACATAACTCACTCAAATCTTCATACCAGAGGCTCAAAATTGGAATATAACATCTTTAGACAGACTTTTAAATAACTTCCAATCCACAAAAAAAAATATTCATCATACAGGAAATGTGGAGCAATCTCTTGGAAAGTTCTTGTGTATGCAATACATTGTTTCCACTGCAACTCACTATTTCTACTGGAGGAGCTAATTTTCTCAATATTCTCAACATCAAGATGACTTACATAAGTAAATACAAAGAATCTTACTCATTACAAGCAAGCAACAAGATAGGAGCACAGTTGACACCAATGACAACATAGATATATTGACATCAATGACAACATCGATTAGGCACATACTTGCAATAGACATCAATGACAACACACATGGCCAACAATATCCCCCGTTGTCATTGATGGAAACATATGTTCCCCCTTAGACTCTCTCCCCCTTTGACATCAAGGACAAAGGGATCCAATACCTACTCATTCTCCCCTTTTTTATCAACAATCATATGTCTGCAAACTTTTTCATGCAAGCTTCCCCTATCATCAATCAACACTACCTACTCCCCATGAGAGGTAGCCATCATCAATCCAAGATAAAGATATGGCATGAACTCCTGCTGGATAGATGCACTATTTTGTAGCTTAGTAGAAAGAAGGAGGGGAAATTACCCCTAACCTCTACCAGAGATCTTCAAAGATGTCTTTTGCAAGAGCCTTTGTAAAGATATCTGCAATTTGATCCTTTGTTGTTACATATTCCAACTTCACTTCCTTGTCTGTAATCTTGTCTCTCAAAAAGTGATACCTGATTGCTATGTACTTGGTTCTAGAATGCATCACTTGATTCTTAGAAATATTGATGGCACTTGTATTATCAAACAAAATAGGAATAGGCTCATCATACAATACCTTGATATCCTTCAGAGTTTTCTTCATCCATAACACCTGTGTATAGCAAGAGGCTGCTGCAATACACTCTACCTCTGTAGTAGATAAGGACAATGAATCTTGCTTCTTTCTCTGCCATGAAACCAATCTGCTTCCTAGAAAGAAAGCACTACCACTTGTACTTCTTCTATCATCAACACAACTAGCCCAGTCAGCATCAGTGTATGCACTCAAATCAAAGTCATTACATTTTGGATACCATAGACCATAGTCAAGAATTCCTTTCAAGTATATGAATATCCTTTTCACTATCTTCTCATGTGTTTTATTAGGATTGGATTGATATTTGGAAACCACATATACTGTATGCATAATGTTAGGTCTAGAAGCACTTAAGTACAATAGTGCTCCAATCATAGACCTATAGACAGTCTGATCTACCTCCAGAGACTAATAATCTTTTCTCAAGTGACATCCACTAGTGACCATGGGAGTACTCACTAGTTTTAAATCTTCCATACCAAACTTATTCAACAATTCTTTGACATACTTATCTTGAGAAATAGAGATACCACCATCTAGTTGGGAAATTTGAAGACCAAGGAAGAATGACATTTCACCAATCATGAACATCTCAAATTCTTTTTGTATCTCCTCTACAAACCTCTTACACATATCATCATTTCCACCAAAAATGATATCATCAACATAAACTGCAACTATCAAGATCATGTCATCTTCCTCCTTTATGTAAATATTGCTATATGTAGTACCTTTCTTGAAGCCCTGCTGAAGTAAGTACTTGTCTAATCTTGCATACCAGGCCCTAGGTGCTTGCTTGAGCCCATACAAATCCTTCTTGAGTCTACATACTATGTCTAGATCTTATGATATCTGAAAACCATCTGGTTGCTCAATGTAAACCTCCTCGTCTAGGCCACTATTTAGAAATGTTGACTAGACATCCATTTGATACACCTTGAAGTTCTTGTGAGAAGCAAGAGTAAGGAACATTATGATTGCCTCCATCCTAGCTACTAGAGCAAAAGTCTCCTCAAAATCAATGCCTTCTACTTGAGTATATCCTTTTCATACTAATCTTGCTTTGTTCCTTACAACTTCAACTTCTTCATTTAGGTTGTTCTGGAACACCCACTTTGTTACTATAACATTCTTGTTGGCTAGTTTGGGAACCAATTCCCATGTCTGATTCTTTTCAATCTAAGCCAGTTCTTCTTCCATTTCTTTTATCCATCCATCCTCTTTACTAGCTTCAACAAAGGTCTTGGTTCCACGTTTGATGATAAACACAAATTTGCTTGCTCATGTGTCTTGGAAAACCTTCTCCTTGTTTGCACACCTTCATTTTTGTCTCCAATGATCTATTTTGCTGAGTGGTTCTTTTGAACATACTTTTCTTGGCTCTTAGGTATCTATTCAAGTTTCTGTTCCTTTTCTTCTTTCACTTCTTCTACTTCTTCATCTTCAATGTGAGGAAATATATCAGATTCAATGTCTTCTAAATCCTGTGTGAACTAATACAAGTCTTCATCTACTTTAACATTTGTGCTTTCAATCATCTTTCCCAACCTTTTATTGTAGCATCTATAGGCCTTGCTTTTGGTTGAGTAACCAAGAAAGATTCCTTCATCACATCTTGAATCAGACTTTCCTAGGTCTTCTTCATCTCTTCTGATATAGCATTTGCTGCCAAAGATCCTGAAGTATCTGACAGAGGGAGGTCTTCCATACCACAACTCATAAGGGGTCTTAGTGCTATTGACCCTTAACCATATTCTGTTAGTTAGATAGACAACAGTGTGAATTGCTTCCTCCTAGTGTACATCAGGTAGATCTGCATCTTTCAACATTGCCCTAGACATTTCTTGCACAATCCTATTCTTCCTTTCCACTACCCCATTTTTCTGAGGAATTCTAGGAGTAGACATGTGCCCCCTAATACCATGATATTCATAAAACTTTTTAAATTCATTTGATGTAAACTCTCTTCCTCTATCTGACCTTAAATATTTAATCTTAGTATCCATTTCATTTTTTACCAAGGCTTTGAAAACTTTAAACTTATCAAGAGCATCAGATTTTTCTCTTAAGAAAGTAACCCAAGTCATTCTAGAATAATCATCAATGAGAAATATAAAAACCTTTTACCTTGTTGACGCTTTACTATTGTAGTTCCATATAGGTCTGTGTGAATCAGCTCCAATGGCTTTGAAGAAGAGTACTCCTTTATTTTAAAACATGTATTTGTCTTATTTCCCATTTGACATTCCTTACATACATTATTTGCAGACTTGATTATCTTAGGCATATCTCTCACTGTATGAGTAGAGATGATTCTTACCATATTATCAAAGTTTTTGTGTCCCATTCTTTTGTGCCACAACCAACACTCATTGGATTGAGTTAACAAACATGTTCTTCCATTTTCTTATTTTAAGTGATAAATATCACCACATGTCTTGATACCTTCTGCAACTAGCTTTCTAGAACTTGCATTCCTGATTTCACAACCATTAGCATGAAAAGTAAGATTGTAACCTTTCCTACACATCTGACTAAGACTGAGAAGATTGTGTTGTAATCCTTTGACATAGAGAACATCCTCAGTCCAGTTCTTTCCATCAACTAGTTATGACACCTTTTCCATAAATTTGAGTTGACTCATCACCTCCAAACATAACAGCTCCACCATCCCACTTCATAAGTATGATAAACTTCTCTTTTTCACCAGTCATATGATTTGAACAACCACTATGAATAACCCAAGCTTTGGTTTCTTCTTTTTCATGGAAGGCAGTCTATACAACCATTGATTTTTCATTGTTTTGAACTATTTGCAAAGTATCAAATTTTCCACATTTTGCAACCTCATTCTTTTTGTCACCAACACTAATGGCCAAAAAACGTGTTTCATCATTTTAATCATGATCCTCATCATCTAAAGAATAACTATCTTCTAAGGAAAACAAACTTCTTTTGAATTTACTATTTCTATTACTTCTCCTAGCTTCTTTTAGAGGACATTTAGAAGCAAAGTGACCTACTTTTACACAATTAAAACATTTGAAGGGTAACTTACCTTTACATTTGCCAGATCCTTTCTTTAGTGTTCTTACAAAATTTACTTCAGCATCATCAGGACTTTAATCTTCATCAGCAGATTCCTCCTTTATCTTTTTACTGGCTTTGAAGGAAGCCTTCTTTCTTTAGAGCATCACTATCAAATTCTCTCATTTCAAAAGTAGTAAGAGTCCCAAAAATTTGATCTAAAGAGTATTTATCCAAGTCTTCAGTCTCCTCAATAGCTGATACCTTATGACTATAAAATTTGGGAAGAGATCTCATAACCTTCTTCACAACTTCATCCTCTTTTATCTCACCACCAAGACCTTTGATGCCATTGACCTCTTCATTCACTTGAAGAATATATCCCACAATGTTTTCATCCTCTGTCATCCTTAGGGTTTCAAATCTTCTTTTGAGAATTTGCATCTTAGCTTTCTTTACTTTCTTATCACCTTCTTAAATGGTTTCAAGTTTCTCCTAAACCTCTTGAGTAGAACTACAACTCATCACCTTTGGAAGTTTTGAATTAGATAATCCACTCATGATGGAAAACTTTGCTTTTTCATTGTTCTTATACTTCTTGAATTCATCTATAGTTGTAGGAATATTGGCAGGAATAGTGTAACCTTTCTTGATAGAATCCCAAACTCCATACCCTAGAGAATTGATGTAGGCTTCCATCCTTATCTTCTAAAAAGCATAATTTGTTCCATCAAACCTAGGTATCTTACTAGATCCTCCTTGTACCATCTCAAGCATTCCTCAAGTGGTTAAGATTCCTTTAGAGGAACTTGGCTTTGATACCTATTGTTAGACACACAAGTATATTAAGAGGGGGGTGAATCAGTATAAAATCAAATTTCACTTTCAACAAATTCAACTTATCGAAGCATTACAACATTAACATGAACATGAAAGATTAACACAATGTACATCAACACATAACACCAGATATACATGGAAAACCCTAGAAGGGAAAAACCACAATGAGGATTCACTCACAATATATGAAGCTCAAATAGTAACTTTGTTTTAGGGGCTTTAACCCAAGGAAGCTGCTACTCCCTAAGTAACTTTGATTTAGGGTTACACCCAAGGAAGCTTCTAGTCCCTGATGACTTTGTTTTAGGGTCACTCCCAAGGAAGCATCTACTCTGTGAAAAAGAATACAAAAGATTACAGTATAATAGTCTTTTCTTACTATCTAAAAATTGTCATTGAAGTTCACACCTTTGATGATTGCACTTCTATCTCCACACACTTCCTTCTGAAGATCTGATCATTCAAGAACACTCTATACTTAATCACTATCACAAATATGTCTTCAAGATTAATCAGATAGCATCAACAACATCTACTCTTTCTCCTACAGTTGCACATTAATAATGCATTTATTCTTCTTTTATCTACTTGTGAACTTTTCTCATCATCTTGCAATCATACCTTCCTAACTCAATTTGATTCACTATTTATACATTATATTACATTGATTGTATTACTTGTTGGCCAAATAGCACACACAATGAAACTTGCAGAAGATAGGTCCTAATTGAAACATGTTAGACCAATAGGAGATCCAGGCCTTGCAAACCCCAATACTTGCTTAACCAGGTCCAAAACATCTTTTAATTCTTCAAACACCAAGGAATTACATATGCACACTCCGCTCATTTGAAAATAGGACAACTTTAGGAAAAACACATGAAGACTTGAAGTATAACCACCATATTAGCTTGTAAACCTTGTGCGGTACCGGAAACAAGAAAGGTCTTTATGAAACTTTTTTAGATGAGTTCACATGATTCATGAAACACCCCCATTAACTCGTTTTACACCACACATCAAACAATTATGTTGTACAGTTTCAAACATTTACTCTGCAAACACTCTATTATATGGAACACACTACACCATGTTGTTAATTGAAAAACTGAGTTGTGGACCACCAAGAAGCCTGAAACAGAAAAGAATGTCAACTGAGTCTATAGCAACTAAAGAATGTAAAGTAGTGAGTTTGCAAAATGAATTGAGTAATTTGGAGAAGGAAAAGGTTAAAGTTTTGGGCAGATTGGATGAGCTCTGGGGACTGATTTCCCCTAAGTTAGAGACTATGTATGATATATTGGTAGAATCCCAAGCTGCTGCTGCTACTTGTGATCCTACTGATCTTCAAAAGGTAGAATCACAGGTATTTTTGTTTAGTGGGCATATATCCATTTTGGGTAGCATAAAGAAGAACTAGGATAGTGAGTTGACATGGTTGAAAAACATTTTTGGTGATATCTTTTTGCTAATGAACAAGGCTTAAGGACTGCGTGTTCATATGCGGAAGTATGTACATAGAATTTTGGTGTGAATTTTGGTATGTAGATCTCAGCCTTTGCCATTGATGTCAAAGGGGGAGTGAAAAGTAGTGAAAAATGAGTAATTCAGCTAAGGGGTAGCATTGGAAATCGCAAGTGTACATAGTAAGGGGGAACTGTTCTAACACTTAGTCATTTTTCACTAAGTGTTGCCATGAATGCCAAAGGGGAAGATTGTTGGCAAGAGACACTACTAGGCATGTTAGGTGTTGTCATTGATGGCAACTAAATCTATCTTACACATCCACATTGTATCACTTGATCATACCGGAAGTCAGATTGTAGATTTGTCCAAGTCTAGATAGACAAGAATAGAGCATATGACATGATTTGGCATTTTGGTCCCCATTTCTCCATAATTAATCATATTGTGCTACAGATCTGAAGGAATGTTAAGGAGTGTCAGGGCTACCTAAATCTAGAGATTTAGCCTCCGGTGATGAAGGGATTTAAAGTTACAAGCATATGACTATCGGGTTTTGGTTACACAGTCCAGTCTAGTGAAGAACAGGCCGACTTGGTGTTTGATCCTTGTGTGGATTAAGAGAAGTAGTTGGTTGCATGATTTATGAGATCTAGTGGTATTAGATGACATGTGTGGTGACTTGAATTCATAAGTTGTGGTCTGCATTGATATTTGTGCATAGATTCAGCTGACAAAACAATGTTCTTGAAAATGCATCTAAGTTTTATTGAGGCTGACTGCAGTTGATGAAATTTCATATAGCGGATATATATAATTAATGGGTGTGAGCATTTTGAGATATGAGAGTGTGAATATGAGATGAGAGGTGTGAAGGTTGGTAGTATCAAGTGCGAAGCAAAGATCTAAGGCTCAGATTATGGAAGAATAGTAAAACAGGGTAGTAAGAGATGAAGTGTGTGAAGTCAGTATATTGATCCTAATCAGAACTGTAATCTTGCATTGTTAGATGCTATTCTTCAGTTCAAGTATTCCTGTGAACTCTTTGTAATCAATCTTGTAGGCAGTGAGCCTCCCTTGAGTAGTGAGCTCTGGGTAGTGTTCCTGAAGGCATGTGCCTTCCCATTTGTAATACTTTTAACAGAGTATAAAATCTTGTGGGTTAACCCCCATTGTGGTTTTTCCCTTAACCGGGTTTCCACGTAAAAATCCTGGTGTTCATGTGTAATGATCTTGTTGCTACTGTTCTTGAGTTCATGTTTCTTTCTTTTGAATGTATGTGGTAAATTGATAAAGGAACATAATAATAAGTTTTATAGAACACTGATTCAACCCCCCTCTTAGTGTTCCTTCATTCCAACAATTCAGTGAGGCCACAACAAGAAAAGTACAAGCAGATTTTGATAAGTAGAAGAAGGACTATGTGAGGTTGTTGCATGAATACAATAAACTCAAGGGACTCAATCCTCTTGTAAGAATTGAAATGGGAGCACTAACATCTGCATCTAGTCCTATGAGCTCTTTTGGACATGAAGTAGATTCTATTGTTGTTGCTGAATTACAAGAGAAATTAAGGAGAAGCAACAATTTGATTGTTAAAATTAAGGAAGACAATAGAAATGAGCAAATTGTTAGGATAATCAATTTCTTGAGCCACCAAATGAGTAATGTAATGCATAGAGTTGAAGATGCTTGGATTTGCTATAAAAATTTAAAAGGGGCTCTTGATAGCCACATCAGCAACAAGTGTACTCTAGAGGAAATCTTAAGTACATGGACTCCTAAGATACCAGTGGTCAATCACATCTACAATAGTGCCATATTTGATCCTGATGTGATAAATAGAGTGAGAAGTATGCATGAAGTCATCGATTTACTAAATGAGATATCTTCTTTTCAAAGTAAACATGATGTGGTATTAAGGGATAAATTAAATACTTTCAAATCCCTTAAGAATTTATGTTCCATGCTGCCAGTACTTAGATGTGATGGCACAAAAAATTCACTATCTGACTGGAAAGAAGAATTTAACAATATTATTCTTGCTTCAATCAAATCAATCGCTACTGCAGGTAAGATTGATCATGTACATTGAAATGCTAAAATGGATAGATTGCTTGAATTAGAATCTAGCCTCAACAATTTCATAAAAGAAACAAAAGTGATACTGGATGCCTAGTATGCAACCCACATCAGTAGAGTAAAAATTGTTTTAAAATACAACTAGCCATCAAAATAAGAGTATGTTGCATGGGTGTAGAGGTACATTGTGTGATCAGAGTTCTATGGCTTGTTTTCTCAGAGAAGAAAAATATCAGATAGGAGTTTGGTGTGATTTATTTTTTATGACTGAATATAATAACAATATGCAATTTTTGTGTATCTCATCTCCAATTCATTTTGTGAATTGCATTTGAGAATTAATAATAAAAAATTCCTTATTTCTATCATGGCACATTTGTTGTTATGTACTATTATCGTGTATTAGTTTATGATCAAGGAACAAAATAATTCTTATACATAGAATAGTAAATTGTAATGTTACTTACAAATGAAAGGATAACTAAGTACCAGATGCATATTATTTTCCATTATTAGGTCAATGCTAAATTGTTAATGTTGAGACAATATATTTTAAAGCTAAAAAATTTATCACTATCTAGTGAAATATCATTATAGATTAACTAACTTATTATTATTAATTTTGCACCATTACTATTATTATATGAGTCATCAAAGTGGGCTTGACTTCATATAAAGGGAACTTCCATGTGATGTTTCACCATTCGATGAATATTTCGATGGATAGATGTAGTTGAATTTCGGAATGAAATTTCCAAAGTGCTAGACTTGCAAACTCAAACCTTTGGAATCAATCTACAGCCCTTAGATTTACAAAGATCAATGGTTGAAATTTTACAATATGTTTTGAATGTCATCGCTCAACATATGTGCTATATTAATTCAAGCTACAAACTTGCAGGCCATCCTTAAATTTTGTTTGAAGTGAGAGTACAAACCTGTACTAAAGAATAAGTAAAATAGCATAACTTTTAACTTCCATGAGAATAGAATACATTTTATAAGAATAGAATATAACACATTTCACATTCTTTATTATTCCTTGGTACTGAGCACTTGTTTGAGAATAAGAAGAAAATTAAGAATTTAAAAATTTAAATTGTAAGATTGCATAGAGGCAATTGAAGTTGCAACTGCTAAGTGAGATTATGGAAGCAAGATTCTAGAGGGTTAGGGAGAGCATTGCACTAGGGAGAGTCATCTTTTCAAATTCTAGGTATGTGTCATGTGAAATATAAAAATCCTACATTCCTTCAAATTCAACTTAATTTATAAGCCTTCAATTAAAAATTTTCAATCTTGGGGTTTAGGGTTGAGGGTTTACAAACATGTCTAACACCACTACCACACCACTGATTGGGAAAGGCAAAATAATGCACAAAATAAACTACATCAAACTGCTTAAAACCCCAGGTTTCACTAATGAATTCCATGATATTTATGATCCTATAATCTTTGGTAGGATTACCTTAGAACTTAAATTTTGATGCAGTCAAGGTAGGAGGGTCCAGTGAAGGATTGTTTAGCCTTGCAGCCTTAAACAATCAATACCATGATCATAGCAAAGATGTAACAACAACATATAGATAACCATAGAATGATAAGATCTACTCATAAACACATGACACAAGATTTATTCTGGGAAAACTCTAAAAGTGAAAAACCCAGCCTTCAAAGATTACTTCTCATTATATTAGAACTCCAAATCTTCATTACATATGCCTCTAGGGCTTTTCACATTCTAGGCCACAGCCTAGACTTACAAAAGATTCATACATCATTCTTCCATGTCTTCTTTCTCCTTCGTCTCTATCCTCTGTTTTGTATCTTCTTCTACTCTCTACTCTATTGCCTCCCAAAATCAAAACAATTCATCTTTTCACATCATGTCTATCCACACTTACTTCATACACTTCATCTTACCTTGAAACAATCTTCTATCCTTCATTTATATCCCTTGAAAGCCTTCAAAACATTATCTTGCCAGCCTAATTGTAACATGTCATATGAAGCATGTAGGAAACAAGTAGGACGGCCTCCAACACTTAGCAATGCTCCACAAATGATGGAAACTTGATGCAATACTCCATGAAGGTCAGCTAGATTCCAAATTACCTTGAATGATGTTCCATTAGGCTCCACAAGTGATGGAATTTCTCTACAAACCCATTAGGCTTCAACTGAACATTGACTGCTCTACTCAGAGAAAATTGATGATCTTCTGATAGCAATAACTTTTAGCAGACAAATCCAAATGACCTAAAACTTGAATATGATGTAGATGCCATGTCATAGAAATCAAATCCTATTCTACAAGGTCTGATGTGAAAATGTGGTAAAATGTGATAGATTCCAATGTCTCCCCTGATAACCAATTACATAGTCTTGACTCAAATGCTTCCAAATACCTTTGTGGTGATCTAAAATTTCTGAAACTTAGATATGTTATGCCTCCTACCCTATTCTTCATAACCTCCAAACTAGGATACCATACACTCAAATTTGGTTGAATGCGATAGTCCCCTTTCTAGCATTCTATAACTCAACATTAATTGTCCCAATTCACTGAATGGTTTCTAGATACTCCTGAAGATTAGACTCTCAAGGTTAATTGAAATGGTGATGCCCCTACATTAGGCTCAAGTTGTTAAATTTAGTGATCTACTCTCAATTCCTTACAACTGCCTCAGTTCAATGATCTGTTTACAAGATTGCAACTGCCTCATAATCGGTGTTTTGTTGACAAAACTGGCAGGTTGCCTCGGGTCGGTGACCTTTTCAAGTCATCTCCACAAGTGGCCTCAATCTTCATATAGGTTAAGTAATCTGTTCACAAATCACTACACTGCCTCATGGTTGGTGGTCTATATAGGTCTTCTTTCCAGACTGCCTCAAGTCTCTTTCTCACTTTCGATGATCTAAATTCAACACTCTGCTTGCAAGTCATTGCGTTGCCTCAATGGTCGATGGTCTGAGCAAGTCTCCTTCATAAGTTGCCTCAAATTCTTCATTTGATGGTGATCTAGGTTTGGTGGTCTAGCTACATTGTTGCAATTGCCTCTCAGTTTGGCACTCTATTGTCAAACACAGTTTGTAGGCTTCCTCAAGATCAATACCAACTTTAATCAGCTAAGAGTCAAATAGCCTCAGCATCCCCTAACACTCCAGAACAATCATTTTACTTCCTTAATTCAGTCAATACACTCTCAAATTCTCTCTGTGGTACTTTCTAACCTCTAGTTCTAGCTGTAATTCCTTCTGTACACATCAAAATCTTCCAATTTCTTCTCTGCATACACTACTCCTATACTTTTCTCTATTTCTGCACCCGTATTTCTTTTACTCTAGTGTAATTTACTTCCTCCTCTAGTAGAATTCCTTGCCATCCCTTCTTTCTCTGTAATATGAACTTCCCTTTTTTGTTATGCTCTACATATGTTTACACAAAATTTCTCTTGCACTGGTTCCTCGGTTGTTTAGTCTACAATAAAAATCTTTGTAAGATCAATGTCTCACCCTCTTCTAGTTTCTTTGTTGAACCTAGTGATTTAGTAGGTTCTTCTTCCTCTGCATAGGTTATGTCTACATTATTTACTACTTCCCCATCATTAGTCCCTTGGTGACACTCAGCGCTCGATGCTTTTCACCTCCATACTTGAAAATAGGTTCTTCTGAATGGTCTCTTGTCAAATCCTCTTTCATCTCTCCCTTTGTGGTATGAATTATTGTCCTTTTTTTGCTCCACATGTTTTCTTCCCTCTTTGCATCTTGATCCATGTCCTTCTTTTCCTCCAACACATGAATACTTCAGCTTATACAACCTTTTGAACATATAAGTAACATATTTCCATTATGGTCCATTAATCCATCCATAATCCTTCTCTATACAACATGTCGTAGACTTTCTCCTCTACATTTTATTCCAACACATCTTTTCAAAGTGATTCCCTAATCCACATAACTTATAAGGGTATAGATCCCAACACATTTCATGTCCATGTCCCTGTATATTACAATAAGAACAATGCATACCTTTCCTTCCTTGAGTTGATTTGTTTGAACTTCTGACAACATCCTTATTCCCTTCACCTCTGATGTATCTAAGGCATTCATTTCTTGATCTCATTACTAGCTCAATAGGCTCTGTAATTCCTTGGTGATATTTTCTCAATCCTTTTCCTTCATATCCCATTCTTTTCATGATTTTGTAACCAACATTGTTTTGAGAACTCTCATTGTCAACACCTTCACCAACAATTACAGATTTAGTTAAATTATTATTTTCAATATCACCTCCTAAAGAAGCTTCTACAGTATCACGCAAATCATTAGTATCACAAGAAAGATCACAAATTTTAGGCTTAGATCTTAGACTTTCATTCTCTTCCATGTAGGCTGCAAGTGATTGGTCTAACTAATTAACCTATTCTTTCAATCCAGACATTTCATTCCTTTGTAAATTATTTTCCTTTTTCAACTTATCCAAACTTTCCTCTAGATCTATGTTCCTCTTTTCAATTTGACCAAAAAACTTGATTCCTTCCTCCAATCCTTCAAATCTCCTTTTGACATACTCAAACAGCTTCAGCTCTTTTTCTAATTCTTCATTTCTCCTTTTTTCATTTTTCAATTCTTCTTCAAGAGTATCATATTTGTCTTCTCCTAGTTCCCTTATCCTCTCCATTAGCTTTGATTTATACCTTTTGATTTCACACAATTCTTCTTCCAAAATATCCTTCTTGCATGTTAGGTTTTCATTTTCTTTCTTCATACTTTTTCCAATCTTCTCCATTGAAACAAATCATACAAACAAATTAATGTGAAAAGCTTACCTAGATCTTTCTTGTCTTGATCTTTCTTCTACAATGATTCCTATTATACTTTAGGGTTTCACACTTTCTTCCAATAGTTTCTATCTTCCCAATAGATTCACAACCATCCCAACAGATTCATAACTAGCTCTGATACCACTTGATGCAATCGAGGTAGGAGGGTCCAATGAAGGACTGTCCAACCTTGCAACCCTTAACAACCAACACCATGATCATAACAAAGACGTAACAACAACATACAAATAACCATAGAATGATGAGAGCTACTTAGAAACACATGCCACAAGATTTATCCTAGGAAAACCCTAAAAGGGAAAAACCCAACCTTCAAAGATCACTTCTCATTATATTAGAACTCCAAATCTTCATTACATATGCCTCTAGGGATTTTCAGATGCTAGGCCATTGCCTAGACTTACAAAAGATTCATACAACATCATTCTTCCATGTCTTCTTTCTCCTTCTCCTTCTCTATCCTCTGCTTTGTCTTCTGCTTCTGCTCTGCTACTTCCCCAGATCAAAACAACTCATCTTTTCATATCATGTCTGTCCACACTTACTTCACACAAGTTATCCTACCTTGAAACAATCTTCAATCCTTCATTTATATCCTCCACAATCCTTCAAAACATTATCTTGTCGACCTAATTGTAACATGTAATATCAAATGTGTAGGAAACAAGTAGGTCAGCCTCCAACACTTAGCAATGCTATGTAAATGATGGAAACTTGGTGTGGTTCTCCATGAAGGTCAACTAGGTCCCAAATTACCTTGAATTATGTTCCATTTGGCTCCATAAGTCATAGAATTGCTTCGCAAACCCATTAGGCTTCAACTAAACAATGACTGCTCTACTATGAGAAAACTGATGATCTCCTGATAGCAATAACTTTTAGCAAACAAATCCAAATGACCTGAAACTTGAATATGATGTAGATGCCATGTCGTAGAAACCAAATCCTATTCTACAAGCTCTGATGTGAAAATGTGGTAAAATGCGGTAGATTCCAATGTCTCCCGTGATAACTAGTTACATAGTCTTGACTCAAATGCTTCCAAATACCATTGCGGTGATTCAAAAATTTTGAAACTTGGATATGTTATGCCTCCTACCCTTTCTTCATAACCTCCAAACTGCGAGACCATACACTCCAACATGGTAGAATGCAGTAGTCCCCATTGTCACTTTCTAGCACTCTGCAACTCAACATTAACTCTCCTATTTCACTAAATGGCTTCTAGATGCTCCTACATTAGATTTTCATGTAAGAATAAGGCTGAAATGCAAACGCAAGATAACCTAGAAAAGCCATTACTAATTAATCGTGTCACTACATAGTAGGTGGTTGGATTGGAATGCTTGATTCTCCCTGAGGTTTTCCCTTGCCCAGAATTTATCATGAGAAAAGAAAAGAAATTGTTAATAAAGATAGCCAAAATGAAATGTTAACCATTATTACAATATAAATTAGTAGACTATTGGGGTTTGTAGTTTGAGATTTTGGAAATGTACACATTGACCTAGAAAAGATAGCTAGTGTTTATGAAGTAGCCCCTCTAAATTAGAAAAGTTTATTTTCTCAGAAAAATAACAATGGATGGTTCCAGACCCAAAGAGAATCAGAAGCCTCCTTATCAAATTAAAATTTTTAAACCATGGTTTCAAGATACTATTTCCATTCTAGCATTTTTTCTTGGATTGGATAGTAATAGGCAAGTGGATGCAAGCCTTCTTGAAATGGTATACAATATCCATTATGTTATTCCCCATGTTAAATACAGATTTGTAGAACACATTACAGAATCCATGCAAAAACAATTTTTAATGATTAAAGGAGTTTCCACTTCTAGTTCTAGCACTAAGACCTTTAGGTTCACAAAGTGCTTGTGCCATTTATATCTAGTGTAGTTTAGTGGAACATTTGTGGCCAACAATCTTCAAATTCGACCCTTTGTAAATGATGAGGCAAAAAGAGCACTTCCACTACATAATTGGACCCATAAGATAAGGATGCATGATGCTCAAAGGAACTACAATCATTTTGTGGACTAATTTTTGGCTCCACTATATTATGCAATTACAAGTACTCCAATGCCTAGATTGCCTGAGTCTTGTAGAGATTCCATTCAACTAAGAACAAAAATACAATTAGTTGATTGGTACTTCACGGAAGAATATACTGTGCCAATATTTTATGGTTCAGGAGTAGAGCCCCACAAACTTCCAATACATGTGACAGAAAGGGTTTTTGCATTGGAATACATATGGAAGATGGACAGTATAGATCAACTTTACTTTGTTATTCAGCAAAAGAAGAGCATATTTCCTTCCTTTACCTTTTTCATGTGGAGGGTTCACATTCAAGAGAAAAGAATTCACCGTGGCACACCAAATTTTACAAATTTTTAAATTTGATGTTGACTCTCAATGTAAGTATGACCCATGTGATGTGATTAAAAAAAGATGTATGTCCAATAAGAACATTGGAAGTAGAATTAAACATCAAAGTAAACCCCTACTAGAAATATTGAAAAACAAGAATTCTTGGGATGAGGTGAAAAAAGTAATGGATGAAAATGCTATTAACAAAGGTATTTCTTTTGAACAATTATCAACAAAAATAATGACATTGCAGCCACAAAGAGAAGCATAGTTACCAATCAAGAGTTACAACAATTTTTACAAAAGAGTTGATCAACCATCTAGTTTAAAAAATACCAGTCTCTCAGAAAAGCTTGTATAAAGGAAATGTGGACACAAAAAAAAATAAATGTCTTTTGGTCTATGAGAAAGGATCTAGGTAATCCAAAAACTAGTGCAGTTTTAGAGGAGATCCTAGATGATGAAGAGTTTAGAAAATTGTGGAATATAGAGCATCCCTCTGAAGCACCTAATCATGAATCTGATGATGATACCAATATGAAAAATCAACCCTTGGATCCCACTAAATACTATGCATACAAACCTAGTTTGAGTGATACCATAAAAAAACATATACTGCAGGGGCAACCATAATGGAAAAATTAGGTTATCAAGGTGGTGGTTTGGGGACTAATAAACAAGGTAGCAATTGGGTGGTAACACAGGTAGACCCTAGAAGACCTCTTATTTTCAAGGCATTGGAGCTTCAACTGATAAGCAAGCCCAAATTCATAAAAGGACATGTAGTACATTTGAATTTATTGTAGCTTCAAATGAAAATCCTGATAGTCTGAGTTCGATACAATTACAAGTATAACTAGTACCACAAAAAAATTTCAGATCTTCAAGATACTCATTTGATTGGTAAAGGAGATGGTTTAGAATATAGTTCTACTATTGGCAATTGTATGAGTAGTAGTGGTTAGCAAGTGCTACAACAAAAAAATACTCAAAAGAGACCACTAATAGAAGAAACTATATAGAAACTAAGTGAACAAGGCATTGTAAAGAGACAAAAGATTATGACAGGTCCAAGTCCAACTTCCTCCATTTCCACCTCAATGGAATTATTTCTAGAAGGTGCCCCTCCTATTGTTAGTGTGACTGGGATAAGAATGGATAATCCTCACCCTCAAACAATTACTCATTCTCCATTCAAGAATTCGATTGTGTTAGAGGTCCTAGGTTTTGATTACATAGTTGAGTTTAATAAGAAAGCAGAAAAATCTAAAAGACACAAGAAGCAAGTTATAGAGAGTACATCTATTGTAACTTTTGAACCTGCAAGAACCAGGGTATTACCTACATATGACCTAGATACATAAACCATGGAGTACATTTTTTTGTGCCCAAAGTTAAAAATAAACCAGAGAATCAGACGCAACACTCTGATTATGAGGTGAGCACTATCCAAATGGATTTTTTTGGAATGAAAAATATTGACAAAATTAATGTATCAAAAAGGAACAACAATGTGGTGTACACATCATTGCTAAAGAAAGAGAGAGATATAGAAATAGGTTGAAGAATCAAATAGAAAAGTTACAGGAAGACCTAGCAAATGAGAAAGCAAAGAGGAAAGTAGTAGATAACAAGAGCAATAAATTAGAGAAAAGGATAAAAAAAATCTACCTCTACATCTACAAGCAAAGAGAATGAACAGACAGAGGTGGATCTAAATGAATTGAAGTAAAGGCTAGATGAAAGCATAAAGAATTATGATAATGAAAGAACCAATTCATTAAAATTACAACAAAAATTGACGGAAGCCAAGGCCTTAAGAAAGACATTACAAGACAAACTAGACAAATAGACACAAAAGACAACACAGTGGGAACAAAAAAAGGAGGAAGAGGGGAAAACTATTGAACAACTACAGCTACAACCGAAGAATGCAGAAAATAAAATAAAGTCTTCCCAAAATAGAGTATCTAACTTTTATAGAAAAATAATGAGGCATATAAAACAAAACATTTGGGAGGAAATAATATAGAGGAATGATTATTTGTCTAAATTATTTGAATTGATTGATGGCTTGATAGTACAGAATGTGAAGTTCAAACAATACATTCAAGACAACAAAAAGGTCACTTCAATTTCAAAAAATGCAAAGTAAATTTTGTAAACAATCTAAAGAATCAGTGACAATGAATTGGCAAGCAAAGGAATTCACAACCAGATTGATGCCTCAATAAAGACATCATCTATCATTCAGAATTGTATGAAGCTAGGTGAAGCATAGGAATTTCTGGATCAGGTTGAAATTTTTTTGTGGAAGCTACATAAAAAGGTAGAATACTTGATAGAGCTTGGTTTGCTATGGGTTTTCAACAATATGGAGTGATACATTGGAAAGGGTTCTCTCAAAAAGAAGATGGATGATACAATCAAGTTGGATTTAGACCAGTTACCTTAGAAGCTATATGAGGCAAACATTTTGGATTCTATCAAACTAGTGATAAACTTGAATGCAACTTTGATTAATACATTAAAGTTACCACTGAGTTATGAATTGTTAGCAAACCTACAAGTCAGGTACTATGAGTTAAAAGAAATTGCACTTCCATTAGTTGAATAGTGGAGCATGCTACAAAAGCTGATAGAATGATTTGTTAATTTGATAATACTTCTATGTACATTGTATACCTTCATTTGAAAATCAATATAAGGCTCTTTTCCATTTTTGTGTTCTAATTATCTATATTATTTAATTGCTTAAGTCAAGAAAACTCTAGTTTCTAGATACACATTAATCAATTGCTAATGTTTTATACGCTATTGTTAGTGTTGTTAGTATGCATTTAGTTTAACACTTATCAGTATCACACATTAATAATATGTTAATTTAATAAATGGAAATTGAAAAATGTGTAAAATTTAGATGCAAAAATAAAATCAAATTTAGAAATAATGTTTAAAATTTAGATTCTAAAATGGAACATTGCAAAATAGCAGTATGTTAATCTCTTAACTTTTAAATGGAAAATGAAAAATGTATATCAAGATTCACTATTCAATGATATAAAAATGTGTTGATTAGGTCTCCTAGGATGACCCTCGATACTCTTGTAAGGTTAAGGATACTAGGAGACTACCTTTGTTGTGACCATTCTTCTAATTGCATCATCATTCTTCTATTGTTCCTCTCCTCTATTTTATTGTTGTGTGTTGTGTCTTACGCGCATAGCATTGCGGTTGATGACTCGGGGGCATCTTCCTATGTGATTGTTCCTAAAACTTGTTCTCCTCTCATTTTATTGTTTACCTTCTTCTAATGATTCTATGTAGTTGACAAACGATGAAAAATAAACAACTAACTGATATGGACTGCATGTCCCTTCAACAACCAAGTAAAAATGGACCTAGTCCATACATGAAGATGGGGTTGATTTATATATCCAATGATTAGCTAGTAGAATCACTCTATGTGACATTTGATGTTGTCTTATCTTTTCTAGCAAATCATAATAATACATCTGCTCTGTGCACTTTGATTGTTTTGTATCTCATCTTGTTGATACACTCAGTTTTGAGATGCATGTAGTATAAGCCCAATGACTATACTTGGATTCGAACCCGTATGTGTAGCCTTGGCTTCTTTGTTTTCATGCATAGATTTCATGTTTTTCTTAGATTAAGATGTGTTTTTGGGAACATTTATTGATTGTAAACACGTGTCACCTTTGGGGGTATGGGCTTTGCGAAAGCTCTTGTTCCCTTGTGTTTTTCTCCCTACCTTAACGTGCTTGATATCGGCATGATATCAACCACATTAAGGTGGGGGCATATATAAGGTAACCTATTTGATGATTTTGATACTAATGAAGCATGTTTGTAAGCCCTCTCTGGAGGTGGGATGTTGTATCTCTGACGCAAGTGTACATCCTTATTTTATATTGCAATCAAAATGCCATTTGTGGAGGCGGGATATTGTTCATATCCTTTTATTCAAAAAGCCCTCTATGGAGGTGAAATATCATGCATATCCTTTTTATTCAAAAGCCCTCTATGAAGGTGGGATGATGTATCTCTTGAGCTAGTGCACATCCTTTTATTTCAAAAGTCCTCTAAGTAGGCAGGGTTGGATCTAAGACTATCCTCCCTTAAGCGTGTCTTTGGCGGTTGTTGTGGCATAAGACCAACCATCAGGTGTGCCTGTAGTGTGTTTGAGATGGTGGGAAATTAGCAATAAGATCCTTCCATCACCTTGTTTTCTGTGGTTAAGATGTATAGTATGTCTCTAGCATGCTATATGGTTCTCGTGTCTTCCATGTGTTTTCAACCTCGCATAGTGTAAAGTGTGTGGTGATGAGTCTTCCCTACGCTTGGATTTTTTATGGTGTGTTTTCCCCCTCGTGTAGTGTAAAGGGTGTGGCGACAAGTCTCCCCTACACTTGGGTTTTGTATGGTGTGTTTTCCCCCTCGCGTAGTGTAAAGGGTGTGGCGATGAGTCTCCCCTACGCTTAGGTTTTGTATGGTGTGTTTTTCCCCTCACGCAGTGTAAAGGGTGTGGCAATGAGTCTCCCCTACGCTTGGGTTTTATATGGTGTGTTTTCTCCCCTTGGTGTAGTGTAAAGGGTGTGGTGATGAGTCTCCCCTAAATTCTTGGGGTTGTGTGTTGCAATTTTATCACTATCTTCTCTATGTCTTGCATTCCTCTTACTGTCTTCATTGTGTTTGGTGTGTCTGTGATGTGTTTTCTTTAATGTCTACCTAAGACTGGGGGCTAGGAATAGCTCCTCAATCTTTATGTATGCATTAACTTCAAGTGCCTGGCATGTTTGCTATGTTTTGACTATACATTAATGCATGTATGGGTCGTAAGATCATACATGTCCCCCTAGGACTTTTACCTCCTAAGTTTAGCTCCTGGGTCCCTTGTTTTTCATCATGCACGTTAGAATTGAATCCTGAGACAAAATGCCCTAAAACCCATGATAAATGGGACATAGGGGACAGTGTAGAGCTTAACCCTATTCCAAAATAGGTCCTAGGGATTGGGTGCTTGTGCCCTTGCCCTGCCCTATTTTGGTTGGGTCCCAAATTTGAATGTCAGTAAAGTTACCGTTAAATGTTTTCCCTGCTGACATCTTAAGTTTTAATTATGAAATTAAAGTGGGAATGCATATATAAGCATGTTTAGGACTTTATTTAAAAACTAGAAGATGACTAGAAGATGATTATGAGATTTTGGTGAACCTATGATTTTAGAGCATTCTAGGCATTCATTGTGTTGTAGAGTAAATTTGTGTTGTTGTTGTTGTGTTTGTTATTGCAGATTTGGCTTCACCTTCTGATGGCATGAAAGAGCTTCATCTCTATGAGAGCTAGACCTCTGAGGTGATATCCATTTGTGATTCAATCTATCATTTATCAATTTGTTTTTGCCTCTACCCTACAAGGACACACACTCTCAATATAACAATGGTATTGGAAGGCTTGAATGCCATTTCAGGGCTTGACTAAGGCAAGCTCCTAAACACCACAACCCCCAACCCCTCTCCTTCTGATTGTAGGTGACAGGTATCGAATCTCAAAGAGTGGAGTTGTAGAGGAGTGTTGCAGAGTGTAAGGATCCCAGATCTGGTAGAAAATGGTAGAAAAGAGCACTATCAGGGCTTGAGTGCTAGTCCCTTTGCCCTATGGGTTTGCAAAGCTAAAAATCTCTAGAAGAGTGATAATCAATAGAAAAAAAGGTTTAGAAACCCCTGACAAAAAGCCTACCTTGGGCTTGGGCACAAGTCCTTTTTACCCTTGACTGATCAGGATTCCAAACTTCAAAATCTAGTATGTTTCTAATCATTATTTAGTATCTCTATGTGTGAGCATTTGTCAGAATTTGTCTGACTGTTCATGATTTTACATAATTAGGGTTTTGAGCATAATTGGGCTTAAATTAACACATTAATCATCAATTTCTGAATTTCTCTATCATTACAAGTGACAACCAACCTGTAGTTGAATCCTCTTGTAAAAGTTTTAATTCAACTTGGTTTGAATGTCCTTGAATATGTATAGCGAAAAAAAGATCTAGCTAAACTATCTATCAATCCCATCGTCCCCCTATTTCTACATAACAAGTATACAAAATGGACATAACTTTTGTGGATATCCCACCTCAATATGGGATCCTCTTGTCAAGACAATAGACTATAGTAGTTGGGGGAAACATACAGTTGGATCCTTCTTATGCCACTATACTAATGAATGGAAAGTAAGTCAGATTGGATAGGGAACCTAGGTTCCATACAGTGGTAGAGCACATTGGCAATCCCAATAACTTTGATTAGCAAGTCAATTTTTGTAATAGTGATATGGATAACTTTAGAGTTGAACCAGATTAGGAGGATCCAAAGTGCAATAATATGTTGGAAGTTGATGTCAAGGTAAATGTTGGTGATGATGTTGGTCACTCACAAACATAGAATAAAAGTTACACAACAACCTTTACTCATCTTGAAAGATACGATGAATTCAGAGAATTCATGATCCCAAGTCTCCGTTGATTAGGTCTTAATCTACTGACGTTACTCAGTGGTTGATGTGTGTTGTTGTTTTCCATTCAGGGGCCTTACGTATTTCTGCAAAGTTCATCATTATTCCTCCAAATATCCTGCTCTGTATGTCTGCCCTGCATAAATCTCCAATATTCTACCTCTGCACTGTGAATTTAGTCAAATAATGTGCCTACAGGCTGATATTTGCATGATTTCTACCATTATTTGCAATTCTTTGCATGATATTTTCAATACTACATGCATTTAACTCAAATATGCTAATGATTTTCAGTTATCTACGGGATTTCAGCATATCTCTGTTTCTGCTTGTTATTTATCATGATTTGCAGTTATGATGATGAATTTATGAAATTAAAAAAAGGAAAAGGGTTAAAGAATGAGATTCCCAAAACTACTTGACTGAGATCACTGATCCACATACAAGCTCCCATACATGCAATGAAAAGAAGGAAACTAAAATCATACTTCACCAGGACATTCCACAAATCCGCATGATCTAGTGCAAATCTTCAAAGGAAAAGTTGACAACAACATGTAATGAAATGAAAGCGCTTCCAGTTGAACACAGCATTCACCAGTACATATCCAGAAATCAACAGGAAGATTACGTAAAATTTAGAATCACGATGTAATCTGAAACTTCATATCCATTCAGTATGCTCAAGAACAGGTACATTTACAGTGATCTGAAGAAAGAACCTTGACATTTCAACAATTCAGTCTTCATTAGTCTCAGTAATCCGATCTCCTAATTGATTCTACAGTAATCGGCCTTAATGCGCCAAATGCGTCTGTGTATATCCCTCCGTATATCTCATGTATCAGGATCTGGCTCTTATATAGAACAAATGCCAGAAAATAGTTACAATGATCCAAGGATCAGGATCCTCTCATAATAATTAACGGTCTAGATGAAAAGCACATGCTTCGCCAGTTGGCAAATGTACAGCTGGCACAGAATATTCCAGCATCTTTGATTTGATTCGGTCTCCAACTGGCAAACAACATATTTGACAATATCCTCCTCACTTCTGGTTCATGTTGCCTCCTTGTGCAACCATACAATGCTCAGCAATAGCTCTAACAGCATCATGACTTCCTGCAAGTAAACAGACAAACATTAAGTTCATCATCATGTGGATAAACAACAGGAATTTAAACATTTCATTAAACAGGCTTCCAAAATGTGTAGCTACAGGCAATCTGGCTTTCAAATTTCTATCGTTCTGTTTTCCCGCCCATTTTCATGTATATCGGGTTCCAAATATGATCATGTGTCTCAAAATATACAAGGAAATAACTACTTTTCAATTTATTTCAAATCCGGTTCTGTATATTTCGGCATGTGTATCGGGTTCACATCATATTCGCATCGGTGTGACCACATATGATCGGGGTGACAAAATTAGACTTGGCCGATGGTAAAACATACACCGATGCTAGAAATCATGATGACGTCCACCCATCGGGAAGACAACCAATATCGGAGTGAAAAAAATCAAGACAGGGCCGACAGTTAAAACTACGCCGATGGACAGCATATCGGCGTGACTATCTCCATCGGGGAGAAAATATAAAGCATGGCCGATATCATATGCTATGCCGATGGACAATCTTAGGGCTTTCTACCTATCTGCAGGATATCGTGAAATATGATGCTCCCCCTTCCGAATGCTCTGATGACGTCACCGTCATGTTTCGCTTCTGTATATTGGGGAAAAGAATGACATCATCATCATCATCATGTCAAAGGAAAATAGGAGGATTTGGAATATGATCCTGCTACGGAGGAAAGGAATATGATGGTGATGTCATCGTCATATCCGGGCTTCATTAAAATGCAAAAGATGATGTCACCGTCATGTTTAGTTAAGATCAGGGGATAAATGTAATATCGGGTCACCTAAGGAAGATGATCAGGTGGTGAATGAAATATGACCCCTTTGCGGCCAAGGTAACCCCCTCGAAAGATCAGGATGATGATGATCATTAGGATATTCGGGGCTTTTGTTAAACTTTAGAACATGACGTCATCATCATATTTGCGAACCGGATCATGCTTTGGAAAATATCCTACCAAAGGGAAATGTGATGATGATGTCATCCTGATATTTGCTTCTTCGTTTATCAGATCGGGATGACGTCATCAGGATATTTGCAAAAGGTCATATTTCTCAGCAGGAGGACATTACGAAATATCGGGTAGACAAGCAAGATCATGATGATCTTGACAACATGACAGGATAAAAATATGATGAACCTCCTCATCGAATATCATGATGACGAAACCATCATATTCCGTCTTCGAAGCACGAGGATGAGTTGAGGTCATCATCAGGTTAGCGCTAGGGTGATATTTAAAATATGATCATGCTGAGGAATGGAATATCACCCTCCCTTAAAAGATAGGGTGATCATCATGATCATGCAAAAGGAGATCAGGAGGATATGATGACATCATCATCATATTAGCGAATATCAGCAAATATGACCCTCCCTTGAAAGATCAGGATGATGACCCTCCAATAGGATTTTGACATGCGCATGCAAATATGCAGATGGTGGACTTTCTAAGCAGGGTGATTTATAATATCAGCATGATATTATAATATCAGGTTATGTTATAAAATATCATGATGCTCGTTGTTATGAAATATCGGGTTACACTCAAAACATGATGCCCACGATGCGCCTAAGGTCATTTGACGGGTAAAACACACTATCACCTAAGATTGACGTCCGGATATTGGGACTGCATGATTTTTATCGGGTGATAGATTAAGATCATGATGATCTTTACAACATGACTGAGGATATAAATATATGATGATGACTTGCGATTATCAGGTTTGACCAAAACTTTGACTGCGTATAACTTCCTCATATGGACGAATTTTCAAGTGATGTAAAAGGGAAACCTGCATGGAATTTCAAGCTCTTTCTAAATATGAGGTCATAGAAACAAAATATGAACTTTGACAAACTAACCTCATGATGATGACCTACCTCATCGAATATCATGATGATGATGCACCTGACTCATTTTTACCAAACCGCCAGAAAACAGACAACACAAGCCAAGACAAAAGTTGGGTCCCTGTTTTGATAAGTTAAAATGGGGCGTGTTGTGTAACCACACAACAACTTGCCACCAAAGAAAACAACAAAATTCAAATAATTCAAAAGGTGAGGATAAGTTAAAACATAAATTTCCAACTCCTATTAAGCATGAGCATCCTAATCCTTTCTAACTGGTATCATGTTCATCAATGTAACAGTGAATTGATAAGGGATCAATTGTGTGCATGTGATTCATATACTCATCTTGAAAGTGAGTTGAATAAGTCAGTGATTGGTGTTAAGCTACGTAGTTTGGTTCATCCCTCATAGCCAACCGGATAGAGCCTTGCTGCCAGCAGGCGTCCATAGCCCCGGCAAGGTTATCATTGCAATTCTCCTAAGTAGAGCCCCACTGCCAGCAAGCGTCTATAGCTCCGGTAGAGTTACTTAGATGACTTAATCTGGATTTCAGAAAATCCATTTTATTATTTTATTTATTTTATATTTTGAATTTAATTCTTAAGATATAACAGTTGTAGCCTCATGATACAAGGAATGGTCACTTGTTGAAATTAAGTTGAGAATTGCAATGGTAGCAAGGGCAACCTTTAGATTTTTCACTTAACCCCTACACTGATATGTTCAATAAACCCAAGGCTGTTAGGTGTGTCATTGTGAGGATCACCTTGACTCAAGAAAAGTAGTACTGATGAATACGATACCACAGACCTGATCAAGAATACCTATACTGATATGAGTTACAACCTATGTAAAAACTTATATCCAACTTTTGAATTCTAACAATTTATGCAGTGTTCTTAAGTAATAAGGTGCACCAGTTTTGCCCAACCAAAACAAAGACTCAACAACGCAAAGCACAAAGCAACCTATACAAACAGCTAACCTACAAAAGGAAACAACAGAAACAGAACAAGAAAGCAAAACAAGCAGACTGTACAAACAACTATCCTACAAAATTATATACAAACCACTACTAGGCAAACAAAAACCAGAAAAAGACCCAAAGACACCTGTATTTGCATACTTCTTTTGATTGTGCAGGAGCATTAGGGTGTCAGTTATGGTTCTCAACCTAGCAAATTTATCTTTATATTCTGAAAAATATTCTGATATTCTGAATTCACTGTATTCAACAAAATGACTCTTGATGATCAGCAACTGAGGCAGCTCATCATGTTCATGATTAATCCATATGCATGTCTTATCTCCTGAATTTCCATAATCAAAATAGTAATCAACATCATTTACTGTGGAAAGGAGAAATACAACCTGATGTATTTCTGATTTTGTTGGACATGCTTCTTCATTGCCAGCTGATCTTCCATTTGTCATTATATTTTCACTGCTTGGCTCAGTGTTTGGTCTCTCTTCAAATTGAAGGATGTATGACTCTTGATGTATTAATTCTTCATCTTTATCCAACCTTATCCCTTCATTCCGGATGTTCAGTTTATCCTCCAGTTCAGGAAACTTCTCAATATTTTCTTCAATTTCCTGCACATCAGCATCTAAATAAGTATCTTTATTATCACAACCTGATATACAGAAATTTATCCTTTCTAAATCATTTGACTGTAAAAGAGAAACAGCTTTCACTTGATAAGGACACTCCCCTGTTTCATTCTCAAAATATTTCTGGAGTGACATCGGATTATGCATAACAACTCCAAAGTCTTCTACATCTTCATCTTTCAGGAATTGTTCATTAAATAATTCACATCTTCTATCTAGTAGGGGATCTGGTTCCATTAACCTGCAACATTCTTGTATTTGATCATTCAATTCCAAGAAGTCAGGTAATAAATCAACATTTATTTTCTTCTCTATGATTTCCTGAGTTACTATCATAGGAACTTCATCATCAGCAGTGAATTTAAATTGCTTTACTATCTGTTTACACTTCTCTTTACCATAGAATGACTCCAGGAAAGATGTTTCATCTTCTTTATCAAAAGTATTAGGATCAGAATCAAAAATATTATCCTGATGAGTGGTTTCTTCTCTAAAATTTTCACAAGATTCATACCTGCATACTGACTGATCCTTACTTGTATTAGGAAGTAGAGAACTCCTATCAATCTCACCATAGAATGAATCAAGGAAAGATGTTTCCTCTTCATTACCTTCTGGAATTGACTCAGCTATTGTATTTTCTAGAATCTTTTTCAACATGGTCAAGCAGGTGTAGCAATCCCTTTCTGAATGCTCTTCATCATGTAATCTGCACCAGCTTTCAATCAGGACATCATCAGTGGATAAACCTAATATTTGACTACACTATATATTTCTAGACAAGTATAATTCAAAATCTTCAGAGCGGTCCACTTCAGCGTCTGAACTATTAATAACTTCTGGTGTTGCATCTTCTTGTTGCTCCAGAATTTCCTCATTTTCCTGGCAAATTTCAGCCCTGAACACATCCAGAAAGAATATTAATCCTTTCAAGTATAAATCCAACCTTGTAAGGAAAGTTAAACAATTAATTTCACTGTGTTCCGCAGTCCGGTGTATCCTGCAACAGGTAGATAAACCAAAGTTAGACAAACTGTGAGGGTAAAGCTGCCTATTCAAAGTTTCCTGAAATAAAGGAATGTTAATTTGACTATTGCCTTCATATACATCCATCAAACTGAGACTATATTTTTCAATTTTTTAGTATTTTGAAATTTTAATGAGATCTATCATATCTCAGAATAAAACTTGAAAGTCTAGAAAATCAAACAAATATTTGAGGCTTTGGGCTAGATCTTTGCAAAGGTGCAACCAAAACATCTCAGATAAGAGATATTTGCAGACATTTAACTCAAATGCTGAAATATTTATGTAATATTTGCAGAAATCCAGAAATTCACAGCTCTCGCCCTCCTTCTAGCGCCAATTTATGTTGGTGATGATGTTGCTCACTCACAAACATAGAATAAAAGTTACACAACAACCTTTACTCATCTTGAAAGATACGATGAATTCAGAGAATTCATGATCCCAAGTCTCCATTGATTAGGTCTTAATCTACTGACGTTACTCAGTGGTTGATGTGTGTTGCTGTTTTCCATTCAGGGGCCTTACGTATTTCTACAAAGTTCATCATTATTCCTCCAAATATCCTGCTCTGTGTGTCTGCCCTGCATAAATCTCCAATATTCTACCTCTGCACTGTGAATTTCGTCAAATAATGTGCCTACAGGCTGATATTTGCATGATTTCTACCATTATTTGCAATTCTTTGCATGATATTTTCAATACTACATGCATTTAACTCAAATATGCTAATGATTTTCAGTTATCTATGGGATTTCAGCATATCTCTGTTTCTGCTTGTTATTTATCATGATTTGCAGTTATGATGATGAATTTATGAAATTAAAAAAAGGAAAAGGGTTAAAGAATGAGATTCCCAAAACTACTTGACTGAGATCACTGATCCACATACAAGCTCCCATACATGCAATGAAAAGAAGGAAACTAAAATCATACTTCACCAGGACATTCCACAAATCTGCATGATCTAGTGCAAATCTTCAAAGGAAAAGTTGACAACAACATGTAATGAAATGAAAGCGCTTCTAGTTGAACACAGCATTCACCAGTACATATCCAGAAATCAACAGGAAGATTACGTAAAATTTAGAATCACGATGTAATCTGAAACTTCATATCCATTCAGTATGCTCAAGAACAGGTACATTTACAGTGATCTGAAGAAAGAACCTTGACATTTCAACAATTCAGTCTTCATTAGTCTCAGTAATCCGATCTCCTAATTGATTCTACAGTAATCGGCCTTAATGCGCCAAATGCGTCTGTGTATATCCCTCCGTATATCTCATGTATCAGGATCTGGCTCTTATATAGAACAAATGCCAGAAAACAGTTACAATGATCCAAGGATCAGGATCCTCTCATAATAATCAACGGTCCAGATGAAAAGCACATGCTTCGCCAGTTGGCAAATGTACAGCTGGCACAAAATATTCCAGCATCTTTGATTTGATTCGGTCTCCAGCTGGCAAACAGCATATTTGACAATATCCTCCTCACTTCTGGTTCATGTTGCCTCCTTGTGCAACCATACAATGCTCAGCAACAACTCTAACAGCATCATGACTTCCTGCAAGTAAACAGACAAACATTAAGTTCATCATCATGTGGATAAACAACAGGAATTTAAACATTTCATTAAACAGGCTTCCAAAATGTGTAGCTACAGGCAATCTGGCTTTCAAATTTCTATCATTCTGTTTTCCCGCCCATTTTCATGTATATCGGGTTCCAAATATGATCATGTGTCTCAAAATATACAAGGAAATAACTACTTTTCAATTTATTTCAAATCCAGTTCTGTATATTTTGGCATGTGTATCGGGTTCACATCATATTCGCATTGGTGTGACCACATATGATCGGGGTGACAAAATTAGACTTGGTCGATGGTAAAACATACACCGATGCCAGAAATCATGATGACGTCCACCCATCGGGAAGACAACCAATATCGGAGTGAAAAAAATCAAGACAGGGCCGATAGTTAAAACTACGCCAATGGACAGCATATCGGCGTGACTATCTCCATCGGGGAGAAAATATAAAGCATGGCCGATATCATATGCTATGCCGATGGACAATCTTAGGGCTTTCTACCTATCTGCAGGATATCGTGAAATATGATGCTCCCCCTTCCGAATGCTCTGATGATGTCACCGTCATGTTTCGCTTCTATATATTGGGGAAAAGAATGACATCATCATCATCATCATGTCGAAGGAAAATAGGAGGATTTGGTATATGATCTTGCTGCGGAGGAAAGGAATATGATGGTGATGTCATCGTCATATCTGGGCTTCATTAAAATGCAAAAGATGACGTCACCATCATGTTTAGTTAAGATCAGGGGATAAATGTAATATCGGGTCACCTAAGGAAGATGATCAGGTGGTGAATGAAATATGACCCCTTTGCAGCCAAGGTAACCCCCTCGAAAGATCAGGATGATGATGATCATCAGGATATTCGGGGCTTTTGTTAAACTTTAGAACATGACGTCATCATCATATTCGCGAACCGGATCATGCTTTGGAAAATATCCTGCCAAAGGGAAATGTGATGATGATGTCATCCTGATATTTGCTTCTTCGTTTATCAGATCGGGATGACGTCATCAGGATATTTGCAAAAGGTCATATTTCTCGGCAGGAGGACATTACGAAATATCGGGTAGACAAGCAAGATCATGATGATCTTGACAACATGACAGGATAAAAATATGATGAACCTCCTCATCGAATATCATGATGACGAAACCATCATATTCCGTCTTCGAAGCACGAGGATGAGTTGAGGTCATCATCAGGTTAACACTAGGGTGATATTTAAAATATGATCATGCTGAGGAATGGAATATCACCCTCCCTTAAAAGATAGGGTGATCATCATGATCATGCAAAAGGAGATCAGGAGGATATGATGACGTCATCATCATATTAGCGAATATCAGCAAATATGACCCTCCCTTGAAAGATCAGGATGATGACCCTCCGATAGGATTTTGACATGCGCATGCAAATATGCAGATGGTGGACTTTCTAAGCAGGGTGATTTATAATATCAGCATGATATTATAATATCAGGTTATGTTATAAAATATCATGATGCTCGTTGTTATGAAATATCGGGTTACACTCAAAACATGATGCCCACGATGCGCCTAAGGTCATTTGACGGGTAAAACACACTATCACCTAAGATTGACGTCCGGATATTGGGACTGCATGATTTTTATCAGGTGATAGATTAAGATCATGATGACCTTGACAACATGACTGAGGATATAAATATATGATGATGACTTGCGATTATCAGGTTTGACCAAAACTTTGACTGCGTATAACTTCCTCATATGGACGAATTTTCAAGTGATGTAAAAGGGAAACCTGCATGGAATTTCAAGCTCTTTCTAAATATGAGGTCATAGAAACAAAATATGAACTTTGACAAACTGACCTCATGATGATGACCTACCTCATCGAATATCATGATGATGATGCACCTGACTCATTTTTACCAAACCGCCAGAAAACAGACAACACAAGCCAAGACAAAAGTTGGGTCCCTGTTTTGATAAGTTAAAATGGGGTGTGTTGTGTAACCACACAACAGTAAACCAAGAAGGATTATGGCAAATGTACTTTGATGGTGCATGCTCTAAAGCAGGAGCAAGTGTAATTTTTATTGCACCACGTGGAAAAAATTTCAAACATTCATTTTTGTTGAATTTTTCTTGCACAAACAACACTACAGAATATGAAGCATTATTGGTTGGCCTTAACATGGCAGTCAAACATGGCATAAAATTATTGAGTGTTTTTGGAGATTTTAAGTTGGTTTTCTCATAGGTGAGAGAAAAAGATTTGAAGAAGCATAGAAGGCTTAAGTAATACAAGTATGCTATGTGGGACACTATAGAAGTTCTAGATGCTTTCTCCATTGATTGGATAGAAAGAAACAAGAATGTGATGGCCCATTTCTTGGCCAATATAGCCCTAAGGAGTGATGACATTACTTTTTCTGGAATATCTAAAGTCGAGGTGAAAACTAGGCCATATGTACCTGATAATATTTGCAATTGGTAGATTTTTAATGATGATACTAATATCATGAAGTTTCTACAATGTGTTGATGAGTACCACAACCAAGAGATTGATTTTGGAGCCTTTATTGAATTTGTTGATGGGAAGGAAACTATTTTTGGGAATGAAGTCATTTAGTTGATGACAAACAAGATCCCAAGGGGGATGGTTGCACTAGAAAGAGTGTTTGACAACTCAGACAAGTGTAATGTCAAGAAAAATTCAACCCATGAACAAAACATTGAGGAAATCAATCTGGGAACTAACTGTGCACCCAAGAAAGTCCACATTGGGAAGAAAATGAGCCCTAAAATCAGAGAAATGCTCATTTCTTTGTTGAGAAAATACAAACATGTCTTTTCTTGTTCCTATGAAGATTTGAAGGCTTACAGGGAAGATTTGTTCCAGCATGAGATCCCACTGAAACCTAATGCTAAGCCTTTTAGACAAACGAAAAGACCTATCAATCCAACTTTGGCACCAAAGATGCAAGAAGAATTAATGAAACTTAGTGATAGTGGTATTATAAATCCTATTAGAAATTCTACTTGGGTTTCCAATCTAGTGCCAGTAAGGAAGAAAAATGGAGATATAAGGTTGTGTGTCAATTTTAGGAATTTGAATATATCTCCATTAAAGGACAACTACACATTTCATAACATGGAGGCAATGTTACAAAAGGTTACTGGTTGTGAATTATTATCCATGATGGATGGCTTTTCAAGATACAACCAAGTGAAAGTAAAAGATTTCGAGAAATACAAGACTACATTTACAACTCCCGGGGGTACATATGTGTTTATACAGATGCCATTTGGCCTAACAAATGTGGGTGCTACTTTTTAGAGGGCTGTGGATGTTGCTTTCTTTGATTTTATTGAAATTTTTATGGTTGTATATCAATATGATTTGATAGCATTTTCAAAGAAGGAAGATAAGCATTGCATGCATTTAGAGAAAATCTTCATAAGAGCCCTAGAATATGGAGTTTCATTAAATCCCAAGAAATGTGTCTTTGGTGTAACAAATGGAAAATTACTAGGGCACATAGTTTCAAAGGGAGGTGTCAGAATAGACCCTGGAAGGGTGGCAGTCATAGATAGGATACCTCAACCCAAAACTGTCGAAGGGATCTAGTCATTCTTTGGTCAAGTGAACTTTTTGAGGAGGTTTCTCACAAATTTTGCAGAAACCACCAGACTAATCTCTAAGATGTTGAAGAAAGGAGAAGTTGTTATATGGAATGAAGAACTAGTTAAAGCTTTAAGGAGAATTAAGGAGGTGATAAAAGAGGCCCTTGTGCTAAAATCCCCATATTTTTCTAAGCCTTTCCAGTTATTTTCCTTTGCTACATTTTACACTATAGTTGTTGTTTTGTTATAGAAAAATGAAGAAGGTTATGAACAACCTATTGCTTTCTTTAGTAAATCTCTCTAGGTTGCAAAATTTAAGTATGACATAATAGAAAAACAAGCTTATGCACTGGTAAAGATTGTCAAGAATTTTAGATCATATCTAGTAGGAGCTACTATCATTGCATATGTTCCTACAGCTATTTCAAAGACATATTCACTCAACAAGAGGTAACTAGGAGGAGATGCAGATGGATCAATAGGATCTAGGAGTTCAACATTTATATTCAAATCATTAAGATAGTGAGAGGACAAGGGTTAGCTAAGCTCATGGCCAAAGAAAATTTAGAAGCTAACTAGATAAATGGTATTGAAGAAAGCCTAGTAGAACCCACATGTGATATGTAATCATCAAAATGGTATAAAGATATCATGTACTACCTACAAAACTTTTCATGTCCTAAGAACATAACATATTATCATAAATGAACATTGATGCTATAGGTGATCAAATATGTGATTATAGATAGTGAGTTCTGGTGGAGGAATCTGGAAGGCATTCTGCTGAAATGTGTAAATGAGGATCACCCATCAGTGATTTTTTAATAAATGCACCATGTTGTATGTGGAGGCCACTACATGGAAAATACAACATCTCATAAGGTATTGAGAGTTAGATATTGGTGGCCAACAATTTTCAAAGATGCCCACAACTTAGTCAAAAGTTGTGATGCTTGCCAAAGATTTTTAGGTAAGTTAAAATTTTCTAGAAGTTTACCTCTCAGACCAATGACCATAGAAGCTTCTTTCTGACAATGGGGAATTGATTTTATTGGTGAAATCAGTGAGAAGTCAAGTGGGAGACATAGTTGATTCTTGGTTGCAACTGATTATTTCACCAAGTGGATTGAGGATATTCCAACTAGAAGAGCAACGAGCATAGTTGTGATTGTTTTTTTAATGAACAATATCCTAACCAGATTTGGGGTGCCTGAAAAGGAGATTTTAAATAATGCAATGTGTTTTAGGTCAGAAGAGTTCATAGCTTTGTGTAATTAGTATGGGATCAAAATTCCTTACTATTCTCTATACCATCCTGAAGGGAATGAACAGACTGAATCTAGTAACAAGAGCTTAATGAAGATCATTAAAAGGATGATTGAAAAGAATAAAAATCCTAGGATTCTAAGTTGAGGCTTGTGTTATGGGAAGATAGGGTGACAATGAAAAAGGCTATTGGGCAGTCACCATTTGACTTAGTATATGGTTTGAAAGCAAGGATGTCAATAAATACCCTATTGCAAGTATACAAATGCATCAAGGAATGTGATAAGGATATATCTGATGTAATGTGGAACATGATAAATCAAGTAATCCAGCTAGATGAGATGAGAAGGTTAGCACAACAAAAGAATATTAAAATGCAATAGCAAGTGAAGCATGTACATGACAAGAAGGCCATTGAAAGAAATTTTCAAATTGGAGATATGGTTCTGCTATGGAATTCAAGGGCTCAAGAAAAAGGAAAGCATGGAAAGTTTGATACCCTTTGGTTAGGACCATACTTAATCAATAATACACATGGAGAGGAATCCTATTTCTTACAAAACCTAACTGGATAAATTCTTGAACTACTAGTGCATGGATAGTTCCTAAAGTTATACTTTTCTTAAGGTATGTTCTTTTCCATGCACATTGTATTTTATGTAAATTTCTATACATGCCTTTTCTTGCTTTGGTTTGGTTCTGGTCTTGTTTTTTTGTGCTTTGTGGTATGCTTCTCTAGAGATTTCTCTAATCTTACTTTGTTCTAATTGAATAAATGTCCCCAACTAGAGCAGTTGGTAGGACTTTGAAAAATTTTCCTTGGTTTCCTATGTTGGCCCTGCTTCAAGCGTCATTCTGATTTCTTTGTGCTAGGGTTTGGTCCTCAAAATTTCCCTTTGAATCTTAAAACCCAAAACCCTAAGGCTTATACAAGCATTGGAGCTTCTTTTGTTCTATTTTTATGTTGACTTCTTGCCACCCCTTGCTAGTATCTAACTCATAATGTCATGTCTAGGGCGTCATTCATTTACTGGCCCTTTAATTGTGTAGCTACCAGAACAACCCATGATCCAAGGTATTTTATTTTATGCCTAAGGTTTGTGCCTAAACCCTTCATGAAAATCTAGCCCCCTCTTTACCTAGTTGAGAAATGTTGCTTTAAACCCATGTGATCAATTTGACCCTTTAAGTTATCTGCCGAAGAAATCATGTGTTGATGCTTGGTTTGATCCTGATCGATTTCTGCTATTTCGTGAAGAATTTTCAAATAGGGTAAATGTTTCCCATGAAATTGTGGGCAAGGTGACAAGTAGCAGGTTCTCATCTAGGCCTCTCTATTAGACCAGTTGATAGGTCTCGTCAGGGCTATGTGGCACATTTTCAAGCTTTCTGCCCTTCCCTTGAACCTTTGTGGTGGACCTTTGAAAGGCTTGCAGAAGAGCGAGAGAGGGACACGTGGTAAGTTCCCAATGACATATCTCTAGGGTAATTATATATATTCCACATGGTGCAATCTAAAGGATGTCCTACCATTCCGCAGGCCTCATCTATTGCTTTGTTTTATGCCTACGAAAGCATGGGGGATCGCCACGTGGATAGTGTTGACTCTTCTACTTGGTGGTGGCCTCTTTGTTGAGATGTAAAGGTTGTCCAGATGGATTTATTCTATTGGTCTAAGATATTTCCCACATATTTCAAAATATTTTCAAATAGGTTAAACAAATCTGCACCGTTTGATCAAGCCTTTTGACCGATGATCAATGATTCACATTCAAACAATGGAAATGACCAGTTGCATGCTCAAACTCGCATGAGTTAGAAATAATGGCAAAAAAGATGGATTTGAGACCTATGATACATGTAATTTCCTACATCAAAGCCACATTCGGAGCATTTTCCCATTTCACTCAAGTTTGTCAAACATCTGAAGAGAAATTTTTTCCAGCTTTTGAAGGTTTTACCACATCAATTAGGGTTTTCAGGGAATGAAACCAGTAAGTCTCTCTAAACCTTGAATTTTCTTGAGTACTAGTAGTGTAGCTTTCTATTGTATTTGAAATCAAGTTTTAGGGTTTTGTTACAAGATAGGGCATATTTGTGCATTGTTAGTTATCAAAAAATTGCCCTAGTTGTCTAAAATTCATAGAAAACTCTAAAAACCTAGAGGGAAACCCTAGGTTCCTAAAGAACATTGCAAAATGAGTCCACTTAGAGCCTAGGCTACTTCATCTTCACATAATCGAGCCCTACATGAAGACCTTTTAGTGCAACTCCTTGGTTCATCTACTCATAGAATTAAGGTTCAAGGCCTTGGAGCTACTGAGGGTCTGGTTGATGAATTTCATGAATGTAAAGATGTACATATCCCATTTATAGGGTGGGATTTATTCCTCCACTAGTACAGAAAGAGAAATGCACCTATTCCTCTCTCAAATGTGTGAAATATGGATTTACGCAAGATGGTGGTCCCAAATGTTATCATGGACATTAAGTTGCTAAATGTTGTGGCTTACAATAATGATGAAACTATTAGGGAAATAAGGAATACAGAAGGCAATATTATGGTGTAGGTTGATAAAGCATCAATATTTAAAATCTTCAGAGTTAACATAGCTTCTAACAAACCCATTAACCCTGATTACTTCAAGAAGAAGTATCAACAAGATAGGAGTAGCTATAGGGTTGTGCACTTTCCTCATCATAGAGAAAAGAATATCAGAGGAAGGTATATGAAGATCCCACCCAATGAGATAGAGCCTTTCAAACTTGAGAATTTTGAGGGCTACTTCGCCAAAACATACTATGCACTATGCCAGGTTTTGGGGGCACATAAGCAAGAAAGAATCCCCATCCCTTTCACTTACATGGCTATTGACATTCAACATGTAATGTTAAATGATGAATTTGACTATGCAACTTACCTTGCCATTCACATACATGATGGATTGGTGGGTATCAAAATGGGGAAACAAATGGTAAAATTCTGTGGTACTCCCTATTGTGCCACATGTTGTTATATGAAGGGATAACAAAATGGGACCCAAGGTTACACATTTATTAGGTTGACAACAATGGACACCAGCTTCCAGTCTAGTGTTGGACATGTATCCATAATAGACATTGTAAAGGGGCTAGTTATTTTACATTTATAGATCATTTTGCTAGAAGAATATTGTATTTCTTGTGGGGATTAGAGGCCAGGGTACCCAAGCAAATACTGGAGTTCTTGAGGCTTGTGGTGAGAAAACCTGATCTTAGTATCCAACATAATTAGGGAGATTTCATTCTCCATTATAAGTGCATAGTTATTAGAGTCTATGGATGCCCACTCAGTCCCCATATCTTACCAAAATTTGTACCCTTGAGGATTGGTTTCTTAGAGGTTATCTTGCAACTGGCCGAGTTAGATAAAACCCATTTAGCAAATCAGAAGAAAGGATCCTTCTTTCCCTTCTTGATAGTTTTCTCTGACTTTAGAATGAATAGAGAAGGTTTTGAGAAGTTGTATGACAAACTTAAGATATTTAGGATGGCCCATGAGTATGCAAGAAACATTGATCCTGAAGGCTTCATCAACAACTTCAGAATAAGCATCAAAAGGTCCCAATTCATCCACTGCACCTATTATTCCAAGGATGTGATAAGAAACTACCAAAATGAGAAAGAAATAAATGAAAGGAATGTTAAGTGGACAGTGTTTCTGAAAAGTGAAGATAATAAAAGAAAGAGGGATGCCTCCTATCAAGGAGCATATACAGAGATTAACAACCTAGTTATAAGAATCCAAACAATTCTAGAGAATATTGACAAGATAATTGGGGAGGACTTTCCAATTGAGGTGAAGGATAAGGGTAAGGCTTAGGTTGTAGAAGAGAGGCCCTCATACTAGGCTCCAAGTGTTGGGTCACTTAAGTATACCTTCAGAAGAAGGCACATAGGTATGGTAATTAGAGAACAAGATCAATAGTCTCCTCCACATGCCCAACTACCCCCATCTCCTCCACCATTGCAACAAGTACTTTCTCCCTCTACACAAGAAGTAGGTATGGACTCATCTCTAAGGGATCCATCTCCAAAGAGGATAAGGGTTGACAAGTCTCCTTTGGTGGATTATCCAATTGTTTCTGATGAGGAGGAAGAATATGAAATAATAGAGGATGATGTAATAAAAGAAATTCCCTCCCTAAAAGGGATGAGAATGTGCAACCACCCTCAAATAGGCTAACCAAGATTATCATTGAGGGAAGGGATAATAAAGATGACATAAGGGAATTGGCTTGCCAGAAGTTCTTGAATGATGAACAATACATCAGGTCTCAGGAATTTGCTGATTTCATCTAGAGGTGTAAGAAAGATGAATATTCTAGGTAGTTAGAAGATGAAATGGTTGAGTTTGTTGCAAGTATGTGCTCACCGGTGTTGTCATTGATGTCAACATATTTGTGTTGTCATTGGTGTCAACTGTGCTCTTGTTTTGATGCTTACTTGTATTGAGTTAGTTGCTTTGTATTGGCTTATATAAGTGTTGAAGAAAATAAGAAAGTGTTCCTGATATTGAGTTTCCAAGTGCTTTTGAGAAAAATTGCTCTACTAGTGGAAATAGTGTGTTGCAGAGTATCTTGGATTGTAGAAGAACAATGCAATGTTTTGCTCCGCATATCTTGTGGATTGAATATCTTTGTCTATAGTTTAGAATTTTTGTTAAAGGATGTCTATAGTTTCTATGTTTCAAGTTTGAGCCTCCGGTGTGAAGATTTGAGTGAGTTTTGTTCACCAGAGTAAAAACTATTTTTATGTGCATTTAGTGGTGATAGGGAGAATGTATTCTACTCTGCATTTCTCTGCATTTATGTTTTATAGTTTGCAGTTCTAGAATTAAGTTTGTAATGATGTTATGTGCCTTCAATTCAAATGGTTTGTGATTTGGTGCTCCACAAGCAATCTTTTTTTGATGTTAGTGGCCGACAATAATATTCAAGTGCTCCAGTTTGAAGAATTTTATGGATAAAGTGTTTAGAGGTTGTGCAGATGTTCTTAGTGATTGTAACATGCTTGTGGATGTCTCTAGATCATGTTCCTTCCTTTTGATTGGTCTGCAAAGTGTAATCTGGATCGTGCATGAAGCATGTTCTTAAAGGTCTTAGTGTTAACACCAGTTTTAGCCAACTTGGTTGTTTTCACTACTTGTGATTATGCTTTGGAGTTTGCGATGGCATGTTGTTGCATGGAAGATTGCATTTGAGTCCCAGCTAAGGAGTGGTTTGGTCTGCATTCATTCTTTCTCTTTCATTAATTTGTTTAGGTCCAAACCTATTCTAATGTATGTATGTTTGCCAACCTTGGAGATTGTTCCAATGGTTGATGATTGTAATACCTACCTTGATGATCATTCCATGGTTGATGAATTGTATAAATACTTGTAATGAAGTCGTGAAAAAGTATCCAAGTACGAAGATGTGAAGATAAGTGTGAAGTGAAAAAGCAAAGTAGAGGAGAATTACTATGCGTCAATGGAACTAAACCCTAGCATAATGTAGATGCTACTATCTCAGTTCACCAACTCTAGCAGTGAGCTACCCACCGGTAGTGAGCCACCCACTAGCAGTGAGCCACCCCATTAGTAGTGAGCCTCTTCTTTTGCAGTGAGCAATCTGGATAGTGAGCCTCTAATTTTTAGTATTGTTATTAAATATTATATTATGAGATAACACTGACTATGGTTTTTCTCTTATTGGGTTTTCCACATAAAATTTTGGTGTCTCATGTGTCTCATGTGTGAATGTGTTTAAGTTTATGATTTCATGCTTTCATGGTTAAATACAATAATAGTGATTAAGTGGATAATGTGTTAATGATTTTGAACTATTGGTTACAACTGATTCACTCCACCCCTCTCAGTTGTCTTTCCATTTTCAACAAAGTCTCCACAAGAGACACATGAGAAAGTACCTCTCAAAATACTAACACAAATGAAAGAAGAGACTAAAGACATCACTCCTGAGGAGGGCAGATGTATGGTCAGTGAGAGTGGCATTTTGTTGCTCCCTGAGTGGGATATCACTTCTTCCATTTCCCTAGACACCATTAGGAGATAGGATCTAGAGGTTTTCACTTCAGAGGATGAAGCTACAATAGCTCTGTCTAGTGCAAGGTTTAATCCAAAATGGGAGACTTTAGCAATATGGGCTTTGGCCCCTAATACCAACAAACCCCTTGTTGCTGAACCTAATCAAGACTTAAGGGGAATTTTGATTATCAAGAGAGTATCTGATACTCCTATAGTTGAAGCAAAAGCAATGGCAGTTGATGTTACCAGGTTTAGTAAGGAGACCACAGATGCACTGCAAAGTAAATATGAAAAAATGCTGGACAAACATATGCAGGTGTTGCATGAGTACAATAAATTGAAGGAATTAGAAGCTCAATGGCAACAACAAGAACATCAACAAGAAGCAACAACTCTACCCCCTTCAATGGCATTGGTGGTAAGAAGTGTAGGAACCATGGTTGCTAGTTCTTCTTCAACTCCACCACCAAAGTTCGAGCTTGGAAAGAAGAATGAAGAATTAAAGGAACAAATCAATGCCTTTGGGGAGATTGTTATGGACTTCAAGTAAAATCAGCAAGAAGGTAATATGCACATTGTTTCAAATGTACTAGGACATTTGCTGAATAAAGTATTAAAGAAAGTGGAAAATGTCCATAGGGACTATTACAAATTGATGATGGTAGTGAATAAAATTTCTAAAGATAAAGAGAAGGTTGCACCCTTGTTAAATAGATAGATTCTGAGAACTAGTTCCCTGCTAGGGATGTATAAGGGATCAGATCATGAGCCTGACACACTAAAAGAGATTAAGCCCACTTATAGAGTAGTCAAGGAAGCAAGAGAGTTGCAAGGATTTGTAGATCAACTTGAAGAAAAGGAACATGCAAGAAGTCAGGAATTTGATAAGAATGAATCCAAACTGATATTTGAAATTAAAGAAGGAAATGGAGAGGTTAAGACTTACCAAATATGGCTATCTCATTTTGAAGCTATCATTCTAACTCTCTCTTTTCTAATATGCATGGAAGATAGAATTGATATTAATCTCCTCAGGAGCAACATAGGAAAACTATGGGATATAAATCAACTTGTGGAGGACTTTCTAAGAGAGACTGAGTCTATTTTGACAAAGTATGACAATAAGTATACACTAGGTGTGGATGAATTCATGGCATTCCAATGGCCTATAGAAGAACAATATAATGCCTGGGATGACAAGTATAATAATATGTCAGAATAAAGGCCTTTTGATGACCTATGTCTCTTATTCATTCATTCTTTATTCAAAAGGGGATATTCTTTTGGCTTTTCCTTGCCCACTCAACATCAATGTGGATCCTTTCAGTCTCAACCAATTGTTTTGTCTTCTTATGGACCTATCCATTTGCCTTCATATGGATAATCTACATCTCCTAGGCTTTTGGGACTTAAGGAAGGTTGTTAAAGAAGTGAACAATATGTTGCAACAACCTTTTACGAATAGATTTTGGAGGCAAAAGATTTACAACTGTATGTGTAACCATCTTTATCCTTTTGGAATATTCTCTCCATGAGCAATTGTACCCATATCTTGTTATGAAGGAGCTTGTCAAATGAAAATGTGACATGTGTCAAAAGGCCTGAAGCTTGTTTTCTCCCTTGCTTCTATAAAAGGGAATTCAGGGTCTTTTGTAAAGGATCTTGGACAAATTTTGTATTGCAAAGCACAAAGTAATTGAGTCTGTAGTCTAGGTTATTGTTTGAGAGTAGTATGTGATGTAGGTGTAGAGTTTTGTATGACAGTACTAGTTCAACTTTGAAATATATTGCCAAGTTCAAAGCTATATTGTCTCCTTTGTTGCAATCTTTATTTCATTTATGAATAAAGTTTAATCAAGGATTTCTTTGTTCATCTTCAAGTCTTTCTTGTGCATGAATGTCTTTCTTTATAGCTTTTGCTCAAGTAGCAAGTTCAATGCTCTAAAGAGAATGTTGAATGTTTTGAAGGTTTGCAAGGATTCATAAGTACAATCAGTTTTGAATTACTAAGGTGTGACAATGTAATGCATTGTTGCAATGCTTCATGGATTAGGGGAAAATACTATCATGCAGAGTTATATTTACATTCATCTTGACTCTATACTCTAGGTTGAGGCACCAATCCCTTTAAATTTGGGTCTGATGCAACTCCTTGGTCATGCAAATTTGAAAATCAAAATGAATTTCCATTTTTTCCTTAAGTTATTCATTTAATGTTATTCCTATGTTCCCTTGTAAGTGAATTGTGTGAAAGCCTGAGGATCTAGCCCTTTACTCTAGTATATATGTAATTCTTTGGCATTTCTAGAGAGAACATGTCATCTTATAATAGTATTTGAGATGAATGGCAAGGATTTCTTAAATAATACTTTACAAGATCGCCATCCTAGGTTTTGCAGAGCCTAAAGTGCAGAGGAAAAGAATTATCCATCTTTTCCTGTTCATTGGCCAACTCCTTGACACAATCGACCTTTAGAACTGGCTATTCTTTAGATTGTCTCTAAGATCTAGTTGGGATTTTAAAACAACCAACATACTCTTTAAAGTATATATATGGAAAGATGAGATCATAAGATATAAGATGTAGTAGTGGAAGATCATAGTACAAAATATATATATGATTCATCCATTTGTGAGATAATAAGACATAATATATAGTAATGTACGATCGTGATGTAAAATTAATATGTAGAAATGTTTAATCAAATAGCAATGTTAGATGATACATTAACAATGTGATATCAATGATCATATGACATGATATATGAGGTCAAAATAGACATGTAAAATCAATGATATGCAAGTTAAATCGGTAAAAGATGAGATCATAGACATAATGTCCAATGTAGCTAGATATAATAATGATAAAACATCATAAAAATATGACCATGATAGAAGGATACCATGTAATGGATTATATAATATTGTCAAAATAGCTAGATTGAATACAATGTACTAAAATAAGACAATTATCTAATAACCTAGATTAATCAAATTGGGAATATTTAAGACTTGATATTCTAAGAAGATAGATCAAACCATGTAGAAACATAAGTGAAGCAAATAATAATAAGGACAAGAGATCTAAGGATTACGTTATAAGAGGTAAAGGGTCATGAAAGAAAGAGATGGCCATGCAAGAGTGAGTAGACAAGAGAAGATAATGCAAAAACAAAAGATCAAAGATCAATCCTAAGATAATCAAGTGCTAAAAAAAAAATTAAACATGGCTCCGAAGTGTGGCAAAAGAATATTAATTGTACATAAATATAAATTAAAGAAATGTAAGAGTGATATCTAGGTCCAAATGAATTTTTTTCTTAGATTCGATTGTCTCTCTTTTATGTTATGTGTGACCTTAATATGTATCTTCCCTTTGTATATAAATTCTTGAATTTTATGTTGGAATACAATTCCTTTATGTTTAGAATACACCCATGTATGATGATAATTACAATTAATAAAATGTAAGAATTTCATGATAAATCACTATAGACCATTGTTAAGTCCACACTACATTTATGTGAACTAGTGATAGAGAAATGCTCAATGAAAGCACAAGATAAATTAGGAAATGAAGTATAAATCAAGTAAGATGAACACAATTTTCTTAAAGATCTTTAGCATATCTACAATCTAAACTTTCCAATAAAAAATCTCTTCATCTATGTGCATTACACAAGTATAACTTGGAATTGAGTAATTATTTGAGCTCCAAAATTATTAAGAAACCTAGAAAGCTTAATGGGGAGCATCTTAGCTCACTAGTGAGATGGATGCATGGTGGGATAACTTGAAAGGAGAAAAAGGTCTTGCATGTCAAAACACCATGTGGGGCCTATTCATTACCCTATTTTTAGGTGTTAGTTTTCCTAATTATTCTATGACCAAAAGATGATGAAATTCTAGAACTTGAGAAAATGAGATATGATGATTAATCAATATTTGGAAAACTTTTTCTAGTTTTTAAAATATGTATTGTAGTATCAAAATGTTGAAATGTCTGGGATTCACAAATTTATCTTGGGTTTGAATATGTAAATTGGAGCAATGGTTACATCCTATGTATAGTCCTAGAACCATGACTAAGGTATTTGAAAAATCTCTTAAGTAGAAATAGAATTTGCATGCTCTATCCAACTTTAGGAAGAACAATAAGGGTTTAAGGTAGATAAAACTAAGTTCTCACCATTTCAAAATGTTTCCCTTATCATTTACCTAATTCTTCTAGGGTTGACATAGGATAATATGTTCCCTTGTGACATGATGACAATCCTTTCAAGGTATTTTAAAATATTATTAGTTTCAGATAGCAAAAGGGGTAGAGGAAGTAGAGGTGAATTATGTGAATTTAAAATTAGAGGTGTGTAGATTATCAAATTATTTCTACAATTGCAAACATTTTCACAGATGCAGATCTAACCCTAATCCATAGACTCAACCCTCCATAGTGCAAACATTTTAGGGTTCCAAAATTTAGGGTTTCAAAAAAATGTTTGAGGGTTCCAAAATAGATGTTTAAAGTTTCAGTTTTCACATTTTAGGGTTTCAAAATGAGGTATTAAGCTTTGAAAATTCACATAATGGGGTTGAAAAGTGGTGTTTTAGGGTTTCAAATTCAGGTATTAGGGTCTGAAAATTAATGTAACATGGTTTAAAATGATATTTTAGGGCTTTAAATTCTTGTTTAGGGTTTGTACATTCACTAAAGGGTTTAAAATTGGTGCAGTCATGGTAGGAGGGTTCACAAAATGAACTATCCAGACCATGCAACAAGAGTAAACACAATGGAAACAACTCAAAGATATAAGCCAAATATAGATTTAGTCATTTAGTATATCATAGAATTCAAATACAATCTAGCCAGCAACATGTAGGCTTCTAATTAGGGCTCACAGGCTGGGTTATAGAATATCAAAATATGTACAAGATATAGCTTTGAAGCTCCTTTGCAAAGAATCCAAAACTAAGACTTATGAATCAACTTCTAACTTCATAACTTTATAACTTCTTTCATATGGATCTATTACATCATTATATATCATCTCTGGAACAATAGATTCCTCTACATCGGCCAAGGAAGATCACAAACTCCAATGAAGAGCTGTAACGTGTGTACATGGATAGGTTAGACCTAAATGCATAGGACACCTCTGCAAATGAATGGAATGATGTGCGGATCTTGGGGAAGGTCGTCCATGAACCAAAGATCAATGAATGATGTTCAATTAAGCTCCACAAGTCGAAGAATGCATTGTAAGTCTTCTCCTTTAGCTGATTGTCTGAGACTATCAAGATGCTCTATTCTGAGAAAACAGTTGATCTTTTGATAGCGATATCTTTCTGGTACCTTAACCAAATTCTCTACAAATTGGATATGATGTAGATGAATGAATCTAGATGCTAAGTCCAGCTCCACAAGGTCTAAAATGTAACTATGGTAGAATGCATACCAAAACACAGAAACTACTACTAACTGAACTGCCTAAACTAAACTAGAAAATGAAAAGAAACAAATTGAACTACAAACAAACTAAAATGCAAATGATTTTGGTTGATGCAAGATTGCTCTTGAACCAGGGATGCTCATGTATTAGACAACTAGGGTTATTGAAAAAGTGACTCCCTCACTTTGCTGGGGCTAGAGGAAAACCAAGGTGGTCTACCTTAGCCTGAGAAATCCATGATGAATCTTCTTCCAGTTTGCCTTTCCACTTCACAAGGTATTCTTTGTATTATCTTCCTCTAGTGCTATGTCCAACTCTATTGTCCAAAATGTCTTCAATCTACTTCAGTGCTTGTTGTGGTAATTTCTTCTTCAAGTCTTCTTCAAGGATGTCACTGAACTCTGCTTCATGATACTGATATAGGTCTGCAATGCTGAAAGTAGGTGAAATACCTAGTGTCTCTGGTAGTTCCACTTCATATGCATTACCTGAATCAAATTTCCTGAGTATCTTACAAGGTCCAAACTTCTTCATCTTCAACTTGTTATATGTCCCAACTAGAAATCTTTCTTTTCTCAATCACACCATCACTTCGTCTCCAACTTCAAATTCCTTGTCTTCTTTTCTCATCTGCTTGTTCTTTATATTTACTGTTCATCTCTTCCAAATGCTTCTTAACCTAATTATGGATTGTCTCCATATGTCCTACAAATTATTTTTGCTTCTGCACTTCTCTTTTCTTCCAAACTAATATCTCTCAATTCTGTAACTCCTCTAGGGTTCACTTCGGTAACAATATCAAAAGGTGTTGTTCCAGTACTCATGTTCACTGAATTATTGTATGTAAACTCTGCTTGTGAAAGAATCAAATCCCAACTTCCTATTTTCTCTCCAACCAAACATCTTAACAAGTTTCCCAAACTCCTATTCAAGTGCTTCCACAATAATGGGTTACACTTTTTGGGACATCCAGATTTTTGTTGAAATCACATATTTGTATAAAATACAATGATTTAAGCCTTGAAAGGTTCCATTTAAAGGATTGTAATTGAATAGGGTTTGATCAAACCCCCTTGGATAGAACCCCGCTAATTTTAAACCATACATTTCATGGAGTCTCCTCTACACCAATCAAAATGCTGATAAAAAACCACTTTTGATTTACCTTTTGGGGGATCAAATTAATTCATTTAAAATTTTATGTTTTGTAAGTATGTATCCCTTATTATAAGCTTCCCAAAAAGTATAATTTTAAATATATTTAATTTGATTATTATATTCATTTTTATTTCTTGTGAATGTAGGTTTTTTAAGGAACATCAAGGTCTCTGTTTCATACATACAAAAAAATAGGAAAATATAGAGAAAAAATTCTAAAAAATACATTTCCTTTAGGTATTGATGTCCTTATTCCAACAAAATAAAAATAGAATTCTGATACATACAAAAAAAGTTATGCTTTACACAGTACACCTATGTCTAAATTGTAATTGGTTTGACTTCAAAAGTTAATTAAAAGAAAAATATTCAATAAAACATTATGAAACCAAAAGCATCCTCTAGATATCATAGTTAAAAATCTAAATTCAAAAAAAATAGAATTTTATCCTTCACAAAAAAAATGTTATGTTTTACACTGTACACGTCACTCTTTAAAAATGTTGTTTACTGTTAGAAACTAGTTATTGAAGGAGATGAAAAAGGAAATATAATTTGATTCCAAAAAATTTAAAATATATATATTTAGAATCTACAGACAAAATGTGACAAATCATTAGTTTACATCATCTTCAAATTCATCACAATTTAGCAACTATAGGTGTCCAAAAGTGAAGATTTTTTTCAAAATGTTCATTTCAATGTCAACTTTGGCCACAAAGTGTAACCCACTATTGTGGGATCACCCATTCACTACCTCTGTCTGTCCATCAGTCTGTGGATGAAAATCTAAACTAAACTTCAAATCTATCTTCATCTTCTTCCAAAAGTATCCAAGGAATCTGGCATCTCTGGCTGAAATCATACTGTTAGGTAATCCATGCAATCTCACAATCTCCTTGAAAAAAAGGTCAGCTACATGCATTACATCAGTTGTCTTCTTACAAGGTATGAAGTATGCCATCTTTGAAAACCTATCTACCACTACAAATATTGAATCATGTCCTCTCTGTGTCTTAGGTAATCCCATTACAAAATCCATGCTTATGTCTTCCCAAAGTCTCTTCGGTATTGTCAAAGGTTTATACAATCCAATATTCTGACAACTCCCTTTTGCAACTTGACAAACTCTACAACTCTGCACAAACTTCCTAACATCCTTATGTATCTATAGCCAAAAGTAGTTCTCACTTACCAAAGCTACTATTTTATCAATGGCAAAATGTCCTGCCAATCCACCACTATGCTTCTCCTTGATCAAATTGTCTCTCATTGAACTCCTCGGTATGCACAACTGGTTTCCTCTAAACAACATATCTTCTTGAATGAAATAGTCCAACCACTTACTCCTATCTGTCACAATAGGTTCCTTACATGCTTTCCAAGGTTCCACAAAATCAATGTCTCTTTCATATATGTTCTTCAATTCATCAAATCCCAATACTCCAATTCTCATCTCTATCAGGAAGTTCCTTCATCTACTCAATGCATCAGCAACTTTGTTTGATTTACCACTCCTATGCTTCAACACAAAAGTGTAACTCTGCATGAACTCCACCCATCTCATATGTCTCTAATTCAACTTACCTTGACTGTTCAAATATTGCAAAGCTTGATGATCAGTATACTATTGCAAGTATGGGCCTAACTGGTGTTGTCATTAATGTCAACATACCCCTGTTGCATTGATGACAAGGATTGGATGAACTGTATGCTGAGGATATTGAGAAAATTAGTCCTATCAGGAATAGAGAAGAACAGTGAAGACAGTGAAGTGAAGATCCCAGATAAGATGAATATTAGAGGATGCGCATCAAAGGGTTTGTAGATATGTGTCTAAAGGTGATCTAGTAAAGATTTGAGAGGTCCATATGAATATTTGAAGAAGTTATGACCATATGAGTAAAACCGATTCTTGCAGATGTTTAGAGGTGACAAAATGACACAAATAGGTCCTGTGAGACCTGGAAATGAAATATATTATTCTGTGGATTTTGTGGAGTGTTTGGGAAGTCAATAGGAATTGACAACTCAATTGGTTCGTGGTCTGGAGGTCCGTAAGCATCTATTCCAATATGACAGTGATGACAGACTATGTTCTTGAGGTTCCAGATGAAGGAGAGAATGATTTCAGTAAGTAGAAGTAGTGTGGATGTTCTTGGTGATTCAGGCAAGCTTGTGGAGGTCTCTAGATTATGTCCAGTTTGTGTTGGTGGTCCGCATTGAAGTTTGAGCTTGTAATTGAAGAATTACTTCCGGGTGATGATGTTCTTCCTAAGTTTAGGCGACTGGATGAGTTACACATCCTACGGATGATCTTGAAGATGTTCTGCAAAGCATGGCATGTTCCTCAAAGAAGATTGAAGTCCCAAATCTATGTGGCCAATAGTGTGGTGATTCGCATGAAGTCTTTTGTAATAAATCAAGGTGTATTTGTGTATTTGCTCTGTAAAGTTTGCCAACTTTGATGATTATCCCAAAGTTGATGTCTTGTATAAATAAGAGTTGTGAAGTCATTTCAAAAGCATCTTAGTGGAGATGAGAGTGTGGTAGAGAGGAGAAGAGCGAAAGGCAGAGCAGAAGTATTGAGCTTAAATGGAATTGACTCAAGCATGGTGAAGATACTATTCTTTAGTTTAAGTATGTAATATTTATCATTCTGTAGATAGTGTCTCTTGTAGGCAGTGGGCCTCTTGTGAGCAGTGTGCTCGGGCAATGAGCCCTAATTGGCATGTGCCATTTTGTTCTTATTCTTTTAACAAAGAATACAATCTTGGGTTAGTCACCTATGGTTTTTCCCTTTACCAGGTTTCCCACATTAAAATCTTGGTGTCATATGTGTTAATGTGTTTCTACTCTTGAATTGCTACATTATGTTTCCATGATTGATTTATTATTATGTTGCTAAATTACAAGAAGGATTTAAATAATTAATAAGAGAAAATTTTGGGACAACTGATTCACCCCCCCACCCTCTTAGTTGTCTGTCTTGAATATAAAAATTGGTATCAGAGCTAAGTTCCTCTAAAAGAGCTTAACTGCTTGAGGAGATCCAGGATGTCTTCCTACAAGAAGGATAGTCTAAGGTTTGATGGAACCGATTATACTCTTTGGAAAAGCTGCATGGAATGTCACGTGTAATGTATGGGAATACAATATTAGATCATGGCTTCAAAGAAGTATGTTCCTCCTCAGAATGGTCTGAGAACCGTAGATGAAATCAGAGATGCTGAAAGCAATCTTCGGGCTAAAGAAGCTCTACTAAGTGCCTTATCTGATTCAAAGCTGACAAATGTTATAGATCTAAAAACTACATATGAGATTTGGGAAAAACTGGAACTTCTGCATGAAGGAGACAAATATGTTAAATGTGCCAAGCTATAGAGTCTAAAAGGAAAATTTGAAAACCTGAAGATGAGTGAAGATGAAAATATCACTACATTTATGCCAAAAGTAAATGAGCTTGTTTGTGGCATTAGGTGTGCTTGTGGAATCTTGGATGAAGATGAGATTGTTGCCAAAGTTCTCAGATCCCTACCTCCTTCTTACAAATACAAGGTTGCTGCTATTTAAGAATTCAGATCTTTTTTGAACATCACAAGAGATCAATTGGTTGGAAAATTAGTTGCATTTGAATTGGCCGAGTTTGGAGATGCACCCCCTAAGACTGAATCTACATTCAGAGCTAGTGCCTCTATAAAAGTCAAACAAAAGTTTGATTCGGGAGAGAACTCCTCAAAGAAACTATCATGGTATGAAAAAGAAAGAAAAGATTTGGAAGAAGATGAAGCAGAAGCTTCTCAACTTGAAGCCCTTATTGCGAAAAGACTACCAAGAGGATCCGGTAAGTATGAAGGAAAATGGCTCTTCAAATATTTCAACTGCAATAAGATTGGTCATTTTCCCTCACGGTGTCTGGAAAGATTTTCAAGGGAAAATCTAAATAGATCAAGATTTCAAAAGAAATGTTACTATGTTCATGAAGATGATGATGATGAAGGAGTAACAGATGATGAATCAGAGATAGGAAACAAATCCAGAAGTGACTAGGTGTTTATTGCCATCAAGGAAGAAGATCTAATGCCTTCTGAATCTGTCAATCACAAAATGGTAGAACGAGATTTGGCTGCTCAAGTTGAAGAAAAGGATTATTGGGTCATTGATAGTGGATGCTCCCACCATATGACAGGTGACAAAAACAAGTTCATAGACTTGGAAAGATAAGAAGGAGGAGTTGTAAAATTTGGTGATAATTCTGCTGGCAGAATCAGAGGTAGAGGAACTATTTCTTTTGATGTAAAGAACAAAACTAGTAATGTACTATATGTTGAAGGTCTAAAGCACAATCTTCTCAGTGTTGGACAGTTGGTGGACAAAGGCTATGATCTCTGATTCAAAAATGGAAAATGCAAGATCTTTGAAAGTTCTGGAATAGAGATTGCATCTGGTACTCAAACAAAAGGTAAAATCTTCCACTTGGTTGGTACTGGCAAAAGTTGTTTATTTGTTCAAATTGATCAGAGTTGGTTTTGGCATAGGAGAATGTGTCATGTGAATTTTGATAATATCATTAAAATAAGCAACACTTAGGCTGTAAGAGATCTTCCAAGGTTGGTGAAACCTACTAATAGTTTGTGCAAAGAATGTTAGTTGGGTAAGCAGAGCAGAGTCACATTTATAAGTAAGGAACAATCTTCTACCAGATTATTGGACTTAGTTCATACTGATCTATGTGGACTGGAAAGAATCAGGAGCTTGCAAGGTGATAGATACTTCATGTTATTAATTGATGACCACTCCCGGATGATGTGGGTGACTTTTCTGAAAGAGAAATCTGAGGCTCTTGAGAAATTAAAAATATTCAAGGCTATGGTAGAGAATGAAACTGGATTAAACATAAAATGTCTTAGGTTTGATAGAGGCAGAGAATTCACATCTGGAGAGTTAATAGAATTCTACGTGAAACATGTGATAAAAAGATAGTTGTCTGCTCCAAGGACTCCACAATAGAATGGAGTAGTGGAGAGAAAGAACCAGACCATCCAGGAAGCATCTAGAACCATGATGATGGAAGTAAATGTTCCTCAGATCTACTGGAGAGAAGCTATAAGCACTACTGTCTATACTCTTAATCGAGTACAAATCATAAGCAAGACTGGTAAGACCCCTTATGAACTCTGGTTTGGCATCACTCCCATTGTGAAGTATTTCAGAGTCTTTGGTAGTAAATGTTATATTAAAAGAGATGAAGACCTTGGCAAATTTGATGTTAGAAGTGATGAAGGAACATTCTTGAGTTATTCTACTCAAAGCAAAGCATACTAGTGTTATAATAAGAGATTGAGAAAGATTATAGAAAGTACAAATGTGAAGGTTGATGAAGGTATTAAAAACACTCAAGGTTTTATGAATATGATGAAGATGATCAGAATGATGTTTTGATCCAAGAAGTCCAAACACCTTCTGAAACTCAGATCCAAACTGATCCGGAGAATTAGGAAGAAGAGATAAGTTTGAATGAACCTGTTCAAGAAATAGAAGTGCAAGAAATTTCCAAAACTCCCAGGTATGTAAGACTGAATCACTTTGAAGATCAAATCATAGGTGATAAAAGAAAAGGTGTTCAAACAAGAAGAAAGATTTCTCAAGACTCAGAAAAGTATTGTCTGATTTCAAAGATTGAACCAAAGATAGTGAGTGAAGCATGCAGTGATGAAAGTTGGACTAAAGCAATGGAGGAAGAGCTGATGTAAATTGATAAAAATCACACTTGGGATCTTGTTCCTAGACCTAAAAACAAGAATGTGATTGGAACCAAATGGGTCTTCCAGAATAAACTAAATTAAGATGGTGAAGTAGTCAGAAACAGAGCCAGATTGGTCTGCAAGGGTTATTCTCAAGTAGAAGGAGTTGATTTTGAAGAAACTTTTGCTTCGGTGGCAAGAATTGAAGCAGTCAGATTATTTCTTGCCTTTTCTACCTTCAACGACTTCAAAGTATATTAGATGGATGTCAAGTTTGGCTTCCTGAATGGTGACTTGGAAAAAGAAGTATATATTGAGCAACCAGATGGATTTCAATTGTCTGATCATAGTGATATGGTCTGCAAGTTGAAGAAAGCACTATATGGACTCAAACAAGCCCCAAGAGCTTAGTATGAAAGACTAGATAAGCATCTTTTGAAGATTGGTTTCAACAAATAACTTGTACTTCAAAATTGATCATGAAAATATCTTGATTGTTGAAGTATTTGTTGATGATATCATTTTTGGAGGAAGAGATAGTATGTGCAAAACTTTTGCAAATCAAATGAAAAGTGACTTTGAGATGTCCATGTTTGGGGAAATGAATTTTTTTTTGGGTTTGCAAATCATTCAAACAAAGAAAGGAATCTTCATTTCACAAACCAAATATGTGAAAGAATTGTTGAAGAAATTTGGGATGGAACACTCAAAACCAATGAATACTCCCATGGCAACCGGATGTAAATTGAGCAAAGATGATGACTCTCCTAAGACTGATCAGAAAAAGTATAGGTTAATAATTGGAAGACTATTGTATCTTACGCAAACTAGACCTGACATTATGAATGTTGTTGGTCTTGTTTCTAGATTCCAAGATGATCTTAGAGAATCTCATGTCATGGCAATCAAGAAGATTCTCAGATATCTAAAAGGGACTATTGAGTATGGTTTATGGTATCCTAGAGATCATGATTTCTCTCTTCATACATATACAGATGCGGATTGGGTAGGAGATGTGGATGACCGGAAGAGTACCAGTGGTGGAGCATTCTTTTTAGGGAAAAGATTGGTTTCTTGGCTGAGCAAGAAATAAGAGGCAATATCTCTATCCACTGCAGAAGCAGAATATATTGCAACAATAGGTAGTTGCACTCAAGTATTGTGGATGAAGCAAATGCTAAGAGACATCAATGTGGAGTATGAGGAACATATCACAATCTTCTATGATAATTCAAGTGCAATAAATATATCAAAAAATCTGGTGTTGCATTCAAAGACAAAACATATATCCATCAAGTTTCACTTTTTGACAGAGCAAGTGAACAAGAATGAAGTCAGATTGGAGTTTGTGCCCTCCAAGGATCAGATTGCAGATATTTTTACCAAACCTCTACCCAAGGACTCTTTTGAGTATCTTAGGGAGAAGTTAGGGGTTATTACCCCTCTGGTTCTAAATTAAGGTGCACTAATGTGCATCAGTCCAATGGATTTCACAGTCATATCTTGTGGTCTAGATTGATGATGGGAAGCTACTACTCAGGGGGAGCAGTTGGTATGATTTTGAGTGATGCAAGTATGTGCCCTTTGCCATTGATGTCAAAGGGGGAGAGAAGACATGTGAAAAATAAAAAGTGGTTGCTGATCAAAGGGGGAGCAGTAAAGGAAGAGAAGACATGTGAATGGTTGTTGTTGATAGGGGGAGTTATGTCATTCAGTGAGAAGTTCTTGTCTTGATGGTTAAAATAATTTTTCACATCATATGTTGCCATCAATGACAAAGGGGGAGATTGTTACAAGTATGGGCCTAACCAGTGTTGTCATTGATGTCAACATACCCCTATTGCATTGATGACAAGGATTGGATGAGTTGTATGTTGAGGATATTGAGAAAATTAGTCCTATCAGGAACAGAGAAGAATAGTGAAGACAGTGAAATGAAGATCTCAGATAAGATGAATATTAGAGGATACACATCAAAGGGTTTGTAGATATGTGTCTAAAGGTGATCCAGTAAAGATTTGAGAGGTTCACATGAAGATTTGAAGAAGTTATGACCATATGAGCAAAACCAGTTCTGGCAGATGTTTAGAGGTGACAGAATAACACAAATAGGTCTGGTGAGATCCAAAAATGAAATATCTTGTTCTGCAGATTTTGTGGAGTGTTTGGGAAGTCAAGAGGAAATGACAGCTCAATTGGTTCATGGTTTGGAGGTCCGCAAGCATCTATTCCAATATGACAGTGATGATAGACTGTGTTCTTGAGGTTTCAGATGAAGGAGAGAATGATTTTAGTAAGCAGAAGTAGTGTGGATATTCTTGGTGATTCAGGCAAGCTTGTGGAGGTCTTTAGATTATGTCCAGTTCGTGTTGGTGGTCCGTATTGAAGATTGAGCGTGTAATTGAAGAATTACTTTTGGGTGATGATGTTCTTCCTAAGTTTGGCTGACCAGATGAGTTACACATCCTAGAGATGATCTTGAAGATGTTCTGTGAAGCATGGCCTGTTCCTCAAAGAAGATTGAAGTCCCAGATCTATGTGGCTGACAGTGTGGTGATTTGCATGAAGTCTTTTGTAATAAATCAAGTTGTATTTGTGTATTTGCTCTATAAAGTTTGCTGACTTTGATGATTATCCCAAAGTCGATGTCTTGTATAAATAAGAGTTGTGAAGTCATTTCAAAAGCATCTTGGTGGAGATAAGAGTGTGGTAGAGAGGAGAAGAAAGAAAGGTAGAGCATAAGTATTAAACTTAAATGGAACTGACTCAAGCACGGTGAAGATGCTATTCTTCAGTTTAAGTATGTAATATCTATCATTCTGTAGACAGTGTGTCTCTTATAGGTAGTGGGCCTCTTGTGAGCAGTGTGCTCAGGAGTGAGCCCTAATTGGCATGTGCCATTTTGTTCTTCTTATTCTTTTAATAGAGAATACAATCTTGGGTTAGTCACCCCGTGGTTTTTCCCTTAACTGGGTCTTCCACATTAAAATCTTGGTGTCATATGTGTTAATGTGTTTCTACTCTTGAATTGTTGCATTATGTTTCCATGATTGATTTATTATTATGCTGCTGAATTACAAGAAAGATTTAAATAACTAATAAGAGAAAGTTTTGGGACAACTGATTCACCCCCGCTCTCAGTTGTCTATATTGAATATAACATATACATCACAAATTCCTTAGGAAACAAGTAATGTCTCCACTTCTTCAAGGCTTGTATTATGGCATAAAACTCTTAATCATATACTGAATATCTTCTCCTTGCATCATTCAACTTCTCATTGAAATATGCTATTGGTCTACCTTCCTGACTTAACACTGCTCCAATTGCACTTCCACTTGCATCACAATCAACTTGAAATACCTTAGTGAAATCTGGTAATGCTAAAATAGGTTTCTCTGTCACCTTTTGCTTCAATAGTTTAAAACTTTTATCTGCTGCCGATCTCCCCTTAAAGGCTTTTATGTCACCTTTCATTGTCTCTATCATAGGGTTACAAACTGAATTGAAATTTTTGATGAAATTCTGGTAGAAACTAGCTAATCCATGAAATGATCTGACTTCTCCAATTCTCTCTAGTGTAGGCCATTCAACAATTGCTCTTACTTTCTCAGGGTCCATCTTCAATCCTTCCGCAGAAATCACAAATCCTAAATATACCAATTCTTCCTTCATGAAACTACACTTTTTGATATTTATCAGCAATTTCTCCTCTCTCAGTCTCTACAAAACTTGTTTAAGATGCTACAAATGTTCCTCTTTTGTCTTACTGAAAATCAAAGTGTCATTCAAATATACAATAACAAACTTACCCAAGAATTTCTTCAAGACCTCATTCACCAATCTCATGAAAGTACTAGGTGCATTTGTCAATCTAAAAGGCATCACTAACCACTCATACAATCCTTTATTTATCTTAAAAGAAGTCTTCATTCATCTCCTACTCTGATCCTGATCTGATGGTATCCACTCTTCAAGTCTATCTTTGTGAAATATTTTGCTCCACTCAAACAATCCATGATATCATCCATCCTAGGTAAAGGAAATCTATACTTACTATGATCTTGTTGATTACTCTAGAGTCTGTACACATTCTCCATTCTCCATCCTTCTTAGGTGCTAACACTGCAGGTACTGCACAAGGACTCAATCTTTCTCTGATCAAACCTTTCCTCAACAATTCTTGTATTTGCCTATCCAGTCCTTCATTCTCTATCAGTGTCATTCTATGTGCTACTTTGTTAGGCAAACTAGGTCCCGGTATAAGATCCATGTGATGACTGATACTCCTGATTGGTGGAAATCCTTCAAGTACATTGTTTGATATGATGTCTTCATACTCTGTCAGCAACTCTTTTTTCTCCTCTAGTTGTGATTCTTCAGTCTCCTTCAATGTTTTAGGCTTCTTAGAAATCAAAGCATAACACATATTCTCATGTCTCAAACCATCTAGAAATTTTCTTCCATCTACCAAACAGAATCTAGCGTTCCCACATACTTCATTCTTAGGATCATCTTCCAAAGGAATCAAAGTAATTCTTTTCCCATTTGATGTTAAGTGTATGTATTCTTTCTCCCATCATGTATAGCTTTTCTATCATACTGCCAAGGTCTACCCAACAAGATATGACATACATCCATAGGCATAATATCACACAAGACTTCATCATGATAAGATCCAATATGAAATTTTGCCAAACATTGTTCACTCACCAGTACCTTATGATCATCTTGAATCCATGCTATCTGATAGGGCTTAGGGTGTTTTGATCTTTCCAACTTCAGCTTAGTCACCATCTCTTCTGAAACTAGGTTATCTAAACTACCAATATCAATTACAACTTTACAACATTTACCTCCTGATTTGCATCTGGTTCTGAACAAACTTTTCCTCTACGATACTTCCTCATTTGTCTCTATTTGAAATAGTGCTCTCCTCATCAAAAGTAATTCTCCTTTTTCTAGTTTACGAACTGAATTGGGTGATCCAACAGATTCTTCTTCAATATAGGCCGCTCTTCTGCTATTCTTTGTCCTTTTGCTTGTACTTCCTTCATTACATTCAAATGCTCTATGTCCTTCACCCCCACACTTGAAAGAAGTACCTCTGAATGTTCTCCTATCAGTTCCTCTTCCTTCTCTTCTATATCCTTCATTCTGGTATGTATTAGGGTTTCCTCTTTGGTAAAAGTTTTTGTCATCTTTCTAGTAAGCATTATTATCTTTGTCATCCTTCTTGAATGTGTTCTCCTGTCTATTCTATTCCACAAATGATCTATCTCCTCCAGAAAATGTTCTACCTCTCTGAAATTTACCTCCTCTACCTCTTTGTCTTTGATCATGCCTCTTATTTAACTTTTCTTCAACTTTCAGGACAAACTGATATGCTTCCTCTAAAGATGTCATCCTTACCAAGATTAGTTCTTCTTGAATGTTCAATCTCAGTCCATTCATGTATCTAGCCACTTTCTCTTTGCTTGCTTCACTATGTCATGTCATTATGATCATCTTATGAAATTCTTCAGTATACTCCTTCACATTTCTTCTTTTGTCTCAGGTTCTGCAATCTCTTCAATAGTTCCAACTCATAATCAACAAGTATAAATTGATTCTTCAATTTTGTAACCATCCTATCCCATTTCGTAATCTTTTCTTTTCCTCTTCTATTTTTGTCCAAATGAACTTCTTTCCACCATATAGAACCATGTCCTTTCAACTTTGTCTTTGCAAATTTCACCTTCTCTGGATCTTCAACTTCTTCATATTCAAAGTATTCTTCCATGTCATTTATCTAGTCAATCAACTCTTCAGGGTTCAAATTGCTAGTGTAATTCAATACATCAACTCTAGGTCTTTTCCCAATCTTTGAAATAGCTCGCAATATCTTGAATTGATCTGATTCTTCTTCTTCATCACCTCCTAGGGTTTCACCAATTTGTTCAACAGATTGAAATTCTTCTTCATCATCACTTTCAACATTAGGTCTTAGTGTCAATCCTCTTCGCCTATCTTCCTCAACAACATCCAATTGAATTCTCATTGTTTTCATCATTTCCATCATCTCATCCATTCTACCATCCATTGTTCTAACAACAAGGATTCTCCTCAGCGGCATCTTCCTAAGATCAAGTGCAAACTACGTCAAGTTCGATGATCGGGCTACAAGGTGACAACTACCTCATAATCAGTGATCAGTTACAACACAAGTAACCTGCCTCAATTCAGTGATCTACTTACAACAAGATCTTACATAAACCCTTCACCGATTTCACTCAATTTTCTCCCAAAGATTCAAACTTTCACTCTGATACCACTTTGGTATAGTCACGATAGGAGGGTTCACATAATGAAGTGTCCAGACCATGCAGCAAGAGTAAACACAATGGAAACAACTCAAAGATATAAGGAAAATGTAGTTTTAGTCATTCAGTATATCATAGAATTCAAATACAATCTGGCTGGCAACATGCGGGCTTACAATTAGGGCTCACAGGTTAGGTTATAGAATATTAGAATATGCACAAGATATAGCTTTGAAGCTCCTTCGCAAAGAATCCAAAACTAAGACTTATGAATCAAATTCTAACTTCATAACTTTATAACTTTTTTCCTAGGGATCTATTACATCATTATATATCATCTCTAGAACAATAGATTCCTCTGCGTCGGCCAAGGAAGATCACAAACTCCAATCAAGAGCTGTAATGTGTGTACACGGATAGGTCAAACCGAAATGCATAGGACACCTCCACAAATGAATGGAATGATGTGCGAATCTTAGGGAAAGTCGGTCACGAATCAAAGATCATTGAATGATGTGCAATTAAACTCCACAAGTCAAAGAATGCTTCACAAGTCTTCTCCTTTAGCTAATTGTCTGAGACTGTTAGGATGCTTTGTTCTAAGAAAATAGTTGATCTTCTAATAGAGTTATATTTCTAGTACCTTAACTAAATTAGTTGCAAATTGGATATGATGTAAATGAATGAATCTAGATTCTAAGTCCAGCTCTACAAGGTCTGAAATGTAATTACGGTAGAATGCAGACCAAAACACAAAAACTGCTACTGACTGAACTACCTGAACTGAACTACAAACAAACTAAAATGTAAATGATTTTGGTTGATGCAAGATTGCTCTTGAATCAGGGATGCTCCTACATAAAAAAAATTTGATAAAAAAATTAAATTTTCATATTACAATTTTAGAAAAAAAATTGAAGTCAAAAACTAAAAATTTCATAGGGGTAAATGAAGAATACCTAGTAAAAAATGCAATAGTGTGACCCTGCTAAAGAAGACAGGCTACATGGACACCTTTGATAGATGACAAGTGGCAAGTTGGTGGAGCTCCTTGGTGTCATTGAAGGTCGGTCGTCCTTTGGGTCACAATTAAATAGAATGTCAGCTGTTAAAAATGACCTTCAGATACAATTTAATGTGGTTGAAAGCACCTATTGTTAGAAATAATAGGCACAAAAGGATTTTTTCACATCATATATTCTTTAAAAAAATTAAACTACTACCTTCGTTTGAAGAAAATCTTTGAATGAATGTATTATTTTATTATTTCACAATCAATAAAATAATATCTTCATTCAAAGATTTTCTTCGAATGAAGAGGAACCTTTTTTTGAAGGTGATTTCTACAAAATCTTCAAACAAAGGTACCTTTGTTCAAAGAAAAATCTTTGAACGAAGGTGGTATAATTTTTTTTCCCATCTGCAATGAAAATATTGATGTCCCATGTTTGGGTTCGAGTATTGTGGGATCACCCCAAAACACAATTGTTTAAATGGGATGTAACCTTTTATCTTAAATATTTATCGAAAATAAGAAACAAATTATATCTCAACATGGAATCTTTCCTCTAGTGCATCATATTTTTTCAATTTGTTTAAATAAAATTTAGTATTTTTCGAGATGAAAATCAACACTATATTTTTGTGTTGATGACCTACTTTTAATAAAAATAGAAAAGAAAATATAAACACTAATTCAAATGTTTAAAAATTTATATTTTACAAACTACACTTGTAGATTTACAAAAGGGTACTTTTAGAATTTTTTAAAATGATTATTTACATGAGTAGGAGTTCTTAGAATATCAAATTTTTTAAATAATTTAATTGTTTTGGTAAATTAGCCTCAAAGTGGTGTTACATATGTATTTAGTGGATGCTTCTAGTTCTAAAAGTTGTGGCCTAGATATAATTTATCTAGAATGATTCCATCTAGAACATATGTTTCACAAAAATTGACTTTTAGTTGGAAATACTTAAATTAATTAATGTTGATAAGTTGGTCCGAAGTGTGACATAGTTTTGAACTTTTACCCTAACAATATCTTCATCTTTTGGTTTTCCTAGAGGTGGTCATCTCTAGGGTTCTTTTCTTTATGTTAGAAACTTCCATATCTTCTTCTTTTGATCTAGTTTATCTTAGGTTCAGCCTCCTTTTATTTGGGTCAACTCCCACATGTAGTGTTCTTCTACTGTCCTTGATTCTCTCTTGTTTTCTTTTTCTAGAAAAAGGATAATTGGTTGAGAGAGAAGAGAAATGCTTCTCATTCAATGTCTTGTCCTACACTATCTTTGGGGTGCTATAATAACCCATCGAGATCACCTCCTCTAGCATAGGAGTAGTTTGGTGAGGGGTGGTAGTAGTTGACCCTTGGGTTTCCTTAATCTAAAATTGGTTGTCCTTTCCTTTCTTGTCTTCTTTCTATTCCTTAATGATATCTTGGGACAAAATTTTGTTCTCCCTATTCCTTAATTTATAGATTTTGCTTTCATTCTAATTTAGTTTTCTTTTTCTAATTTCTTAATTCTTATCCCTATCTAATGAAAGTAAAACAAAGAGTTGTTTTATTAAAATATATATAAATTTATCTTATCTTCCAAATAGTTATTTCGGAAATAAATGAATTTATTTTTGCAACAATTAAAATACATGGTATTTATCTTTTTATCATAACACATAATTATAAAATAGTCTTATTTTTGCTTTTATTCTAATTTTTTTATTCTTCTTGCTAAAATTGATTTCTTTTTTCTATTCCTAGTTTTCTTTCTCTCCTTTTTGCTTTGCTTCTATTTTTTTTTTCTATTCATACAACTTGTCATTATTCCAAGGAAATTTTTTTTTGAAGAGAATATCCATTACCATATATATATATATATATATATATATATATATATATATATATATATATATATAATTTCAATTCCATCAAGTAATTATCTAAAGTAGATAAATAAATAACATTTAAAAGAATTTTTTTCCTTTCTTCACAAATAAAACAAATATATATACGTGTCAAATAAATTTATTTTTATTTCCATAAAAGCATATTTAAATTTTAAAACAATTAATTAATTGACAATCATAATAACATAACTAAGATATTTTCTATTGCACAACAAAGAAATTATTCACAAACGATAAAATACAAATGCAATGCAAATAAGATGCAACTAGGTATTTCAGTCTAATCTGTAAAATTAATTATGAAATTATTTCACACACAGACACATATATCAATGCACTTTAATCTATGTGAAACTGCATGGTGTGTGCGGATTCCTTTCACCATAGTCACCATCAGTTGGCTAGACACCCCCTCCTCGATGATACTCTCTCTCTGTCGAGAGTGTATTCCTATCACACACATGACATAAAATTGGTCAACAATTATTAAAATAGTAATATTTAAATTGAAACTTAATTATTGAGACTAGGGGTTGTGACAAATGTATAATATCAAGTGTGAGAATGTTAGGATAGTGCGATATTTAATTTCAATCCTAATGTATATTTTATGTCGTATATTTAAACATCTTGGAGAGGGTACTTGGATGCCCCCTTACATGAATGAGAGATATTATTTTATTAGTATTTTCTTGTTGACTTAGAATATTAACTGTAATGGCATTCATGAAGGAGGTGGAGTTGAAAGTGGTGGTTATAAACTTATTTTTGGCATGTTTTCTTATCCTAGGCATGGGAGGAGTTATGAAGCATCTTGTTAGTTCTAGATGGGACCCATATGTGTTGTTGTCTCCATTATGAGGCACTATACTTAGAGATGTGGGCCATCAAGAGTTACGAGTCAAAGATACTACCCATTATGATGCCTATTGTGGAGGAGTTACATTTACTAGTCCAAAAGGTTGCCCATGTGAATGGGGCAGTAGATTTTTACATGAGGTGGATTTGGGTACCTAGTTTGGGCCCATGGTATTTTCATATTATATTGAAAACCTCTTATGGTTTCTTCTTTATTTTTTCTCTACATGTTGGAGCCTTGGGATAGTAGTTTCACATGTTGTTTCAAAGACCTGTAGATAGGTGCTACCAGAATGTTGTCTAATTGAAGGGAGAAAGTGTGTTCCATATGTATTCTTGTATTGAATATTAATACATAGTTGAGTCTCTCTTTGATGGTAGAGTGTTTTTTTCCAAAAGGGTTTCTCCATGTACATCTAATACATCATGTGTTTATTTATCATGGTTTACTAATTTTAACTTCCACATAATCTCTTAATGGGTAATCCAATGTCGCACATATAAAAATTAGATTTGCATATTATTTGAAGAGATAATATTTGTAGTTTCCCTTGTTTTAATAATAAAAACCTCCAAATTCTAGCAACCATAACTTTTCCATATAGACTCAAAACAAGGTACATTTTTTAAATCATGTCACTTATCAAGAGGAATCTAAATATACAAACCATTTTAGTTTCAACACCATTTGAGGTCTATTTTAGGCTTGCAACATATCTACAATTTGTGAGGCCCTCAATGACCCCAATGGTCCAACTTTCTCATGATATGCTTCCTCAAGGTTATAAACATTCTTTCTTTCCTCATTTATGACCAAAATAGAAGAGTAATGGTCCCCAAAGTGTTTAGAACCCAAACTACGAATCATGCAACACTAATAAATGTGAACTTCTAACTAACCAAAATAGATGGATTTGTTGTAGGTAACATTTCAACTTTACTATAATAGTTTAGAACACTTGTGGCATCTACAAAAGTGAAATTGTAGCTCCACTAAGAAGTTGCAAGATGTTACATATTAAATTGTAGCCTTCTTGAAAGTGTATAAGTAACTTGCTATTGGTGTCTCATGGCTTGACCCCACTATTCCACCTAAAGCAAATTACCTTTTAGATCAATGACAAATCATATGGATACATTTTGAGAAAAAATATAATGTTATGTATTTATTTTAGCACTTAGTTTTCTAAGACAACATTTACGAGTCATTGTATTTTGATAAACATTGTGTTTGTAGATGGTTTTACATTTGTGTGATTTCACATTATTGGCATTCTGTAGCCCACTATTTCTTTACCTACATATGTCATCCATTGTTATGTTTTCCACTTTATGTGATTCTATCACTTGCCTACACACATGCCCTCCCACTTGTATCTTATCCAATATACATTGTTTGCATCTTACATGGCATGTTTTAATGTGCTTTCATGATTTATCATTACTAATTATCAATTTTGTTGCCTTATCACTAGAGGCAACTCTGGGGGCATTTCATACCCTTGATTTTATGTGCTTACATGCTTATCACTTGATATTTATTATTTGATTATCACACTATGTTATCAATTATTACATAGTTGTTGTGCCTTACATTTTCTTCTCCATTGATATTCATTACATGCTTGTTTTGACTTATGCACTGTTATATTTGAAATTATCATGTATTAATGCTTTTAATGATGTTATTGTAACATCACAAATTGCATACCCTTGCAATTTCACTCTAGATTCTAGCCTTGCTTTAGTCTCCATTCCCTTAGTTTGTTTGTAGGCTCTTTTAGCCCTTGCATTAGCCTTTTACCTTCCCATGGTGCTTAGGCCTTGTTTTCAATGTTATTATTTTGTCAAGATTTGTCATCATTTATGTATTAACCATGTGATTTTCTAGTGTCTTGCCATTTTTTAGCCCAAACTATCTAGACACTAGCACTTAGCACAGATGTCTACATGACACAGTAGTGTCCCACAACAGTTTTGTGATTTGTCATCATTTTTGGGGATTTTTCCACTTTTCATTTTTGTGGGTCAGAGGCAATGGCTTGGAACAATTCAAAGCAGTCCTTCAGCCTCTTCCTCTTCCCTCCTTATCTCTCTTTTTTAATGGATCTTTCATGGTGGCACCTCTCTTGGCTCTTTTATGGAACAATCCAGCTTTCTTGCAACTCTATACAGCTCTCTCAAGATTTCTACAGCTTTCTACAACTTGTTACAACAATCTCCTTCAACTCTCTTGCTCTCTTTGGCTTTGTCAAGCCCTTTCAAGGTGAGATTATTCTTATTTTTATTGTTATTGAAAGCTTTTCTTTTGTTGTGCCCTTGAGCACCTTGGGATCCTGACATCCCTTCTATTTCCTTCATTTTAGTTTACACTATTTGCACAATCATGGATCTTACCATTCCCAAGAAAATTTGGGATAGGATCATTCACACACATTTTTATATCTATCTATATTGGTTTCTATGGAGGTCCAAAGACCAAAGCAGGGGTTTTACTTGAAGGCAAACCCCTAAACAACCCCAACATTTTTATTATTTTTAGCTATAGGTACTTGGGAAGTATTCAACTACATGGTGGTTTGCTAGTTTCTTCCTTCTTTGATTTTTTTATTTCATTGGATTTAGATAGTTTATCTTTATTATTGCTTTGTACCTTGATGGTGTCTCCCATTTTCTAGTTTTGCAAATCTAGGTCAGTTGCTGGATTAGATTTTATGTATTCTAGAAGTTATTTAATTTTCTGGATCGTATGGATGACATCACTTAGCATAGACATCCACATGATGTGTTGGCATCCTAGACAGTGGCATCCTCGTTCTGGCTCCAAGTTCTCCTCTTCGACCTCTTTTTAGCTCTACAATTCATTTTTGAAAATCAGTTTCTAGTTTTTTGTAAATTAGCATTTTCCATTCCAACTTGTTTGAATGTAGTATAGAAAGTAGAGGTGCTACTTTTTAGATATTACATTTTTGTGAACCTACCTCTTTAACACAAAAGAACAAGTTTTTGTGTTAAAGAGGCAGGTTCACCAAAATGTAATCTTCTGCAAAGCCCATGGACGTGGCTACTATTCTTGAAGGTTTTCATTCGAATTCTATTGATATCACTTTTCATTTCTCTGAACTCCCTTCTATTGAAGTTCAGAAGAAAAATGATGCTCTTATGATTATTGTTGGTATAAACTTGACTAGGATTAAGTGAACCCTTATTGATAGTTGTTTTGGTCTTAATGTTTTTAGTTTAGACCTCCTTAATTATCTTAAAATGGATGCTTCTTCTATTTCTCCTTCAAATATATCCATCAAAGGTTTTGATAATGTGTTTCACCTGACTTTAGGCACTATCAGATTGCCTATTACGTTAGGCCCCATTACATTACCTAATGAGGTTCATGTCATGTAGGAAAGTCTTTCTTATAATCTTCTTCTCGATAGACTGTCGATTCATGCCATGCATGTAGTCCTATCTACCCTTCATCAATCTCTTAAATTTATTTATAATGGTGAAGTACATAAGGTAAATGTTGATCCTCACCCATTTCAATATTGTCAATAGGCTAAATTGGGTCACAAAAATCTTGCTCTTTATTCTCTTCATAATTTTATACCTTCTACAACAAATTCTCAAACACCATTATCACCCTCTCTTGATGATGATGTGCCTTCCTCCTCTAATGCATGTCTTGGTGATGATTAGGACTCCTTACACTTCACCCCTCATGGGCCTAGTGAATATTAGAATCGATCCCTCTTCTCATGTCAATTTTGTTATTGCTTCTCCTCCAACATGTGCATACACATCTCATTTTCACAAGGCTAGTAATGTAGATTCTCCTCCTCTTTCTAATTTTGAGACACATTACAGGCTTGGGATTAAAATTATTTCTAAACTGGATACAATGGAAATCATCTAGGGTGGATGGAACAACGACTTAAGGTCCCTATGGAACCTACACCGTACTTACCTTTTATAGTAGGTTTAGGTTATCGGCCTTCTCCTTTGTCTACATCCCCTCCTCCATTGTCTGAGGTCTCTATGGCATCTTCTTTTAAGAAATCAAACCTTTCTACACAACAAAAAGGGTTGCTTCCTACTCCACCTTCTTCTCTTCTATCTAAACATGAGTGTATTTTGTTGAGGCTTCTAAAAACCCACTTGATCACCCTTCCTCCTCCTACATGCAATAAATTTTCTCAACATATTCAACAAACACTTTCTTTCTATGCATATGATCAAGTGCTTTTTCATTCCACTAGTGAATCTCAGGACTTTAAGGACAAAATACAACTTCTTGACATGGGTACTCTCACTCTTCCTACTGTTGAAACACTTGTCTCTTCTACATGACAAGTGATATTGAGGTTCACCTCTATCTAGTTCATTGTTCTTCCTCTATTTTCTCATGAGACTATTGTGTTGCTACCCACTATGTGGCACCTATAGCTTTCTCTATTTTCTTGTTTCCATTCATGGTGGTACAATCTCATGTGCAACCATACTTTATTTTTGGTAACAAAACAATATTATTTTTCATGGTTGTCCTCACCCATATACTGGGGAGTAGAGACAAGTTGTTCTAGGGGTGTGCATTCTTTATACAGATCTCCCCTTCTCTTTCTTTCACTCTTCTTTACCTTAAAATATTTGCATATTATACAAGCTAATATTATTAAGGGGGGCATATACTCTACTCGCATCTACATCGATACATGCAACTTTCTTCATTTGCACCCCCTGAGGTGTATCCTAGTAATTCACCCTCGTTGTGGCATTGTTTATTTTACACTCCCAGAAGCATTCACCCCCTACTGTGTTGGTGTTTGATAAGCTCCCTGAGGTGTTGGTAGCATGTGAGCCACCTAGCATAATACAACTTGTTGGCCTATGTGTTTCATATGACCTACCTTTTTATACCCATGGTCACCTAGCATAAAACAACTTGCTAGTCCATGATCCATGAGGGTATTGTGATTTGCATGACCCCTAGTGACAGATCAAGCTAGCATCTAAGTCATGTAATCTTCTTCATTCATAAATTGATTACTTCCCTATCTATCTATATGTCTTCTCTCCTTGAAGAAATCAATTAGCTCATTATATTTTTCTCTCTCCATTAAAGAATTCCTCTATTTGTGGTTTTATTTATTTCTTTTGTATTTTGGGGATGATGCATGGTATTGAGACAACCTTCCACATTGAAGTCTCTTTCACTTTGCTAACTCAAAATTTTTCTTCGCTTGTTGTATGTTTTTCTCCTTTATGTATGTGTTGTTTATGTTTATATATATGATTATGATGTTCTGACATAGTGGTTTTGTAGGTTTATGTTGTAACATTATTGTCTTGCAGGTATTTGTTATCTAATGTATTTTTTTAGTAGGTTCTCAGTCTAGGGGCTTGATTCCTCCACTTGAAGAGCTTTGCTTCCCATATAGTGTCATTTTGGTGTTATGATGTTATTTATTTTCAGTACTTTCCTTTTACTTTAGCATGCATATTCACATAGTGTCATAAGTCCACCATAGTGGGGGCTAAATGTAATGTCATAAATTGGACACCCTTGCAAATTCACTATTTTTTTGTCTTTCTTTTTTGTAGTCTCATTTTAGCCCTTGCATTAGCCTTTTTCCTTCCCATGGTGCTTAGGCCTTGTTTTCAGTGTTATCTTTTTGTCAAGATTTATCATCACTTATGTGTTAGCCATGTGATGTTCTAGTGTCTTGCCATTTTGAACCCAAACTATCTGGACACTAGCACTTAGTGTAGATGTCCACGCGACGTGCTAGCATCCCACGATAGTTTTGTGTTTTGTGGCCATTTTTGGGTATTTTTCCACTTGTCATTTTTGTGGGTCATAGGTAACGGCTCGAGACAATCCAAAATAGTCTGTCAACCTCTTCCTCTTCCCTCCTCCTCACTCTTTTTGAATGGACCTTTCATGGTGATACCTCTCTTGGCTCTTTTTTGGAACTCTCCAGCTTTCTTGCAACTCTCTACAACTCTCTCAAGATTTCTACATCTTTCTATAGCTTGCTACAACACTCTCCTTCAACGCTCTTTCTCTCTTTAACTTTGTCAAGCCCTTTCAAGGTGATTAGTTCTTATTTTTATTGTTATTGAAAGATGTTCTTTTGTTGCGCCCTTGAGCACCTTGGGATCTCACATCCCTTATATTTTCTTCATTTTAGTTTAGACTATTTGCATAATCATAACTCTTACCTTTCCCAAGAACATTTGGGATAGGAGCATTCACAAACATTTTTATATCAACGCCAACATTTTTGTTATTTTCAGCTACAGGTACTTGGGAGGTATTCAACCACATGGAGGTTTTCTAGTTTCTTCCTTCTGGTTTCCTTTTGTTATTTTTAATTGGATTTAGATAGTTTATCTTTATTATTTTCATCTTTGTTCTTTCTTTGTACCTTGCTTCTATCTCCCCCTTTCTGGTTTTGTAGATCTGGGTGAGTTGCTGGATTGGATTTCATGTATTCTAGAAGTTATTTAATTTTCTAGACAATACGGATGACAACGCTTCGCACTGACGTTTGTGCAAATGCGTTGGCATCTTGGATAGTGGCATCCTCCTTCTAACTCTAGGTTCTCCTCTTCGACCTCTTTTTAGCTCTGCAATTCATTTCTAAAAATTAGTTTCTAGTTATATGTAAATTAGCATTTTCCATTCCATCTTGTTTGAATATAGTATAGAAAGTAGAGGTACTACTTTTTAGATATTACAGTTATTTATTTCCCCTTATCATCCAATCCCATGTGTTCTTTGTACGTGCAACCAATTGGAGGGGGTACTATATTATCACTAACATTTCACTATGATTATGATTATAGTGATTAATTTATGGTAGCTATGATCATTTTCCAGTACTAGATAGAGTTTCATCATCAGTTATAGATGGATTATATTTTTGCATAGTTAGATCCCTTATCATGCTATTTGAAGTGTTAAATTCTTCTTTGAATGGTTGGAGTCCTTTGGTACCTTATCTAGTTAGTTGTAGTCCTTCACATTTTCCTCTTGTTTAGAGTGATACTACTTTCCTCTTAGTCAAAATCTATTACCTTGCTTGTTTTACTTTTTTGTAGTTAGTTTTAGAAAATTTTGATTATGCTCATTTTAGTGCCTCATAGTTGCTACTCATTGGAAATTCTTTCTCCATCTTTATAGGATCTCAAATTGGAGCACACAATGCAAGAAAAAATTAAGAATGACCAAATATACATTGATCTTTTGAGCATTTTGATATCCTTTGAGTGTTCAAAAAATATTTAATTTCTATTTTCACTTCTTGGTTTTTCTTTGGCATGCATCTTCACAGTAGTTTGCATGCACATCAAGGTTGGGGTAAAATATAATAGTGAAAATTGCATACCCATTCCCTTTTCCCTTATGGTTTGGTCCCATTTTGATAAGAGTGTATTTTATGCAATAACAAGTTTACAAGTGAGATGTTGTGTAGATTTGGCTCACAACATAATCTTATCTCGATCCCATCTTTGCTCATCCTTGCACAAATTAATCTCGGTCCCTAGATCTCTGACTCACCACCTTAGATCATATTTGTAGGTGAAGAATTGACCAACTCATTTATGTGGTTGCAGATCTAAACCTCAAACTTTTAAAATTAAAGATTAAAATTTAAATCTTGTTGACTCCCTCCTAGCAACCATTGTCAGCGCACCTAGTGCTAATGTTGTTGTATAATAAGACATTCATTCATTTTGAAAGGACATAGGATTTAATAGAGCATTAAGGAATAATAGAATCTAGCACATATCTAGCAAAATAATGTGACACTAACATTGTAGTAACATATTACATGCTTTCCTATTGTCTTTGATCTTTTCATCACCGTTGAATCAGTCTACCTAAGGGCTTGACTGAGGAGAACATGACCCTTGCTTGGCAAGTTCCCTAGATATAGATCATAGACTTAGAGGCAAATAGGGTGCAAAAATCCAAGATAAAGAAGTTCAGTTTTGCACACAGGTTCATATCCACACTCACAAAAGTGAACTTGACAAATTTATAGTCAAATTCCCACTTCTACAATAGTCGTTCAATAATTTTTAACTTTCAAATACCATGACAAATTAATTTCTAGCATCTATCATAATAATTATCTTCATTAAATGTAGAGCTTAGTACCCTTATGTTATACAAAGATATTATATTTCCACATTCCATTGTAATTACATAGAAGTGCTTTTAGAAAAGACTATCTTAGATTTTTTGAATCTAAAATAAATGTTTTGGATCAGAGTCCATGATCTATCATTAGGAAGAGAAAGAGACTATGAATTAGATTGCAAAGCTAGTTGTATAAAAAGAGAGAGAGGAAAGGAAGGACGGAAACCAAGATTCCTCAAGAGACAAACTAATAATAAAAAACATAGAACCTCCTTAAAAAAAAGGAAAAATTTGATGGCAACAAAATATCAAGAAAACAAAATTAAAACCCTTTCTGAATGGCCATAAAAAACCCTAATGAAAAACCAAGCGTGAATCCTTAACTCTTATGTCTCAGCTGATTGTTTATTTAAATATATATATTTTTTTATTAATCTAGATATTTAAGTAAGGTTCAGAGTCCATTGAATTTTAAAATAGGTAGAATAGGCAGATGAGATATATAAAAATAAAATAAAAAGCTGCTAATGAAAAAAAATGCGGAAGCATACCCACAAGATACCTAATATGAAAATGTTTGTAAAAATGACTCGTTCATGGCAAATGCACATGCAGCTGGGGAGAGAGAAATATAAATTATAGGTCCAGTGGCATGTTCTGCATGTTTCCTCTCGTGTACGGATGATTAAAATTGATAAATCCACTTCCCCCGCCTTTTGTCTCAAGGCGACTGGTAAACCACGGTGACGGTTACTTGCTATACGTATTTCGTTGACTTGCAAGTACATATTCAAAAACAAAGCATTTGGTATTTGAAAACGCGTAATACTTGTCAACAAAACTTTGATTCACCCACCTCCCGCGCTCGCTGCCAACTAATAATAATACTAAAATACCAAGTTGCTGTATTCCATGATCCTAGATAATAGAGATGTAATACAAATTATTTTGTAGACCACGATAGTAATGATGAAATGACAAGAGAGAAAGTTAAGGTATTGGAGGCCGCGTCAAGCCGGTCGCGCTTATCGATGTATCGAATAACCCCATTAAACCTGGTTTGAACTAAAAGGATCATCAAATAAAAAATGCAAAATGATGAGAGTGATCAAACGTTGCAGGTCGCTTAATCTAGCCGCTTAAATGCTCAATAGGCAATTACCTAATAAAGAAACATCAATGAGGTCGGGCACTTATGATTTCGTTGACTTCAATTTATCGGCTCTATAAAATAACTGATCACAGATTGAATGGCCATCAATATTCTTCATTGGACTTTTTGTTTGAGGAGTAATGGCTTCGAAGATCCTCCTTGTGATTCTGCTAGCGTTTCTCTCTTCATATCAATCTAGAGGAGATACTCAAAACAATAATGTTCAATCTGCCTGCCAATTGGCTCTCAATAAGACATTCTGTGAACGGAGCCTGTCTCAAAGTGGAGGATCATCTGGAGCCAGCCCTAAAAATTTGAGTGAAATTGTTGTGAGAAATAGCTTACGTCAAGCTAAAATTGTTAAGGGTTCTATTTCCGATGGGTCGTCGAGTGGGTCGTCAATGCAGAGCCAAGCGATAGAGGATTGCTATTTCCTGTACGGTCTTACAGTCGACTATTTGTCGGCGAGTCTGTCAAAGTTGACAAACTCGACAAATTCGACTGTGGGATGGAAGAGTGCGGTGGACATTCAGTGCTATCTGAGTGCAGCCCTCACAAATCAGGCCACCTGTCTGGAAGGACTGAAACTGGCCAAAGTAAAGCTCCACCACTTCTCCTTCACCAATGGTATATCTAACGCGTCAGATTCCGTAAGCAGTAGTCTGGCTTTGATGAAGAAATTTTTTATTGCGGGGAAGGCTCCTAAGAAGCATTCCCGCTCCGTTCACAGCCGACGGCTGTTATCTGATGATGATTTTGTGTCGCAATATGGATCGGTCGATGACGGGCTACCGTCTTGGCTGTCTCGGCCGGACAGAAGGCGGCTTTTGCAAAGCTCAAGTGGTGACGGCGTTTTAGTGGGCGACGTCGTAACGGTGGCGCAGGACGGTAGCGGGAATTACACCACCATTACTGATGCCATCAACGCTGCAGCCAACCAAAGCGCAGACAGATGCGTGATCTATGTTACCGCAGGAGTGTACGAGGAATACGTACAGATTCCCAAATACAAGTACAATATTATGCTAATCGGAGATGGCATAGATGTTACTGTGATTACTGGGAATAGAAGCGTCGTGGATGGATGGACTACGTTTAATTCTGCAACTGTTGGTAAGCTACTAAGCTCTTTTAGTTTCTTTTTCTCAATGCTATTTTTACAACAAGGTCTTATTCAAACTAAGTTACTTTTATAATTAGGACTAGAACTGCAGTTTTTGATGCTCTTGTGACTTCTGCGCAAGGCTTAAATCTGAAGTTGTATAGCTGTATTTAGGCATTTTTACTGTAAAATACAATCAAATTTTTAAAAAGACTGTATCATATGAAAGGAGAGATTTTGGACAAACTGTCAAATTTTATATAGGATTATGCTGATATATATATTTGGTTTTTATATAATCTATTTATACTAAGGTATGTCATAGTATTTTAAAGGCAGTATTGAATAAATAACTGTCATAAAAAAATTGCTTGACAGGCAAGGTCAACTGTCAAATTTAAGCCTTGCTTCTCCGTACACGTATTTAAAATTAGAATAAACTCATATATATATATATATATATATCCAATTTAGGTTGTTTGATTTTTATTATTGGGATTTTATATTTTAAAAGTTATTTTTAATGACAAGTGGTGTTTTGGAATTATAAAGAAAGTAAAAGAAGTGTTTTAAATATATTTTCAATGCCCTCACCCTAAACAAGGGACTGATTGAATTTAACAAATTTGTTTGACTATTCAGTTGATAATGGTCCACTGTTTCAAATCCTCTATTTTTGGATATAGTCGATTTGTGTCGACCTGTCGTTAAGTTTTTGACCCCATGTGCATTTACAATGCATGACTGTTTAAGCTGGAACGACTTAACCAGCGGGTGCATTGTAAACGACCGGCTAGTCGACATTCGTACGGCTAGTTGAAGACAGTGAATAAGGAGTCGATGAATAGTATGACAGGAGTATGACAGGAACAGTCGAAAGCAATTGAACAATTTTAGTCGTTAGATGATGTCGACTACAGACCCTGTCGACCCAGTCGTACAATCGGTGGTTTACAACTCACCGATTGTTTACGGCTAGGCATTTAAGCTCTTCCTTTTCAATGTTCCTATTTTAAGGTCAGTATAATCTATATTGGTTAACCAAACCAAATCTAATGGTTTTATGGGCACTAAAACTATCTTATGCAGTATAGATATTCTTAAATATCATCCACTTCAACAGCCAAAAGTCAATTTTGATCAATAAAAATAAGACAAATTTTAATACTTTTTATTGTGAATGAAATGTAAAATTGATATTGACTGTTTAAAATGATATTTAAATAGAATGATTGGGTACACTTCAAGACAAGATGAAAGCCTAAACATGTAAGCTGATCGGAATCATTTTCATTTAGTTTATTCATTTTATTCCATCGTGGAGCAGGTATCAGTCTTTATTGCGTGTAATGGCACTATTGAAATTCCCATGACCATTCGTTAAAAATTGAAACTGTGTCACACGTTGACTTTAGCATACTTATATTCTTACTTAGATCTGATCTTGTTTGTTTGGTATGGGTTGATGCAGCTGCTGTTGGACAAGGTTTTCTTGCACGCGATATCACCTTCGAAAACACAGCAGGAGCAGAGAAACACCAGGCCGTGGCTCTACGAGTGGGCTCTGATCTCTCAGCTTTTTACCGTTGCAGTATAAAGGGCTACCAAGACACACTTTATACTCACTCCCTCCGTCAATTCTACAGAGAATGTGACATCTACGGCACTGTGGATTTCATCTTCGGCAACGCCGCAGTAGTTTTTCAGAGCTGTAATCTTTTGGCACGGAAACCCATGGACCAGCAGCAGAATCTTTTTACAGCTCAAGGTAGAACAGATCCAAATCAAAACACGGGAACGTCTATTGTCAACTGTAATGTTACTGCTGCCCCTGAACTGGTTCCTGTTATCAGCTCTTTCCCCACATACCTGGGTAGGCCATGGAAACAGTACTCTCGTACTGTTTATATTCAGTCTTATTTAGATAGTGTAGTCCATCCAGCCGGATGGTTAGCATGGTCTGGAGACTTTGCCTTGAGCACGTTATATTATGGTGAATATGCAAACAACGGACCGGGGGCAAATACTTCACAGAGAGTCTCGTGGCCTGGTTATCGTGTGATGAACAATTCCGATGCTCAAAATTTCACTGTGACTTCATTCATCGCCGGTGATACATGGTTGCCATCAGCTGCAGTACCCTTCGATGCAGGCTTGCTTTAAAATTAAACGACAACAGCTATTTCACACCTCTGCGACTCCGCACCCCTATAATTTATTCTTTTAAAGATCAAGAAAAACAATAATAAAATTGGCAACGATTACTATATCCCTTCCCATCGAGTATTTTTTGAGTGACTAACTCGTTGGAAATCAAGAATTCATTGGAGAATTAAATTCTTATTATGGAAAAAAAAAAAAATCATATTGTTTAATGTCTTAGAGTTGCCCCATTCATTGTATAAATGGTCTTGCTCGGTAAAGAGAATGTGTATTTGCAAAGGCTCTTGAATTTTATCTTTATTCTGAATATTATTATAGTATAACATCAACAAAGAAGTCAACCCTAAGATCAAATTATTAAGGAAAAAATACGAAACTCAATGGGGAGTCACTCGGGGACAGGAAAGCCTAGACAACAACATAACACCTAAGCCAAGAAACAAATCGTCACTAAAAGTGACTTAAAATTTACATACATAGAGGCATATAGGCCAGAGGTTCGAAAGGATCACCAAAATAACAATAAAGGCATAAAAACGCATAAAAACAAAGACTACAATTAGAAGCAAGCATAAAAATCTTAATTAATTCGGACCATTAATTGAGATGATGTGTTCAAGTATGCTATACTTAGGGAGATTGATGAAAGGAAATGACATACAACTATAGGTTTAGCTATTTCACTTGCATAATTGATCTTGTATTGATTAATCCAAGTCATTGGATGTGATCAATATTTGACAGAAGAAATGGTCAGACTTAAGGTGCAAGTAGGCATATATGATTTCATAGGTAGTTTTACAGTACAAATCAAATTTCATCAATGAGCCACTATTATTTATAAATTAGCAAAGCATCGTAAGAGAAAGAAAAATGTAGTGTGAACCTTTAGATTTATTTTGATAGATTATCATAGATATAAAAAGGCTGCAACCTAATCCCTTTCTTTCCACAATGTTATCTTGTTAACATGACACATAACATTAAATGTGATTAAATTTAATAGCGGCTTAGAACAAAAATGATTTTTTATCCTAACTATTATGAAAGATTAATGAATTGTAAATTATGTCCTATGACTATGACTATGACTATGACTATGAACATGACTTTGAACTATAGCATGACTATAAACTTAATTATGATTATTAAGAAAGATTTTCATAATGAGACAATGGTACAAAACTAATACGAGAGATGAAAATGGAAACCCTATAAATAGAGCATTGATTTTATATTTAAGAAAATTTCATCTTTTGACCAAATCAAAGAGAAGTAATCAATGCAACATATTGAAATAATTTTCATTTTATAAGATTATTGTAGAAATAATTTGACATGCATGTTTTTAATATTTTTAGAGGGATTTTGAGAAAACTAAATGCCTTTTCACTATTCCTATAGACACCTAAAAATTGACCATGTCATTATGAAACCTAATCCCACTTTCAACACCTTATCGATATCACCTTGCGACACTTTGTCAACATTTTCTTGTATCACTTTCGACACCTCCTAACCCACTTTCGACCTTGTCGACATCACCTTGCGACACCTTGTGACACATTTGTCCTAGGTCCCACTTTATGCCTATCTATTTTCCCTTTTATCAAAATTAATAAATAAATTAAATATTTATTTAATTAATTCCTCACATTATCCTCCCATGTCACATGTATCTCATAATTGATTAAATAATTTTATTATCTAATCAATTATCTCTTATTCTATCCTTATCCTCATCCCAAAAGTTAAACTAGCTTTTAATCTCAACCATTCAATTCAAACAACACCTCTTAATCTCAATTGTTCACATAAGGATGCCCTATCCTTTCCCTAATCCTTCACCTCTTAATCCTAGCCATCCATTGCACCTCTTAGTCCTATCCATCCATCCTATAACCAAACATCTATAAATCTATCCCTTATCCAAGCCATTATATCCACATTCAAAGTAACATCATGCTATTGAAATCATCACAACAAGATAGTAATGTTATGTGAAATATTAAACAATCAACATATCAATGAGGATAGCTAGGTGGTACTAGGGTGCATACTACTTCCACTCTATCGAGGAGAAAGGATGATTTGAGGTGAAAGGTTGTAATATTGCATTCATCTTTCTATTATTTTACACATTTCATTTTCCTATCTTCATTTGGCATGCTCAGTAGGACACCCTATCCATTGATCTAAGCTTGTTTTGTATGTTTTAGTAGCTTTTTGTTGTAGGTTGGAACTCATTTTCATCAAGATCTAGGGGTGACATGTTGTGCAAGAGGCCTCCTACACAAAATTTGACCTCACAATTGGGTCTAGAGTGGCTCGCAAACAAATTTTGACATAAAGCAAGTCATATTTTGAAGGTGAATTTTTTTTTTTGTTAATTTTTTCAATTTGTAGACTATATTGTATAGATCCGTATGGTTTTGTGCAATGTACCATCATCTATCTAGACTTTTGACCAAGGTCCCTAGTATGCTTTTATCCATCAGTTTAATAACTTATTTGTAGGTTTAAAAGTTTGTCTACTAGCTTTTGAGTGTAGGGTATTATATTTATCTTTTAAGAAAGATTTTATTTGTTAGTTTAAATATTTACTTGTGGGTATTCTAGTTTATCCACTGGTTAATTAGTTTCTCCCTCGGTCTCTTGGTTTTATCCCTTGGTGTCTCAGTCAAGGTTCTTTCTAGGTCATGGGGGCCTAAATTCAAGATTATCCATACTTTTTTGCTAGCAGTCCAGGTCATGGTCAGGGGGAGCCTAACAGTTAATAGGGGTTCTCAGTGATAGCAGGGAATACTGCAGGGGAGGTGGATGGACAACTTCATTTTCATGGTCCATATTTGCCTTTAACCCTAGCTGACTATAATGGTGGACTCAAAACCGCCAACCCCCTACAAAGCTTCCATCGAGCACCATAAACTACTATCCATTAATAGTTTAAACTTTGGCTGAACCGCTAACACCTAGCTGCCAACCTTTAACCATCACTACCACTCCTTAGACCATGACCACCAACTTCCCTTGTTAAACCTTGACTGTAGGGGGTAAAGTTTAATGTTAGCATTTTTTGTTGGTTAGTGATTGTTGTTTACTGTTCACACTACTAACCCCTAGAAGTTATAAAAAATGCCAAACTTTAAAATTTTATGATAACCTTAACTGCCAAAAACATAACCGTACTTGTGACTCGACACAACCAAACCATTAGTGGTTTGACAAATTGCTAGATAGTGCATTTGTCCTCCATAGTCAGGGTTTTTTTTCATTTTCTCACAACTTTGGCAAATCATATCGACATCACGTAAAATTATGGTCATTGGAAAGATGATTTGAGCAACTTCATAGTAGTGTAGGTTTCATCAAGAGGATTTGATCATATTCTTAAGGTATAATCATTCAAACTCATCATTTGCTTGCAAATTTCAAATTGTTATATCTTTTATAATTTTTATCCAAATTTGATGATTTTTTTAAAATTGCTTAGAATTTCATAAGGAATCTAACCATTTAATCTAATCTACTATATCTTTCCACCTAACATCTATTTTTGATAGATTTCATATTTTGGAATCTAACATATTTGCTTTGTAGCACAGCTTGTTAAAGGTCTAATCAATCAAACTACTAAGAAGTGTGCTACAAGTTTTCACTTGTCAAATATTTATATTTTGAAATCTTTTGTTTTCTTTTCTTATTGGATTTTATTGTGACTTTGGGTGTGCATTCTCTTTCCTTATGTCTAGTGTGATCTTGGGAATCAAAAATCCTTGAGCCACTTTCATTCAGACACATAATTTTTATCTAAGAGAATTAATCTTGATTGTGTGAGTCAAGAGTGTGTGTGTGTTCTCTCTCCCTGCACCTAGTGTGATCTTGGGGATAAAAAAAACCTCTTGCAATCAATTTTGTCACCTAAAGGTGTGCTTGTGTGGGCATGCTCTCCTCTCGCACCACTTGGTGATCTTGAGGATCATAAACAACTTGCATTACTTTTCCCTTTAGGAGGCCTACTTGGGGATCTCATCACCCCAAGGATGACCTCAAAAACATGTTTCAGTGGGGTATATCGAAGGGGGGAGAGTGAAATTTTTTACCTCAATCAAGTCATGTAGTCATTGGCACAGTGTTGGGTAATTCTAGACATAAGGTGAAGTGATACTTATTTGTGTCATATTCCTTCAACAAACTAGTGTTCATGGACTTGTGCACCCGTACCTTGTGTATATTTAGGACTCCCTTAGAAAATTTTTACATCCTTTCTTAAGACCTTTTAGCGATCATCTAGTTTGGTTCATGGTTCGGCAACAAGCCTGGAGATACTCACCATGTACCTCCTTGCGTAGAGATAGAAACTCTTTGGGTAAGGTATCACACCTCCAAAGAAAGGGATAGTAGGCGTAACAAGTTTATCCCTAGCTAGCCGCTCTTAGTGAAGTATTCCTAGTTGGGTAGGAAAATGGATAGGTATTCTATTGTGTGGTCCTACACTACGAAGACACTCTTAGTTGATTAATCTAGGGTGTTGTTGTGTATTGTGTGTGATATCATTCACATAATCCCAATCTCAATCTAAATCTTTTGCAAACTTATCCATGTATGTGTGACATTTATTGTTTGCCCAAGTTGCCTAAAAGTCAAGCTTCAAACCATATCCAATCACTTTCTAGTCATCCATTTTCATCTAATCCTATCCTAATCATCTAAATCACCTCATCCTAATCATCCTACTTATCCACCTAATCATCCAATATTATGATGTAGGAGCATCCAAGGTGTACGACCAATCCTATGTCAACCAAAATAATTGTTATTTTAATTTGGTTTATTTTCAATAAGGACTTAGGCGATAAGAGAATAAATATTTTGATTTGCAACTTTGTAATATTCCTTTTGGAAAAAAATGTAAATGTAAATTTTGAGGAATTATCATCTTGTAAATGTTTCAAAGGCATAAATGGTGGAATATTCCATTTGGGCATCTCATTTCTAGGTGGGAGCACTTGGTATGCATGCTATTTCATGTTCAATTGCAATCTTTGCATGTTGCCCACAAACTTTGCATGTTGTTGCATGTTTGGGTCATAATTATGAGACCTAGTCTCGATAAAATGAGAATAAATTTCTCATTTCAGATCGAAATTAAAAAAATCAAAATCTTCTATAAATCTAGGAAGGACCCGAACAAAACTCAGAAACAATTTTAGAAAATTTAGAAGAATGGGGGAGCAGTGATAGGTACAAAGTGATAGGTTTTCTTGGTGGTTTAGTGTAGGTTGTTTTGAGAAACCAATAGTGGTTTCTTTTCACACAATTTCTATATATTGATGCTTGCTCATTTGGTGGGGGGGATTTTTGGAGAAGTTGTGGTTGCATATCCAGATGCTACTAGAATGAAGCTAGAATGTTGAATTGTAGATTTTTATATGTTTGAAGCCCATGTTGTATGAGAGCATATGAGCTCCATGTTTATGTATCTCATTTTTAGATTTTCAATAGAATACATATTGCAAATTTATTTTCTATTTTATGCGTTTCAAATTAATTTGCTACCTTCTTGTATAGTGTTGTATGTGTGTTTGTGATTAGATTTGAAAGGGAGAGTATCCCACTTTCATTAGTGATATCAGAGCCACAAGATCTTGAGAGTGTAGAGTATGCACTCGGACCTATAGGTGAAGAGGAGGGAAGAGTGGTGAAGAGCGAAGTAGTGAAGCCACAAGAGAGAGTTGATTCTATGAGAATCATGTTGGTTGTCCTCCAACAGAGATGAAGCTGGGTAGAAGGTGTGCAGACTTCTTCCACTAAAAGGAAGTGGGTAGAAGAGGTCTTAGAGAGGTGCATCTTCTAGAATCTCATTGGGTAAAGGATAGTTGTGAGGTATTTGTTCTAGGGAGAACCTGTGATTGCCAAGAGTGTTGGCTCTAAATGTTTGTGTGTAGATTGAGAGTTTGATATGTGATAGATTACAGCTAATAGGATGGGGATATTGTTGAGGAAGATGCTAGTGGTATGGGATGGTTGGATACAATATGAGAAGAGGATTATCCTTGAGATGATGGTAGATATTAAAGCGAGATTGGATAGATGGGAAATAAGACAAGGAAAGGAATTGGTCAAACAAGATGAAGAACCATGCGCAACTGTGATTGAGGAAAGTGAGAGTTATGTTGAAGAGGAAGATATTAAGAATGGAGATGTGATTGAAGACATGCTAGAAGAAGGTGAAGGTATAGAAGACATGCAAGTTTCTGTGATAAATCAAGAAGATACTCAAGATGTGAAATATGAGATGATGGACTCCAAGGGTCCTATGCTTGATGAAGAATTTGGGAAAGATGAAAAAGATCTCCTACTCAAAGAGGAGATGAGAAAGATCGATATCTTATTTGAAGGGAAAATGTTAGATGAATGTGATAAGAGAATCAAGAAGATGTAGATGTGAGATGACAAGTCCCCTAATTATGCTAACATTGGTTTGTTTGCAGATGATTCTTTGTGTGCAGGTAAGGAAGATAAATATGAAGAGTTTATTCATGAGGAAACTGAAGAAGTTGCAGCAGTATGCTTTGATGAAAGCATGGAAGAAGAGGAGAAAAGTGAAGAAATGAAATTTATTGTAGCATTGGCTAAAAATAGAGGAGTTCCAGAAATGAGTAATGTTGCAGTAGTTGAGAATGTTGTAGTTGAAACAAAGTATGCAGTGATGTATAAGGATCAAGTGTTCGATGAGGAACCTGATGAATACCAAGAGTTTCTTGAGGAAGAGATCGTAGAGGTAGAAATGTTGTTTGTAGAAACAACAAATATAGTAGCATTTAGTAGTGAGGAAGAGGGTGATGTGACAGAAGAAGTCATTGAGGTAAAATCTAATTTTTAAGAGTTTTGTAATGTTGAATTTGAAAATGATTTGCATTTTGAGATGAGTAAAGAGTTAGAGAAGAAAGAGGATTGTGTAGATGCAAAGTGATATATAGATGTATACTTGTAGGTAGAGGGTGTAGAGGAAGCTACAAGAGAGATCTAGTGGAGGTGGACAATTTGTGGTGGGTTGAATCCCATGAAAAAGGAGAAGAGAGCAAAAATAATTTGGCAGAGGAAGACAGTGCATGGTGGATGCAAGTCCACAAGAGGAGAGAAGAATGAAGTGCAGATTTGTTGGAGGAACATGAAGCTTGTTCCAGCAAGATGCTAGAAAAAGAGGAAAACGAGAAAAAAGAGAGCATTTTTGTGCACATATTTGTGAGTATATGCTCACAAACTTCTTACCATGGGTGTCTGATGCAGGAGCATCCAAGGTGTATAGGTAATCCTGTGTCAACCAAAAATACTTTTATTTTAATTTGGTTTATTTTCAATAAGAGCTTAGTGGATAGGAGAATAAATATTTTGATTTGCAACTTTGTAATATTCCTTGTGGCTAAAATTGTAAATGTAATTTTTGAGGAATTATGCTCTCATAAATGTTTCAAAAGCATAAATAGTGTAATATTCCATTTGGGCATCCCATTTCTAGGTGGGACCACTTGGTATGCATGCTATTGTATGTTCAATTGCATTATTTGCATGTTGGCCACAAGCTTTGCATGTTTTTGCATGTCAAGGTCATAATTATGAGACTCAATCTCGATAAAATAGGAATAACTTTCTCATTTCTGATTAAAATAGAAAAATTCAAAATGTTCTAGAAATCTGGGAAGGAGGTGCACAAAACCTAGAAATGGTTTTAGAAAGTTTAAAAAAGTGAGTGAGAAGTGATACGCTGAAATTGATGAGTTTAATTGGTGGTTTAGTGGAGATTGTTTTGAGAAACCATCAATGGCTTCTTTTCACACAATTTCTATATATTGATGCTTGCTCATTTGAGGGGGGGGGGGCTTTTGGACAAGTTGTGGTTGCATATCTAGATGCTGCTAGAATGAAGCTAGAATGTTGAGTTGCATATTTTTGGATGTTTGAAGCCCATGTTGTATGAGAGCATATGAGCTCCATGTTTGTGTGTCTCATTTTCAGATTTTCAATAAATACATATTACAAATTTATTTTCCATTTTATGTGTTTCAAATTAATTTGTTGCCTTCTTACATAGTGTTGTATGTGTGTTTGTGATCAGATTTGAAAGAGAGAGTATCCCACTTTCATCATCCTCTCATCCCTAATCATCTTAATCCCATCTCATATCCTAATCATCCAATCACTTCATCATATCTATTCTAGTCATCATAATCATTCATCTCATATCCTAATCATCATAATATTTATCCTAATCAGCTCATCCACCTTATCTAATCCAATCCAAAATCATCCTCATCCACCTAATCACCCATCCTAATCATCCATAATGTAATGTCCCCATTTTCAGGTTCTCTTACGACACAGTTGGAGTTGACTTTCTGGGTTTGTGATAGCCTGATCAAAGGAGTATTTTGACATCACCAGTGTGATTAGGTGATCTAGTGGAACTATATGACACTTTTTGGAGGGATTTTAGACAACTTGTCCATATTTACTTTATAGTAAGTGCTTGCATGGTGATACTACTATTTATAGTAAGTATCAGTCTGGTACTATTTTTGGTGATTTGAAAATTCAGCCGTTTGGCTATCTTATATGTTGCATCAAGCTTAGAGTTGTCAGGAGTTTTGCAGTGACACTTTTCGAAGCGTTTTTAGACTCTTTTGTCACATTTGCTATTTTTAGTACGGTCACCATTTCAACACTAACAACGTTTCATCAGTCCCTTCACCAGTTTCCTATTGGTGTCCAATTGTGGATGAAGTTCATATATTTTATTATCGTTATGCAATTTAAGTTAAATTAAATACTTAACTTATGATAATTAAATATTATTAAGGTGTCTTTATATTATTGCACTTGGGCACCCACATGAGAATTAAGTGTTTTTTCATAAAGTTGAAATTAAATATCTATTTGAGGCATCCTTTTGAGGGAGTAATAAGGAAATATTAAAAGTGCAATTTTAAAATAAAAGAAAGGAAAAATGAGGCGTTGGTTTTGGGGAAGCTTATAAAAGTCATTTGGAGCTCATTTTTCTATAGGCTTGGAAATATTTTACACATGATATTACTGGTTGAACGAAGTTCACCATTTTTCTGCTTCTTGAGGATGGAAACCCTCATGGAGGAAAACATCTGCAGGAGTGAGAGATCTCTCTAGGATGTTCTTCTAATAGCGTCACACAAGGGTTATGATAGAGATTCAATGTTGTTAATTTTCTTGTGTTTTGAGAAAGGGTTTGGTTGCTGATTTTTATGGAGCTAAGAAATGATAGATTTGAAGAGTTTATTTACTAATTTGAGTATGGTTGAGAGGTGAATGCAATGCTTTATTCTCCCTATGTTGTCCATACACTTCTAGGGAGTCATACATCTTCTTGGTATGCATTGTAGTGCTGAAAAATCATTCTATATCTCCTTTTCATGCAACCATCTTGGTGTTTAGGGTTTAGGGACTAAAAATCATAAGTTTCCATGCTGATTGAAGAGTTAGTAGTTGCACTTGGAGGGTGTACCATTTATGTGGCATTGCTAGAAGGGTTGTGGGGCTTTGTGAGCTGGTGTTTTGGAGTTTGAATGATATTCTTGCATGATTTGAGGCACCTAGGGTAGTATACAACTAGGTTTCAAGTTGTTGTTAACTTCATCACCAGAGCTAGATTTTCTAAAGGTCTTAATTTGCTAAATATCATGTTGTTTCATTAAAATTAGACCTACAAAACTTGTAACAACAAACAGGTATGTTTGATATTGCTTTGTAATGATATTTACACATCTGGGTATCTCCAATTTTAATGATTTGATGTATTTTTAGATATTTGCCATTGTGGGTATTTATAATATTGTAAATAGATTTTTTATAAAACACATCTTATGCATATCCATCTACTTCTATACCAAAAACACAAAAAGAAATAAAATCAACAGCAACATCAAAACAAAAAAAATGTAGTATAGGGAAGTCTCAAACTGAGTTGGACATTATAGTGTATCAGAGCACATTGTATCTTGCCATCCTACGCAGTTAAGTTATCAAATTCAAAGTCATGGACAGATTCAATGAAGAAGAATTACAAAAGAAACTTTACAATGCCGGTAAGAAACTTGAACACCTACCTCAGTCAAAAAGTGTTCTATGCAGCATTTTGGAGGAAATAGAATTGTGTCTTTACAAGGTTGAACAGTCACCTTCTAAGTTGATGCAACTCAATATGACTCCTTGGGTGCATTCTTTGGATAAGACAATGCTTATGAGACATCATAGTAAAAGGGTAAAGTTTTTAGTCACCAATTGTCTTAGTGAGATCACAAGGATTACAATTTCCAAGGCTCCTTACGAAGATGACATAATGAGGGAGGTTCTATAGTTGATTGTTGAGAGATTTCATGGGTTTCTTTATGACAAAGGCCCTCCCTTTGGTAGGAAGGTTAAGTTTCTAGAAATAATGGCAAGATTCAGATCTTGTTATCTTTTAAATGATTTAGAATGTGATGATCTTACTCTTCAATTGTTTCAAAATTTCCTAGCATTGATCTGTGAGGATCATGGACAAGCTATTTTTTCCTACATGGAAACCATTATGGTCCTTTAAACATCGATGAATATGTTACTATTCCCCAGGCCCTTATGTCTATGTTGTTGGCTTTTTTAGATGATGAAAAACATATTACTATATATGAATTGTTGGTCAAACGTGTGTTTAAAAAATGTACAAAGCTGAAACCTTTCTTGGATATGGGGGAAACTAATGCAGCTACTAAGGATGAAGATTTGTACAACAAAAGTGACAAAAGTGCAGCCTTAGATACACATTTAGAGCTTCCCAATGAAGTTGATAACACTCGTGAAAATGTTGGGATAGTTGAGATCATTGATATACCTTCAGATGATGGGCTTGTTAAAGCCAAAAAGGATGAGGGTTTTAGAACAACTAACAATGATGATTCCTTATCTTATTTCAGTGATGATGAAACAAGTGGTTGTTTGTTTGACTTTCAAATCAAGCCTATGGAGAGGAATGACTATGTTGATGATAGTACTAGGGAGTTGGAGAGTGATTTATTACCAAAGGAAACTGTTCACGAGGAGCATATTCTTTTTGAATAGAGAAATCCACCTTTTAGCACTTGGGATCCAAGGGTGTTGGTACCAAAGTATGGTCCAAGGATCTTGTTTGGGATGAATTCTCTTTTTCCTGTAGTTCTGTTCTATCTTCATCCCCATAGCTATGCATGGAGGATGGTATGGATGGTATTATTTTCAATCATGAAAACAAATCTGATTTCACATTGCATGTAGCTGATCTTGAGCAGAGTCTTAGTGACCTTGTGATTTGGATCAATCGCTCATTGTTGAAGATGATAAGGAAGAGGCATAGGTGATTTCGGACAGCCTTGGAATCATTGATGACATGTATGAAGGTTCTCATTTTAGTATTTATCATAGCAACAGTTCATTGCCTTTGCATGAATATGATTGCAAGAATAAATTTGTGGTAATTGTTGATAACCCATTATTTGAGATGGGTGTTGATATGACTTATGACAATACACTCTTTGAGTTAGATGATGGAGCTATTTCCAGTTGTAGTATTGCACTTGGAAAAATAACAAGGTATGGGATCTGAGAAAAGATTTAGAACTTGAGTTGGAGTGTGGTACTCAATTTGGTTTTGATTCAAGTTCACTTTATGAGGAGTTTGGTTACCCTCTTGGAAGACCACCGGATATGAAATGTGTAAATGAGGAGATAGATGAAGCTTGCATTTGGGATAATATGACATGAGAAGGCATCATCATTCCTTTCTACATGAGGAATTTGAAGGTAATTTGGGTATGCAAATTGATGATTTTAGTTGAGAATCATTTCCTTGTTGGTATTCATTATGAGTTGCTTCATTCTTGCATGAGGTTGGGTCTTGAGTTTTGGAGCCAGCGGCCAACAAGTGTGACATTTCATACCTTAACTGAGTTAATGAGTACTATTACATGGTTTTCATATGTAGTTGGTGATACATTTCCTTCAAGGGATGTATTCATTTTGGGACATCATTCTTGGTGAGGTATTCATACTTGGGATTCTCAACAAGAATTGCCAAAGATTATTGGGAGTCATAAGAGTTATTTTTGGAGGGATAAGGATCCAAATTTAAGATTTAATAATGTTGTTGCTTCCTATACCAGCCATCTAGTGATTCCATTTGTTCATCTACAAATGGATTGGAGAGAAATTTTAAGAATTGAATCAGTGAATGATTGGTCACTCTTGGGTGTGTTCCTTGGCAAATATTGGACCAGTCTTTCATTTTTGAGCTTGTTGTTCAGTGGTAGGTTAGCCAATTCATTTTTTGGTTTTCTTTCATTCAGAGAAGTTGGCACATTTTTCTTTGTCAGGGAAGTGACATTTTTTAGTTGGAATTTTTTTTGGGAGTGTTTCCCAACCACTTCTAAGCTGATTTGGTGCAACACAATACTTTTCACGCATTCTTATACTTGGGAAATTTATTGGTGTCACTGTTGTCCTTGATGCAGAGAACTAAAATAAGATTATACCTCTCTAATTTTTGTTTTGAACAATAATCATTATTGTTTATTTTAGACCTTCCTAACTCAAAGAGTTTATCTTATGAAGGTTTGTGAGATAAACTTTGATGGTTTACTCTGGGTGTGGGGTCAGGGTAGCAAATTTCTGCATGTTATGGTTCATCTTTCTAAGGCTCATGGAGTTGTACCAGTGAACTTGTTAGCACTACTATCCACTTTTTGATTAGCCTACACATGACTTTAGCTCTTGGCCTGTAGCTGTGTTGGTTTGTTCTTTCAGACCAACAGTGGAGTATTTGGTGGTTGGATTTGGTTGCTGGAGGTGATTTGATCATCGGAAATGACTCTTTGGTTACTTCCATACTCATACCTCCTATATTTTCAGTTGGATATTAGATTTATTACTACTGTCCTTACATTTCTATGTTGGTTATGGTGACAACTTTTAATGACTAGATTGATTTTGATTCTTGGCATGATTTGGGGCAGTTGGTTATGAGAATTTTTTGGACACAATTCATTTATTTATTGTTTCCACTTTGGTGAGTGATGGTCATTGTAAATAATTCATGGTGATGGTATGTATATATTTAGATGATTCTTTATTGGTTACATTGTGTTGGGTGTGTTGGTGTGTTTCAAACCATTCTCTTGACACTTGGAGGTTAAGTGTTGATAATTTGATTTCAATTGGCAACAATAGAGACATTCCCTGGTTGACAGTTTTCAGAGTGATGACTGTGATTGGTTTGCTTCATCTTTGGGATGGCATGAGAGGTTTTTCTAATTTTATTTTCTTATGGTGCAACAAGTTTAATTTTCTATTACCCAAGATTGTGATTTGTAGTAAGATTATTGATATTGACATCTCTGAGATGCCTTGGTAGGAAATATCTTGTGGTATTGATTTCAACCCTCTTAAGGTTACCAATATGTTCTTTGATGATGTTTATTTTTGGGGGGTCCAAGAGAGGAGAGTGTAGTTTGGGAATGATGGGTTGACAATTATGATTAGAGAGGTGCAACATCTGCATAGTGTTTCCTTTCTGAGATGGACTTGGAACTCTAGGATCATGTTGGTTTGCAGTCTAGCAATTGATCAGAGTTAGAGAGTCAATGCTGACTTTCTATAGATTATCCTTTTGTTGTCTTAGTTTGGCTCTCTCAAAGAGAAATTTCCTGAGGAGTTGATTGGGTATAGGCAGTATTTATTCACTCTTCTTACAAGAAATTTTTAGGTCTCTTGTGTAGGTACCTGGAAGGTCAGTGCTTTGAGAAGATGGTGCTATAGATATCCTAGATTGACTTGGGACTGGGGAGTCATTCTTGATTCTAGTCTGGATTAGTTGGTTGTTTGGAAGTTGCATTGGAATTACTTGAGGACAATCAATCTTTGGGAAAGGTGAATTGTAATGTCCCCATTTTTAGATTCTATTGCATCACAGTTGGGTGAACGAGCTTGTGATAGCCTAATCAAAGGAGTATTTTGATGTCACCAGTGTGCTCAGCTGATCCAATGGAGCTATATGACACTTTTCTAAGGGATTTCAAACAACTTGTTCGTACTTACTATTTATAGTAAGTGCTTACATGGCAACAATCTTTCTGGGTTTTTCTAGTTTTGTTCTCTTTGGTCCTCATAGAACACTACTATTTATAGTAAATGTCAGTCTGGCACTATTCTTGGTGATTTGGCAGTTCATCTATTTGGCTATCTCAAGTGTTGCAACGAACTTAGAGTTGTCAGGGGTTTTGCGGTGACGCTTTTGGAAGTGTTTTCAAACTCTTTTTCCATATTTTTTATTTTTAGAAGGGTCACCGTTTCAACACTGAATTGTCACATGACATCAGTAACGACTCATCATGATCAGTCCCTTCACTAGTTGCACGTTGGTGTCCATTTGTGATTGTAATTGATATATTTAATTATCGTTATGTAGTTTAAGTTAAATTAAATATTTAACTTGCGATAATTAAATATTATCTAGGTGATTTTATATTATTTCACTTGGGCACCCACTTGAGAATTAAGTGTTATTTCATAAAGTTGAAGTTAAATATCTTTTTGAGGCATCCTTTTGAGGGAGTAATAAGGAAATATTAAAAGTGCAATTTTAAAATTTAAAAAAAGGCAAAGTGAGGCATTGGTTTTGGAGAAGCTTATAAAATTCATTTGGAGCTCATTTTGCTATAGGCTTGGAAATATTTTTACACAAGATATTGTTGGCTGAACAGAGTTAACCATTTTTTTGCTTCTCGAGGACAAAAACCCTCATGGAGGACAACATCTATAGGAGTGAGAGATCTCTCTAGGATGTTATGCTGATAGCCTCACACAAAGGTTATACTTGAGATTCAATGTTGTTAATTTTCTTATGTTTTGAGCAAGTGTTTATTTGCTAATTTTTGTGGAGCTAAGAAATGACATATTTGAAGAGTTTATTTACTAATTCAAGTATGGTTGAGAGGTGGATCGAATGCTCTATTCTCCATATGTTGGTCATACACCTCTAGGGAGTCGTACATCTTCATGGTATGCATTTTGGTATTGGAAAATCATTCTATATCTCCTTTTCAAGCAGCCATCTTGGTGTTGTAGGTTTAGGGACTAAAAATCAAAATTTTCCATGCTAATTGAAGAGTTAGTAGATGCACTTGGAGGTCGTACCATTTATGTGGCATTGCTGGAAGGGTGCTTGGGGTTTTGTGAGCTAGTGTGTTGGACTTTGAATGATATTCTTGCATGATTTGAGGTGCCTAGGATAGCATTCAACTAGGTTTCAAGTTGTTGGAAACTTCATCACTGGAGGTAGGGTTTCTAAAGGTATTCATTTACTAAATATCATGTTGTTTCAGTAAAATCAGTCCTACAAAACTTGTAACAACAAACAGGGATGTTTGATATTGCTTTGTAATGACATTTACCCATTTGGGTATCTCCAATTTTAATGATTTTATCTATTTTCAAATATTTACCATTGTGGGTATTTATAATATTGTAAATATATTTGTTATAAAACACACCTTCTGCATATTCATCTACTTCTATACCAAAAACATAAAAACAAATAAAATCATCAGCAACATCAAAACAAAAAAAATGCAATACAGGGAGCTCTCAAACTGGGTGGGACATTACACATAATCATCTTAATTATCCACCCTAATTATCCTAATCATCCCCTTTATCCACTTCATTCACATCTAATCCACTTCATCCTAATATATCCTAATCATCCCATCTCCTCATCCTACCTATCCTAATAATCCTAATTATCCACCAAAACTATCCTAATCATCCCTAATTGGCCAATCCACTTCATCTCGATCCTAATCCAAATCATACCTCATCCACCATCATCTAATCAAATCATCTTATCAATTCATCCCAATTATCCTAGTTGTCCTTCATATCATAATCAACCCTTTGATACATCCAATCCTATCACCCCTAATCATATAATCCATCTCATCCAATTCTATCCATAACCATCCTAATCATCCCTCTTATCCATCTCATATGCATCCCTAATCATCCTAATCACTCATCCCAATCATCCCAATCCAAATGATCCTAATCAACCATTTTATCCCAAATCACCTCATCGATTTCATTCTAATCACCCTATCCTCATCATCGTTAATCCATCCCTATAATCCATCATTTAGGACCCTAATCCTAATTAAGTTATCGAATCCAATCAAGGTCCTAACCATAATTCATTTTATACATCTAATCCACTTCTTAATCATGATCCTCATCCTAATCATAATCTGATCATAGAGCCTAATCCATCCTATCACCATTTTAATCTTATCCTAATCTAACTTCACCATTCATCCAACTCCATCCATTATCATTCTTAATCCAATCTTCTTCTCCACCTAATCCCATTTCATCCACATCCTAATCTAATCCATTTATCCCTCATCCAAAGTCAATCAACCATTATCCATTTCTATCAAATATGCAATCCCTAATCCTTAATAAAAAATCATCATTTGAAAATAAAAATTTGGTTAAAGACTTATCCTCCTTCATACCCCATCAAACTTTCATCCAAATCCTAATTATAATCCATTTAAATCATCATCAAAATCCCTCATCCAAGGATCCTATCCCTAATCCACTATCACCCATTTCAAATCCAATCTCCATTCAAATAATCAAGACCTTAAGTTGATCCTATTATTGTCATACAAACATTCTTAAGATCATTAGTCTATCTTAAGCATAGTCATTAAATCTCATCAATTCTTACTTAAGAACGTTAGTCTCTATTAAGTAGAAAATCACATCAAATCCAATCCAATCCACTCTTACTTAAGAACGTTAGTCTATCTCAAGTATAGATAAATCACCATCCTTCAATTAAATCAAATCATCCTAAGGTCTTGAAATTTGATCCCCAACCCACATTACATTCATCTTTTATCCTATATCATCTCATACCCCCTTCCCAACAGAATGGATCCTTATGCAACAATACAAGAACTACAATGACTTAAAATTATCTATGAGGGTTTTGATCCTATCATCAAGGCACAATGCAAAAATTTCCTTAGTGATATCCTCTTAGCACATCTCATCATTGGAGATTCTCAAGCCCCTATCACATCAACATCACCATCCTACTCATCCATCCAAAATCCAAGTCATCAAGTCATGAATCCATACATGATCATGCAAACCCCTTGCAACCAAGAATTGGCTAGCACAAGCTACACCCTTATACCTTTTTGCATATACCCTATGACAAGGGAAATCCAACTCATCTCCTATCTACATATTCACCTCAATCCATGTCTAAACACCCGTTTTCAAATCCAGTCCCTTCACAATCTCCCTCCAATCCTACTAATCCTAAACCATTAGTCCACCCATCTCCTAATTCATCAATCCCTATCATTTATCCACCATCTAATCCACCATAAAACCATCTGATCCCTAATCCATCAACCCATGAACCCTTGAAGCATTTTCTCCAAAGACTATTTGCAAAATCCAAGACCAAAAGCAAAGCTATGGAGCCATCCAATTTCATCCCCCTCTAGCACTCCCAATCCTAATCCATACCCTCTTATTGTCTATTCATTTGATCCTAATCCTAACCCCACAATATCCATCATCATTGTCCATCCACTATATGCCTATCCTACTCCATCAACCCATGAAGCCATGAAGGATGTGACCCAAGGACTACCAACAAGGAGTCAAACACCACCATGCAATCCAACACCTATCCTTGAGCCTATCAAATATCCTCCTAGTACTATGCCACTGTAATCCAATCCTATGCCTATCCATCCTCTTAAAGAACCTCCAACACCATCATACATTTAAGATCCATCATGTAACCATATTGTCGAATATGCAAAGCTTATTGAGCCCATCCAAGAACCTTGAACCTCCATCCAAACCCAAGAACTATGTCATAAGCCTAGTACAAAGCATGTGGAGACATCAATCCTTCATCCTATTCATAACCAATATCACACTATTCATGTTAGTCCTCTCTATAATCAAGATACCATCTATGATCAAGATCCTATCCATGAGAAAGAAACACACAACACTCCTATCCATCTTCCAACTAGTCCTATCCACCATCCACCAACATCCCAAGATGAGACACTTGGTCCCCAAGAAAACATATATATAGTGAACAAAATAACTTGGATCCTATTCCAAAATATCTTAATGAACTAAATGATAATCAAGATCCAAGCATCCAAAATTCATCCCCCATTGATCGTCTATCATCCCCTATTGAACTCTCTCATAGGAGAGGAACAAACTCTATCCACCAACCATTCTTCCTCATCTAATAATGGACTCACATCTTGTTTCCAAAAAAACAAACATCCCATCGTACAACACATGCTCCAACACGTGAAATATCAAGGCAAAGGGTTAGGCCTTCATAAAAAAGGAATATTGGAGCCTATCCATATCAAAACCCATCCACAATTGCATGGCCTTGGCTATATATCCCAAAGCAAACAATCCACACATGTTGGTACCACCTTTATCCCTCTTAAATCCACTTCTTTTAATCACAAACCTCATACATCCCATCATACCTTCAAATAATATGTTGCTATCCCTTCACCATAGTCATACCATTCTCAAAATCATGTGACCATACATATCCCTCCATCCACTCTACCTCCACTCCTCCCAAATCCTAATATCCCCATCCTCAAATCCTCTTATCCCTTCACCCACAAATCCACTAATTCTTCCATCCACATATCCCTCTCCCTTAAATCTTCCAAAATTCCTAATCAAGATCAACAAGTGCACACATCACCTAAAAATGAAGCTATCACAAAACCCATGGGATTCCAAAATAACAATTTGGATGCCTCCTTACATAAAGAGAAAAATCCACAAAAGCCTCAAGATTATAATGTTATAGAGCATCAATACCCAAACTCAAAACCAAATGAAAAATCCAAAAGGCTACAAACACACACACCCCCAAAAGAAAAAATAAAAATGGTATGGGTCTCCAAGCAAAATCCAGCCAATCCAAATGGAGCATCCAAATTTCAAAAATTCCAACAATCCTACACCCAATCAAAAAATCCCAAAAATCCTAAGTCAATTTGGGTCCTAAAATCCCTAAATCAGTATCCCAAAATCTCCCATCCTAATCCCATAATAAAAATCCCCATTACTCCCAACACCCCATCCAATCACAAGCTTCAAAATCCAAAATGATGTGTGCAAACATTGGTCTTGGTTCTCCTCCACCCCACGACATTCCCACATACCTCCATCCCGTATCTTATCTCCCCTATCCTGCATATCTCCCCCATCACATCTCTATGGTCCATGCTTTTGCATAATCCTTTCATCCATCATCTATTTATCCACTATCTTCCATCTATCCATAATCCACATCATAATCCACTATACTCCATCCATACATAATCTACATCATAATCCACCATCCCTCATTCATCCATAATCCACATCATAATCCACTACTCCCCATCCATCCACAATCCATATCATATTCCACTATTCCCCATCCATCCATAATCCACATGATAATCCACTATCCCACGTCCACCCATAGTCCACATAATAATCCACATCATAATCCACTATCTCCAATCACCTACCAACATCGACCATGTGCATAATGACACTCAACATGGTCCATGTGCAACATCCATAATCCACATCATAATCCACTATTCCCCATCCATCCATAATCCACATCATAATGCACTATTCCCCATCCATCCATAATCCACTATCCCTTGTCCATCCATAATCCACATAATAATCCACTATTATCCATCCATTCATAATCCACATCATAATCTACTATCTCCAGTCACCTACCAACATCGACCATGTGCATAATGACACTCAACATGGTCCATGCGTGACATACATCTATAATGGGACACTATCACCTTGCTATGGAAATAAATGCTTGAGTCCCCATCCTCCATCCAAATCTCTCTCTCCCCCCCCATCAAGCCATCCCATCCAAATAGGAAATAATCAAAAAAATAAAGAGAAATCATTCACACAATGGTGAAAACCATCTCGGTGGCACCTTGGATAAGTACCATGATAAAAAACTAGAAAATAGGCATCATGTGTAGATTGATTATCGATGTACCATACACTTGAGGGAAAGTTGTCTCATCTATCCCATCCTATCATTTTCCTCCTATCCTATCCTACTCATCCATTACATCCACATATCTATCCCATTGAATCACCCTATCCTCCTTTCCTCTTTTGATCTTGAAAAGGATAGGGGCATAAATGTCTAAAACTTTCTTTGGATATTTCTTGACATACTATGAAGTCCACCCATCCCTTCCAAGAATTCTCCCTATCATGCATCCTAATAAGCATCACCTTGCCTTTTTATGCTAAGAGGCATAACCTACAGTGGCAGCACAGTGTGAAGTGTAATGGTGTGAATTTGTTAACAAAAACAAATTTAAAAATAATTATATAGCTGACATATTAAATTAATAATCATAAACATTTTAAAAATATAGCTGACAAAAATATAGCCCACAAATGCAAATTAATAATTAAAACATATATATGTATAACAGAAATGTTTGACAACTCTCCAATACCAAAAACAATTAGATAATTTATAGTAGAACAAGAAGAATCTGAACAAGGAAAAAGCCTAATCATGAATTACAAAAAGAAGAAGCACAAAACAAAAATCAAGAAAGGAAAAATAAAAAATAAGAAGCGGCAAAAGAAATCAAAATCAAAATAGCTATTCATAAAATATAAATAATCATCTATCAAAATTATTTTGTCTTGTTGTTAATTTGTATATTTAGCTTGGTGTTAATGGTGTATGCATAAATATATTACTGAAATATTTTTTAAAAAAATAAAATTTTTGTCATAGTATGGAACAAGTTAGCATTACCTAAATTATTTTATATACTTTTTACAATTTACAAACATCATAATATATATTTCCAAAAAAAACATGGCACATGGCTCGAGGTTGAAACACCCATAAAATCCCCATTTACTTTTAACATTATTTTAATTCACTTTCTTGATTATATGAATTTAGTTTTCTTTCTAAAAATATTTTATGCAAGCCCACAAAATATCTTTAGAAAAAATTATTTATAAAAAATATAATTAAATTTATAAATATAAAATAATAAAATCTATAAAAAATATAATTAATAAAATAATCAAACTATTTTTTTATCAGCAAGCTCTACTATATTTGAAAAATTAAATTTTATATTTCATAAATTCTATATTATTTTATATTATTATTAATTTTTCATAAATTTACTAAGTGTTATATTAAAGTTAAAATAGTATTCATTTTTATCTTGGAGTTTTTGGTGATGAAGTAAAAACTAAATATATAAAACTAATTAATTACATTATTCATGGGCCTTTATAATGAAAACTACAACCACTTTTGCAAAAAAAAAAACTAAATATACTATTACTTTTATTTGTAATATACTAGTATATTTATATTTTAAAAAAATATATCTACAGTACAGAGAGATATCTTCCAATTTGTTGGCATTTATAAATTACTTGGAGTTAGAATATTTGATATGCTCACATGAGTTAATTCCAGGAGACTATGCTACAGGACTTTTCATATTTTTCAAACATAATAAAGATTTCATTCCATAACTACCCAAGTTTTTCTATTTTCTATCCATTTGGCTTCCACGAATTTTTTTTTTTTGTTTAACATGATAAAGATTTCACTCGATAACTACTAAAGTTTTTCTATTTTTCTATCCACGAATTTATTTATTTATACATTTTATGAATTTTGTTCACATGGAATCTGAATCTTAATTGTTTACGGGAATCTGAATCTTTCAGCTCTTGCTATGAGTGTAGAATGCCTCTCGACGTAATAACGTATATTAGTAATTATGTTTTTTTGATCGGTAAGGATGCTTAAAGCATCATAATTATAAATATTAGTAATTAGGGTTAGAATTATGGTTACATTGGGAATTCCAGCTTTGGAGGATATTAAATACATGATCCTCCAAAATTTTCTAACTACTTTATTAATTATTCTTTCTATTAACTTTATATACATATATAAAAAATTTAGTTGAATTATTTTATCAAACATCATACTACGTAAAAAGAGCTTAGAATCATACAATTCTCTAATATTATAATAATGTGTCAATTGTTGACATTCTATCTCCCATGGCTGCATGAAAGATTATCAAGGTGAATAAATATGAAGAATATTTAACACCATTAAAAAGTGTTTAACAAGCTACATACCAAATTGTTTCAATAAGAACTAGCATTTCCAAGGTTGCATTGAAAATATAACTATTAATAAATTAGGTTTTGGTATATAATTCAATTTTATTGTGAAAAATTCACACAACACAATATAAACTAGATTACAAATTTAGAAAAAAATGCACTAAGATTATGGAAATATTTAGACTATAAGCTTATTAGAATAGTTACTAAAATTTTTAATATATGATTTTTTTTTTTACTTTTAAATAAACAAAGTTTGAACCAAAAGAGTGTAGTTTTGGGGTTAAAAAGTAAGATCCTAAAAGAAGGCTAAGAGATTTGAATAAAACATGAGTGATTTGTGGAACTCAAATCAAACAACCATGATATAAATGATTTGTGTAATTTTGAAAGGTAAGAGTATTTGCAAATAAATAGATAAGAACATTATGTTGACAAATACTATTCTTATGTGTACAACTACTAGGGTGGCAATATGCATGTGTTGGAATACATCATATTATATGTTTGGCTTATGATGTCAAATGATGTATTTAAATAATTACTCCATACCAAATGGTTTTATCTATTAATATAAATTTGGGAATTAATATTGTACTAATGAAATCATTTCAAATGAGCCAACCTAACCCTAACCCTAACACTAACTCTAGTGTTAGACTTAGGGTTAGGGTTAGAATTAGTGGTATATTAGATATGAAAATGGAAACCTAATGGGATTGGCAAGGGTGGCAAGGGTGGCAAGGGTGGGTAAAAGATAGATCTCAACATACCACAAAATTCTAAAAGAAACGATATAATAATGGAAATTTGATAAGTAAGAATACAATCCCTCAAAAGATCTAAAAAATGATAATGCCATGATAAATCACATATCTAAGACCCCCAAAGTGATATATTAGACAAAATGTGTACCAAGTCAGCTCATGGTGGGAAAGAAATGGGCAAGAGTTAAGAAAATTATAAGTTTTAAAATTTGAAATTTAGGGGTCAATTCCATGTGATGCAATTTGAATTTTAAATATTGATGTGGGAAATGGAACACTAATATTGAGGTGACGAATGAGTTTTATGGCATGGGTTAGAGTTAGAATCAGGTTAAAGTTAAGGATAGAATCAAGCTTAGCGATAGACTGAGGGTTAGGGTTGGAGTTAAGGTTAAAATTAGGGTTAGGGATTGAATTGGGGTTATTATTAGGGTTATAATTAGTAATATAAGTAGTATTGGGGTGAGAATTAGGGTTAGGGATAAAATTAAGATTAGAATTATAAATAGATTTATGGTTATAGTTACAACTAACATACTTATATTTAAAAATATAAATGTAAAGTATGCCCATATATATCTTTCTCGAGGTGCCTATTCCACCTATGTGTGGAAAATTGATTAAAAAAATAGGCACCTCAAGAAGGATATCTCTTGGTGTACTTTACATATTTTTTTAAAATATAGGTATGTTAGTCATAAGCAACACCTAACTAGAGTGGGGCATTGTATTACGATGCAACATGGTCATTGGAGATCCATCCTAAACCCCTCCATCCATCCATCATAAATATTACTTCCACTCCATCAATTATCACCAATCCTGTTATCTATCCATCCAATATCCTTGCTTCTAGGCTTAGTTTTCCCTTGTCATTGGTATCCAACAAATAGGCTATCATAATGCAATCCAATGCAACAATCCCATAAATCAAAAGAAAAAAACCAAAAAAATTAGAACATCCAAAAGAATCCAACCAATAAATCCTAGTGCAAGCCATCCTTAATCCATGTCAATCTATCAAAGCAATTTAGCCAATTATCGAAAATTATCCAATGGTTTCATTCCTAGCCTTGCTAGAAACTTGATCATCATTATCATAAATTCAATCAATAAAATCTTAATTAAGAATTTTAGTCTACCTTAAGTATAGAGATTGTCATCATCATCACCATCTATCAATCTTGGTGTTGATTCGCATGGCAACAACACTATCCACTCAATCCATCCATCATCAATTTTTAGCTTGACAGGGGCAACAACGTTGTTTGTTTTTGTATCATTTATGCATTCTTACTCGCTTGTGTGTGTATTTATCATTTTATCTTGCATTTGTATTAGTCCTTATAGTATATTTTCACCATGACATCATGGTCTTCCATACATGGTGCCCAAGGCCATATGTTTGCTTGTGACCTTTTACCTTTATGCATGAGACACATTGTCACCTTGGTCTTTATACCTGGGTGTATAACATCTAGTGCTATATCTAACTATATGATTTCTTACTCGACAGAACATAATGTATCATTTATCCATTTCATCCATCCCTTATCTTTCGTCCATGTCCTAACCAATTTATTTCATCCATTTCGAGAGCCTACGTATGTTCTTCTAACCTGCCTATCCACTTGAAGGGGCATACAAGTCCCTACATTATCACTCTCACTTCGAGTGGCTAGGGCATCATCATCCCTTTTCAACCCAACATATGTTTTTATTTTCTTTGAAATGATGTTACTTGCCTTGGTTGCAAAACAATCTCAAATAGGGGAAAAATGTAGACTCTTGAAATTGACCATGTCATTATGACACCTAATTCCACTTTCGACACTTTGTCGACATTGCCTTGTATCACTTTTGTCACCTCATAACCCACTTTCGACCTTGTCGACATCACCTTGAGGCACATTTGCCCTAGGTCCCCCTTTATCGCAAATTAATTAAATAAATCATATTTATTAAATTAATTAATTAAAAAAATCATATATATTCAATTAATTTTTAAATCTATTTTCACTTTTATCCAAATAAATTAAATAAATTAAATATTTATTTAATTAATTCTTCACGTTATCCTCCCATGTCACATGTCTCTCATAATTGATTAAATAATTTTATTATTTAATCAATTATCTCCTATTTTGCCCTTATCCTTATCACAAAAGTCAAACTAGCTTTTAATCTCATCCATCTAATTCAAACAACACGTCTTAATCCTAGCCATCCATCCTATCAACCAAACATCTATAAATCTAACCATCATCCAAGCCATTATATCACATTCAAAGTAACATCATACTGTCAAAATCATCACAAAAAGAAAGTACTGTTATATTATAGAAATACTGAGCAAATTTCAACATATCAATGATCATAGCTAGGTAGTACTAGGGTGCATACTACTTCCACTCTATTGAGGATAAAGGATGATTTGAGGTGAAAGATTGTAATATTGTATTCATATTTCTATTATTTTCCTCATTTCATTTTCCTATCTTCAATTCCATTGGAAATTGATACCGCCTCTCTATTTGTAGGATTACAATTAGGTAATTTGATCAAATTAGACTCTTATTATATGATTTATGTTTATCATTGATAAATGTGAGTTGCTTGTTATTGATTTGGAATACCTTTAGAATTATGAAGTAGGGTCATACATGTTGTGGTGATCCCACAATAGTGTGTTCCACTTTTTGGCCAAAGTGGGAGATCAAAATCAACATTTTAAACCAAATTTTCACTTTTTGTCACCTATAGTAACTAAACCATTAAGAATTTGAAGATGATGTTAACTAATGATTTTTATATTTCATGTGTAGATTCTAAATATATATTTTTTAAATTTAAAAATAATTTGTGAATTTTTTATTTAACTTTTAATAACTTGTTTTTCTAGTTAACATTGTTTAAAAAGTGACATTTATTCCATAATGCATAACTTTTTTATAGAAAGAATAAAATTTTAAATTTTAAACATAGATTTGTAACAACAATATCTAGTGCACAATTTTTTTTGTAACTTTTTGTTGCATATTTTATTTTTTATTAATTTTTGAAGTGAGATTAGATATAATTTAGACATAGGTTTATTCCATCATGCATAAATTTTTCTATATATATCCTAATTAACTTCTTTTTGTTGAAACAAGAACATCAATATCTAGTGTGTAAACCTTTTTCAAAAAATAATTCTGTATTTTACTATTTTTCCACATGCGTGGAATAGAGACCTTGATGTTTAGTGAAAAAACTATGTTCATGAAAAATAGAAAATAAATATAATTATTAAATTAAATATATTTAAAATTATACTTTTTGGAAAGCTTACTCCAAGGAATACAATCTTGCAAATTATCTTGTTATCTTTTGATTCCATTTTCTAGTCTAAACCAAGGTTTGAAACAAAATAATTTGAATAAAATCTGAAGACTAAGGTGGAAAGGTCATTTCTAGGACCTTCATTTGAAGGAACTTTAAGGTACCTTTGAATCAAGGTTCATAAGAAAAAAATTCCATAAAAGTAATAAAATGGACCTTCCAATGAAGGCCCATTTTATTCCTTTTATGGAAATGAACTTCATTCAAAGATCCTTTCCATGAAAACCTTTGAAAAAAAATTCATCTTCATCCAAAGGTGATATTTGACTCACCTTCAAATGAAGGTGTTTAGAAATTATTCTCTCAACCCATGTCAAATTCTAATGTCCCACAAGTGGGACTCACTATTGTGGGTTAACTCGTTGTCTATTTTAGTTAGACTTGGTGTTGGTTTTGATTTGTATAATCCACTAAAGGTAAATATTTAGATCACAAGTCTTTATCATAGAAATGATATATGGGAGTAACTGAATAGTATTTTATATTAACTTTAGAAATGGATCATCATGTTGTATTTTCCTTACTTTCAACTATAGCCCCTTGAATAGTATAGTAATCATCAACCTTTGGGTAACCAAAGCCTCCAAAGATCTACTAATCTAAACATTGGGTTAATCAATTGCTTTCAAAGTGGGAATCATATTTTTCACTTAAGTTAGTGTTTCGAGCAACACATCAACATTTATCAAGGATTGGACCATAATTAAATCCATCCTCAACACTCTAGATAATAAGGCTTCTAGGTTGAGTCTCCTCTATAGATTACCTTCATTACAAAATAATAAAGGTCAAACACATAAAGTTTTTATTATCAATTCTATAATAGTGAAAAAGTAGTTTAACCAAGATTGTATTTTATTTTCTAAGTTAAATGTTTTAAAAACATTACACTAAGTTAAAAGTAGCTCTATGGAATAAAATAATTTTCTTCTTTTGTATCACAAGAAGAACAAAAACAAACTAAAATACCCTAACATGTTTAAAACTTGAATAATTATATTTTTTGATAAGCTAAAACATAGTTGCAATTGTAAAATTTGACCAATATATAGAAAAAAATCTTCAAAGACATCATCTTTAAACAAAACCATAGCTTCATTCCATCCACAATAGCCAAAGATGTTAGTGATTGCATCCATCTCTATTCCATCACTAGGAACAATCCAGATAAAATAGGAACATTGTGACTGTGATAATGTTAGATTTGTAGCTATAACTGAAATTGGAGGAACATAATTTTCTTCCATTATGGAAGCCAGATGATGTGAATCATCTAATGTTTGATTAAATTTTGTTGATATTTTATAACATTGAACTCGAGAATCTACTTAAAACACTTTAAGGAAAATGGGTCAAAGTGTAAAACATTTAAAACTATGACCATGAATTATGTAGTGCCCCTCCGTTTTCATTGAGATTGTGATGTTTTCATATTAAGGCATTGTTTAAATTAAAAAATTAAAAATCATATTAAAAGATGATGAAGTTGCTTTTTCAAAATATCAATTTGAATGGTAGAAACCATTATATATATAATATTATTATTTAATATTATCATACGAATATTTTAATATAATCTATTTATATTATATATAATATAATTACCAAACATAATTACTAATGTAAATATTAAAATAAATTATAATTATTAATATAAATATAAATATTAATAATTAAATATTATATATATATTATTGAATATTAAATTAATAAATATAAATGAAAGTTTCCTTAATAAAGGCAGCAAGAGACAACATACAGATATCTAAGGAAGTAGTTTATAAAGGTAACGGTTAGTATAAGACAGCTAAAAATATTCTTTAAGGCTGACTTCCCTATTTGATATAAAAAGTGATTCAATTAATATAAGGCAACGAATATTAAATAATGTTGCGATTCAGATAATAAGCAGCACCTTGTAAACAATGAATAATAGTATAGTGATAATTATCAAGAAAAGAATGGTTATAAGGAGAAGTGAATATATTAGAGGAGGGCAATCAAAGAATAAAATCAACGCTATTTAAGAAGTAGATCATATTATGGTAGCAACGAACTTTGTTAAGTGAAGGCTGATTTGCTAGGAGTAAGCACTCCTCACATATGAGGACAAAAGTTCCCACTAAAAGAAAAAAATATTGTCTTATATGAAAAGTAAAAGGTGCAATTAGAAATTGATAAAGAGGTGATTAGTAAGAGTTGCTTTGTTAATAGAAGGGTGCATTCCTTCATGAAGACCGTAGCCATTCAAATAGATATAAAATTTTATTTGTGAAGGGGTAGAGAGGGGGGAAGTAAGGAAGAATGAGATTGAATCATAATCAGATATATATCTGCATTTGGGGCAGTTTGGAACAATTATAGTCAACATCCATTATTCATTCAGAAGTAACACAATTCAAGGATCATCATCGATTATGCATTGAATAGTATAACACTCCAAAGTTTATATCTGCATACAAGGGACAGATATGTATTCTCTCATTGGAAATCAATCTCCTAGAACAAGGTATGTCTCACATCCATTAATCTAATAAAACATACAATGAAAATGATGAGGAGAATAAATATAAAAATGATAACTGTTACAGCTTAATACTAATGAGAATTTAAGGTATGAACGCATGTTTACAATTCTTGTTTGCCATTAATTCTTACATGTATTGTTATGACGGTATCGTGACTTACATGCAACTATTGCTAACAGTGTAAAGTATAGACAGTCATGTGTAATTATTCATAATAATGAAATTTACATGCGTATTTTTATTATACTTTAAATGACATTAAATAAAATATGTATATAGGAAATCCATTAGAATCACCAATCAAATGAAATTGATTATATAGTTGACATAGAATATATATATATATATATATATAGAATATATTATTATCATGAATGTTAAATCCTAATTACATATAGAATAATTGAATAAATGAATTGAATATGCATGGAAGAATGAACTAGTATAATAAATATGTGTATAATGGATGAACGTGATAATGAAAGGTGGTCAAGTATTAGATCATATAAGTATGTGATGGGCCATATGATAAGACATTATATGAGAATGTCCACAAGGGCTCAAAAATCATAGGATTGTGCTATATCCAAGAGAAGGATTAGCCTCATCATTAATCGTCTCGCTATCCTAGGTGTATGGGTAAGTTAGGAGAATGTATTTTGGGCCTATGGTAATGATGAGCTCATCAATGTTAAAGGTGCCCAACGTAAGGTGACTCTTGGTGGGATGAAGAATGTTGTGTGGACATGAATTTCCATCAAGCCAAATGGTGAAGAACTCTGTGGGAGTGAAGCCCTTGGGCCTACGTATGGGATGGTTAATGGCTCCTCAATGAACCATACCTATGGAGCTAGAGATTGATTAATGATAGGGTGACACATGATCCTCTCAAGGATAGAGCATAAGATCTTGATCATGAATATGAATATGGATATAAATATGAATATGAAAGTGAATATAAATGATTATGAATATGAAAATGGGATTATGGGATCATAAGCATAAGGAAATAAGTATAAATGGATATTGATTAGATAAATAAAATGGAAAATGGAACTCTAATGTTCTCCTTGTAAGTTGAATTATGCAAGGTTGTGAAATTTTTTTTTGACTTGCAAGTAGGGGACATTACACATAGATACTAATCTACCTCCTTGTATGGCATCGACGTGTTTAGAAGTTTCCAAAATGATAAAATTTGCTCCTTAGTAAGCATCGATTTTCATCTAGAACTCTTAATGTTAGAATCTATTTATCTTGGAGTTGTAATGCCAATAATTGGCTTGCTTTATATCTGTGCATACATTTTGTGTTGAATGCATATTCTGGCACTTCCCCATTTGGTATTATGATTTATATTCTTAACTAAGGTTGCTCCAAACCTTCTTTAGCTTCATTAACATCTTCATTAGAAGTTGTAAGTGTTTGAATAGCATTCATGGAGGCGTCAAATTTTACTTGAAAGTTTATTAAATCTTCTTATGCATTTGCAACGAAGTTTACTCATTGTGGAAGTTTATGCATGGGGTGGTGTGGATCCATTTTAGAAACATAGGTCTGATTGTTTTGCATCCCTAATGGCGTCAAATCAATTCTCATAAGTAGGTGTATTTGCTATCTACATTTCATACTTACATGAAGGGCGTTAATTTGTTTAAATGCTATTGTTTTATACTCGGCCATTTATACACTTGATTTCTTTTGTATCATTGTGGCATAGTAATGCTCTTAGCCATATGTATATGAATGTATTTGTCTCATGTAGCAGTGTCAATCTTTACTTAGATATTTATATAAGGATGCATTTGTTTTATAATTTTAATGACTTATAATTTGAGGGTTATAAGTGACTATAATTTCATCAATAGAAGAGTTGAATTTAAATATGCTTTATGGTTCTTTCGTTAGGGCATCAAAACTAGGATAGTCATTGTTATTCTTTTTGTAGGTTGTTATATAGATGAGAATTGATCCTTCTCTCCATATATATGTTCACGGTTAAGTGGTATAGATCTTTCTTGGTTAGATTTGTTCTTTCTATTCTTTCTTATTGATTGCATGTGCAAGGGAATTAGTAATTAAGATGAAATGCTTATCCTTGTATGGAAAATGTGTCTTACTTATTTGAAAGTATTTTTTTTGAATTGTTAAGAGATGTTATTAGCTATTGATTCATAAGTTATCTAAAGCTTCTTATGGAGGAAAATAGTTAGATTAAAACTATTTCACCTTTTAGATTACAATTTACTATTGTTATTTTAATTTAAAATTTAATGCTATTATGACAAGAGTAAAGATATTTAAGAGAAGTTCATAATCTTTATGATGTATAGAATTAATTGTTTGGGTTGATGTATTCACTGGTTGGAATTATATATTGTATTGTGATTACCTTTGATTTAACGTGTGATCTTGGGTTTACTTAAGGAGCATGGATTTCTCCTTTAGCTTAAGGACCTATTCCTACTAATTGTGTTCTTTTGCTCTCAAATATGTTAGAATCCCTACTTCTTACTGGTTGTCAAGGATTGTGTGTATAATAAGTAAGAATACATAAGCCTTAATTGATTATTTAGAGGCAATAATGTTACTTATAGCACATCCGTTAATGCTTTCCTCTAATAAATATTTCTTGTCTACAAATGATTGGTTAATGAATGCTTGATGTTCTAGGATGTGTTGTCTACCGTTCATGTGGTACCGAAGGTAGTTATATGTCATATCATTAATTTACTAGTATGATGTTAGTTAGATGATAAGAGTGTTTAATGTTTGTTAAGACTTGTTTCTATAATTATCTTTATTTTTGCAAACAAGAAAATATATTTAGAAATAATATGATACCATCTTGTGGTTGTAAGTTCAAATCCTGAACTACGAAGTCTCTGTACTACGCGTACATAGGCAAGGCCAATATAAGCCCCCGAGACATTAGGTCAGCCCCTTAGGGCCTTAGCTTTGTCATTTCATACAATTGATATTTGTAATGTGTAATCCATAACCATACATGACTAATGTTTACTGAGATGTGCAGTTTGAGATCTATAAGCCATGCAGGACTCTGGAGCTACGATAAAATATGTAAATCAGAATCTTAACCCCCTGCTGAGTTCATTATTGGGTAGACATTACTTTATTGTACGTGTGTGTGTACTCATTTGGATTTAGAACAACCGTGGCTATTAGTTAGATCATGTAATATAATCATGTTTGAATGAGTTAAGTATGTTATAGGTTATTGCTTTATTTGAATAATGCAGTCATGTTATCCCTAGAGATGTAGTTAACTTGTTGTGTCAGACTATGTTAAATTGGTTAATTCTATTTAAAAAAATATATTTTGACCTTTTTTTTGCTTTAATTGACTTATCTCTAGGGTTGCATGGCGGGGCATTACATTTGGTATCAGAGCCAAGTTTCAGCACTGTGACCTCTAGATTAATGTTGTCGCCCATGTTTAGCTATAGTAGTACTTTTTATGCAAGTGGTAGGAAACTCCTGAGTAGGATACTATGCTTGATCTATACACCTAGATTGATGTGTTGAATAGATGATCATGAGATTGAGATTTGGCATCGTGGGATACATAGAAAAGTAGAGTGGAAGGAAACTAGAATAGGGAAGTGGATAACAGGTAATGTTATGATTTTCCAAATAGGAATTATATTGGTAGTAATGGAATTGTGTATATAAAAGTAATCTTCCCTTGTAAAAGTGTGAAACTAGTAACTGTGCATCGGTTGAGTGTTGTGAATACCCCGTACTTGGCTTGTGTGCCCTTGAGATGGTGATACTGGGTACCCATCCATGGGGATATTTGTATTTTAGGTGTGGAATCAACCATACCATTATGTGTTGGTATGTTTGTTACCCGATTAAGGGCCAACCCTTGCGTGGTTGAAAATATATATAAAAGAGTAGCCAAAAGTTAGATTCATAGATTCTCTTCTTTTGGTTCACTAGTCCCTTAATCTATGAAGGGGTAGTAGTAGCCACAAAGTTCCTTGGGCGGAGTGTACAGCATACGCTTATGACGGTGCAGAGCGGTCCCCCGCTCAACCAAACCTGAGGAAATGTACTCACTACTTTCCCTTATGATGGATCAGGGTACTTGATTCATATGTGTTAGACTAATCCCCACAGGTTCTGAGCATCTGGAGGGTATTTCTTGGAGGATCATTTACCTTGTCTTCATGAAAGGTATGATATGCCACATGAGTTGTTAGTTGGGGGCCGGGGTCTAGGACCTGCATGGACAACCCAACTGGAACTATGTGATGACATGAGTCGTCACTTGGGGGCCGGGGTCTAGGACCTGCATGGATAACTCAAGTGAGACCATGAGCCCCATGTATAGTTTGAGGTCCAGCATGTAGAGGGAGATCTATTACCCATGCTGAGATAGATCTTGTATGTGCACATGTTCCGGCATGATGCAATAGGTACGATGCCACACCCCACTGATGTTCCGACATAGTGCTGGTGATGATGTCGTGTTGCTGATGGTAGCGAGTTAGGCTCAAGGACACGATGCCATGTGCTTAGACATGTGAAGGTGCACTATGACTTTGTGTTATAGCCTACTTGTGTGATGAGCGTAATGGGGCCTCGCACACTTGTAGAGGGATACTCATGTTTGCTTTCGACAGTGTTTGTGTTGTTTAGCATATGGGTATGACCTAGCCATGTATACCTCTGGCTACGGGGAGTACCTGCGTGTGCCTTCTCCATGAGGTATCGCTATATAGGGTGTGTTCTGCATGTGCCTACTTCTGCGGAGCCACAGGCACACTACCATGCGGCATACGGCCAGTACGTGCCTTCTCCAGCTGGCATATGACCATGCCGCACTGAGATGTGATGCGGGATGTGGCCGAGGTGCACGTCCCATGCGGGAAACCAAGGAGTGTGTGGGCCACTTGGTTAGTCCATGCCGCGTGACGACGTGATGTAGGGTGTAGTTAAGGAGTACACGTTGAGCCATGTGGATGGCGTGCTCACTCCGCACCACATGAGGGCTACTGCTATAGCCTGACATTGTTCCCTCCTTCCTCGTTTGGTGGCTAGTATCTAGTCACGTAGTGTTGTACAGTGCAATTTTGAAGATTGTGGACTTTCTTTATGGTTGTTGATGATTTTCTATTGATTGTGAAGGCTGACACTTTGTTTATATTTAATTGTGATGGTTTAGCCACACCTTGTGATCTTATTTGCATGTAGCCATCGTGGTTACATTTGATTTAGTGTTGAAATTGCACGCATTTCTTTCTTTATTGTTGAAATTAAATTTTTATTTGATATTTCTTTATGACATTGGTGGCTAAACTAGTTTTTCCTTATTGTTTGGATGTCGGCCATGTGTCGTATTGTAATTCCTCTCCAAGGATTTATGAGGCATACTTGATGAGTGTATAGGAGGAAGCAGACGCAGGGAACCTTGAGGATGGGGGTATGTGAGGCTGTTACATAGCTAGGACCCACTACCCACCTATGTGTGATGACTATCTCTTGGAGGCTAACTACCTTATACAACAAGAGATAGGTCATTGTGGTCTTGTTTGGATGGTCTCACCATGTGTGTGTGGCCTAACACCATCAAGCCACTACATGTGAGGTATAGAATATGTGAGATGATTTCGGCTCTTGGCTCATGGATTATGTATCATGGATTAGTATGTTGTTTCCAGTATCTAGATGAACCCTTATGTAGCCTTGTGATGTGAATCCCGGTAATGTTAATTTGTGTGTATGTGAAGAATATATGGTAAATCATGAAAATGGATTTATGAAATGATAAAGTGTGTTTCCATGCTTCAAAAGGTGAAAGAAATTCATGACCTTGTTGAAAATGCTATGAGATTTAGTGAAAAAAGTGTGTTTTAGGTGTATGAATATGTTGATATTTTGTGAAAATGTAGCATCCTGACCTATGGTTTGCTTAACAGCAGATTGGTAGAGAAATTACAATTGTGCTGTATTTGAAATATAATGCTTCATATGTTTATGATATGATAATTTGTACAAGTTAGGAATAAAAAGGTGCAATGTTTCCCTTGTTTTGAAGAAACTGGTTGGGTGTCAATGCTAACTTGTAAGGATTGGGAGTGGTTTATGCATTATGAAACCACTTTTGAAATTGCAAGCTTTGATTGTGTAGATTATTTTTTGAAATGGAGTATATAAGTTTATATTTTAGTGTGTATTATTGTATGAAATGAATCAACTTTAATGTTGTTACTAACTTGTAATATTTCCACCTTAGCCGCGACTTCCAAGAGTAAGTCGAGTTTTAGGGGGGGAGGATGTAGTGCCCCTCCGTTTTCATTGGGATTGTGATGTTTTCATATAAAGGCATTGTTTAAATTAAAAATTTAAAAATCATATTAAAAGATGATGAAGTTGCTTTTTCAAAATATCAATTTGAATGGTAGAAACCATTATATATATAATATTATTATTTAATATTATCATACGAATATTTTAATATAATCTATTTATATTATATATAATATAATTACCAAACATAATTACTAATGTAAATATTAAAATAAATTATAATTATTAATATAAATATAAATATTAATAATTAAATATTATATATATATATATTATTGAATATTAAATTAATAAATATAAATGAAAGTATCTTTAATAAAGGCAGCAAGAGACAACATTCAGATATCTAAGGAAGTAGTTTATAAAGGTACCGGTTAGTATAAGACAGCTAAAAATATTCTTTAAGGCTGACTTCCCTATTTGATATAAAAAGTGATTCAATTAATATAAGGCAACGAATATTAAATAATGTTGCGATTCAGATAATAAGCAGCACCTTGTAAACAATGAATAATAGTATAGTGATAATTATCAAGAAAAGAATGGTTATAAGGAGAAGTGAATATATTAGAGGAGGGCAATCAAAGAATAAAATCAACGCTATTTAAGAAGTAGATCATATTATGGTAGTGACGAACTTTGTTAAGTATAGGCTGATTTGCTAAGAGTAAGCACTCCTCACATATGAGGACAAAAGTTCCCACTAAAAGACAAAAATATTGTCTTATATGAAAAGTAAAAGGTGCAATTAGAAATTGATAAAGAGGTGATTAGTAAGAGTTGCTTTGTTAATAGAAGGGTGCATTTCTTCATGAAGACCATAGCCATTCAAATAGATATAAAATTTTATTTGTGAAGGGGTAGAGAGGGGGGAAGTAAGGAAGAATGAGATTGAATCATAATCAGATATATATCTGCATTTGGGGCAGTTTGAAACAATTATAGTCAACGTCCATTATTCATTTAGAAGTAACACAATTCAAGGATCATCATCGATTATGCATTGAACAGTATAACACTCCAAAGTTTATATCTGCATATAAGGGATAGATATGTATTCTCTCATTGGAAATCGATCTCCTAGAACAAGGTATGTCTCACATCCATTAATCTAATAAAACATACAATGAAAATGATGAGGAGAATAAATATAAAAATGATAACTGTTACAGCTTAATACTAATGAGAATTTAAGGTATGAACGCATGTTTACAATTCTTGTTTGCCATTAATTCTTACATGTATTGTTATGACGGTATCGTGACTTACATGCAACTATTGCTAACAGTGTAAAGTATAGAGAGTCATGTGTAATTATTCATAATAATGAAATTTACATGCGTATTTCTATTATACTTTAAATGACATTAAATAAAATATATATATAGGAAATGCATTAGAATCACCAATCAAATGAAATTGATTATATAGTTGACATAGAATATATATATATATATATATATATATATATATATATATATATATATATATATATATATATATATATATATATATATGGAATATATTATTATCATGAATGTTAAATCATGATTACATATAGAATAATTGAATAAATGAATTGAATATGCATGGAAGAATGAACTAGTATAATAAATATGTGTATAAAGGATGAACGTGATAATGAAAGGTGGTCAAGTATTAGATCATATAAGTATGTGATGGGCCATATGCTATGAGGCCATATGATAAGACATCATATGAGAATGTCCACAAGGACTCAAAAATCATAAGATTGTGCTATATCCAAGAGAAGGATTAGCCTCATCATTAATCGTCTCGCTATCCTAGGTGTATGGGTAAGTTAGGAGAATGTATTTTGGGCCTATGGTAATGATGAGCTCATCAATGTTAAAGGTGCCCAATGTAAGGTGACTCTTGGTGGGATGAAGAATGTTGTGTGGACATGAAGTTCCATCAAGCCAAATGGTGAAGAACTCTGTGTGGGAGTGAAGCCCTTGGGCCTACGTATGGGATGGTTAATGGCTCCTCAATGAACCATACCTATGGAGCTAGAGATTGATTAATGATAGGGTGACACATGATCCTCTCAAGGATAGAGCATAAGATCTTGATCATGAATATGAATATGGATATAAATATGAATATAAAAGTGAATATAAATGATTATGAATATGAAAATGGGATTATGGGATCGTAAGCATAAGGAAATAAGTATGAATGGATATTTGTTAGATAACTAAAATGGAAAATGGAACTCTAATGTTCTCCTTGTAAGTTGAATTATGCAAGGTTGTGAAATTTTTTTTTGACTTGCAAGTAGGGGACATTAGAAGGGGACATTACACATAGATACTAATCTACCTCCTTGTATGGCATCGACGTGTTTAGAAGTTTCAAAAATGATAAAATTTGCTCCTTAGTAAGCATCAATTTTCATCTAGAACTCTTAATGTTAGAATCTATTTATCTTGGAGTTGTAATGCCAATAATCGGCTTGCTTTATATCTGTGCATACATTTTGTGTTGAATGCATATTCTGGCACTTCCACATTTGGTATTATGATTTATATTCTTAACTAAGGTTTCTCCAAACCTTCTTTAGCTTCATTAACATCTTCATTAGAAGTTGTAAGTGTTTGAATAGCATTCATGGAGGCGTCAAATTTTACTTGAAAGTTTATTAAATCTTCTTATGCATTTGCAACGAAGTTTACTCATTATGGAAGTTTATGCATGGCGTGGTGTGGATCCATTTTAGAAACATAGGTATGACTGTTTTGCATCCCTAATGGCGTCAAATCAATTCTCGTAAGTAGGTGAATTTGATATCTGCATTTCATACTTACATGAAGGGCGTTAATTTGTCTAAATGCTACTGTTTTATACTCGGCCATTTATACACTTGATTTCTTTTGTATCACTGTGGCATAGCAATTCTCTTAGCCATATGTATATGAATGTATTTGTCTCATGTAGCAGTGTCAATCTTTACTTAGATATTTATATAAGGATGCATTTGTTTTATAATTTTAATGACTTATAATTTGAGGGTTATATGTGACTATAATTTCATCAATAGAAGAGTTGAATTTAAATATGCTTTATGGTTCTTTTGTTAAGGCATCAAAACTAGGATAGTCATTGTTATTCTTTTTGTAGGTTGTTGTATAGATGAGAATTGATCCTTCTCTCTATATATATGTTCACGGTTAAGTGGTATAGATCTTTCTTGGTTAGATTTGTTCTTTCTATTCTTTCTTACTGATTGCATGTGCAAGGGAATTAGTAATTAAGATGAAATGCTTATCCTTGTATGGAAAATGTGTCTTACTTATTTGAAAGTATTTTTTTTGAATTGTTAAGAGATGTTATTAGCTATTGATTCATAAGTTATCTAAAGCTTCTTATGGAGGAAAATAGTTAGATTAAAACTATTTCACCTTTTAGATTACAATTTACTATTGTTATTTTAATTTAAAATTTAATGCTATTATGACAAGAGTAAAGATATTTAAGAGAAGTTCATAATCTTTATGTTGTATAGAATTAATTGTTTGGGTTGATGTATTCACTGGTTGGAATTATATATTGTATTGTGATTACCTTTGATTTAATGTGTGATCTTGGGTTTACTTAAGGAGCATGGATTTCTCCTTTAGCTTAATGACCTATTCCTACTAATTGTGTTCTTTTGCTCTCAAATATGTTAGAATCCCTACTTCTTACTAGTTGTCAAGGATTGTGTGTATAATAAGTAAGGATGCATAAGCCTTAATTGATTATTTAGAGGCAATAATGTTACTTATAGCACATCCGTTAACGCTTTCCTCTAGTAAATTTTTCTTGTCTACAAATGATTGGTTAATGAATGCTTGATGTTCTAGGATGTGTTGTCTACCGTTCATGGGGTACCGAAGGTAGTTATATGTCATATCATTAATTTAGTAGTATGATGTTAATTAGATGATAAGAGTGTTTAATGTTTGTTAAGACTTGTTTCTATAATTATCTTTATTTTTGCAAACAAGAAAATATATTTAGAAATAATATGATACCATCTTGTGGTTGTAAGTTCAAATCCTGAACTACGAAGTCTCTGCGCTACGCGTACGTAGGCAAGGCCAATATAAGCCCCCGAGATATTAGGTCGGCCCCTTAGGGCCTTAGGTTTGTCATTTCATACAATTGATATTTGTAATGTGTAATCCATAACCATATAGGACTAATGTTTACTGAGATGTGCAGTTGGAGATCTATAAGCCATGCAGGACTCTGGAGCTACGATAAAATATGTAAATCAGAATCTTAAGCCCCTGTTGAGTTCATTATTGGGTAGACATTACTTTATTGTGCATGTGTGTGTACTCATTTGGATTTAGAACAACCGTGGCTGTTAGTTAGATCATGTAATATAATCATGTTTGAATGAGTTACGTATGTTGTTGGTTATTGCTTAATTTCAATAATGCAGTGATGTTATCCCTAGAGATGTAGTTAACTTGTTGTGTCAGACTGTGTTAAATTGGTTAATTCTATTTTTTTTAAAAAATATTTTGTCCTTTCTTTTGTTTTAATTGACTTATCTCTAGGGTTGCATAGCGCGGCATTACATTTGGTATCAGAGCCAAGTTTCAGCACTGTGACCTCTGGATTAATGTTGTCGCCCATGTTTAGCTATAGTAGTACTTTTTATGCAAGTGGTAGGAAACTCCTGAGTAGGATACTATGCTTGATCTATACACCTAGATTGATGTATTGGATAGATGATCATGAGATTGAGATTTAGCATCGTGGGATACGTAGAAAAGTAGAGTGAAAGGAAACTAGAATAGGGAAGTGGATAACAGGTAATGTTATGATTTTGCAAATAGGAATTATATTGGTAGTAATGGAATTGTGTATATAAAAGTGATCTTCCCTTGTAAAAGTGTGAAACCAGTAACTGTGCATCGGTTGAGTGTTGTGAATACCCCATACTTGCTTTGTGTGCCCTTGAGATGGTGATACTGGGTACCCATCTGTGGGGATATGTGTATTTTAGGTGTGGAATCAACCATACCATTATGTGTTTGTATGTTTGTTACCCGATTAAGGGCCAACCCTTGCGTGGTTGAAAATATATATATAAAAGAGTAGCCAAAAGTTAGATTCATAGATTCTCTTCTTTTGGTTCACTAGTCCCTTAATCTATGAAGGGGTAGTAGCAGCCACAAAGTTCCTTGGGCAGAGTGTACATCATACGCTTATGACGGTGCAGAGCAGTTCCCCGCTCAACCAAACCTGAGGAAATGTACTCACTACTTTCCCTTATGATGGATCAGGGTACTTGATTCATATGTGTTAGCCTAATCCCCACAGGTTCTGAGCATCTGGAGGGTATTTCTTGGAGGATCATTTACCTTGTCTTCATGAAAGGTATGATATGCCACATGAGTTGTTAGTTGGGGGCCGGGGTCTAGCACCTGCATGGACAACCCAACTGGAACTATGTGATGACATGAGTCGTCACTTGGGGGCCGGGGTCTAGGACCTGCATGGATAACCCAAGTGAGACCATGAGTCCCGTGTATAGTTTGAGGTCCAGCATGTAGAGGGAGATCTATTACCCATGCTGAGACAGATCCCGTATCTGCACATGTTCTGACATGATGCAATAGGTACGATGCCACACCCCACTGATGTTCTGACACAGTGCTGGTGATGATGCCATGTTGCTGATGGTAGCGAGTTAGGCTCGAGGACACGATGCCACGTGCTTAGACATGTGAAGGTGCACTATGAGTTTATGTTATAGCCTACTTGTGTGATGAGCGTAATGGGGCCTCGCACACTTGTAGAGGGATACTCATGTTTGCTTTCGACAGTGTTTGGGTCGGTTAGCATATGGGTATGACCTAGCCATGTATACCTTTGGCTACGACGAGTACCTGCGTGTGCCTTCTCCATGAGTTATCGCTATGCAGGGTGTGTTCTACGCGTGCCTACTTCCGCGGAGCCATAGGCACACTACCATGGGGCATACGGCCAGTATGTGCCTTGTCCGGCTGGCATATGACCATGCCGCACTGAGATGTGATGCGGGATGTGGCTGAGGTGCACGTCCCATGCGGGCAACCAAGGAGTGTGTGGGCCACTTGGTTAGTCCATGCCGCGTGACGACGTGATGTAGGGTGTAGCCAAGGAGTACACCTTGAGCCATGTGGATGGCGTGCTCACTCCGCACCACATGAGGGCTACTGCTATAGCCTGACATTGTTCCCTCCTTCCTTGTTTGGTGGCTAGTATCTAGTCACGTAGTGTTGTACAGTGCAATTTTGAAGATTGTGGACTTTCTTTATGGTTGTTGATGATTTTCTATTGATTGTGAAGGCTGACACTTTGTTTATATTTAATTGTGATGGTTTAGCCACACCTTTTGATCTTATTTGCATGTAGCCATCGTGGTTACATTTGATTTAGTGTTGAAATTGCGCGCATTTCTTTCTTTATTGTTGAAATTAAATTTTTATTTGATATTTCTTTATGACATTGGTGGCTAAACTAGTTTTTCCTTATTGTTTTCGATGTCGGCCATGTGTCGTATTGTGATTCCTCTCCAAGGACGTATGAGGCGTACTTGATGAGTGTATAGGAGGAAGCAGACGCAGGGAACCTTGAGGATGGGGGTATGTGAGGCTGTTACATAGCTAGGACCCACTACCCACCTATGTGTGATGACTATCTCTTGGAGGCTAACTACCTTATACAACAAGAGATAGGTCATTGTGGTCTTGTTTGGATGGTCTCACCATGTGTGTGTGGCCTAACACCATCAAGCCACTACATGTGAGGTATAGAATATGTGAGATGGATTTTGGCTCTTGGCTCATGGATTATGTATCATGGATTAGTATGTTGTTTCCAGTATCTAGATGAACCCTTATGTAGCCTTATGATGTGAATCCCAGTAATGTTAATTTGTGTGTATGTGAAGAATATATGGTAAATCATGAAAATGGATTTATGAAATGATAAAGTGTGTTTCCATGCTTCAAAAGGTGAAAGAAATTCATGACCTTGTTGAAAATGCTATGAGATTTAGTGAAAAGAGTGTGTTTTAGGTGTATGAATATGTTGATATTTTGTGAAAATGTAGCATCCTGACCTATGGTTTGCTTAACAACAGATTGGTAGAGAAATTACAATGGTGCTGTATTTGAAATATAATGCTTCATATGTTTATGATATGATAATTTGTACAAGTTAGGAATAAAAAGGTGCAATGTTTCCCTTGTTCTAAAGAAACTGGTTGGGTGTCAATGCTAACTTGTAAGGATTGGGAGTGGTTTATGCATTATGAAACCACTTTTGAAATTGCAAGCTTTGATTGTGTAGATTATTTTTTGAAATGGAGTATATAAGTTTATATTTTAGTGTGTATTATTGTATGAAATGAATCAACTTTAATGTTGTTACTAACTTGTAATGTTTCCACCTTAGCCGTGACTTCCAGGAGTAAGTCGAGTTTTAGGGGGGGAGGATGTAGTGCCCCTCCGTTTTCATTGGGATTGTTCATATTAAGGCATTGTTTAAATTAAAAATTTAAAAATCATATTAAAAGATGATGAAGTTGCTTTTTCAAAATATCAATTTGAATGGTAGAAACCATTATATATATAATATTATTATTTAATATTATCATACGAATATTTTAATATAATCTATTTATATTATATATAATATAATTAGCAAACATAATTACTAATGTAAATATTAAAATAAATTATAATTATTAATATAAATATAAATATTAATAACTAAATATTATATATATATATATATATATATATTATTGAATATTAAATTAATAATTATAAATGAAAGTATCCTTAATCAAGGCAGCAAGAGACAACATACAGATATCTAAGGAAGTAGTTTATAAAGGTAACGGTTAGTATAAGATAGCTTAAATATTCTTTAAGGCTGACTTCCCTATTTGATATAAAAAGTGATTCAATTAATATAAGGCAACGAATATTAAATAATGTTGCGATTCAGATAATAAGCAGCACCTTGTAAACAATGAATAATAGTATAGTGATAATTATCAAGAAAAAAATGGTTATAAGGAGAAGTGAATATATTAGAGGAGGGCAATCAAAGAATAAAATGAACGCTATTTAAGAAGTAGATCATATTATGGTAGCAATGAACTTTGTTAAGTGAAGGCTGATTTTCTAAGAGTAAGCACTCCTCACATATGAGGACAAAAGTTCCCACTAAAAGACAAAAATATTGTCTTATATGAAAAGTAAAAGGTGCAATTAGAAATTGATAAAGAGGTGATTAGTAAGAGTTGCTTTGTTAATAGAAGGGTGCATTCCTTCATGAAGACCGTAGCCATTCAAATAGATATAAAATTTTATTTGTGAAGGGGTAGAGAGGGGGGAAGTAAGGAAGAATGAGATTGAATCATAATCAGATATATATTTGAATTTGGGGCAGTTTGGAACAATTACAGTCAACGTCCATTATTCATTTAGAAGTAACACAATTCAAGGATCATCATTGATTATGCATTGAACAGTATAACACTCCAAAGTTTATATCTGCATACAAGGGACAGATATGTATTCTCTCATTGGAAATCAATCTCCTAGAACAAGGTATGTCTCACATCCATTAATCTAATAAAACATACAATGAAAATGATGAGGAGAATAAATATAAAAATGATAACTGTTACAGCTTAATACTAATGAGAATTTAAGGTATGAACGCATGTTTACAATTCTTGTTTGCCATTAATTCTTACATGTATTGTTATGACGGTATCGTGACTTACATGCAACTATTGCTAACAGTGTAAAGTATAGACAGTCATGTGTAATTATTCATAATAATGAAATTTACATGCGTATTTTTATTATACTTTAAATGACATTAAATAAAATATGTATATAGGAAATCCATTAGAATCACCAATCAAATGAAATTGATTATATAGTTGACATAGAATATATATATATATATATCTATATATATATATATATATATATACACAATATATTATTATCATGAATGTTAAATCCTAATTACATATAGAATAATTGAATAAATGAATTGAATATGCATGGAAGAATGAACTAGTATAATAAATATGTGTATAATGGATGAACGTGATAATGAAAGGTGGTCAAGTATTAGATCATATAAGTATGTGATGGGCCATATGATAAGACATTATATGAGAATGTCCACAAGGGCTCAAAAATCATAGGATTGTGCTATATCCAAGAGAAGGATTAGCCTCATCATTAATCGTCTCGCTATCCTAGGTGTATGGGTAAGTTAGGAGAATGCATTTTGGGCCTATGGTAATGATGAGCTCATCAATGTTAAAGGTGCCCAACGTAAGGTGACTCTTGGTGGGATGAAGAATGTTGTGTGGACATGAAGTTCCATCAAGCCAAATGGTGAAGAACTCTGTGTGGGAGTGAAGCCCTTGGGCCTACGTATGGGATGGTTAATGGCTCCTCAATGGACCATACCTATGGAGCTAGAGATTGATTAATGATAGGGTGACACATGATCCTTTCAAGGATAGAGCATAAGATCTTGATCATGAATATGAATATGGATATAAATATGAATATGAAAGTGAATATAAATGATTATGAATATGAAAATGGGATTATGGGATCATAAGCATAAGGAAATAAGTATAAATGGATATTGATTAGATAACTAAAATGGAAAATGGAACTCTAATGTTCTCCTTGTAAGTTGAATTATCGAAGGTTGTGAAATTTTTTTTTGACTTGCAAGTAGGGGACATTAGAAGGGGACATTACACATAGATACTAATCTACCTCCTTGTATGGCATCGATGTGTTTAGAAGTTTCCAAAATGATAAAATTTGCTCCTTAGTAAGCATCGATTTTCATCTAGAACTCTTAATGTTAGAATCTATTTATCTTGGAGTTGTAATGCCAATAATCGGCTTGCTTTATATCTGTGCATACATTTTGTGTTGAATGCATATTCTGGCACTTCCCCATTTGGTATTATGATTTATATTCTTAACTAAGGTTGCTCCAAACCTTCTTTAGCTTCATTGACATCTTCATTAGAAGTTGTAAGTGTTTGAATAGCATTCATGTAGGCGTCAAATTTTACTTGAAAGTTTATTAAATCTTCTTATGCATTTGCAACGAAGTTTACTCATTGTGGAAGTTTATGCATGGGGTGGTGTGGATCCATTTTAGAAACATAGGTCTGATTGTTTTGCATCCCTAATGGCATCAAATCAATTCTCATAAGTAGGTGTATTTGATATCTGCATTTCATACTTACATGAAGGGCGTTAATTTGTTTAAATGCTATTGTTTTATACTCGGCCATTTATACACTTGATTTCTTTTGTATCATTGTGGCATAGTAATGCTCTTAGCCATATGTATATGAATGTATTTGTCTCATGTAGCAGTGTCAATCTTTACTTAGATATTTATATAAGGATGCATTTGTTTTATAATTTTAATGACTTATAATTTGAGGGTTATAAGTGACTATAATTTCATCAATAGAAGAGTTGAATTTAAATATGCTTTATGGTTCTTTCGTTAAGGCATCAAAACTAGGATAGTCATTGTTATTCTTTTTGTAGGTTGTTATATAGATGAGAATTGATCCTTCTCTCTATATATATGTTCACGGTTAAGTGGTATAGATCTTTGTTGGTTAGATTTGTTCTTTCTATTCTTTATTACTGATTGCATGTGCAAGGGAATTAGTAATTAAGATGAAATGCTTATCCTTGTATGGAAAATGTGTCTTACTTATTTGAAAGTATTTTTTTTGAATTGTTAAGAGATGTTATTAGCTATTGATTCATAAGTTATCTAAAGCTTCTTATGGAGGAAAATAGTTAGATTAAAACTATTTCACCTTTTAGATTACAATTTACTATTGTTATTTTAATTTAAAATTTAATGCTATTATGACAAGAGTAAAGATATTTAAGAGAAGTTCATAATCCTTATGATGTATAGAATTAATTGTTTGGGTTGATGTATTCACTGGTTGGAATTATATATTGTATTGTGATTACCTTTGATTTAACGTGTGATCTTGGGTTTACTTAAGGAGCATGGATTTCTACTTTAGCTTAAGGACCTATTCCCACTAATTGTGTTCTTTTGCTCTCAAATATGTTAGAATCCCTACTTCTTACTGGTTGTCAAGGATTGTGTGTATAATAAGTAAGGATGCATAAGCCTTAACAAATTTTTTAGAGGCAATAATGTTACTTATAGCACATCCATTAACGCTTTCCTCTAATAAATATTTCTTGTCTACAAATGATTGGTTAATGAATGCTTGATGTTCTAGGATGTGTTGTCTACCGTTCATGTGGTATCGAAGGTAGTTATATGTCATATCATTAATTTAGTAGTATGATGTTAATTAGATGATAAGAGTGTTTAATGTTTGTTAAGACTTGTTTCTATAATTATCTTTATTTTTGCAAACAAGAAAATATATTTAGAAATAATATGATACCATCTTGTGGTTGTAAGTTCAAATCCTAAACTGTGAAGTCTCTGCGCTACGCGTACGTAGGCAAGGCCAATATAAGCCCCCAAGACATTAGGTCGGCCCCTTAGGGCCTTAGGTTTGTCATTTCATACAATTGATATTTGTAATGTGTAATCCATAACCATACAGGACTAATGTTTACTAAGATGTGCAGTTTGAGATCTATAAGCCATGCAGGACTCTGGAGCTATGATAAAATATGTAAATCAGAATCTTAACCCCCTGTTGAGTTCATTATTGGGTAGACATTACTTTATTGTGTGTGTGTGTGTACTCATTTGGATTTAGAACAACCGTGGCTATTAGTTAGATCATGTAATATAAGCATGTTTGAATGAGTTATGTATGTTGTTGGTTATTGCTTAATTTCAATAATGCAGTCATGTTATCCCTAGAGATGTAGTTAACTTGTTGTGTCAAACTATGTTAAATTGGTTAATTCTATTTAAAAAAAAATATTTTGACCTTTTTTTTTCTTTAATTGACTTATCTCTAGGGTTGCATGGCGGGGCATTACATGATGATTGTTTCTTGATAAATAAATTCATGCTACAAATTAATCAAGAGTATTCATGAATGAGGCTTCATGATGCATCCATAGTTGTTTTCAATTTGGCCAAACAGAGACAACACACACACACACACACACACACACACACACACACACACACACACACACACACACACACAGAGCTCACATGTGACTTGAAATATTAACATGACATACAAGGAACTAACTTGACATTACATGCAATTAGAGAACATGAAGATGTCTAAAATTTGTGAGGTAAAAAATGAGGTCAACAACACTAAATGGAAAATTCATTTTCATCTTGTAGTACTACTAGGAAACTTCACAGAAGTTTTCTTTCCTAATACATAGGGTTCACAAAAATCAAAGTCTAATTGGCAATAAAAAGTTATTTTAACCATACCTTTGGATTTTAGTTCTTGAAGACATTTATCTCTAATATTCCTAATCAACTAATGTCATAACATTGTATTTTTTATAAGATGTGTAGGACCCTAATCTATATTATTATTTACTTAAAAAACATGACAGGTATTACATCCACCACTTAGAGTTCTTGCCTCAAGTTTAAACAATGTTCCTAATTGGACTTGTTTTGCCAATACTATAGTAGCACAAATTATTTTATACTTATCCTTATTAAATACCACCTACACAACTACATCGTTTATTTTTCTTAACAAAATTAAACTTCTTTCCAAACTTAGATTGTGCAAAACAGTAGGAAGGGGTTTAATTCTTCTATCCTTCATCCTTGACTTCACTCTTAACCTATAATCATCTATGTTGAATCATATCCTAGGAATACTTCACCTACTTTATTTTTTCATAATCATTAAACCACTCTTTATGAGGAATCAGATGAAATTACACCCCTAAGTTTATTAGTTATTTATCATGGCACTCATATAATCTTCTAGTAGGGTGTGTGCAAGATCATGATGAGTCAAACAGTTGCAATGACAAAGAAAACTTGCTAGATGAAAAAGTTCTAACATTTAAAATTATATTTGGATTTGGATGGATGGAGTGTTAATATTTTGTTTGGATTGCCTTAGATTTAGGCAACTGGGAGTTCTAAAACTTGTTAAAGAAATTTGCAAAACTACCCATTTAGTGTTATCTTAAAATTTTCCACAACTTCATCATTGGAGCTGATAGAATTTTTTGTATTAAATTTAACACAACTAAAAAGGTTTTTAGAGGAAACTATAAAGATTCTAAAATTATAATATATGCCTTGTTATAATTTTAATAGATAATTCTTATTAATTTTCTACATACACTATGTTCCATTTCTTTATGGATGTACATATTAAAAATATTCATAACTTTCAAACTATTTATCCTTTATTAAATCCAAAAGATGCATCACATTCAATGTTTTTTTGTCTATAGGTTGAAAAAAGAGTTTGAATTTCATATTTTTTTACCAAGTTGGCTAGAAAATTATTATTTTTTTATTTTTAAAAACTCATAATAAAAAACTCATAAATAAATTTATTCATTAAAAAAATCAAAAAAATATGCATCACATCTAATCATATGTCCTTTACCTAAATCCAAACCTTGTAGGAAAAATATTTTTTTTCTTATACTTAGGTTGGCTAGAATGACACCTAATTTTTCTATTTTTTCGAAAAAAATTGTAGTTCCTTATTGAAATATCTAATTTTTACCAAACAATTTTTTATTTTAAAAAAAAAGTAGTAGCCCATAAACTAAATTCAATTTTGTACAACTTTTATCACTACATTATTTTTAGATTATGTAGGTAGCTCATTCAATTTTTGACATGAAGTTACTAAAGTCTATTTTTAGCATTTTCATTGTTACTTAAGGGTATTGTTTGGCCCATCTTGATCCTGCACTCACTCAATAACCAAATTTATATCCATTGAATTTTTAGCTAAGGTCATTAATTCTATAGAAGAAGCATCTTCTAAATAATTTCCCCTTCTCAACCCTTTTGCATCTACAATCCCTCTTATAGTACCTTGTTTTACCATGGTTCTAGTAATTTCTTTGACTTCTATTTAGAGAATTAGATTTACCTCTAGATTTTGATATCCTGTACCTTAACTTTTTATCCCTTGAATTATTTTTATTTCTTTCACAAGAACGACCTGTTACAACTAAGGCATCCTTTAATTGATAATCATCTATACATTTTCTTTTCATTTCTTTTGATAAAAAGCTTCTTACTACATGCTCACTTTTTTTTTTTTGTAAATTAGAGTCACTCAAGTTTTTAGCTTGGTCTAGTCCCAGAGAGACCCTTATAGGGGATCTCTTCCCATGGCTTTAGCACCGAGACCACTATTGGGGAGGTCTCGGTCCCCAAGGCATTATCGCCAAGTTCAAACTTGTGACCTCATTGGCCCAGTAAAGGACCACAACCTACGAGCACGACAACCAAGGCACACATCATGTGAGCACCTCAGCCAAGCCACAAGGCCTACGAGCTCTTTGGCCTTGCGGGGGTTTGAACCTTGGTGGCTGCCACAACAACCTTACGACTTGACCACCAAACCATGCCCTTAATGGCACTACATCCTTACTTTTTAATTTAAAACTAATGTTGGTGATTTCCATTATTAACTTATCCTAGAAGTGAGGTAAAGAACAAAAAAAAATAATACACTTGTCTTCATCATCTGTTTTAATGTCAACAAAAAATAATTGGCTCACCACAATATTGAAGGCATTAAGATGTTCATCCATAAAGTTATCATCATTAATTGTTACTAAATACAACTTCTTCTAAAGAAAAAGATTACTTGATGGAGACATTTCTTAATAGAAATTACCTAATGTATCCTTTAACTCCTATTTTTTTATTCCTATTGATACGTTCAACAAAACTAAATCTAACAAACACAACTTGACTCAACTCCTTTCCTTCTCCTTCCAACTTGAATAATGGATGGATGATTTTTGATGATCAGAATGAATGCGATAAATTTGTTGTTATACATAAGCATAACATTATATTGTGAAGGTTTATGCAAAGTCAGTCTTAGACCAAAGTGTAAAGTAGGTTGGCTAAATGTTTAAGGATAACCTCACAATTGCAAATACAACATCTGTTAGACAATAAAGTTAAAACTATATCCAATAGTATCAGATTATGTATAAAGATTAAATTAATGATCAAAATTAAAGATAAGTCAATTAAACTAAATACATATAAACATAAGAATAAGCAATAAGCATAAAACTAAATATAATTAAAATTGGGTACACTAACCCAACTTTACACAAAAATAAGTCATTTATTACTCTATAAACATATTAAGACATTACCCCATATAAAATACAAAATTTTCACCATTAGACATATAAGAACCCCATATAAAATACTAGGCTTTTAAAGAGAAATCTTAAAGAGCGTTTGCAAACACACATTGTCTTTAACAAGCGAGACCATTTATGTGATGAACGCTGAAGAGTTTGAAAATTGAAGATGTGAATTTATTTCCATAATGAGAATTTAATTATTTGATAAGTGAATCTCGAATACAGACGAGTTGTTTGCATAAAGTGTAAATAATCAAAGGGAAGGAACAGAGTTATTGTCGTCATTCCTTTATTGTTTTTAAAGATCTTTGGAAGATTATTTTTCACCGGGGCAATGTGGTAGAGGGGTGAAATAGATGATGCTGTTAGGGCTCAAAGCAAGGCTGAATCGTAGGGTACTGCAGTTGATGGCAACCATGCATCTCCGGAGATGAAGGAACTCACAATGAAATTTTGAGCATCGGAGATATTCATCACATGATAACCAGGCCATGTGACTCTTTGCGAAGTATTTGTCCCGGGCCCGCTGTTATTATATTCACCATAATACAACGTGTCCAAGGCAAAGCTTCCAGACCATTCTAACCATCCGGCTGGCTGGATTAAACTGTCTAAGTCTATGGTTCGAGTTAATCGATACATTCGTAAGCACGACTAGAGCGTGCCCTAATCAATTTCATTATCAGTTGGCATATGCCCTCAAACGTGCCTGTGTTCACATTCATTGAACATCATGCATTTCCACGGATCCGATTATCTTTTTTCGCGTGTATTCTGAAGTGAACGAAATAGGTTTAGCACAGAGCAACCATCGCCGTGGTTTACCACTCGCTTCCCTTGAAAGAAAAGGCGGGGGAAGTGGATTATCAATTTCCTTCCTCTCCTCAAGAGAGGGGAATTTCCAGCACATGACTATGCACCTAGGCCACTCGCTATTCTCTATGCAATTTGTATCTTCTAACATGAAACGTGATATATACTCTTATTGTTGGAATACATTAATTTCTCTCACCGTCAGGCAGACAGCTAGTAAATATTTTTTTTGGCAAGTTGCCAACTTTATTTAGTTTGTCTTTATTTAGTGTTTTTTATCTTAGGTAGTTTGTTGTGATCGGATAAGTTCCAAGGAAAAGCATAAAATTTAATTATGCAATAAATATTTATTAATTTCTAATTGTCAAGAGCTCTATATAATGAGGCATATCTAATGTGTTTGTATAAAGAAGTGAAAGTTGTAGAGTTTTTTTTATGAATGCTATAACATATGGTTTGTTGCCTCTATCCTCCTTCTCTATCCTTCTTTAGAGTGGTATTAGAGTGGTATTAGAGCAAAGTTGTTTAAAGAGATCATGGAAGATTTAAGTTTACAATGAAAATGAGGGATCGAAAATAATTAACTGATTCGCAATTGAAAGGCCACTGTGAAGAGCAAGGAATAGTGCCACTTGATTGAAGGAATAAGCAAAATAGTGAATTTGCCCCTAAAGAGAGTGGTTGCAACATTGTTGAGCTACCATCAAAGGAGAAAAAAGAACCCATCAATTAGATTTCATCAACAAGAATAAGGGAACCCACAATCATAAAAAATGAGAATTAATCAACAATAGAATTAATCATAGTAGGATAAATCATCAGATCATACTATAGTAGATCGAATCTCAAGCATGACAATGAGCAACAGTCTCTCTCAACCTCAAATTCCCATGTTCACAAGTATGAATTATGATTTTTGGTCTATTAAGATCAAGATGTTATTTTGTTCACAAGAAGTTTAGGATCTCGTAGAGAATTGTTTTGTTGAACCCCGAGATTAGGTACCCTATCAAGATTTGCCACAAGCTGAAAAAGACTAGCTTAGAGATAATAAGAAAAAGATGCAAAAGCCTTGTTTTTAATCCAACAAGCAATGGATGAGTCTATTTTCCCTAGGGTTGCAACAACAACTAGATCTAAGAGGGCATGGGATATTTTAGAAACTACTTATCGGAGAACAACTAAGGTAAAAGTAGCTAAACTACAAACTCTCAACATAATTTTTGAGAATTTGCATATGAAGGATTATGAGTCCATAGATTCATTTTTTATTCAATTTAGAAATATAGATAATGAAACTACATCACAAGGGGACGAGATCACTTATCAAAAGATTATAGAAAAGATTCTTTCGAGCCTTGCTAGTAAGTTTGATGTTATTGTAGTTGTTATCAAAGAGTCTAAGGATCTAACACAACTATCTATAGATGGATTGATGGGATCTCTATTATCCCATGGATCTAGGATGAATAGGAACAATAATTCCCCTTTAAAGAATAGAGTTAAATCGCAGGTTTCATTCAACAAAGGTAGAGGAAGGTCAAGCTCCAAAGGCAAGGGAATAAGTAATAACCATAGAGGTGGAAGGAGAAATCCAAATCAAGGTGAAAGGACAAATCAAAATTTAAATTATTACAACTTCAGAGGGTGTAGCAACAACCATAACTAACAAAAATCTTAGAGGTATGGTAAATCAAATATTTTTTATTTTTATTGTAAGAAATTTGGTCATTATACATATGAGTGCAGGAAAAAAATGTCAATAAATAGAAGGTATATTTTTCAAATGTGTCTAAAAGAAATTCTAGGTCTTTGTTCATTACATGTCACATTGATCAAGAGAGCACTATTGACGATTTCTTTTTAGACAATGGGTGTAATAACAACATGATTGGAATTAGAGATTTGTTTGCAATTTTAGACAATTCTATGAAGTTAGAAGTAATGTTGGGTAAAGAGAATAAAGTGTCACTTATGGATAAAGGTGTAGTTAATATTCTTACAAAAAATGGTGAAAGAAAGCATATCTAAAATGTTTATTTTATGCCCAAATGGAAGCATAATCTCATGAGTATTAGGTAGCTTATACAAAAGGGTTATAGAGTGTGGTTTAAAGAGGTGATGTAGGACTTGAATAAGAGATGGAAGTGATGGGGACCTCATATGAGAATCGATGTTGGGAAATGGATGAGGATAGAATGGATTTCTGTTGTGAAGGGTAGAATAAGGATGGAAATAAGGTATGCAATTAGGTGCGAGGGCATAGCATGTGCTAGCCAATGTATGGTCAAAGGGTGGTTGCATGTTTATAGATGGGTGAGGGTAGTTCATGGGAAGTTTTCTTTTAATGATTTCATCAAGATTGTCAATTTCATCTTGGTCAACAAGACTATGATCATCATCATCATCATCAGAATCAAAGGGATTCATGATTGGGATTGGATTTGGGATGATGTGATGTAGGATAACCTGATGATTTTGATTTTTAAAGGTTTGGGATTTAAGATTTGCTTTGATATCAAAATGACCTTGGATTTGGATTTTGAATTAGAGGGGGTTGATTGATGGATTGATTTTTTAACGATCAAGGTCAATGATAAATGACACTTGATACTAGGATGGGATTAGATTTGATTTGATTAATCAAGGTCAATGATATTTGACACTTGATCCTGGTTGGATTTGGATTTATTGGGATTGATTTGGATTAGGCCTAAGGCCCTTTTATGGTTGGATTGGATGAGATTTGATTAAGCTAAGGGCCCTTTGATGTTTTATTGGAGGGATGGGGATGATTTGGCTTTTTTGAGAAAGGAACTTGAGTTTTACAAAGGTGCCTATCTACAAATGCACTTGTTTAGACATAGATTCTCCCAAGTATGAACTAAGGTGCTTGTCTAGGAAAAAGGTACTTGTTTGGAAACACAGACACTTGTTTAGGGACAAAGGTGATTGTTTGTGAAAACAAGGCCTCAAGTTTGATGTTAGGGCTTGGATTTGATGGGGAATGATTAGGGACTAGGTCTAGGACCCTTGGATGATGATTTGGATGATTATTTGGAAGGAAAATGATTAGGGTTGGATGAAATTGGATGGGGTTGAAATGGATTAAGTCCTTAACTAATTTTGATTTTAAAGGGATGATTTTTTATTAAGGATTGGGGATTGGATGTCGATTAGGGATGGATAAAAGGATAATGGATGACTGATTTTGGATGAGGGATAATTGGATTAGATTGGGATTTGGGGTGAAATGATTAGGATTAGGGGATGGATAATGGATGAGATGATTATGATAATGAATTGGATTAGGATAAGGATAGAATGATTAGGATGGAGATGAGATGACTAGGATAATGAATTATGATGTGGATTAAGGATGATAATGGATGAAGGATGATTAGGATTAAGAAATGGATAAGCAAATTAGATTAGGGAAAGTGGATTATGATGTGGACTTAGGATGATAATGGATGAATTTTGATTAGTATAAAGATGAATGATGAAATTGGATTAAGGAAAGTGGATTATGTTAGCATAATGTATTACATTGTTACGTAACCATGTAGTTATGTTAGTTGGTTCTGCAGTTATACCAACTGCATTAATAGTTTCATCAATAGTTGCATATTATATATACACATTTTGTAATGCTTTCAATCATTGAATAAACATTTTTCATTCTTTGCCTCTCTCTCAAATGGTATCAGAGCATTTCTGATCACTGGGGCATTGAGTTTTGGCACTGTTTCCAGTCTGTCGCAATGAAGATAAGTGTTGGAATGAAATGTTGACCCCGTGCTCTGAGTCACTATGAGATTTGAGGCCCAATAGCATTAGAAGCATCCAAGTTGAAGGAAAGAAAGCATTGGAAGACAGCATTGGAAGTAGTTTGGAGGCCCGTCAACAAGGAGAGAGCCATTTGGAGATTGCAGTCATTTTTTTCTGTTGTAGAGGTCATTGCTGATTAAAGTTTCCTCATCCACACCATATAGACTTGAAGATGCTATAGATGTCTTAGACTATTCTTTAAATGAAAGGCAGAAGATAGCAAGAAGTGTGTATTCTCCACACATTTGAGAGGGAGAAATAGTCTATAAGCCCAAAAGTGGATGTCCACTGCACCAGATGCCAACAGTGTGGCCAATAATCATGCAAATGAGCCACCTCGAGGTGGACGGGCTATTTCAAAAATCTCAAGCTTCTATTTTGCCCTTCTAGATGCCCTACAAAACACTGGTAATCTTCAAGTCGATGAGTTGTTTAGGCAAGGATTGTTAGATTACTTTCTATTTGATGTACAATGTCAAGCAAGGAAGATTAGAGTAAAACTTGACAAGGGTTATGATGCTAATGACGAAGATGAGGTAGAATACACTCCTAAGTGTCCCCATCTCACAGCACAGGCCTATCGTGCTCATCTTGATGCTACAATTTCTTCTTGAAAGTGAATGTAGTGACAAATAAAATAATAATAAAGTTGTTGTCTGGACTAGTTTTTTATATTTGTGGTGAACAATGTCTACCCCAAAATTCCTTCTTTCTGATGCTCAACTTTTGAAAGGGCCAAATTATGCTGTATGGAAGACAAAGATGCAGACAATTCTTATTTTTGAGGAGCTATGGGGAATTCTCATTGGTGACATAACTAGATTGGAAGACCCAAATGAAAGGAAAAAGTTTGACAAGGCTGATGCCAAAGCACTGATGTTGATAACACTCAGCATCACCGATGAAGTTCAACCTCACATTCAGGATGTGGCAACATCAAAGGTAGCATGGGATTATCTCTCCATAATCTACCAAGCAAAGAACCAGATGAAGATACTCCATCTACAGTCCAAGCTACATACACTCAGTATGTAAGCTGGTGAGAAAGTTGAGGAATTCTTACAGCAGGTATCTGAACTATGAGCTAAGCTTGTTGCACTTGGAGAAAAGGTGGAGGACAAACTACTTGTCCCAATTACGCTAAGAGCTCTACCATCTTAGTTCAAAATCTTTGTCACCATGCTGAACATCACAAAGAAAGATGTGTCATTTGACAAATTGGTGAATCGATTGTAGCAGGAAGAAGCCATTCAATCAGTCTAAGGTGAACTTGAGGACAAGGCCCTAATCTCCAGACAATCAAAAGGTTAGAAGTTTTGTAGAAAGCAACCATAGAAACAACAAGAACATCAACAGTCGAAGCCTCCAAAGGCAAACCGATGGTGTCATATATGCAACAAGAACAATCATGACACTATCAACTGTTGGTACAATGCCTTAACACAAGGCAATTTAGGTAAAGAAGGATTTCTAGTTGCATTGATACTCAGCCATCCAAACGCCATCATCATCATAGAAAGCACAAAGCCAATGTAGCAACCCAACATGATGATGCATTAGAAGCGGATGAACTAGAAACAACCAACTGTGGCACTCATCACAATCTAGTCCCTATCTCCCAAACCTCGTAGCCCACAAGGGATATTTGGTTAATAGACTCGGGTGCCAGCAAGCATATGATAGGCAATCACAAGCTATTCGATGCACTGACAAAACAACCTATTGGAGATAGAGTTTGAATTGCTAACAAAAAGGAGTATGTTGTAGAGGGAATAGGCAAGGTCATCATTCCTCTTGGGACAAGCTATTGTAGTCTCACCAAGGTGTTGTATGAACCTGGTTTGACAACAAACCTGCTATCTGCCAGTCAACTTCTGAACCACAAACTGAAAGTTGAGTTCCATGTGAAGGACGAGGTCAAGACCTGTCTAATCTCAAGAGAAGGTATGATACTTGCTAGAGCATTTATGAAGGATAGATAGTTTGCATTAGATGTTGTCTCCTCCCCTATAGTAGCTCTATCAGCTTCAACAATAGAATCTAGGGGACTCTGGCACTATCGCTATGGGCACCTTTTAGTCAGCTACTTGCATCATCTTAGCTCCAAACAAATGGTAAGAGGACTTCCCCCAATTTCAAATTCATTTCCTATATGTCTTGGATGCCTTGCAGGTAAACAACACCAGGATCTGTTCGAGGCTAGTAGCTTCCATGCTAAACATTGCCTTGAGTTGGTACATACCGATCTGTATGGACCCATGCCTACTTCATTTTTAGGACATAAGTACTTCAATTGTTTGTGGATGACTTCTCATGAAAGACCTGGGTGTAATTTCTCAAGAAGAAAGATGAAGCCTTTGCCAACTTTCAGGACTTTCAAAAGCAAGTTGTCAAAAAAGCAAGTCAGTCTCTTCTTGTCCTCCACTCAGATCGAGAGGGGAATTCACCTCCAAGGAGTTCATGGCATACCTGAAGCATCATGGCATCAAGCAACACCTAACTATTCCCTATACACTCCAATAGAATGGAGTTGCAGAATGTCGCAATTGGATTGTCATGGAGATGGCTCGATGCATGTTCTCCATAGCCAAGTTGGAGGTATATCTTGTCAATAGGGCACCAACAAAGATCCTACAACACAAGAGACCTGAAGAGGTATGGACTGGACAAAAGCCTTCAATTTCTCATCTAAGGGTGTTTGGTTACACAACATACATGCATGTCCCTAGCAATAAGAGAAAGAAGACTGATACTAAGACACTCTAGTTTATATTGTTGGGATATAGTATTACATCAAAAGCATATCGTCTCATAGAGTATTACATCAAAAGCGTATCATCTCATAGATCCTGAGACAAAGAAGATACATGAGAGTCGAGATGTGGTGTGTGATGAATCATCATTCAATTCCTTATCACAAAAAGAAGAGCAACAACCTCCTACTTCTCATAAATTTCTCTCAGAATCAGATGATGAGCATGTGGAAGACTCTCATAGAGAAAGTGAACTATAAGGAGAGTTGTATGTTGATTTGGGCCCTTTAGAAAACATTACACACTAGCAGCAACACAGTCAACCTCCAAAGTGGGTCCAAAGTACAATCAGGGACTCTATCCTGCACACTCTTCCAGACACTTCATCAGGAATCAGAACCAGGAGTCAGACAAGAAATGAAGTGAATCTTGCACTCATGAGTACTGTTGTTGATAGCATTGAACCTAACACAGTTCCAGAGGTATTAAGCCAACCTTAGTGGAAGAAGGCTATGGATGCAGAGTATAATTCTCTGATGCAAAATCATACTTGGGAACTTGTCAATCTGCCTGAAGGGAAGAAACCCATTGGCTGCAAATGGATCTTCAAAATAAAGTACAAGGCAGATGGATCTATCGACAAGTACAAAGCATGACTTGTAGCAAAGGGATATGCTCAATAGGAGGGCATTGATTATGAAGAGACCTTTGCACCCACTATGAAGATCAAAACTATTAGAATGGTTTGTGCATTGGTAGCATAGAAGGGATGGAAGCTTTAGTAGATGGATGTCAAGAGTGTTTTCTTAAATGGTGATCTCAAAGAAGTAGTGTACATGACCTAGCCAGAAGGGTTTGTTGATGTACATCATCCACACAAGGTATGTCATGTTATCAAATCACTTTATGGCCTTAAGAAAGCTCCTAGGGCATGGTACATTAAGATTGATGGTCACCTATTGTAGCATGGATTCACTCGTAGCCCCTCTGATCCTAATTTGTCTATTAAGAAGGTAGGCACAGAGATTGTCATTCTAGTTTTGTATGTGAATGATCTTATTCACAGTGGCAGCTCAGACAGTCTCATTGATGATGTAAAGAATGATCTCAAGAACTCCTTCAACATGATAGATTTGGGGCTACTTCATTATTGTCTTGGATTGGAGATATGGTAGGAGAAGAACCACATATTCATCTCCCAAATGAAATATGCCAAGACTCTCCTGGAAAAGTATAGAATGGTCAACTATAAACCTGTTTCCACTCCACTGGAGAAAGGTTTGCAACTATCCCATTTCTAGGATTCACCTCAAGTAGATGCCACTCTCTACAAGTAGCTAGTTGGGAGCCTCATCTACTTGACCTACACCAGACCAGACTTGTGTTTTGCTGTTAGCTATCTCTCTAGATTCATGCAGGAGCCAAAGAAGTGTCATTAGGTTACAGCAAAGCATGTGTTGAGATATATCTGAGGCATAGTTGATTATGGTCTGGAATATCAGAAGAATGATTAGTTCTTCTTACAGGGATATATAGACTTAGATTATGCAGGATCTATAGATGACAAGAAATCAACCTTGGGTTATTTTTTTCATCTCAGATCTGGGCTAATTTCGTGAGTTAGTAAGAAGCAAACTGTTGTTACTCTTTCATCTACTGAGGTTGAATATCATGCTGCACAAGGAGCTGTGTGCGAAGCGATTTGGTTACTTCACATTCTGGCAGATATGGACATTCTTGAAGAGAAGTCACTAGTTCTCTATTGCAACAATTAGGGTGTGTTAAAACTTGTGAAGAATCTAGTTTTCCATGAGTGCACTAAGCATATTGAGGTCAAGTGTCATTACATTCGGAACCAAGTTTTGAACCACCACATCTAGCTCTAGTACTACCCTACAGACTCTCATATAGCAAATATGCTCACCAAATATCTTGGTAGGATAAAATTTGAACTATTTAGGGGGTACATTTGTAAAAACAATGTAATAAGGGGGGCAATGTTAGCATAATGTACTACATTGTTATGTGACCATGTAGTTATGTTAGTTAGTTCTACAGTTATACCAACTGCCTTAACAGTTTCATCAATAGTTGCATATTATATATACACATTTTGTAATGCTTTCAATCATCGAATAAAATTTTTTCATTCTCTACCTCTCTCTCAGATTAAAGATGATAATGGATAATGGATGATAGATTAAGGATTGGATTAGGAAGTGATTAGAATGATGAAGGACTTGATTAAGCTTAATGATGGGATTTGATTAGGATAATGATGGTGATTAGGTGGATATAATGGATTTGGATTAGGACCTTGATTGAATTAGGTTGATTAATTTTGATAATGGTCCTAAATGATGGATTAAGGATTGGATTGAGATAGTTTGGAATGATGTGGGTAGAGTGATTAGGATGATTAGGAGATAATTGGGATGATTATGAGGAAGTTGGATCAGGATGATTAAGATAGGTGGATGATTTGGATTAGGATGAGGTGCGTGGCTTGATGCTTAAACTTAGGAAATTTGTAAACAAAATAATTTCACACATAATGTGTGCAAGTTTACAATGGATTTTGATTTTGGATTAAGGGAGTGCATGGGAACAACAAATGAAGACACACCAAGCATAATAACACCCTAGATTAGTCAAGCAGGAGTGTCAATCCTTGTGGGCCCACAATACACTATTTATCAAGTGATGGGTAGATAGTTAATGCAAGGCCATGTACCACCCATGCATGCCTTACCTTAAAGGCCAAAGCCTTGCCCAAGGTGATTTCTATCTCTTGACTATGAAAGTATGGTGTTAGTAACTTCTTGGGCCTAATTGGTATCTAATGTACACCACAAGTAAGGATATTTGAAAGGCCTTAAGCTAGGATGAGCATGGCTTATAAGAGTGTTCTCAATACACTTAAGGTGCATGAGGCTAATGTCTGTGTGATGAGGGGTATGTCTAAGGCATGTATGAGAGGTTAACCCACACCCCTCCATCACTTTGCAAGGTATAAAGTTGTTGCAATATTAGACTAAAATGACAAGTGTCCCCCAATTGGAGAGCTTTTGTATTCCCTCCAAAATTTGTATATCACACTAGAGCATGTGGGTTTGGTTCATCCCCTAAGGTGATCAAATCCTTGGGCAGGCCCACTAGAGGAAAGAAGCCTAGGTGATTTTGATCCCTAAGATCTCTTTTCAATGCAAAGGTAGACCATACACACACCAGGTTCCTGGGATTAACAATCATAAAGAGATTAGATCAAGTTAAATTCTTTGATTTACAATATTGCCAAATGACGCGAGGAGAGAGCATAAACTTGTGACTTGATCTCAAACAAAGAAAATAAGATTTATTAACCCTTTAGAAATGAAATGTGCCTAATGATTAGTGTGAAACGATAAAGTCTTTGATAAGTGTGCTACAAAACACAAGTTAGTAGTTTGATATTCTTGTCTTGGACAAATTATAGTTGCACAAAATGATGTTAGGAAATTAGGCACATGCATAAAATGACCAAATTCAAAGGTTAGAAGATTTTAGTCCTAAAATAAGTGAATTATGTTTTAAACAAATATAGATGTTCTTGTTCACACACAGAGGTGCTCATCCATTATAGAGATTCTTGTGTATGAAAACACACACAACATGTGATTTTTTATGAAAACAAAGGGTGAGAACTAGATTTTTTAAATTTTGACATAACCTCCCCTCTAAAAATGTCCCCTATCAAAAATTGAATTTTAGATGAGCCAAAAGTGATAAAAATTAGATCTAAAGCCCTAGATATAGAGGCTGTCATCCATGATACAGAAACACTTCATTTTTACATAAATGATAATCCATTAATAGGGCTAGAAAAACATAATTTTGGGCTGTAAAAATTATTGTTAGAGGTCAAAATCAAGGGTTAGGATAATGTTACAATGATAAAAAACTTCAAACCCCACTTTTTAGACCCCAAAATGATGATTTTTAAGTCCAAAATGAAAGATTGAAAAATATTGATATCGTCTACCAAAGTTCATAGAGAAATGCCCTAGTGTGATATGGATGCACTCAAGGATTAAGAATATTCTCAAGGAGATGTGTGGGTTCTCAAATAGCTCACAGAAGTGCTCATCCTCTATTTACATGCTCATGTAGGACTTGCAAGCTTCCAAGAGGCTAAAAACACCAAAAAAATGATTAGATAAGGACCCAAAGCTCCCACTAGGCATGGCAAAAAGTGTACATATATAAAATGAACTATAAGAAACAAAATAAACTAATTTTAACCTATTTCATTCATTAACTAATCCAATCTCATGATAAAGCTAAAGGAATGCATACATGAAAGGAAGCTAACTAACTACCATACAAACCTTGATCTTTGGATGTGCTCTTGATGTCTTGGTATGTTGATTGCTCCTCAAATTGATAGCACAACCTTGCATAACATGGAGACTTAAAACTGTCTTGGGTTGATGGTTGTTTATGCAATTTCAGATTAGGGATTGGATGGATAGGATTGATTTGGAAGATCAATGGTTGAAGATTGTTGAGAGGATTGAAATGATGAGAGGCCACCAAGTGGCATGATTAGATTCCATAGGATAAATATGGTCCTTGGATCAAGGAGAGATCAAGGGTAGAGGATGGCCATGGATAGAGTGGATGGAGAGGATCAAAGGAAGATAAAAGGACCTTTTGAACAAAGGACTTGCCCATCTCTTTGTAAGAGACCCATGTGGTCTTATACAAAAGCCCATCCCTTTGTACATATTGAAAGATGGGAGGCATTTGAATAGATTGATGAAGGATTAGGAATGTGCAAGCATGTGATTAAGTTGAATAAGTGGATTAGTCAACTTAATCAAAAGTGCACAAAATAGGGAATTAAATAAATAAAACTATTTATTTAATTTTTGTATGGTGATAAGGATATTAGATAAATAAATATTTATCTAATGTTGGACTATGGAAAAGGATTGATTAATTAAATAAATGATTAAATTTATTCAATTAATTCTAGGAGCCGGTATAGATGAATAGTGCATGAATAGTGATTTAATAATAAAATATTATTCAATCATTATCGGAAAAGGGATTGATCAATTAAATGTCTAAATAGGGATTTATCTAGTTAAATGTACAAGAAAGTGGTTTAGTGATGTCTTGATTGGGGATGAAGTGGTGAGATGATGAGTGGAGGATTTTAGGTGTCTATACTTAGTGTATGTGAATGTGCCACCCTAACATATTTATGTACTGTTTCAACTGCATATGCCACCCAAAATTATGGATGCATAATTTGTATTTGTGCATGTGTTAGAAAATGTGATAGCATATTTTCTTTTCATCATTTCTACCCTCATTTAATCCCCATAAACACCCACCCAAATTGGAAAAATTGAACTCAACTCAGGATGACCAGTGACTCATCATCTATACTCTTGAACCAACTTATTATAGAGGTCATCTATGGGTATGTGCTCTATTTTTCTCAACTACTCTCTCCACCAACTAGAGCTCTATTCTCTTATTAGGCAAGGTAAAAATGAAATTTTTACACCCACCAACTCCTAATTATAGTATTTTCTCTAAATTTTTTAAAATTTCACCCTAATATTTCTCTTCGAACCCTAAATTTCAAACTTTTTGATTTCATTTCTCCTATTGAGAGACCATCCAAGTCACATAACCCTTCTTGCTTCCTCAATAGGGCATCCTTACCTCATTCCTCTCCATCCACATTTTGAACTAACATTATCATCACACCAAATTCATCTCGTATCTCCCCTTCCAACATTAATTAAATAACTCACATTTATTTAATTAATCTAATGATTCCTTTGAAATTAGTTAAATAAATTATATTTTAATTAATTAACCTAACCCTTTGTGATGCAAGAGCATTTGGGCGAATGGGCTATCCCACATCAACCAAAAACACGATTGTTTTTTTTCTTTCATTTTTGGTGTGTTGTGGCATTTTCAAGAAATTATTACCATTGGAGAACCTCTAATGTGATCAAATTTGCAAAATATGAGTTTTCACTAGTTTGTTATTTTAGAGACTGCATAAGCAGTTTTCAGAAATTTTTAATGGACAAACCATAAGGGATGGAGTAAAACCCTTTTACAAAGGTATTATTGGAGGTACCATGGTTAATATGTAAAAAAAATTAGAGTAAAATATTTCACGGTTTGAGAGATTTAAATGTCGAAAGTTAGTAAAAATGAGTTGACAATTCACAAAAAATTTAAAATTTCAAAATCTATGAAGGGTGGAGATAAATCCTATTGCGAGGGACCTTGGGACATCATTATGAGCCTTCTTGCCAATTTTCATACAAAATAGAGCAGTTTGAGTTTTTCACCTACTGACACCCGATCCAACACATTATCGCAATTGCATCAAATGATTTTTCTCCTAGTTGTTAATTCATGTTTGAAAGGTATTGTTCATAATATTTTAATGATTTTATATTTGCCATATGATATGTATGTGTTTGGAGACAATTTCAAATCTATCAACGACATATTTGAAGAGTGGCCATTAAAGAAACAACACCACATTTTAGCATGATTATTTTGCTATTAAAAGAAGACATAAATATATGTAAAACAAAATGAGGCATTTGAAACATCTCATAAAGGGTAGTGAATTCAAAAAGTTAAAAGTGGCTTTTAGAATTCACATTCAGCATAGTGAAGAGACGCCTTGGTGTGGAGGTAGATTTAAAAAGAAGTAATGTTGTAGTTTTGAATCAGATTTCTTAGGTAGAGTTTGAGGAGAGATCTTAGCCCATGTGAGAGGCTTGAAGAGAGTTGTGAGAAAGTAGAAGAAAGAACATAGTTTCTAAAATTGGAGTGGCCATTGAGAGGCCAAACATTGTAATTAATGTGTTGCATATGTATAGTTGTTTGTGAGTGCAATTGAATAAATAAATCAAAAATTTTTGTTGCAATCTATATTTGTATTTGTTGTTTTGTGTGAATTAGTGGAGTTATTTCCAAAGAGGGGGTTTTGTTCTATGTCAAATGGTATCAAAGCCACATGCCTTGAGTGTGGAGAGGATCCACCAGGACTTGCGGGAGAGAAAGTAGTTGTGAAGAGCTCAAATGATTGTTGTAGGTAGAGAGGAGTCCTAAGTAAGTGAGAGCTACGAAGCCGCATAGAGAATTTGTTTTGCTGATTGAGAGTGTAATAGAAGATTGCAATAGTGAGATGAGATGGGTATATCATTGAAGAGGCCCATGATATGGGAAGGTTGGAGACAACATCAAGAGAGGAAGATTTTGGCAATGATGGCTGATATAAACATGAGATTGGATTGATTGGAAGTTTGGCAGTGATAAATTTGTCAAGCATGATGAGGAAGATGAAAAGTTGTGTGTAGTAGCAATTGAAGATAAAGAGGTGGGCAGCGAGAAGGAAGACGATGAAGATGCATCGATAGAATACAAAGAGGTTGCAACAGTAGAGCATGGCAAAGATGGTGATTTGTTAGCACAAATGTTGGTGATAGAAGAAGAATGGATGGAAAAGATTGCCATAGCAGCAAAGGGTAAAGAACAAAAAGATGCTATAGTGGAAATTGATGTTGCAGCTAAGGTAAATTTGTTTTATGATGATGATATTTTGTTTTTGGGTGTGTGCAAGAAGTTGAGTCCACTTTTTACCCAAAAAGTGAAGTGTTTACCCTGATTTTTAGAATTTGTCACAATTGACCTAAAAATTTGAAGCACTTAAAGGTGGAATATTGGAAAAAGTCATTAAATATGAAATGTAGTACTCAGAGTCTGGTTTCCAAATGTGTAATTTTTTTCAATACCTAGATGATATAAATTGATTTTGAATAGACATTTCTAAAAACCACTATTTAAAAGTCACTTTTTTTTTACTATACCATGTACGTGTACGTCATCCATATTTTGACCTAAATAATCATATTTTTCTAAATCCTTTTGGAAAAATGTTTGTAGCTCACTGAAGCACATTTTTCATATTTTAAAAAAAAATTATTGAATTTTTTTTATTAATTTTTTATTGGCCATTTTTGGTCTTTTAAAAAATCATCGTGTACGTAATGCATATGATGACCTAAACTTAACATTTAAATTTTTTTTTTCTAAATTGAAAATAATTGTCTAAAGTATGTTTTCGTACAATTTTTTTTACAAAAAAATATTTTAATAAAAAGTTATTAAAATACTAAAAAACCCTGATAATTCAAGTTTATGGACCTATTTCATCAGAAATTGATTAAAAATAGGAAAAGTAATCCAATTGTTAAAAAAATTACATATTTGAAATCTACACTGTCTCTCTATAATAGATTTTAATTTCGTCAAAATATTCTGCAAAATAGACATTCAAATATATGTCCAAAGTCACTATTTAATCGTGACATTGATATGACCTCAAGTTGTAGGTCAAACTAGGTGTAGAGGTCAGGTTCAAGTCCCCAAAGCATTTCCTGAACTAAGTTACAAAGCAAAACCCAAGCTTAAAATTCAAATTTTAAATAACGGGATCCCGTTTCTTACTCTATCGGTGCAAAATAAAACATGATCCCATTTCTTAAACAGGATCCCGTTTATTATTTGTCCATTTTTTTAATAAGACTGTGATTGTGACTATCAGTCTAGTAACTTGCTTTACAGTATGACTGATAGTGACATTTGCAACATTCTTTACCATCTTTTTTTCTTTTGCAGGTCCATCAACTTGGAATATTATTTGAATTTTGTTGAATTACTACTTGTTTGAAGGACTTGAACAAAGAAGAAAGACTTTCAAGTTTTTGACATTCATTTGTACACGCTTCATAAATTTTTTAATCATGGGATCACAAAGTCATAATAAGAGGAAAGATAGGAAGCTATTAACCCTTGAAGAAATTGAAGCAAAGAGAGAAGGAGGCAAAAAGACAAAGAGATAGAAGAATAAAGTTTCAATCAATGAATAATGCTGAAGCATCCAATTCCACAACTATTGAAGATAAAAACATTGAGGAGACCATGGATGTAGATGATGCAAATTTGCAAAAGGTGAATGTGGAAACTAATATGATTATACAAACCACTCCTGGTATGTCTTCAAATCCCTCTGTTAATGCTATGGAGAATGTTTCAATAGGCACAAATGTAGGTACTTCTTCAAATCCACCTTTGAATGAAATGGAAATAGTGTTGATAGGAGATTTAAAACAAGCTAGATATAACAATGTTGAGATTGATAATATTTGTAGAGATCAAAATTTGAAACAAATTGTTGTTGAAAATGAAAATAAAAATCTTTTTGTTGAAAATAAAAATGAAAACTGTTTTGTTGTTGAAAATGAAAATAAAAATCTTTTTGTTGAAAATGAAAATGAAAACCGTTTTGTTGTTGAAAATGAAAATAAAAATCCTTTTGTTGAAAATGAAAATGAAAATGAAAATGGTTTTATTGTTGAAAATGAAAATTGTTTTGAAGATGAAAATGAAAATGAAAATCTAGGATGTGATGTTGAAAATGAGAATTTTTTTTTCAAAATTGAAAGAGATGTTTTAGATAATCTTCCTAGTAAAATTTCTTGGAGACAAATAAGAACACATTCCAATAGATTATACAAGAAATTTTTATATCATAACAAACTATCATTTCAATGTCAACTAATGATGTGATTAATGAGAATGTTGAAAATAAGAAAAGTAATGAAAACGTTAGGCATTTTTGTTAAACCAAGAAGAAAAGATCAATCACTAAAACATGCTATGTCTACTGTTGCTAGTACCATTGAGTCTATTTGAAATAATAGTCGATCCAAAGATAAGAATGCAGCAAGATGAGCTATAACAACTGCTATAGTGAATAAAACAACTTTGAATAGAAGAATGGTAAGCAATATTAGTGGAATTCTAAAAATACATCCTAAAACATTGGTAAGAGCGGCAAAAAGAAGAGAGTATAAAAAATTATCCAATTAACCAATGTTGGAGTTGTAGTGGTCGACTCCCAAGATCTGATGAAACTGAATGTTGAAATTCGATCTTTGATCAAAAAATATTGGCATGATAATACTAGGGTATCATCTAATGCTAGAGATGTTTTAAAATTAAGAGTGGGGTCTAAAGTTCATGATCCTCATCCAAAACACCTATTAGATGCAACACAAACTGAATTTTATAGATAATTTTGTGATGAATTAGTGTTACCTAGTAATATTAAAATAAGTCAAAGATCTTTTGAAAAATGCAAACCATGGTATGTAAAGATTAATAAACAATGAATATCTTGTTGTTGTAAAATGCATGTTCAATTTCGTTATTATTATGATGTGTTTTGATATATACATTGTAATTTACATAGTAACATGATTAAATAGGAATGTGATTAATATGCCACCTGAAGCAATAAAAGAGTTTGTATCAAGTTTGTTCTTGAAAGATCTAATGAAAAATCATTTTATTTAAGTTCATGTATTTCTCGACAATGCACTAGTTGTGGCAATCTTTCTTTGTTAAAAGATTTAAGAATGTTGAATATTCTTTAAAATATGGAAAATTTGGAAAGCGTTGTAATTTAATTACAGAAAAGGTTAGTGTGCATGCATTCATATTAGAATTTAAAAGTAAAATTGTACCAAAATATGTCAAGCACTCTCAACAAGCTCGATGGCTTGATGGACAATTTTGTGAATATAGAAACACATTTCCAATTGGTACTATACTATTAGTGGTTGATTTTGTAGAAAACTATACTTCAACTCCACAAGAGGAAATTCAATCACAATATTACAATTCAGTGTAGGTTGTTGTGTTTGTTCATATTGTTTATAGACATCTAGATGATAGCATAGAGAATGATAGAAAAGTTTTGAGGGAGTATCATTTCTATTTGAGTGACAACCAATTACACTGATTAGAGTTTGTTCAATATTGTTTCAATATATTTTATACAAATTTAAGAGAAAGAGGAATCCAAATGACTAGACATGTTATATGGTCAGATAATTGTATGGGGCGGTTCAAGAATGCTTGAATGTTCTGTTGGTTAAGTAGGGTTCATAAGGAGAATAATGTCTAACATATGTGAAATTTTTTTGAAGCTGGACATGGTAAAGGAGAACATGATGGAGTTGGTGCGTGTGTTAAAAGAATTCTTGCTAGACAACAATTGAAATTTGAGGATGCAGTAAAATTTAAAGATGCATGTGGGATTGTAGATTGGTGCAATACAAGATTATGTACACCTGGATCAAGTGAGTACTCGATAGTTCGTCGATTCTTTTGGTTGGTTGAAGAAGAAAATATTCTACCTAGACTTGATTGCAAGACAATCAGTGGATGTACTAAATGGCATTCATTTAGGAGTTCGAATGCAAGTACATGGACTATTTGGACAAGGGAGCTTGCATGTTTTTGTTAGTTTTGTATTTCAAGAGATTGGGAAGCATGTGAGAATATAGAATGGGTTGAAGAATGGAAGCAAAGACCATTGATACTTGCACAAGCACATGATCAAAGTGAAACAACAATTGAAGACAATGATCAACTATTTGCATCAGACGATTATGACCGTGTTTCAGACCTTGTACAAGAAGGTAATTTAATTCAAATTATTTTATTTTATTTCACTTCATTACTAATTTGTAGTGCTTTTATTTATTTATATGTGTACATATGAATGCATTGGTCAAATTTTATGGACATGTGCAAGTTATTGAATCATAATTTGTTTGCAGGACATGTGTATGCTATTGTTGCAAAAAAGAAGAATGAAGAGGAAGCAAAATATTGGTTGGCTCATTGTGTGGAGACTAAACATAAGTTAACAACACCTCGAGAAGATGATGATGGCTTTCCTTATCCAATAGGTTTGGTGATCCCTTTAAGACATCCCCTTAAGAAAATTTTGATAACAAGTCTTTGATCTCCTTAAGAAAATTTTAAGAGCTTCTTTGATCCCCTCTAGCAAATTTTAAGAATTTCTTTGATTATGGCTGTCATTATCCAATAGGTTCTATGGTGGTTGTTAGCACTTGGTTACGAAAATACCTAACAAGGAAGAATGGTTTGCCTGCATTCGAAGATTATGAAACACATAAGAAGATTATACACTACTCACATTTGGTGTTGGCAAAAAATATAAAACTGGAGAGGTATCATGGAAAACCTGCAAATAAAGAGCTATGGATAATTTCTATGGAAGACCATGAGACAATCATCGATGCGTTGGAAAAAAAAGAGGATGGAGATGGTACAATGGAATACATATTTTGATATTTCTTGTGCGTTATTAGTTGAAATTGATTTAAATTGTCCTTTTATATCCTTAGGCCATCATCACAAATTCATCACATACTTTGAAACAAAAACTTGAGAGGATGCAGATTAAACCTATATCTACACATGTGTGAGGCACTTGTAAATATAGGTACAAATTGTGTATATCTAGATAGTTTTATATAAATTAAAATACATGGTTTGATGATATATTAATAAAATGCTTGTATTATTTTTATATCAGGTGGCGTGAAGACCTACTACATTCCCCACAAGTTTTGGATTTTCTTGAGATTGCATAACCACATTTTGTAAATATTATTTTGAGTTGGCATATATGTACATACACAATTACATTATTACACATTTTCTACACAAATTTGTATACATATGTATGTACACAATTTTATACTCTACACTTTTATATATCAAAATCATTATTCTATATATTTACATTGTTAAATGTGCATGTTTTTCTACTTTGAATTTACTTTAAATTTGATTTTATTATATTATTAAATTTGGTTGCCTTGGGCAACTTCACCAACTTTTGAGAACTTAAGACGTCCCCTTCAGACATCATAAATTAGGACCCCTTAAGACATCCAAAAAGTTAGCATCTTTGTAGGTTAATTAATGGCCAATTTGAAGTTGTTAATGGACCACAATATCCTATACTTCTATGTTTCAATAACCATATATCTCTCAATCCAACAATCACACTATCATCTTCATTCTATCCTTAAAATTTCTTCTTTATTTGACATGCTCAATAATGAAGATGAACTAGTACTTAGCGTTATAGATTAGGTTAGTAATTTTCAATACATAGATACAACTCCATGCCTTAATGTTATCTCTTTGGAATTTGTATTTTCTCCCTTCTAGAATCTAGTTAATTGATCATTGTGTGGATGTTTTAGAGCTATTGAATGGGTTTGCATCAACAAGGCCTGGAATCTTGCTTTATCTAAAACTATGGAAATGTATGGTGGAGATGTAAAATTAGTTTGAATTTTTCCTTTTATCTAGTCATGTGAGTTTTTGAATTTATTTATTTGTAAGTTCAAGACATGATTTAAGATTTGATTTATTTTATTAGTGGAGATTAGAAGTTAATTAATCAAATAGTAAGATTATTCAAAATTAATTAGTGGGGAAGGTGTAGGAGATTAGTTTAATTAAATAACTATTCAATTTATTTAATTAATTTGATGATGGAAGGCATGTAAAAGGCTAAACCTAATTAATTAACTAAATATAATGTATCTAATTAGAGTACGCAAATGTGAGGTAGATTAAAGTATATAAATACCATGGATCTAAAAACATGTATACAAATGTCTTATCTATCAAAGTACATGAACTACTCAAAATACATCATAATATGGGTGAATCCTATCTTCTTGCTATGTGACCCTCAAAGTGACAACTATTGTGCTAAGAATGATGAGTGGGTCCCTACAAAAATATACACATACATTAGAACATGAGCATTATAATAAAATTAGAACATATAGTTAATCTAATCTAACAATATACATAAATTATCACCTGATCACTACCATGATGTGAATCATGCATGTATATGTCCTCTCTATGTTAGCAATGATATGAAATTAACATATGTCACTACATCTAAGAGAGGGACTCAAAACTACATGGATATCACCTAATATACCTTCATCACGTCTAATAATATACATCACATCTAGAATGATGTAATTGATTAGTATCAGTCCTCAGTTGCTTTCCTTTGGTAAGAAATTTAACCACAATGTCACCAATATACTTAAAACCTGGGGTAAACATGTGTGCATCCTTTCACCAATAAAATTTCTAGGTTGAGGAAAATATCTAATGGACAGACAGAAGAAAGAAAGAAATACTTTATTTTATGATTATGGCAAATACATCAAGTGCATATATATCAGTGGCTATCAGTTATAAACTTGTGTAACTGCGTGGAAGGTGTAACCGCAGATGATAACTGATATAACTATGCAATGTAGTTACTAAACTAAACAATGTAATAATTACGCTAACATTCCCCCCCTTATTACATTGTTTTTACAAATGTACCCCCTAAACAGTTCAAATTTAATCCTACCAAGAGATTTGGTGAACATATCTGCGATCTGAGAGTCTGTAGGGCAGTACTGGAGCTGGATGTGGTGGTGCAAAACTTGGTCCTAAATGTAATGACATTCGACCTCAATATGCTTAGTGCGCTCATAGAAAACTAGATTCTTCACAAGTTTTAACACACCCTGATTGTCGCAATGAAGAACTGGTGACTTGTCTTCAGGAATGTCCATATCTGCCAGAATGCGACGTAACCAAATCGCTTCACACACAGCTCCTCGTGCGGTGTGATATTCAGCCTTAGTGGATGAAAGAGCAACAACAGTTTGCTTCTTACTAACCCACGAAATTGGCCCAGATCCAAGATGAAAAACATAGCCTGATGTGGATTTCCTGTCATCTATAGATCCTGCATAATCTGAGTCTGTATATCCCTGTAAGAAGAACTGGCTGTTCTTCTTATACTCCAGACCATAATCTACTGTGCCTCGGATATATCTCAACACATGCTTTGCTGCAACCCAATGACACTTCTTTGGTTCCTGCATGAATCTGGCAAGATAGCTGACAGCAAAACACAAGTCTGGTCTGGTGTAGGTCAAGTAGATAAGGCTCCCAATCAGCTGCCTATAGAGAGTGACATCTACTTGAGGTGAATCCTGGAAACGAGATAGTTGCAAACCTTTCTTCATTGGAGTGGACATAGGCTTACAGTTGACCATTCCATACTTTTCCAGGAGTGTCTTGGCATATTTCATTTGGGAGATGAATATGTGGTTCTTCTTCTGCCATATCTCCAAGCCAAGACAATAATGAAGTAGCCCCAAATCTGTCATGTCGAAGGAGTTCTTGAGATCATTCTTGACATCATCAACGAGACTGTCTGAGCTTCCAGTGAGAATAAGATCGTTCACATACAAAACCAGAATGACAATCTCTGTGCCTACCTTCTTAATATACAAATTAGGATCTGAGGGGCTACGAGTGAATCCATGCTGCAATAGGTGACCATCAATCTTGATGTACCATGCCCTAGGAGCTTGCTTAAGGCCATAAAGAGATTTGATAAGACGACATACCTTGTGTGGATGATGTTCATCAACAAACCCTTCTGGCTGGGTCATGTACACTTCTTCTTTGAGATCACCGTTTAAGAAAGCACTCTTGATATCCATCTGCTGAAGCTTCCATCCCTTCTGCGCTGCCAATGCACAGACCATTTTGATAGTTTTGATCTTCGCAGTGGGTGCAAAGGTCTCTTCATAATCAATGCCTTCCTGTTGAGCATATCCCTTTGCTACAAGTCGTGCTTTGTACTTTTCGATAGATCCATCTGCCTTGTACTTTGTTTTGAAGATCCATTTGCAGCCAATGGGTTTCTTCCCTTCAGGCAGATTGACAAGTTCCCAAGTATGATTTTGCATCAGAGAATCATACTCTGCATCCATAGCCTTCTTCCACTGAGGTTGGCTTAAGGCCTCTCGAACTGTGTCAGGTTCAGTGCTGTCAACAACAGTACTCATGAGCGCAAGATTCACTTCATTTCTTGTCTGACTCCTGGTTCTGACTCCTGATGAAGTGTCTGGAAGAGTGTGCAGGTTAGAGTCCCTGATTGTACTCTGGACCCACTTTGGAGGTTGACTGTGCTGCTGCTGGTGTGAAATGTTTTCTAGAGGGCCCAGATCAACATACAACTCTCCTTGTAGTTCACTGTCTCTGTGAGAGTTGTCCATATGCTCATCATTTGATTGTGAGAGCAATTTATGAGAAGCAGGAGGCTGTTGCTCTTCTTTCTGTGATAAGGAATCGAATGACAATTCATCACATACCACATCTCGACTCTCATGTATCTTCATTGTCTCAGGATCTATGAGACGATAAGCTTTTGATGTAATACTATATCCCAACAATATACACTGAAGTGTCTTAGGATCAGTCTTCTTTCTCTTATTGGTAGGGACATGCATGTATGCAGTGCAACCAAACACCCTTAGATGAGAAATTGAAGGCTTGTGTCCAGTCCATACCTCTTTCGGTGTCTTGTGTTGCAGAATCTTTGTTGGTGCCCTATTGATGAGGTATACAGCTGTCCGTACTGCTTCTGCCCAAAATCTTTCCTCCAACTTGGCTGTGGAGAGCATGCATCGAGCCATCTCCATGACAGTCCGATTGCGACGTTCTGCAACTCCATTCTGTTGGGGTGTATAGGGAGCAGTGAGGTGCTGCTTGATGCCATGATGCTTCAGGTATGCCATGAACTCCTTGGAGGTGAATTCCCCCCTCGATCTGACCGGAGGACAAGAAGAGACTGGCTGGCTTCTTTAACAACTTGCTTGTGAAAGTCCTGAAAGTTTGCAAAGGCTTCATCTTTCTTCTTGAGAAAATACACCCAGGTCTTTCAGGAGAAGTCATCCACGAACAACTGGAAGTACTGATGACCTAAAAATGAAGCAGGCATGGGTCCGCACAGATCAGTATGTACCAACTCAAGGTGATGTGTAGCATGGAAGCTACTAGCCTCGAACGGATCCCGATGTTGTTTACCTGCAAGGCATCTAGGACATATAGGCAATGAATTTGAAATTGGAGGAAGACCTCTTACCATTTGTTTGGAGCTAAGCTGATGCAAGGAGCTGACTGAAAGGTGCCCATAGCGATAGTGCCAGAGTCCCGTAGATTCTATTATGGAGGCTGATAGAGCTACTGTAGGGGAGGAGACAGCATCTAATGCAAACAGTCTATCCTTCATAAATGCTCTAGCAAGTATCATACCTTCTCTTGAGATTAGACAGGTCTTGACCCCGTCCTTCACCTGGAACTCAACTTTCAGTTTGTGGTTCAGAAGCTGACTGACAGAGAGCAGGTTTGTTGTCAAACTAGGAACATACAGCACCTTGGTGAGGGTACAACGGCTTGCCCCAAGAGGAATGATGACCTTGCCTATACCCTCAGCAACATACTCCTTATTGTCAGCAATTCAAACTCTATCTCTAGTAGGTTGTTCTGTCAGTGCATCGAACAGCTCTCGATTGCCTGTCATATGCTTCCTGGCACCCGAGTCTATCAACCAAATATCCCTCGTGGGCTGCGAGGTTTGGGAGACAAGGACTAGATTATGATGAGTGCTGCAGTTGGCTGTTTCTGGTTCATCTTCTTCTGATGCATCGTCTTGTTGGGCTGCTACATTTCCTTTGTGCCTTCTATGATGATGACGGCATTTGGATGACTGAGTATCACTGCAACCAAAAAAGCCTTCTTTGCTTGAATTGCCTTTTGTTAAGGCATTGTACCAACAGTTGATAGTGTCATGATTGTTCTTGTTGCATATATGACACCATCGGTTTGCCTTTGGAGGCTTCGACTGTTGATGTTCTTGTTGTTTCTATGGTTGCTTTCCATGAAACTTCTGACCTTTTGATTGTCTAGAGATCAGGGCCTTATCTTCTAGTTCACCTTGAACAGATTGAATGGCTTCTTCTTACTGCAACAGATTCACCAATTCATCATATGAAACATCTTTCTTGGTGATGTTCAGCGTGGTGACAAAAATTTTGAACTGAGATGGCAGTGCTCTCAGTGTAATTGGGACAAGTAGTTTGTCCTCCACCTTTTCTCCAAGTGCAACAAGCTCAGCTCGCAGTTCAGATACCCGCCGTAAGAATTCCTCAACTTTCTCGCCAGCATGCATACTGAGTGTATGTAGCTTGGACTATAGATGGAGGATCTTCATCTAGTTCTTCGCTTGGTAGATTGTGGAGAGAGAATCCCATGCCGCCTTTGATGTTGTTGCATCCCGAATGTGAGGTTGAACTTCATCGGTGATGCCGAGTGTTATCAACATCAATGCTTTGGCATCGGCCTTATCAAACTTCTACCTTTCATCTGGGTCTGTTGGTCTGGTTATGTCACCTTTGACAATTCCCCATAGCTCCTCAAAAATGAGAATAGTCCTCATCTTTGTCTTCCATGCGGCATAATTGGGCCCTTTCAAAAGTTGAGCATCGGAAAGAAGCAATTTTGGGGCAGACATTTTTCAAAAAATAATCCAGACAACAAATTTATTATTATTTTATTTGACAGTACATTCACTTTGAAGAGGAAATAGTGGCACGGAGATGAGCACGATAGGCCTGTGCTGTGAGACGGGGACGCTTTGGTGTGCGTTCTACCTCATCTTCGTCATCAGCATCATAACCCTCATCTAGTTTTGCTCTAATCTTCCTTGCTTGACATTGTACATCAAATAGAAAGTAATCTAGCAATCCTTGCCTAAACAATTCATCGAATTGGAGATTACCGGTGTTTTGCAGGGCATCTAGAAGTGCAAAGTAGAAGCCTGAGCTTTCTAAAATAGCATGTCCGCCACGAGGTGGATCATTCGCATGATTGCTGGCCACACTGCTGGCATCAGTTGTGGTGGACATCTACTTTCAGCTTGCAATCTGTGCCAAAACCTTCTAGTCTCCTCCTCCACGTAGATTGCAACGTATCACCCACGTTCCTGCATAGGTACACCAACTCTTCAAGGGGCTTTCTCCTTCGCTATCTTAGCACTTCTCTAGTCTCCTTTCAGACCGTAAGCACCTTTCAGCCTCCTAGTCTTCTTCTCCAAGTCGCTTTGGTAGAGAAACTTTCAGATCATCAACAGCGATTTTCTCCTTCTCCAAGTCATTGGCAGAGATCATCAACAGCAGCACTCCATCGCAGGTTTAGACTTCATCTGCTCAGCATCAGCACTCCATCTCAGGTTTACATTGCCACAGACTTGGAGCAGCGAGCACTCAATGCCTCCAGCGATCAAACTTGCTCTGATACCATTTAATGGACAGGCAGAAGAAAGAAAGAAATACTTTATTTTATGATTATGGCAAATACATCAAGTGCATATATATCAGTGGCTATCAGTTATAAACTGGTGTAACTGCGTGGAAGGTGTAACCGCAGATGATAACTGATATAACTATGCAATGTAGTTACTAAACTAAACAATGTAATAATTACGCTAACACTATCATCCTCAATGATGATCATATGTGTCTCTATCACATATACCCTACCATGCACTTTTCCCACATGGCTTGGTAAATATACATTAAATTTATGTTGAGACCCAAGTACACCTTGACATGCTTGGTCAACAAACAATAGTCATGCTTGCATTGGTTTGAGCATTGAATCAATCATGAATTCATAAATTGGATATGTGTTTGAGTATGTGAAAATTTGAGTGAATCCTTACCATTTGATAGGAAAGAGTAAATCATCATGTGAACTTTAGTATCTTGTATAGTGTTGTCATGACCATTAAGGACTGAACATTAATTGTTATTAAATTTCTATATTGTTATATGGACCTTTAAGATAGCCTTAAACCAATAACAAACTTGTCTTGAGGGACAATGAACTACAAAGGGACAATGAAATTGTTGTTAAGATGTAAGACGCCTCTAGAGATTCAATTGCATTATCTAGATAATCAAAGAGTCATAACCATGTGGTAATGATTAAATCTTCCACTTTTAAGATAGATGATGAGGTAAGAAGGTTAGGATGCTTTGTTTAACTTGTGATTGTAGGGATGATCTAGCTAGAAAAAAGATATTAGTTGATGGTGAACTAACTTGATTTTGTTTCCTATTTCCTATTTGCAATTGTTGCTTTCTATTTTGTTGTTAGTCACTTGATCTTATGTGTGTTATTTAGCTTCAGACTAAGCCCATTTAATTAGTCTAAATAGTCTTAATTTACACTATCTTAACAATAGATGATTGTCCCAAACCTTAAGAACAATTTAAAACTCTATTTTACCATCAATATATATCAATGAAGGGTGAATGTTCAAATGCATCTATGCTATTGAATGATGTCATAGAAATCAATGGACTATCATACCACCTAGGTAGAATCATAATGAACATATGCAAGACTATAACTAGACTTGGAAAAATACCTTCAAGTGGATATCTTATGCATGCCACATGATCTGAAAACCTAAATTTGGTGAAGTTGTCTATGGCAACAAATTTGATAATGGAGATAGAATTGACTACTAGTTGCCTAGGACTAATCTGAGTATGAAGATGAATATATTTTGATGATTTGTGATTTAAATTTAATGAAGAATTTGATGATTTGTTTAACTTGTGATTGTAGGTATGATCTAGCTATAAAAAAAGATATTAGTTGATGGTGAACTAGCTTGATTTTGTTTCCTATTTCCTATTTGCAATTGTTGTTTTCTATTTAGTTGTTAGTCATGTGACTCTTATGTGTGTTATTTAGCTTCAGAATAAGCCCATTTAATTAGTCTAAATAGTCTTAATTTGCTCTATCTTAACACTAGATGATTGTCCCCAACCTTAAGACCAATTTAGAACTCTATTTTACTATCAATATATATCAATGAAGGGTGAATGTTCATATGCATCCATGCTATTGAATGATGTCATAGACCAGTGGACTATCATACCACCTAGGTAGAATCATAATGAACATCTACAAGACTATAACTAGACTTGGAAAACTACCTTGAGGTGGATATCTTGTGCATGCCACATGATCTGAAAACCTAAATTTGGTGAAGTTGCCTATGGCAACCAAATTTGATAATGTAGATCTAGGATTGACTACTAGTTGCCTAGGACTAATCTAGCTATGAAGATGAATATATTCTGATGATTTGTGATTTAAATTTAATGAAGAATTTGATGCTTTGATTAACTTGTGATTCTAGGGATTCAGTCTACCTAGAAAAAGATATTAGTTGATGGTTCTAGCTTGATTTTGTTTCCTATTTCATATTTACAAAATTATTGTTTTCTATTTAGTTCTTAGTCACAACTCTTATGTGTGTTATTTAGCTTGAGACTAAGCCCATTCAATTAGTCTAAATAGTATTAAAATTTGCACTATCTTAACACTATGATTGTCCCAAACCTTAAGAACAATTTAAAACTCTATTTTACTATCAATATATATCAATGAAGGGTGAATGTTTAGATGCATCTATGCTATTGAATGATGTCATAGAAACCAATGGACTATCATATCACCTAGGTAGAATCATAATGAACATCTGGAAGACTATAACTAGACTTGGAAAACTACCCTAAGGTGGATATCTTGTGCCTGCCACATGATCTGAAAACCTAAATTTGGTGAAGTTGCCTATGGCAACCAAATTTGATAATGGAGATAGGATTGACTACTAGTTGCCTACCTAACTAATCTAAGTATGAAGATGAATATATTCTGATGATTTGTGATTTAAATTTAATGGAGAATTTGATGCTTTGTTTTTTACTTGTGATTGTAGGGATTCAATCTAGCTAGAAAAAATATATTAGTCAAGATGGCTCTAGCTCGATTTTATTTCCTATTTCCTATTTGCAAAATTATTGTTTTCTATTTAGTTTTTAGTCCCAACTCTTTCCTTAAGAAGTATATCAAATCTAATTATATGCACAAAATTTTTAAGTTAATTTGATGCATTTTCATCAAGAGTCAAGTATCAACAAATTCAAGAGTATATATGGATCATAGTGTTGGAGATCACAACAAGTGTTATTATCCTAGAGGATCTTATGTAGTAGTCTACTTCTACATATACAAGTTTCTGTTAGGATAAAATGTCTTTTGCCAAATTTGTATAGAGTTGTCTATAGTGTGTTCTAGGGTAATTAAATGATGTAAGTCACAATTTAGAGGGTTGAGGGATAAGTTTGTGTTGAGTCTACAGGAGGTGTTTTCTTACATAGACCTCTCCATAATCTAGGTGTCTCCATGTCTAACTCAAATGTTTCAAGGGATATTATATGGATTAATGATAACATTTTATATATGGCTATGAGATACATGGTCATATGAATGTTTGGTAGAGAAAAGTTATCTTTAGGGTATCCTTTTTTGATGTCTCAAAAGTTAGTGCAAACATGAATTCCCTTGGTCTTCTTGCTAACTAAGACCACATTAGGGACCCATTTAGGATAAGTAATAGTCTGGATGAAACCCACATCCAAGATTTTCTATAATTCTTCTTTGACCAAGAGGGCTACTTGGGGGTGCATTTTGCATAGCTTTTATTGAATAGGTTTGGCATTGAGGTGAACCACAAGATGATGCATGACTAAAGATGGAGTCTCAAGGCATATCACCATAAGACCACATGAAGAAATTAGCATAATATTTAAGGGTGATGGTTATGCCTTCTTTGATGTCAAGGTCTAGTGGAGCTGCTATCTTAGAGAGTTTAGGGTCCTCTTCTATTCACAAGTTGATGTCTATAGCATTCTCAACAAGGAGAGGGGAGTCATCTTGTATTTGAGTGGTATCTAATGGAAGGTGAAGTTTGTCAAATTTAGGAGCTCTTGGGAAGTGTCCATTTTTATTGTATCATTTTAATCAATCATGAGTTTCTTCTTATATCTTATTGCTATTTTGCCTACTAGGGCACCTTATGACTAAAGGGTTCTTCTTTCTCTCCAAAATAAGCATAGGTGTTAAGTATGGTGGAAAAGTCTTTCTTATGATTACCATGGGGATGTGGTCTTGACACTTCCTAAGTTTCATGATGGCTTCATCATTTTGGAAAACATCAAACCATAAAGGGTCATGTTGGTCCCAATCGATAAGCCCAAGGTATTATAGGTCTAAGGAGTTGGTGAGGATAGTGGTATCATGAAAGAGGTTAGAAGTGGCAAGATCTTCGTAAGTATCATGACTGGGACCTACATCAATGTCATTAAGATTAGGGGAAGCATTACCAATGAGGTTAGGTTCATATCACAATTAACATCATGATATTCATCCCAGTGGCATAACCTAGCTAGTGAGGACAGCTACAAGTGTCTCTAAAGTTACATTTGTTGGCTTGATTTCATTCTCGATTAGTTGGCTATCACAAAAACTGTAAAATCTTCTCAATTCTTGATTAGTTGGTTGTCTCTAAAGGTTTGATTATGAAGGAAGTGATAAAGGTTTTATTATGGCTTGTTGTAATTTTCTTACATGACAGTTAGCTATTCAATAATGCCTTTAAAATACAATGACATACATTGATATAAGTAAATTTTATAAAAACCAAATATATATATCATCCCAATGCTATATAAATTTTGACAGTTTGTTCAAAATCTCTCCTTTCATATGCTACAGTTGTTTCAAAATTTCAATTGTATTTTACAGCTAAAATGTCTAAATACAGCGATTCAACACTCAAATTGAAATCAAATTTTGATAGTTTGTTCAAAATCTCTCCTTTCATATGATATAGTATTTTCAAAATTTCAATTGTGTTTTATAGCTAAAATGTCTAAATACAGCTATTCAATTCTCAAATTTAAACAAAATTTTGACAGTTTGTTCAAATTCTATCCTTTTATATGATATAGTCTTTCAAAATTTCAATTGTATTTTACAACTAAAATGCCAAAATATAGCTTTTGAATTCATAAATAGAAACCCTAAATAACAATCTACATTTTAAATTTTGATTGTATTTTACACCAAAAATAGAAAGGGAAACTTCAAAAGATTCATTGGCAAATTGTAAAAGTGAAAAAATCTACTTACTTGATGTTTTGATGGTGAAAATCATTTTCCTCAACTCGAGATCCTGTTGAGTCTCAAAAATGCAGGTTGTGGATTCTAAGGGGATGCCAAGCCCTATGGTCAAATCTACAACATTTTTGAGCCAATGACTAGAGTTTGACCTTAACGATCAACTTCTCCCTGTGCTTTAGGTCTTGCTACAACCTAGGCGGGTGAACCTTTGATTTTCAAAGCAAGTTGTATGATTAAATCGATGTTGGTTTGCTGCTAGTTTATCTGATTACACTGGCATACTTGTAAATCAAATGAAATACTGTAAACTATTTCTAAGGAAAAGTAAATGATTTAATCTAAATTTTAACAGAAATAACAAATAACATGAAATGAATCTATGACAGAGCAAAGATTTTAAATGTAAAATAAATCAATAATTAGACTGGTGCTTTGTCTGTTTGGGCAACGGAGTAGGATATCAAAAACAAATAACTTGTATCAGGTAATAACTCGATCTGATTGGCACATACAATAGTTTGCAACTTGTACAAACATGTAAGGAAGAAATTATTAACTCATTCTTAATAATCCAAAGGACATAATTGAATTAAATGCAAAATATTAAAAAGGATTTTAATCTTTCCGGAAAGAACCAATTTAAATTTGCAAACTAACAAATTAGATCAACTCTGGAGACAAATTAATAACCCTAATCAATTAATCGTACTTAATAATCCATTCAATATTTTAAGATTACTATAATTGATGAGAAAGGATTTAATCCTCTGAGAAACCAATCAAATCAATTATACTGAATTATCAACTATAATCAGACAATTTAAAGCTATCCTTGACACATTCAAATTGAATAATCTACAAATGAATGATATGGAGATAATTAAATTGATTGAATTAAAAACAACAAACAAATGATACCGTCACAGTGTATTTCGAATTGGAATCCTCAACAACGCTGCCTCAGAATGAAATTTGCATAAAAGGATCAAATTGGCCTCAGATTGAATAAATCTAACCTAATCTAACCCTAAAATATTTCAAATGTGTTTTTGTAAAATCTAATCCTAACCTAATTTCTAACTCTATTCTAACTCCCCTTTCTCCGGGTCCTGGGATCTCTATTTAAAGAGATGCAACAAGCCTCAGACCCGTTACAAAATTCATGACGGTTGGTAACTGATTAACCATGAGAACCGACATCATTCATTACATAAATTTAAATAACTTGATTTGAAACACTCAACAAATCCTCAGAGGCTGGACTAATCTTCCCTGTTGAGAGCCACTTGATTTGCATCCTTTTATCTCCGGCTTGAAACACTTAATAATCATCTTAGGCTAAAAATTAATCTTCCCAAGTCATTTCATTTAACCGCCAGTTGAGAACTACTTCAACATAATCAAAAATCCTGCATAGAAAACAAATTATTCATCAGATAAACAATATATAATTTGCATTGAGGTGAGCCTTGGACCTGTGGAGTGTGGTATTTTTGTATATTTCCTCATTGACATGTATTTAGGGTTTTATCACCGTGACAATATATTTCATTCGTCAAATGTCACTTTATCATACCCAAATAATTAATAATAAATCTCTTTGATATCCATTTTAGGGCTACAATAATTTCGCAAATTCTTTGGTATGACCTTAGGTTTAATTAATTGTTTTTAATATTGATTTTTGCCGTCACAAAATATTCTCCTTGCTGCTCGGTATGTTCTTTAGTACAACTCTTTATTTAATTGATTTCCTGGTAAAATAAAATACTTGCCTTTGCCAAATTAAATATTTAAATCAATATTCATAGTTTTCGATAACAAAATATTTACTCTCATACCATAATAAACATTAATCCTTACTCCACTTCTCAACTATATTCACTGCGTAAGTTTTTACTTCCATTTGACAAAAATATTTATTTGGGTGAAAATGATTACCCTTTCTTTATTCACTCGGCGAAAATATCCTCTGGCCATTAAATGCTCTCCCACAATATTTTATAAGTAAAATAATCACTTATTTAGTGAATTCCTTGAAGATCTTTTTAAAAAATGCCAAAATTTTTTGTTGGATTGGATTTAATCTTATGAAAACAATTCACCTCCGATTTGAAAACAATTCCCATTTTGATCTTGTTATATTCACTCAGGCAAAATAATTTCCCATTCTATTTTACCTCTTGTGAAATTTGCTTTATACTCAACTGAATGTGCTTTGCAACTCATGTAATTTATTTCCTCTTATTAAGATCTTGGCTCATATATTTGAATTCTCATTGAAAATTCACTTTAAGTATTAGATCACATAAATGCAAATTAATTCAAACTAACAATAGAAATCTTTGGAATCTGGATTTGTCCTCAAATATACCTTCTCTCACTTATGCAAAAAATGGGTTAATCAGTGACTTGTGGCCAGACAGATACAATCACTGAGAATCTCCAAGATCACCTCCATTTATAATATTCTCCTTCCTGAAGTTTGGGAAGGGAGTGCTTGATTTTTTCCCACTGAGACTTATTTTTCTCATCACAGATCACACGCGATAGAGATTTCAGCCTAGCAGCTGATGGAGGAAGTCTCTTCACTTTTAAGAAAGCTTCTCTTATGTCAAGTGTCTCCAAGCTTTGTAATCTACCAAATTCATTTGGAAGTATGTTGATGCATCCACAGTGTGAAATGCCCAGGAATTGTAACTTTCCAAGCTCACAACTTTGAATCCGGCAACGCTTTGAGAATAAGACAAGCACCCAAATTTAGCATTACTAGAGTTCCTGCAAGCTTCCCCAAATCTTCAGGTAACTTGTTAAGGTTATAACAGTTTGTGATAGACAGTTTTTCCAGGGAACTTAAATTACAAATACTAGCAGGCAATTCTTTGATATCAGGATAGTGGTCAATATTAATCTCTATGAGACCACACAACTTTGAACACATCTGTAGATCTAATCCACGATTACTTTCATCATCACCCTTGCAGAGAGACAATGAGAGCTTCTTCAGATTTTTTAAATATTGACTGTAACTTTCAAGAGTAGGGACAGTCAATCTCTCAAACCGAACACTCTTCAACTGAGTCAACGAAGTAAAAGCTGACATGCCTTCAAGTTTAGTAGTACTGGAATTCTGTTTGCTTAGAATGAGAACTTGCAATCGACCCATTGTCTTCAAAAATGGTGGAAGAAAATATTCATTGCCAGTGAATATTAATACAAGAACCCAGGCCTTTGGAAACTTCATCTTAGGCCATTGCTCCTTTTCCTAACCTAACTCGTTCTCAACTTCACATTTTCCTTCTTATTGTTTCTTAACAGATGGCATATCTTCATTGACCAGTTCAACCCCATCGCAAGCCATTGGAACATGCTCAGAGTTGATAGTTGTATTTGCTGAGATGAGTTCCCTATCATGGCACTTTGAGTGCGATTTCAACACTTCTGAGGAATCTAAAGTTGTTTTTCCTGTAGTCTATTCCTTATCATAACATTTTGAGAGTGAAAGAGCTCTCAATGGTGGGTGGAGAAGTTTCATTTTCCTGCCTTGTGAATCCAAGATGCAGGAGCTTAAGGCTTCATTCTCTATGCTTTCCTCTTCAGTATCATCATACAACCCAGACTTGTTACAAGTCTCTCTACCAATATCATTGGTAGAACTTGTCTCCAGTAAAAGAGATGGAGGGGAAAGAGTGGAGATTTTGCACCAGGATGCCTATCTCCAATTAAGTCTCAGTGTTGAACTGTCAAGCACCAAGGGCCTTAACACATTCATCCTCAAAGTGGCATCCTCCAAATCATTCATTTTGTAGTCTGTATTCTTAACAAATTAATTTGCTCAGAAGATGAATCTATATAATTGCTATAGGCCTAAAGAAGGTTAGATATCTAGCATGGGAGTAGCATCCAAGTATTTGTCCTGAAGTCTTGCAAGTTTTAGACTTATCCACGCTACAAAAATCCCTTGAATAAGACATGGCATTATTCCATATAATCATGCCCGCCGGTAAACTATCTCAATCAAATACACAGATCAGTGTGACATTCTTGAAAATTTCCTAAGGGGTATGAAAGGCCTTTTTTGTTTAATCAAAGCTGTTATCAAGAAAGCAATATTTACAAAATTCCTTCTCTTTAGTAGCCAAGTCTTTAGGATATTTGTGATCCTTTTCTAGATCTTACATGATTAGCTTAGTTACACATCAATTAATATGATAATTAATGGTGTCACACAATGTCAAATGATATTTATGCAATAATGAATACTTTGGCGATTTTCATTTGATTTGTGAATGAATTATGAGGAAAGATCGAATGTAATGAATGGCACTTGATCAACTACCTTTTCCGTTGATGTGGCACTCATGTTGTAAGGTATTAATCTTATAAGAGATGGCATGTTGATTCTGAGAGAAACCCCAAAATCCAATGGCCCACATAGGAGAAGCCGTTTTAAATATTCTGACCATATATAATTTGGTACTGTGTATGTAATTAAAATCATTTTATTTCATCATCTACAGGTAAATCTACATTAAATATTTGTTAATTTATTTTTTTTAGTTACTATAGCGTGGGAAATGTGGGACAGGTGAAGCTTTTTGCAAGAAAATCTGGAATTGGATGATTCCAAATGATCCACATCATTACGTTAGACTGTTTGACAATCGACAGCTAAACTTGATAACAATTTTGACCAGTAGCCGTAATTCCCACTAGAGTGAAAATTTGTGATAGAATCTGCTGCAATTTGCATGACCAATATTATATCATTTTAATGCAATACAGCGTCGTTTAAAAGATGCGTCCATTTGCATTCCCATTACCTATTACAACAAAAATGGACATTTTTCGTTTTCGTTTGTTACAAGTTGCATGGTATAAAAGCTTGTAAGCTACAGTTACCAGAGCCGTATTCTATCGTCGCTCATGGATTATAGTCACATCACTGATAATGGGACACACAAGATATGATGCATGTAACAGAAGCTCTGTAAGTAAGAATATTTTGTTTTCACATACCATGGACTGAAATGAAAGTTTTTAATGACATCGGAAAATAGTTTATGGGCTTCAAGAGTGAAACCAGCTGGCTAGACATAAAAAAAGTCAACAACTGTACTTCTATTTATTTTCCATTTCTTTGCTAATCTTGGATCATCTGTTATGGGTCTTAATCAAATAGTCTGCAGTTTTTGCTATCTTCTTCTCTTCAAACAGAGATGCTAAAGTTTAAAAATGTATGTGGTCAGGGGTATTTAAACATGATAAAAACATGTTGAGGTGACATTTTGAAAAAAATGACTAGAAATTTCTAGTTCCAACATAGGCTCCATCTGGGGATGTATGCCCCTTGTGGGCAGAGCAAGATCCCTAGATCTCTGGGGGAGCAAACCAGTGCCTACTCCATTGGGTGATAGAGTCCAATTATTCTCTCTGCCTTAAAATAATATGGTTCTGAGAAACCATATCATAACTGATGGCTCAAGGCCATCAGAAAAAAGAGAGGTTTATATTTTCCCCTGTCATATACTTTGTTTTCATCACGCTGTAATGAAACAAATCTAATCATATTACTAAGATTTGTATGATTGAACATATCCATATTTTTTAACAATGGTTCATTGATTTTGCTATATTCTTCATAATTATGCATCTGGAAATCACATGCAATCTGGGAACTCCCAAATGATAGGTCAAACCCATTTTTATCATGATATTTTAAGTAACAATATTCGCTATCATCCCCCGAATGATAATTCTCTATATGAACTAAAAAATAGGCAAAATCAGATTGTGTTTGATATTTACTTTTTTCAATGTTAGCATCATCTAATGGTATTATATCAGATTCAAAATCATCACCACTACCTTCAACACTATATATATTTTCCACATACAACTGTGATACCCAGACTTCATTATTACAAGGTTTGATAGAACTTATCTCTGGATAATCATTGCTATGAAACTCATAATCACTAGATGTTTCTACCTCAACTGAATATGATCCTGATGTTATCCTTTCACACCAATCGTATGGTCTACTATCATGCAAAGTATCCTCACTATCAAAGCATATGTATGTTGGACATGGTATTCGAGTATCCTCCTTATGTGCATATTTCTGATATTCTATAGTGAGTAATTCTAAAATTTGCTCACTGTTAAGTGAGCATATTTCCTCGTCCACCATGTTTCCAACATTTTCTTCATCTCTTTCAACATTACCACAATGCTCAAGATCATTAAAATCAGATATACCTATTTTGTCAACATGTTTACAAGATGACACATCACTTTGGTTATCTGAGGGCACTTCATCCCTCTCATAATTTAGATCTGAATGTAGATGAAATTCTTGTTCAGGAATATCTTGGCAAAGTATCACCTCATCTTCTTTTACTATGTTATCATACAATGGATTTGAACAAACCTGAAAATTAACCTCAGACATGTATATTTCCTCTTCATTGTCATCTTGTCCTGATTGCAAATACTCATTCCCCTCTTCTTCCCAACACTGTTGGTTATTTTCCTCTTCCTCCCAACACTGCTGATCCATATATGGCGGTGGATGGGTGGGTAAAAACTCTGTCTTATATAAAGACTGATAGTAAGCATTGCGATGCGGCATATATTGCTGGTATTGTGGGGTATAGTGCTGTCCTAGTGGTGGATAGTATTAAGGAATGCTACTTGTATTTATAAGATGGGGCTCTTATGGTGGCTTATTATGTTGGATAGGGTTATGGTATGGATCATGAGGTACTCTTGGAGTATGTGGAGCATAGGTGTTATGAGAGGATGCATGTGAATTGACATCACCTCTTTGTTTACGTGGAGGGATAAGTTTCGGTGGTTCGAGTACCTGGAGGCCCATTTGTGCCAGCTGTCTATCCAATCCTACTATTTGTCTTTCTAGTTCTTTGCTTTTTTGTATCATTTGTAATCTTTTGAGTTGTTGTTCTCCCCATTCTAAATACATTTCTAATTCCTGATCAGTCATGCTATCAAGGTCAACAACAGTTTGATCAATAAGCTTCTCCTCATCATGTGGGCTATTATAGTCATTATTTTCATTTGTATACCCATCATTTAATGGTTCTCCTTCATGTCTCCTTGGTTCAAAGAATGCATCTAAAGGGGGTATGTTATATTTTTCCATGTTTCATCAATTTTACTTTCGGAGTTGCCACCTCTTGTGAGAAGAGGAAAATTAAAATACTTTTCTTCCCAACGGAGTCTTTTAATTTAAACTTTGGATTGACTCTATGACAAATGGCTTTAGATTTTTAGGCAAACCCTCCCCAGCAGAGTCGCCAATTTGTTGGGTCTCAAAAATGCAGGTTGTGGATTCTAAGGGGATGCCAAGCCCTATGGTCAAATCTACAACATTTTTGAGCCAATGACTGGAGTTTGACCTTAACGATCAACTTCTTCCTACACTTTAGGTCCTGTTACAACCTAGGCAGGTGAACCTTTGATTTTCAAAGCAGGTTGTATGCTTAAATCGATGTTGGTTTGCTGCTAGTTTATCTGATTACACTGGCATACTTGTAAATCAGATGAAATACTGTAAACTATTTCTAAGGAAAAGTAAATGATTTAATCTAAATTTTAACAAAAATAACAAATAACATGAAATGAATCTACGACAGAGCAAAGATTTTAAATGTAAAATAAATCAATAATTAGATTGGTGCTTTGTCTATTTGGGCAACGAAGTAGGATATCAAAAACAAATAACTTGTATTAGGTAATAACTCGATCTGATTGGCACATACAATAGTTTGCAACTTGTACAAACATGCAAGGAAGAAATTATTAACTCATTCTTAATAATCCAAAGGACATAATTGAATTAAATGCAAAATATTAAAAAGGATTTTAATCTTTCCAGAAAGAACCAATTTAAATTTGCAAACTAACAAATTAGATCAACTCTGGAGACAAATTAATAACCCTAATCAATTAATCGTACTTAATAATCCATTCAATATTTTAAGATTACTATAATTGATGAGAAAGGATTTAATCCTCTGAGAAACCAATCAAATCAATTATACTGAATTATCAACTGTAATCAGACAATTTAAAGCTATCCTTGACACATTCAAATTGAATAATCTACAAATGAATGATATGGAGATAATTAAATTGATTGAATTAAAAACAACAAACAGATGATACCATCACAGTGTATTTCGAATTCGAATCCTCAATAATGCTGCCTCAGAATGTATCATGCACCATAGCCTTTCTCAGAATGAAATTTGCATAAAAGGATCAAATTGGCCTCAGATTGAATAAATCTAACCTAATCTAACCCTAAAATATTTCAAATGTGTTTTTGTAAAATCTAATCCTAACCTAATTTCTAACTCTATTCTAACTCCCCTTTCTCTGAGTCCTGGGATCTCTATTTAAAGAGATGCAACAAGCCTCAGACCCGTTACAAAATTCATGATGGTTGGTAACTGATTAACCATGAGAACCAACATCATTCATTACATAAATTTAAATAACTTGATTTGAAACACTCAACAAATCCTCAGAGGCTGGACTAATCTTCCCTGTTGAGAGCCGCTTGATTTGCATCCTTTTATCTCCGGCTTGAAACACTTAATAATCATCTTAGGCTGAAAATTAATCTTCCCGAGTCGTTTCATTTAACCGCCAGTTGAGAACTACTTCAACATAATCAAAAATCCTGCATAGAAAACAAATTATTCATCAGATAAACAATATATAATTTGCATTGAGGTGAGCCTTGGACCTGTGGCGTACGGTATTTTTGTATATTTCCTCATTGACATGTATTTAGGGTTTTATCACCGTGACAATATATTTCATTCGTCAAATGTCACTTTATCATACCTAAATAGTTAATAATACATCTCTTTGATATCCGATTTAGGGCTACAATAATTTCACAAATTCTTTGGTATGATCTTCGGTTTAATTAATTGTTTTTAATATTGATTTTTCCCATCATGAAATATTCTCCTTGCTGCTCGGTATGTTCTTTAGTACAACTCTTTATTTAATTGATTTCCCAGTAAAATAAAATACTTGCCTTTGCTGAATTAAATATTTAAATCAATCTTCATAGTTTTCGATAACAAAATATTTACTCTCATACCATAATAAACGTTAATCCTTACTCCACTTCTCAACTATATTCACTGCGTAAGTTTTTACTTCCATTTGACAAAAATATTTATTTGGGTGAAAATGATTACCCTTTCTTTATTCACTCGGCGAAAATGTCCTCTGGCCATTAAATGCTCTCCCACAATATTTTATAAGTAAAATAATCACTTATTTAGTGAATTCCTTGAAGATCTTTTTTAAAAATGCCAAAATCTTTTGTTGGATTGGATTTAATCTTCCGAAAACAATTCACCTCCGATTTGAAAACAATTCCCATTTTGATCTTGTTATATTCACTCAGGCAAAATAATTTCCCATTCTATTTTACCTCTTGTGAAATCTGCATTATACTCAACTGAATGTGCTTTGCAACTCATGTAATTTATTTCCTCTTATTAAGATCTTGGCTCATATATTTGAATTCTCATTGAAAATTCACTTTAAGTATTAGATCACATAAATGCAAATTAATTCAAACTAACAATAGAAATCTTTGGAATCTGGATTCGTCCTCAAATAGACCTTCTCTCACTTATGCAAAAAATGGGTTAATCAGTGACTTGTGGCCAGACAGATACAATCACTGAGAATCTCCAAGATCACCTCCATTTATAATATTCTCCTTCCTGAAGTTTGGGAAGGGAGTGCTTGATTTTTTCCCACTGAGACTTATTTTTCTCATCACAGATCACACGTGATAGAGATTTCAGCCTAGCAGCTGATGGAGGAAGTCTCTTCACTTTTAAGCAAGCTTCTCTTATGTCAAGTGTCTCCAAGCTTTGTAATCTACCAAATTCATTTGGAAGTATGTTGATGCATCCACAGTGAGAAATGCCCAGGAATTGTAACTTTCCAAGCTCACAACTTTGAATCTGGCAACGCTTTGAGAATAAGACAAGCACCCAAATTCAGCATTACTAGAGTTCCTGCAAGCTTCCCCAAATCTTCAGGTAACTTGTTAAGGTTATGACAGTTTGTGATAGACAGTTTTTCCAGGGAACTTAAATTGCAAATACTAGCAGGCAATTCTTTGATATCAGGACAGTGGTCAATATTAATCTCTATGAGACCACGCAACTTTGAACACATCTATAGATCTAATCCACGATTACTTTCATCATCACCCTTGCAGAGAGACAATGAGAGCTTCTTCAAATTTTTTAAATATTGACTGTAACTTTCAAGAGTAGGGACAGTCAATCTCTCAAACCGAACACTCTTCAACTGAGTCAATGAAGTAAAAGTTGACATGCCTTCAAGTTTAGTAGTACTGGAATTCTGTTTGGTTAGAATGAGAACTTGCAATTGACCCATTGTCTTCAAAAATGGTGGAAGAAAATATTCATTGCCAGTGAATATTAATACAAGAACCCGGGCCTTTGGAAACTTCATCTTAGGCCATTGCTCCTTTTCCTGACCTAACTCGTTCTCAATTTCACATTTTCCTTCTTGTTGTTTCTTAACAGATGGCGTATCTTCATTGACCAGTTCAACCCCATCGCAATCCATAGGAACATGCTCAGAATCCTTAGTTGTGTTTACTGAGATGAGTTCCCTATCATGGCACTTTGAGTGCGATTTCAACACTTCTAAGGAATCTAAAGTTGTTTTTCCTGTAGTCTGTTCCTTATCATAACATTTTGAGAGCGAAAGAGCTATCAATGGCGGGCGGAGAAGTTTCATTTTCCTGCCTTGTGAATCCAAGATGCAGGAGCTTAAGGCTTCATTCTCTATGCTTTCCTCTTCAGTATCATCATACAACCCAGACTTGTTACAAGTCTCTCTACCAATATCATTGGTAGAACTTGTCTCTGGTAAAAGAGATGGAGGGGAAAGAGTGGACATTTTGCACCAGGATGCCTATCTCCAATTAAGTCTCGGTGTTGAACTGTCAAGCACCAAGGGCCTTAACACATTCATCCTCAAAGTGGCATCCTCAAATCATTCATTTTGTAGTCTGTATTCTTAACAAATTAATTTGCTCAGAAGATGAATCTATATAATTGCTATAGGCCTGAAGAAGGTTAGATATCTAAGATGGGAGTAGCATCCAAGTATTTGTCCTAAAGTCTTGCAAGTTTTAGACTTATCCACGCTACAAAAATCCCTTGAATAAGACATAGCATTATTCCATATAATCATGCCCGCCGGTAAACCATCTCAATCAAATACACAGATCAGTGTGACATTCTTGAAAATTTCCTAAGGGGTATGAAAGGCCTTTTTTGTTTAATCAAAGCTGTTATCAAGACAGCAATATTTACAAAATTCCTTCTCTTTAGTAGCCAAGTCTTTAGGATATTTGTGATCCTTTTCTATCTTACATGATTAGCTTAGTTACACATCAATTAATATGATAATTAATGGTGTCTCACAACGTCAAATGATATTTATGCAATAATGAATACTTTGGCGATTTTCATTTGATTTGTGAATGAATTATGAGGAAAGATCGAATGTAATGAATGGCACTTGAGCAACTACCTTTTCCGTTGATGTGGCACTAATGTTGTAAGGCATTAATCTTATAAGAGATGGCATGCTGATTCCGAGAGAAACCCCAAAATCCAATGGCCCACATAGGAGAAGCCGTTTTAAATATTTTGACCATATATAATTTGGTACTGTGTATGTAATTAAAATCATTTTATTTCATCATCTACAAATAAACCTACATTAAATATTTGTTATTTTTTTTTTAAAGTTACTATAGCGTGGGAAATGTGGGACAGGTGAAGCTTTTTGCAAGAAAATCTGGAATTGGATGATTCCAAATGATCCACATCATTACGTTAGACTGTTTGACAATCGACAGCTAAACTTGATAACAATTTTGAGTAGTAGCCATAATTCCCACTAGAGTGAAAATTTGTGATAGAATCTGCTGCAATTTGCAACCACATAGAGTGAGTTATTCCATGACCAATATTATATCATTTCAATGCAATACAGCGTCATTTAAAAGATGCGTCCATTTGCATTCCCATTACCTATTACAACAAAAATGGACGTTTTTCATTTTCCTTTGTTACAAGTTGCACGGTATAAAAGCTTGTAAGCTACAGTTACTAGAGCTGTATTCTATCGTCGCTCATGGTTTATAGTCACATCACTGATAATGGGACACACAAGATATGATGCATGTAACAGAAGCTCTGTAAGTAAGAATATTTTGTTTTCACATACCATGGACTAAAATGAAAGTTTTTAATGACGTCGGAAAATAGTTTATGGGCTTCAAGAGTGAAGCCAGCTGGCTAGACATCAAAAAAGTCAACAACTGTACTTCTATTTATTTTCCATTTCTTTGCTGATCTTGGATCATCTGTTATGGGTCTTAATCAAATAGTCTGTAGTTTTTGCTATCTTCTTCTCTTCAAATAGAGATGCTAAAGTTTAAAAATGTATGTGGTTAGGGGTATTTAAACATGATAAAAACATGTTGAGGTGACATTTTGAAAAAATTGACTAGAAATTTCTAGTTCCAACAGATCCCATTCTCAACTATCGTCTATCGCTGGGGAAAATGGGGTTGCAGCCATTTTTTTAAAAATTTAATACTTTCAAAACACGAGATCCCATTTTTTGGTTCTAGGTTTGGGATCCTGGTAAGGAACGGGATCTCGTTCTGAATTTTAGGCTCGGGATCCCGATCTAAAATGGGATCCCATTTTCTAGAAATGGGATCTCATTTTTAGTTACCCAATTTTCAATTTTTTTCTAACTTCGAAACCTCCACCTTAAGTAGACACAACTTCTTGCATTTACCCTTTTAGATCAAATGGTAAAAGAAGAGAGGAATAGAGAACAAAAGTATGTTGTAGATGCTGCATATATGCTTGTAGAGATTGTGGAGGATGAAGCAAGTGGATTTTGGTGGAGGTTGTCAGTTTGTGATGGGTTAGATCCCACGAAGGAGGAGAAGAGAGTAGAGAGTATTTGATGAAGGAGGATGATATATGGTGGATGTGAATCCACGAGAGGAGAGAGGAGTGGTGAACAGAGTTGCGAAAGGAGGATGATGCTTGCTCCGACATGGTGTTGGAAAACGAGAAAGAAAAAATGACTTTGTACAAATCACACAGTGATGGAGTTTGTTGTAGGTTGTTTACAACCTAAAAGGGTGATTCTATCACTCCACTCCACTTTTGTGAGCCTATGCTCACAAACTTTTTACTCGACGTGTCCGATGTAGGAGCATTCAAGCGAATGGGCTATCCCGCACCAACCAAAAACATGATAGTTTGTTTTCTTTCATTTTTGGTGTGTTATGGTCTTTTCAAGAATTTATTACCATTAGATAACCTCTCATGTGATTAGATTTGAAAAATATGAGTTTTTGCCAGTTTGTTGTTTTAGAGGCTCTACAAGTAGTTTTTAGAAAATTTTTATGGAAAAAATGTAAGGCATGGAGTAAAACCCTTTTACAAAGGTATTTTTGGAGATACCATGTCAAAAATGCAAAATATTTCACAGTTTGAGAGATTTAAATATTGAAAGTTTGTAAACATATGACTTGACAATTCACAAAAAATTTAAAATTTCAAAATCTGTGAAGGCTAGAGAGAAATCCTTCTGGGAGGGACCTTGGGACATCATTCTGACCCTACTTGCCAATTTTCATATGAAACAAAGTAGTTTGAGTTTTTCACCTACTGACACCCGATCTGACACATTATCGCAATTGCATCAAATGATTTTTCTCCTAGTTGTTAATTCAATTTTGAAAGGTATTGTTCATGGTGTTTTAATGATTTTGTATTTTCCATACCATATGTATGCCTTTGGAGGAAATTTCAAATGTATCAACAACATATTTGAAGAGTGGGCATTAAAGAAACAACACCACATTTTAGCATGATTATTTTGCTGTTAAAAAAAGACATAAATGTATTTAAAATAAAGGAGGCATTTGAAACATCTCATAAAAGGTAGTAAATTCAAAGAGTTAAAAGTGGATTTTGGAATTCGTGTTCAGCATAGTGAAGGGACGCCTTGGTGTGGAGGCAGATTTAAAAAGAAGTAATGCTATAGTTTTGGATCAAATTTCTCAGGTAGAGTTTGAGGAGAGATCTCAACCCATGTGAGAGGCTTGAAGAGAGTTGTGAGAGGGTAGAAGAAAGAACATAGGTTCTGAAATTGGAGGGGCCATTGAGATGCCAAACATTGTAATTAATTTGTTGGATATGTATAGTTGTTTGTGAGTGCAATTTGTTGTTTTCTATGAATTTGTGAATTTCTTTGGCAAGAGGGAGTTTTGTTCGGCATCACTTTGTCTAATGTTTTAGCATTAATTAAATAAATCCCATTTATTTAACTAAATCTATTGTTCCTCCAACATTTCCCCACAACTTAAATAAATACATAAGGTTTATTTAATCACCATATCTTCTCTTGTCATTAGTTGAATAAACTTAGGTTTATTTAATATTAATCATTTGTTTAAAATTAATTAAACTTGCACAAGGGTCTAAAAAATACATTATGATCTCCACCCTTCATCTCTTTCAATCCTTGTCTTATTCATTTGCACCTCTCCCATGCTTCCACTTGTAAGCCTCTCATTGCTCCATGCAAATGGGTCAATCTACATACTCCAATGCGCAAGATCAATTCTACACCATCCATGATCCTCATCCAAAATATATAAATCTCTCATCTCTCAAGCCACTTTCATAGTTTAAGTTGGATACATAGAAAGTTCATCTTGCAAGAATTCTTGAGCAACCACATATCTCTCAACAACAATGATACATCTTGAGCATATCCAAGGCATCAAGACTTTGTTTTGGTGACAAGTTTTCTATATTTTTCATCATTTTTTACACTCTTTAGGTCAATCCAAGGTGTTGTTAAATGTAAAATTAGGTTCTTCATATGCATTGCTTAGTTGCTTATATATTTCATATTTTAGCATATACATGCAGAATTCAAATATTGGCACAATGTACTAAAATAGATCCCTTTTGGCATAAAAATATGTATCCATTTACAATAAAGTGATTAACTATAATATTTGTCACTTGGATAGATTCAAGGTCCTAATATAATATAAAAATTTCAATTTAGAGGCTTTATGATCAATATGCACTACCACACAATAGTAATATTTCTAGTGACTCTATAGTGCTAAACTATTGTAGCAACCAAAACGAACCCTTTGTAGTGAGAATTGGCCTCTGCAATGGAAACATAATGAATGTGTCACTCAAATGTACCTGTAAAAAGAAACAATTATAAAATAAATATTTTTGGGTGATGCAATATTGTTCAATCGTTGAGATGCCCTTAGTAAAGTTTTGATAGACTATAAAATGATCTCCATTTGAACTAGGGATCAAACATATGATTTAAAAACAATTTGGGACAAATGTACAACACAAAAGCAATGTTTTCTTGTCGAATAATCCTCTTTGCATGAGGGTGATTTGGGGGATTTCGTCACCTAAGAATGCATTTGTCTCACCTCCTAAAATTTATATTTAGAAGAAAAGTGGTGACTTTAGATAGATCATCGAAGAGTATTTTAGGTGGGGATCTTCAACTTAGGTCAAACTTGGATGATCCCATTGAACATTTTGAAACAAGGATCAAAGACCACATGCAACCATGCAAAATGCCTAATTTGTCACTATTTTAGATGTTGATGTAAGATGATTGATGCAATAATTGCTCTATGCTCAAATATTAATAATATATGATGTTCAAATAGATAGTGGTCGAATGATGTAAACGTAACATAGGGTTTGTCCTTCTACACAACACCCTAACATATAGTTTAAAATGTTTTGTGCTTTAAGTTGTCACATAATGACTAGTAGAAAGAGGTTGACTTGCGCGTGATTTAAATTTTAAATTTTAAAAGTGAAGGCTTAATTCCATGTCACAAATTTGAAGTACATTCATTTTTGTGCTAAAGAATCGATCTAAATAGGCAAATAAAAAAAATGAGGGTGATGAATGGTCCTTTTAAAGATATATACAAACGATATTGATCCAATTTAGCAGTTTTGGTAACTTATATACAACGATACATCACCTATATACTAATCATTATATAAAAATATATGTGATAGTTGTTGTTAGATGTCATGTTATTCCAATGGATGTGTAGTTCAAATGTGTGTGCCAAGGGAATGGATACCAAATAATATAAATGATAAAACAACTGAGAAAATATTTTAAAAAGAAGAAAATCAAAATCCATACTACACTCTCATACCACTTATCCTATTTTTATAACTAGCACACCTATATTTAAAAAATATATCTGAAGTATGCCGAGAGATATCTTTCTCTAGGGAATGTAAATAAAGATGAATGTGGTCTTTTGATATGCCATGTAATGTTTCTTTCTTTGATCTTAGTGGATAGTGATGGCTTCTTTGAAACTGCAATCCACCTTCCTTTCCAACCCACTTGCATTTTAGTTTTTTATTTTTTCTTTTATTACTTTCACTTTTTTTAATATTTTTATTTTATCACAATCTTATAAAATTTCATAGAATTTGAATCTATTTATGAATCTTTCAGCTCTTATTGTCCATCCCTGTTGTAAATGTAGGAACACCTCTAGACGTAATTAGTCTATAATTTCGTTAAAATAATGTAACTCTTTTCAGTAATAAAAATATGAGCCACCCGCTGATATTTAGGCACAGTTGGAACACGATGGGCCGGAGTGTACTTAATATAACACAAAAGAGCTTGACTTCAGGCAATTCCGAATTTAACTGCAATAGGTACATCGTCATGTGCTGCAAGTTCCCCTCGCTTGCAGGGAGGAAATTGATAAATCCATCCCCCACCCCGCGCCTTTTGTCTCAAGGGAACTGCTAAACCACGGAGACTGTTTCTCTCTGCCAAACCTATCTTGTTGACTTCAGGGTGGGAACGCGGAAAGAAATGATTGCATACATGGAAATGCGTGTTACTTGTTCAATGAACATTGAGGCACGTTAGAAGGCAGCTGATACCTGGTCATATTAAAAAACTTAATGAAATTCATTACAGTATTGTAAAAAAAAAAAATGCTTTACAGGGGTAGGGTAAATAAATATATGTAATGATATAAGCATAAACATATTTAGATTAATTAGTGTTTGGGTTTGGTTTTTGAATTGAAAATAAATAAATACGATAATATTGATTTTCCAATGGTTTGATGATTGTGACTTGATCTTATGTGTAGGATTGGTCTATACCTCATAAGAATGATTCCATAGAATGTGCACATGAAAATTTATTTGCCTTGCCTTCTTGATATCTAAATTGGTCAAGAGATTGTCTAAGGACATGGTATAGGATTTTGTGATGAATAGGTTTTCTTATGTCAAATCCCTATGGCTGGCTAGATTAATGATGATGAGTGGTCTATGAGACAACATGCATAGACATGTAGATAGTCTATATGATGATGGAGTGGACCTAATTCTTTATTGCCCTTTAAAAATTAAAATGTCTTGTAAAGACTTTCTCCTAAATATGACAGACATTAATTACACATTAAATACCATTACAACATGTTAATTAAGTGTGTTATATTAATTCTTTAAACTTGTAATTTGAATGTAAATAATTACATTCCAAATTCATTTCTATAGACCTAAAAAGACGCCAATTCAAACACTTAAAAAAACCTTAAATTAAAATAATAAAAATAAATAAACGACAAATTACAAACTAATATAAATATAATTAAATCAAAATCAAAACCACACCTAAATAAGAAAGTGAAAATAGTCCATTGGAAAGTGAAAGAATTTACGCATGTATCGATTAACTCAGACGACAAATTTATTAAAACCGTATTTACTCAATGTAACAAGCAAAATCATTAAATTGATAAGCTTGTTGACATGTTGCATTTCACTAAATTTTGTTAATTACGGGCAAGTCAATGGAAGAAGCCGCAACTAGTCTCTGTACTGAGGCATATCTGAGAAACAATTACCCAATCGCAAGAGGTGAAGAAACTCCAAACATAGGTTTCATTGACTTCATTATATCGACTTTATAAATAATTGTAACAGAATGTATTCCCATCAACATTCTTCATTCGATTTTATTTTGGAGGAGTAATGGCTTCTACGTTACGCTTTCTGATTCTGTTAATATTTGTTTCTTCATATCAATTAAGAGGTGATACTCAAAACAATAGTGTTCAATCTGCCTGCGAATTAGCTCCCAATCGGAGATTCTGTGAGTGGAGCCTTTTCCGAAGTGGAGGATCGTCAAGAGACTGCCCTAAAGATCTGAGTGAAATTGCTATGAGATTTAGCTTACTTCAAGTGAAAATTGTTTAGGACTCTATTTCCCGTCTATCGTCGAGTAGGTGGTTAATACACAGCCAAGGTATAGAAGATTGTAGTTTCCTCTACAGTCTCACGGTGGACTATTTGACAACGAGTTTGATAAAATTGACAAACTCGACAAACACGACATTGGAATGGAAGAATGCGGTGGATATTCAGAGTTATCTGAGTGCAGCCCTAACCAATCAGGCCACCTATTTGGAAGGCCTCAATCAAGCAAACGTAAACCTTCGCTGGTTATCCTTTGCCGATGATATATCTAATGCATCAGATTCCGTAGGTAGTAGTCTAGCTTTGATGAAGAAATTTTATATTGTGGGAAAGAGTTCTGTGAAGCGTCCTGTCCACATCCGACGAATGTTATCTAACGATGATTTTCTATTGCAACATGGATCAGTCGATGATGGTCTTCTGACGTGGTTGTCTCGGATGGACAAAAGGTGGCTTCTACAAAGTTCAAATGATAGCATTTTTGTGGGCAACATCGTAACAGTGGTGCAGGACGGCAGCGGGAATTACACCACCATTAGTGATGCCGTCAACGCTGCTGCCAACCAAAGTGCAGATAGGTACGTGATCTATGTTACTGCAGGAGTGTACAAGGAATACGTAGAGATTCCCAAATACAAGTACAATATTATGCTAATTGGAGATGTGTGAATCTGAAAAACACAGAAAAAAAAAGAGATATTGAAAGAAAAATAGAACACAAACATAAACAGAAAAATGATACAGAGGACACTCCAACAATTAACGTGGTTCACCATATAAAATGGCTACATCCACAAATAAGGGATTCTCATTAAAATAAGTTTAGCAGCACTTCACACCACACTAACTGTCTACAGATCTTCTCATACGTTTTTATCCACAGGCAAGCCATTTATAATACATTCGACCTCATGCCAAGAAATAGCAGTTACATGAAGAACTGTTACAAGAGGAATATTTTGTGTCGACAAAAGAAGGTAGATCGGTTACATTGGGCTTCATAATTGCCACGTGCCCAACAATCTCCCACTTGAAGGCCAATGGGATCGAAAAAAGAGCTGCTCAGAGAAATCCCCCCTGCATGATCATTATCACATCGGAACAAGACCAAGAGAAGCTCTACAGAACTTGAACTTCTCTCAAGGAACAACCTTTGTTCATACATCCCACCGGATTGACCTTTGTGTCAATCTTTGTGACATGCAACTTGCCTTTGTCAATAACATGGCGGATAAAGTGGTATCAAAGATCAATATGCTTGGTTTGATTGTGGAAAGCTGAATTCCTAGCTAAGTGAATAGCACTATTGCTATCACAATATAATGGAAAAACTAATTTTAGACAGCCCAGTTCGATCAACAAATGCTCAAGCCATATCATTTCTTTTGCTCCTTCTGAGAGTGCAATGTATTAAGCCTCTGTGGATGACAGAACTACAACTTGTTGCAACCAAGAAACCCAACTAATAGCTGCCCCAACAAATTTAAAGGCATAACCAATGGTAGACTGGCTTTTATCTAAATCTCTAGCCAGATCTAAATCAACATAACCACGAAGCTGAATGTCAGTACCTCCAAAACATAAACAATAATGTGAGGTACCTTTCAAGTACCATAGAATCCAATGAACTGCCTGGGAGTGTCATTTGCCTGGATGACTCATGAATCTGCTTACAACTGTGATTGCTTGTGCAATGTTTGGACGAGTACATACCATTGTATACATTATACTACCAACTACAGATGCATATGGAACAGACCTCATTTGTTCTTCCTCTTCCCGATTTTTTAGAGACATAGCTGAAGATAGGTGGAAATGATCAGCCAAAGGAGTAGATACCGGTTTGGCATGAGACATATTAAATATGTCCAACACTTTGGCTATGTAGTTTGCTTGGGACAACCTAAGTTCTCTTTTATTTCTATTTCTAAATATGTACATTCCAAGTATTCTTTTGGCTGGTCTGAGGTCTTTCATGGCAAAACGAAGAGCCAATTATTGCTTTAGCTAAGCAGAAATCTTAACACTAGTACCAACAACTAACATATCATCAACATAGAGAAAAATGATGACAAACTCATTAGTATTTAGCTTCTTGTAGTAAACACAAGGGTCTGATTCACATCGAATAAAGTTGTTATCAGTCATGAAGCGGTCAAATTTTAAATACCATTGTCTTGGAGCTTGCTTCAGCCCATACAAACTCCACTTCAACTTGCAAAATAAATGCTCCTTACCTGGTTGAGCAAATCCTTCAGGATGCTCCATGTATAAATCCTCATCAATGTCTCCATGTAGGAACGTTGTTTTCAGATCGAGTTGCTCAAGTTCTAAATCCCAAATAGCTACCAAACCCAACACAGAACAAATGAAAATTTTTCAATAAAATCAATACCTTTTTGCTGATCAAACCCCTTGAAGACTAATCTAGCCCTATACCTTTTACTCCCTCCGTCTTCGTCTTTCAAATGATAAACCCATTTGTTCTTGAGAGGCTTTCAATTTGGCGAAAGATGAACCAAATCGCAAGTGTTATTGACTCTCAATGACTCCATTTCTTTATTCATGGCTACCATCCAATTGTGTGCATTTTCATGCTTGCAGTCTTGTTTATATGTTGCTAGCTCTAGATAATCAAAGAGCAATAACTCATAGTCTTCGTATTTCACAAGTCTCCTCTTCTCATGGGTAGACCTCTTCAATTTTGGACCTTGCTCTGGTTGTATATTTGAGTCCAAATTTAGTCTCTATAGTAAGTTTTGAACATCATCAACCTCTGATTGTAGAGGACCTTGAGGAAAGCTACCCTGTCTCTATATATTGCTTTGTGCACCTATAGTGCTCAACTCAGTCACACTACCCTGCCTTGAAGTTCCTGTCAGTATTGAAAATTGCCTTTTAATTCTTGTGAAAAATCACCTTCTATAGGCATGAGGATGGTAGTGTTTGGCAGCGTATGTATATTTTCAGGCTGCGAATTATGCACAAGGGACGGCATTTGGTGGATTTCAGACTGCGTGGCACTTGGTGAAGGTAGCGGTGTATCAAACAAAGGATGCATTGAACATTCAAGGGGAAGCAATGAATAAGTAGTGGGCTGCATTTGACCTTGAGTTTGCAAAGTTGAAACTTCTAGTGCATGCGTGTGGTAAGAGGGATGATTTAATTCATCCATAGGGGGCTGCGTATGAGGGACTATATGTGACTATATATCATATGATGGAGGCAGAGTTGAAATGTGAGAAGGCTAGATTGGAAAAGTTTATCCAACTAAAGGCAGAGTAGTGGTAGAAATAGGAGTAGATGTGACTAGTGGCTGAGAGAAAGTAATGGTAGGTTGTTTTACCTTTCCATTATCAAACAAGTCCACATCAACATATTCTGGTGGAGGTGAATTGCAAGGTTGCAAACCTGGAAAATTCTTCTCATTAAACACAACATTGCATCTACAGATTATGTTCTTTGTAACGGGATCCCAAAGGTGAAATCCAAATTGATCTTCACCATAGCTGAGAAAAATACACCTTTTTGGCTTGAACTCTAACTTAGTTCTCTACTCTTTTGGAATGTGAACAAAGGTTGCACAGCCAGACACCTGCAAATGATGATAGGAAATTCATTTTCCAAGCCATCTCTCCTTAGGTATGTCAAAATCCAACCTAGACAATGGAGCTCAATTGATGAGATACACATCAGTATTACATGCCTCTACCCAAAACTATTTTCCTAATCCAGCATTGGAGAGCATGCATCTAGCTCTCTCAAGTATCATGTGATTGAGCCTCTTAGCTGTACCGTTCTCCTAAGGTGTATAAGGGACAGTCTTTATCTATCAGATACCATGGTCTACACAAAATGAATCAAAATCTAAAGAGCAATATTCTCCACCATTGTCTGTTAGTAGGCATTTAATTTTATCCCCAATCTGATTTTCAATAGCAGCCTTAAAAATCTTAAATTTTGAAAATACCTCAGATTTTCTATTCAACATATAAATCTAGATTTTTCTTGTGCAGTCATCAAGAAAGGTTACAAAATAATTAGCTCCACTGAAAGAAGTTACCTCAGTCGGACCGAATACATCAGAATGAACAAGTTCTAATGGAGTAGTTTTCTTATCATGCCCTGTTCTCAAGAAGCTGGTCCGGGACTATTTGCCATAAAGGCAATGTTCACATAATTTTAAATCAACTGAGGTGAGGCCTGGAAGCTGATTAAGCTAGAGCATAACTTGAAGTCCTTTTTGGCTCATATGACTGAGCCTTTTCTGCCATATTTTAGACCCACTATCCATAGCCGACAAGGCAGCTCCCACTTCACCAAAACATTCCAAAATATAGAGATTACCTTGCTTCTTTCCTCTTGCCATTACTAGAAGCCCCTTTGTAATTTTCCATGAATCAAGAGAAAATTTAACATTGCAGCCATGTGCTATAAGCCGACTAACTAAAATTAAATTCCTTTTTAACATGGGTACATATCTAACATCTGTCAAAGTTAATTTGTCTCCATTTTTTAAATTCAATATTATATCACCTTTACCTGAGATGTCACATTCTTTATAGTCACCAAGAAATACCTTACTGAATGTGCCTTCATGAAAATTTGTGAAAGCTTTACAGCATGAAGTGGCATGAAATGAGGCACTGGAATCAAGGACCCACATATTAGCATTTGTGTCACTAGCTGATAAGACCAAAACATCATCACATGCAGTGTTTGCTTCATTATTTGTGCTCACTTTTCCTTGAGCTTTCTTGTAATTCCAGTAGTTCTTCTTAGTGTGTCTAGGTTTTCCACAAAACCAACACACACCAGTTCTGCCCCTAGACTTCAATCATGGACCAGATTGTGACCTTCTCTGATTGTTGTATCTACCTCTTTCTTGGCTTCTTCCCCTATTGCTTGTACTTACAACTGTTAGAGCATCACCGAAAGAGGGTTCCTAATTTTTTCTTCTCATGTCTTCGCTAAGAAGAGTGGCTATAACTATTGTGATGTTCACAACATGCCCCATTTTACTACTTAGCAAAATGAGGACCCCTGCTTTTGCTTTGCTTTTTTCACTTCTGCTTGTGTTGTTTTGCTTGGTGGTAAAGGGAAAAGGGGAATCAAAATTGCAAACTTCATTTAAAATAGAGAAAAATACATTTTTAGTACCAGGGCATGATATGGTTGGATTCCTTGTGAAAAATGAGCTAGGGTTGCTTTTTGAACCATCTTAAAATTTACCATATTTTGCAAGTTATGATCATTTTGGTAGAATGTACAATCAGGTTTTGCATAATACAAATTCAGTTGTAGGTCTTTCTCCTTGTAATCATCTGGTTAAAATTTTGAAATATACATGCAGGATGGATTTCAGGTTAAAATGAATTTTGTCTTGAGTTCCATTCTGTATCTCACATTTGTATGTTTGGTAGGTCTAACCATATAAGACAAATGAACAAGGCATTATATACAAACATGGGCCTATCGGCAAAACATCAGCGGTCGGAATGACATTCTAAACCTCCATCGATAGAGGAGACTTATGTTGATGACAGGGCAAAAGGAAAGGGAAAGGACTTAGTTGATCAAAGAGTTGCGTATGCATTGTCATCGGTATAACCATTGTCGTCGGCAATGTTATGATTTATCTCCCTGAAGGGTTGTCTCTCACCAATGGTATGCCATCGGCCTAACTTACATCGTTGGCAATACCTTGGATTTTCTCACCGAAGGATGTGGTCTCCCCGATAGCTGTTGGCTATCGGCATAACAATGTGCATTGGCTTTGTTTGGAATTGTCGCGCTGATAGTGTTTATCAAGCCGATGGGAGATATAAGGCGATCGATGAAAGAAGGAGATTGGTAGGACTTATGCCGATAGAAGGACAAAAGGCTATCGGCGAAACAATGGTAATTAGGGTAGCATTTTAGGCCCATGCCAATAGGGAGTCTCATGCTGATGGAGAAGTATAAGGGAATGTAAAGGGTATCGGCCAGACAGTGGTGATCGGCCAAGGAAGTTTTTGACTCGCCAATTGTGTTTCTCACACCGATGGGTGGGAAAAGGGACAAACCGTTTGGTTTTCAGAACATTTGAGGCCCCAATACATTTTTTTCGGTCAACGATAGTTGACCTGTCCAGTTTAAAGGTTGAATATGCATTCTAAATGCGCGATTTTCACAGATTCAGGGCCCGATTGATGTGTCCTGCACAACTACAATCAGATTTGGTAGCTTTCTTCTTCCTGCTGTTTATTAAAGGATGATACTTATTGTTGATTTGTTTGTTTTGTAGGCTTGCAGTTGAAGAGGGAGCTGGAGTTTAAATGGCAGTGACATCACAGAAAGAGAAGGAAATCTGATCTCAGGAGCAGGAAGTAAGGATGCGAAGGGCGAGGAAGTCAAGGGTCTTTAATTGAGAAGACAGAATGCGGCTAAAGGCATCATCACAGCAGACAATAGAAGTTATTGTTAACTTGCTAAGCTTCCTAGAAGGGCATTTTTTTCACCTAGATTTGATGTATACTCATAGGTATTTTGGGAAAATAGTTCACCAACATTTATTGTTGTAGCCAGAGGTTTGAACCAGGGTTTAGTTAGGGTTTTTTTTTTGTTGTTGTTGTATTAAGGACAATCAGAAAGTCTATATATTGGGCCTCTCTACACTGTAATACTTTACACAGGGATTTTAGGAACACACAAGGATTTTAGCAATTTAGCTTAGAATAGTTTAGTTTAGAGGAGGTCGCCTGTTGTCTGCAATAAGGAGTGCGTGGAACATCTAGCTTCCTTATTGTATCTGTAAAGCTTGCAAGTTCTCTGTAGTTTGATCAATGAAACTAACAGTCATTCTGACATTGTAAATCATGTATGACTATTTGTTTCTAATACAATTGAATTTGGAATTTTGCATCTATCTTCTGAGTGTTTTCCTGCTCTTCTTTGTGTTTTGAAACATTTTCTCTAAGAGCTTGCAATTTTAAGTGTATGTTTGTGAAAATGCTCAGAACTTACATTTAAGGTTTTTATCTGTGGATTTGATCAAATTGTTGTATAATTTATATAGTGCATAATAGAACAATTAGATCCTTTGGTAGATTTAGATGAAGTTTAGATTAGATCTTTCTAACTTTTCTGAACCCATCTGAAATACTGCAGAAAATGTAGAAATTTGAAGGAAATTTGTCTCATATTTGAAGAAGCATGCATAACAGAGTTGAAAGTAGATAGTTTTCATAAATATAAGGAGAAGAAAGCTTCAATAATTCAGGAAAGATCATTTAAAATCTTGCAGCATAGTATAAGTTTATGCAAAAGGGATGAACAACATATTGACATTTATTAATCTTTTGCATAGTTTGAGTCCAGTAAACCAACAAGAAACCCTAAACTACGTAAGGCCCCTTAAACATTACAGTTTCACATCGACCAACTAAATTTGACCAACAGGTCAAGACCTGACCACAGTAAACTTGGGATTAAGTGAATCTTAAATGATTCCTCCATATCTTTCAAGTCAGTTTTGGTTCATTATATGTGAATTTTAACTTTTGTTATGACTACATCAAAACAATCACCAATAGTTTTTGGCACTAGAAGGAGGGCCTGACTTGAGTTAGGGTTTGTTTCAAACTGGCTAATAATAGTGATAGAGTGACCAGGTCGAGATCCAGTCCAGGGGATATTTTAGTGCAACTACCTGATACAAGGCGAAGTAACAACCCTTTGATTTGGAATCCTAAAATATTGCAAGCAGGAAGTTCATCTGGAACACCTCCTGGGTCACCTTTTAACATACATAACATTGTGAGTCTTGACAGATCACTATTTAGATCTTTAAATCTTGGTTTAGGTACTCCTAGAGGTCCTAATCCTCCTATAAATCCTATCCCACCAATCAATCCAGGTATTCCTACAAGTTCAAGTCAAGCTCAAACACCTGCAATGGCTTATTTCAATGTCCATTCTCCTATTGCCTTCGCTGATTATTATGAGATGCCTAAAAATTTGGGAAGGATATGTCCCAAATACTAGTTACATCAGGATCTAGAAGATCATATTAGAATATTCAAGGAGGCATGTTTTAGGGCCATGTTAGAACATGAGGATGTTGTATGTAGATTGTTTCCCTATACCTTCAATGAACAAGCCTCTAACTGGTATGTAAACCTACCCAATGGTTACATTTCTTCTTGGTCACTTATGGAAGGAGCATTTCTGTCAAGATTTAGAGGACCCATTGATCCTTGTGTCTTGTATCATAAACTAGCTACTATAAAACGAGGCGAGGGAGAGCTGATTGATAATTTCAATGATAGATTTCAAAAGGCCTACTCTAGGCTAGTAGTCCCTTACACTGTGGATGATGATACTTTGTTGGCTATGTACTATGCAGCCTTGGATCCTTTAATTGCCATGTTTGTCAAAAGAAAACCTGACATAGATTCAATATCCAAAGCCTACAAAGAGGCAGCCTCAGTGAACCAAGAGATGAGGCATACAACTTATAGCCCATTTGTTAATGGAGGGAATTTTGGGGTGCAGAATCAGGCACAACCATGGAATGGAGCCCCTATGCATCACACTCCATTATTAAATCTGGTTCCTTCTTACACATCTGTGTATAGTCCTACCCCAATCCAAGCCATAACTCCTTACTCAGGTAACACTTCTAATAACAGTCAAAATAATGGTCAGCCTTTCTTCCAACCCCTAGGGATACAACTATGGCAAAAGCACAGGAGGAAAGGGAAGAAATCAATGAGATCACTGCACATTTGAAAAGGTTAACCACTGAAGTGACAAAACTAAGAAATGAGAACTTCTATGGAAAAAGCAACCAAAACTACAATCAAAATCAGAATTATAACCAAGGCCAAAATCCAAACTATAGTTCCAATCAAAATCAGCATTACAATCAGAACTACAATCAGAGCCATACCCAAAATAACAACTAGGGCCAATGTTCAAATCAGAGCCAAAACTATAATCAACATCAAGGCCCCAGCTAGGGGAAGCCAATGCAAAATAGAGGGCCAGTGACAGATAATAGGACCTGGGGTAACAATAGCAGAAATCAGAATCAACCTAGGCCACCCAAGACATGGAACACTAGGCCCAACAATGGTGCTCTAGCTTCTCCTTTTGAGAATATAGATAATCATGATGCAAAACAAATAGCTGGCATCCAAATGGCCAGTACAACACCCAAAAGTTGGTGTAGATTTCACAATACCAATGCCCATGTTGAGCATGAATGTCCACAATTCCACTTAGCAACCAGCATTTTTAATATAGATGTGTAGCCTCCTACTTCTGAATTTCTCATTCCCAAGGGTAATGAGGTAGTACCCTTAGGATATGATACAGATTTAGTCTTAGAAATGTTTACCTTTGCAACTGCAGAAGAGAAAGAGGATGAATTGCTAGAAGATGGACCATACTATTGTGAAAATCTTTATCCTGAAACTACTTTTGTGTTAAATACTTTTTAGTTTCCCTTTAAAACTAAAAATGAGGTATTAACTGAAACAGAAGAAGTGCAGGCTTTTCAACAGACAAATAAAAACCACACCTACAATTTGAGGAACAACCATAGGCTAGGAGGACCTTTCACCACTTCCATTCCTCCAAACAACTTCAATACACCCCCAGATTAGAATGTCAGCAACAATCCTGCCATCCTTAAAGCTAATCATCATACAAATAATGGAACAACAGTACAAAAGAATCAAACAAGTAAAACTGAAACAATAGAGACAACAAGATTAATGAGTCACTTGTCAGAGGAAATAAAGAAAATTATGGTCAGTATACCTCTAAATGAATTATTGAAAACCCCAGGGATCAGAAATGCTTTTATAAAATCTCTGGATACATCCATGACTGTTGATGTTGCCGCTGATATAACTGTTCCTAGTAGAGATTCACCACCTAAAGAGAAAAGTAAGAAAGTTGAGATGCCTTTCAATACAAATGTAGTAATACATGCGGATAAGAAGGATGTTCCCCCTTTCTTGTTAACTATTAGATTGTGTGCAAAGAACATACACAATTGCATGGTAGATTCTGGTGCATTAGCCAACGTAATGCCCTTAGGAATATGCATAACTCTAGGGATGACTCCCACCAAATCTGCCAAGGTTGTCACACAGTTAGATAAGACTAAGGTTGGCATGATAGGAGAACTCATGAACATTCAAATGCAATTAGTTTTAGACCCTAGGGTAAGCCAAATCATTGACATTCAAGTAGTGGATATACCTATAAATCATGGAATGTTGCTGAGTAGGGATTGGTCCAAGACATTAAACAGATATATGGCCACTGATTAGAATAGAGGCAGAGCCTAGGATGAAACACATGATAACAGAGTATAATCGAACTAATGAAATATTATATGCTGCTATTGAACCTGGTGTCTATAGAATTACCAACAATGGGGTATAGATTGAAGAAATCATGATGTTAAACATTAGAAAAAAATGTGTCAATGAGGAGACAACATTATTCATTGAGTCTGATGGAAATGCTTTAGATGAAGAAAATAGTGCAATAGGCAAATTTGGTCATGCCATTAGACAAGAGGTGGAAGAGTGCATTAAACAAAATCTGCCAATCTAATGTAAACTGAATAAAAATAGGTGTAGAGTCCACGATAGGCCACATTCTGAGGAAAGCTGTGGAATGTGCAAAGACATCATTGAATATGAATACAAAAAATGCATAAAGAGGGTAGAGTTACAAGAGAAAAATAAGAATCCTGATCAAACATAGAAATACGTTCAGGGTGATGTAGATACCTTGATTTTAGATTTAGGAGAAGAAATAAAGGACAAGGGTAGTTGCCTTTCTGATTTACTAGCTGGAAATACACATATGCAAGTTGACCAAATGGAAATACCCATGAATGAACAGGACAACACCCCACAGGTGATAAAAGAGGCAAAGCATGCCAAGATAAAAGGTCAGAAAAGTAAAGATGGCATGTGGACATTAAAATGTGATGGGTCCAAATCAAAACAGGGCGTGGGTGCAGGTGTTGAACTCATAGATCCTCAGGGAAAATCACATCTGGCAGCATATAGATTACAATTTTCCTATACTAACAATATTGCTAAATATGAGGCCCTAATTTTAGGACTTGTCATAGCCATCAAGAAAAAGCTGAAAATGATCAGAGTATTTTCAGACTCTGAACTAGTAGTCAGACAAGTAAGGAAACTATATGCCTGCAATTACAAGAAAATGATTAGTTACAGACACAAATTATGGGGTTTAATAGATTCGGTTGATGCTTTTAACATAGAGCACATCCCTAGAGAGCTGAACCATAGACCAGATGCACTAGTAGTTGCTGCTAGCACAATAGAACCCTTGACATTGTCAGGATTGAGACGATTTGCTGTTGAGCTAGTTAATGTTCCCAGTATCCCAGACAATGTTACACACTTTCAAGTATTTGGGGGGCATCAGCAAATTATTGATTTTCTAACTTGTAATGAGGTATTTGAGGCTCAAATCATTGATGAACAAGAAAGGCCTCAAATAACATGGGACGAAGAGGATGTAATCAACTTGAAGAGAAACTTTTTACCCAAAGGAGTAATAGAATTAGAACATATCTTCGACTTCAATGGAGTAATAAGACAAAAGGACTTGCCCAAAATAGAAGGGGGTAAGTGTGACTTACATAACTTCAGGACAGAGCAAAATCTTCAAAATGTACTAATTGGAAAAACTTGCTCTGAGAAAATTAGAAAAGAAATTTTAGATGCTCTAAAAGATTATAAACATGCAATAGCATGGACCTATGAAGACTTGAAAACATTTGATAAATCCATCATAACTCACATAATACGTTTAAGGCCAGAGGTTAAGCCATTCAGGCAAAAACAAAGGCCTGTGAACGCCATTCTAGAGCCTTTAATCTTTGAGGAAGTTAAAAAATTGTTGTCTGCTGGAATAATTTTCCCAGTTAGACATTTAGTCTGGGTAGCTAACTTAGTACCAGTGAGGAAGAAAAATAGACATCAGGTTATGCGTAGACTTTAGAAATTTGAACAAAGCATCTGAAAAGGATAATTATCCTCCGCGTCCAATAGATGAAGTGCTGCAAGTAGTAAACGGGGCAAAGATGATGTCTTTTTTAGATGGTTTCTCAGGTTATAACCAAGTCTTGATTGATAGAGAAGATAGATTAAAAACCACCTTCACTTGCAAATGGGGAAATTATGCATATAGGAGAATGCCTTTTGGTTTGATTAATGCAGGTGCTACTTTTCAGAGAGCCATGGACATTGCATTTCGTGGGTTATCAGGTAAGTGCATTGTTGTGTATATGGATGATTTGACTGTGTATTCCAAGGATGCATCCACCCACACTGAAGATCTCAGGAAAATACTTAAGCGATGTGAAAGGTATGGGATTTCCCTTAATCCTAAGAAATGTATATTTGGCGTAACTGAAGGTAAATTATTAGGCCATGTCATTTCTGAAGATGGAATTTTGATTGATCTGGATAGAATAGAATCCATAAAAAATTTGCAAATACCAAACAGTAGGAAAGAGTTGAAATCATTTTTTGGTAAAATTAACTTTGTTCAGAAGTTTATCATGGGTTTTGCATAGATTGTGTAGCAGTTAAATGCCATGTTGAAGAAAGATGCCCAGATGGAGTGGACACCTGTAGCTAGGGCTGCATTTGAAGATATCAAGGAGAAAGGTGAAAACAATGAAGAAAGGCCCATTGCATTTATGAGCGCCCCTCTGAAGGATGCACAGTTGAGATATCTAGACACTGAGAGACAAGCATTTGCATTAATGAGGGCTGTGAAAAAATTTAGACATTACATTCTGCGCAGCCAGATCAAAGCCATAGTGCCAGACGCAGTAGTAATGATGTTGCTGATGCAGAATGAACCTGGAGAAAAGAGAGACAAATGGATCACCATGCTGCAAGAATTCGACATGGAAATCATTCCCATGAAGCTGGTCAGAGGGCAGGCGTTGGTGTAAACAATAGCAAATATGGACCCAGATTTCATAAAACAACAGTATGTATTGAATTCCCAGAACGCATTAGACTGGTATGATGATTTAAACACCTTTTTAATAACTGGAAAGTACCCAAATAGGATGAAAGATTCTTAGAGGAGAGCTTTGAGGATTAAAGCACAAAAATATATGGTGCAAAGTGCTCTTCTATTCAGGAAGAACCATGATGGAATTTATTTGAGATGTCTAAATAGAACTGAAGTGGATGAAGTGTTGACAGAACTACATGACAAGTACAGAACCGGCCATGGTTCCCATCTAGCTACAACACACAAATATTGAGGGCGGGCTATTACTGGCCAATGATGTTCAAAGATACTGAGGGTCACATCAGAAGTTGCCACACCTGTCAAATTGCAGTAGATAAGGGGAGAAATCAGGCCAATCCACTACAACTTGTGACTGAATCAAGACCATTTGTACAATGGGGCATGGATTTTATTGGAGTCATCAATCCTCCATCTTCTACAAGACATAAATTTATACTGATGGTGACAGACTATTGTACAAGGTGGACTGAGGCTACCTGCTACAAATTCTCCACAACTAAGGTAGTTATCAAGTTTCTTGAAGAAAACATCATCACCAGGTTTGGAACTCCCTATTCATTGGTATGTGATAATGGCCCTGCTTTCTCTTCTTTAAAGTTTTCTAAATGGACATTTGAATATGGGATCATTTTAAGGCTTTCTTCAAATTATTACCCTCAAGGTAATGGCATGGCTAAATCAATGAACAAAATTTTATTAGACATAATCAAGAAGTTGATTGCAAAGAGTCCTAGAGAGTGGAATACACTGTTAAGATATGCATTATGGGTAGATAGGACCAAGTTTAAGACAGCTCTAGGTAGCACACCTTATCATTTAGTTTATGGGACTGATCCCATACTTCTAGTAAATCTAAGAATACCAACCTGGAAGTTTGCCAATGAGTATCTAGGCTTTGATAACCATAGGGAAGCAAGGATAGTACAAATGCTACAATTAGATGAGAAAAGAGGTCAAGCCATCGAGAAGTTTTCCAAACATCAAGCGGTTGTTAAGAGGTGGTTTGATAAGAGGGCAAGAGTTAAGACATTCAAGATATCAGACTTAGTGCTGTGCTGGGACAAAGCACATGAAAAGAAAGGAAGCCATGGAAAATTCAATAAACTATGGCTAGGTCCATTACAGGTCTCTAAAATAATAGGAGACAATACATTTAGACTCAAGACCTTGACAAGGGAAGAGGTGCCATTGCCAGTTAATGGCCAACATTTGAAACACTACTTCCAAGCCTGAGGTAAAGGGTGGTCCATTTTGGTGTAGTATAGTTTAAGTAATGTACAGTTCTTCTTTTGTTGTTTTCTTTTTTTTGGGTTGGCTGTTTGTATAGTTTTGTTTTCTATTTCTTTTTGTTTGTTGTTTTGTTTCTGTTTGTATAGTTTTGTCTTCTTTTTCTTTTTGTACAGTCTGTCTGTTTGGTTGGTTTGTTTGTTTTCTCCTCAGCAAGGATCTTTGTCTTTCTTTAGAGTATTAAGGGACAAGCCAGCAACCATTGAAAACAATATAAAATTTAGAATATTCAGGTTAATCATTTGCAATTTATGCATAACTTGTTGTGACTGTCATGGATGTAGAGAGTTGTTTAGCTTCTGAAATTTAGTATTCAATAAATGTGATTGAGAATTCAAGGAGGCTTCTCATGACGACACACCTAAAATCCTTGGGTTTGTTGAACCTACCAGTGTAGATATTAGGTGAAAAATCTGAGGTCACCCTTGCTACCATTACAATTCTCAGCTTAATTTCAGCAAGTGCTCACTCCTTGCATCTTGAAGTAACAAATTGCTATATCTTGTGAAATCTCTTTAAAAAATTAGAAAATATAAAATATAAAAAATAAATAAAGCAGATTATACTAAAAATCTAGATTAAGCCATCTAACTAACTCTACCAAGGCTATAGACGCTCACTGGCAGTGGGGCTCTACTTAGAAGAATTGTAATGATAACCTTGCTGGGGCTATGGACGTTCACTGGTAGCAAGGCTCTATCTAGTCAGCTATGAGGGAATATCCTCAACTACGTAGGCTAATGTCAGTCACTGGTTTGTTCAACCGATCTTCAAGATGAGGATAATTAATCACGTGCACATAGTTAAATTGAAAATGAAAATTCATGCACCCTTATTGAATACCTTAGGTCTCAAGCTGAATATGATTTGTAGGGAGGATAGTCAGAAGTTATGGATTTATTTCATCTAGTTTTCTTGAACACTTTGAATTTAATTATTTTGTTTGGTTTCTAGTTGTTGTGATGTTCACAACACGCCCCATTTTACTCCTTAGCAAACTGAGGACCCCTACTGTTGCTTTGCTTTTTTCGCTTCTACTTGTGTTGTTTTGCTTGGTTGTAAAGGGAAAAGGGGAGTCAAAATTGCAAACTTCATTTAAAATAGAGAAAAATACATTTTCAGTACCAGGGCATGATATGGTTAGATTCCTTGTGAAAAATGAGCTAGGGTTGCTTTTTGAACTGTCTTAAAATTTGCCATATTTTGTAAGTTATGATCATTTTGGTAGAATGTACAATCAGGTTTTGCATAATACAAATTCAGTTGTAGGTCTTTCTCCTTGTAAGCATCTGGTTAAAATTTTGAAATATACATGCAGGATCGATTTCAGGTTAAAATGAATTTTGTCTTGAGTTCCACTCTGTATCTCACATTTGTATGTTCAGCAGGTCTAACCATACAAGACAAATGAACAAGGTATAATATACAAACGTGGGCCTATCGGCAAAACATCAGCGGTCGGAATGACATTCTAAACCTTCACCGATAGAGGAGACTTACGCCGATGACAGGGCAAAAGGAAAGGGAAAGGACTTAGTCGATCAAAGAGTTGCGTATGCATTGTCATCGGTATAACCATTGCCGTCGGCAATGTTATGATTTATCTCCCCGAAGGGTTGTCTCTCGCTGATGGTATGCCATCGGCCTAACTTACATTGTCGGCAATACCTTGGATTTTCTCACTAAAGGATGTGGTCTCCCCGATAGCTGTTGGCTATCGACATAACAATGTGCATCGGCTTTGTTTGGAATTGTTGTGCTGATAGTGTTTATCAGGTTGATGGGAGATATAAGGCGATCAATGAAAGAAGGAGATTGGCAGGACTTACACTGATAGAAGGACAAAAGGCTATTGGAGAAACAATGGTAATTGGGGTAGCATTTTAGGCCCATGCTGATAGGGAGTCTCACGCCGATGGAGAAGTATAAGGGAATGTAAAGGGTATCGGCCAGACAGTGGTGATCAGCCAAGGAAGTTTTTGACTCGCCGATTGTGTTTCTCACACCGATGGGCGGGAAAAGGGACAAACCGTTTGGTTTTTGGAACATTTTGAGGCCCCAATGCATTTTTTCGGTCAATGATAGTTGACCCATCCACTTTAAACGTTGAATATGCATTCTAAATGCACGATTTTCACAGATTCATGGCTCAATTGATGTGTCCTGTACAACTACGATTAGATTTGGTAGCTTTCTTCTTCCTGCTGTTTATTAAAGGATGATACTTATTGTTGATTTGTTTGTTTTGCAGGCTTGCAGTTGAAGAGGGAGCTAGAGTTTAAATGGCAGTGACATCATGGAATGAGAAGGAAATCTGATCTCAGGAGCAGGAAGTAAGGATGTGAAGGGCGAGGAAGTCAAGAGTCCTTAATTGAGAAGACAGAATGCAGCTGAAGGCATCATCATGGTAGACAACAAAAGTTATTGTTAACCTGCTAAGCTTCCCAGAAGGGCATTTCTTTTCACCCAGATTTGATGTATACTCAGAGGTATTTTGGGAAACTGGTTCACCAGCATTTATTGTTGTAACCAGAGGTTTGAACCAGGGTTTAGTTAGGTTTTTTTTTGGCTGTATTGAGGACAATCAGAAAGTCTATATATTGGGCCTCTCTACACTGTAATACGTTACACAGGTATTTTAGGAACACATAGGGATTTTAGGAACACACAGGGATTTTAGCAATTTAGCTTAGAATAGTTTAGTTTAGAGGAGGTCGCCTGTTGTCTGCAATAAGGAGTACATGGAACATCTGGCTTCCTTATTGTATCTGTAAAGCTTGTAAGTTCTCTATAGTTTGATCAATGAATCTAAGAGTCATTCCGACATTTAAAATCATGCATGACTATCTGTTTCTAATACAATTGAATCTAGAATTCTGCATCTATCTTCTAAGTGTTTTCTTGCTCTTCTTTGTGTTTTGAAACATTTTCTCTGAGAGCTTACAATTTTAAGTGTATGTTTGTGAAAATGCTCAGAACTTACATTTAAGGTTTTTATCTGTGGATTTGATCAAATTGCTGTATGATTTATATAGTGAATAACAGAACAATTAGATCCTTTGGTAGATTTAGATGAAGTTTAGATTAGATCTTTCTAACTTTTCCCAACCCATCTAAAATACTGTAGAAAACGTAGAAATTTGAAGGAAATTTGTCTCATATTTGAAGAAGCATGCATAACAGAGTTGAAAGTAGACAGTTTTCATAAATATAAGAAGAAAGGTTCAATAATTCAAGAAAGATCATTTAAAATCTTGCAGCATAGTATAATTTTATGCAAAAAGGGATGAACAACATATTGACATTTATTAATCTTTTGCATAGTTTGAGTCCAGTAAACCAACAAGAAACCCTAAACTACGTAAGGCCCCTTGAACATTACAGCTTCACATCGACCAACTAAATTTGACCAACACGTCAAGACCTGACCATAGTAAACTTGGGATTAAGTGAATCTTAAATGATTCCTCCATATCTTTCAATTCAGTTTTAGTTCATTATATGTGAATTTTAACTTTTGTTATGATTGCATCAATACAATCACCAACAGCAACGTCATCAAAAACTAATGTATTTTTGGCTGCTATAGAAGTGCTCATAGCCATCACAACACCTTCCTAGCTATTTGGTAAGGAACACAACAGAAAAATTGCTTTAATCTCAAAATCTAACTTTATACCCACCGAAGTTAATTGAGTAATTAAGGTGTTAAATTCATTCAGATGATTTGACATAACCCCACCCTCTTTCATTTTCAAGTTATATAATTTCTTCAGAATAAATACCTTATTCGAAGTCGAAGCAATTGCATACATGCTGGAGAGCTTTTCCCAAAGCTCTTTCGTAGTACTCGTAGCTGAGACATTAAATCATACATTGCTGGACAATGAGAGAAATATAGTTGCTAACGCATTCATATCCAGTTTGTCCCAGTCTTCATCTTTCATAGAACTTTGTCCTTTGCCTTTCCCCAGTAAGGTGAGTGACAAGTCCTGTTTGATAAGAAGAAACTCCATTTTGACTTTCCAAAGACAAAAGTTTTGGCATGTAAATTTCTCTATTTTCCATTTTTCTGTATCATCCATTTTGATTTCTTTACAGGTTCAAAAAAGTCCTTACAGGCTATTTCTTGGACTGAGCTTCACACAAAGGCTCTAATACCAATTGTGAATCTAAAAAACACAGAAAAGAAAAAAATAGATATTGAAAGAAAAATAGAACACAGACATAAGCAAAAAAATGATACAGAGGACACTCCAGCAATTAACGTAGTTCACCATATAAAATGGCTACATCAACAAATAAGGGACTCTCATTAAAATAAGTTTAGCAACACTTCACACCACACTAACTTTCTACAGATCTTCCTCATACATTTTTATCCACAGTCAGGACATTTACAATACATTCGACCTCATGCCAAGAAATGACAGTTACATGAAGAACTGTTACAAGAGGAATATTTTTGTGTCTGCAGAAGAAGGCAGATCGATTACATTGGGCTTCATAATTTCCATGTGCCCAACAAGATGGAATAGATGTCACCGTGATTACTTGTAATAGAAGCGTCGTGGGAGGATGGACTACATGTAATTCTGCAACATTCGGTAAGATACTAAGCTCGTTCATTTTCTTTTTTTTCTTCAATGATATCTTAGTTTTGTTGAGTGTAAGGCCCAACACCATAGCTCCATGTCAAATAGTGGCACGTTGTTGTATTGACTGTTTACCAAAATTTTCATTCTGTAAAATTTGGAAGCGCTTAAATAGTCTGTAGGTTGTAAAATGTACCAGCATCGAAATCTGATTAATTGGTCGATTTTTCTCAACTTTAACTAGAAACAACATAGTGAAAATAGTCGAGAGTGGGGAGTCGAAATAGTCGAAGTTGAAAGTCAAAATATATTGAAGTTAAAAATTCTGTAAATAGCTGACAATGTGCTGGCTATTTACGTGAGGTATAAAATTTCAACCTTTCATTGTACCGTATAACATGTCTCTGTTGACCTCTTCAAGTACACTGTTTTTGTATAGAGTCAACACAAAATCAACTTGTCCAAAAGATTTTGACTGCCGGTACATTTACAACGACTGTTTAAGCTTCACCAACACCATAAGGGATAAAGTCAGTCAACTTTTGTAGATGGATACCCTTTACTCTTAACCAAAGAGGTTTCAACCTAAGGATCATCCTCTCATATCGAGTAGTTAAATGATTCTATGAGTCTAATATAAAACCTTCAGATTTTCAAATTTATATATATATTTTTTAGTCTTCATAATCTCTGTTAATCAACTAAACCAAATCCAAGGGCTTTACTGTGTGCAGTAAATCTATATTGTTTGTGGCATTGAAATTTGTGTCGAGATGTGTCATTGTCGTGAGTTAAAAAATGGAATAGTGTGCCCCAAGTTGCTACAATGATGGTTGGATCTGATCTTGCTCATTGGTGTGGCTTTGTGCAGCTCCAATTGGAGAAGGTTTTCTTGCACGCGATATCACATTCAAAAATCCAGCAGGAGCAGTGAAGCACCAAGCCGTAGCTCTATGAGTGGGCTCTGATCTCTCAGCCTTTTATCATTGCAGTATCAAGGGCTACCAAGACACTCTATGCTCACTCCCTCTGTCAATTCTACAGAGAATGTGACATCTACGACATTATGGATTTCATCTTCGGTAATGCTGCAGTAGTTTTTCAGGGCTGCAGTCTTTTGGCACAGAGACCGATGGACTAGTAGTAGAATCTTTTTATAGCTCAAGGTAAAATACATCCAAATCAAAACACAGGAACATCTATTCTCTACTGTAATGTTATAGCTGCCCCTCAGCTGCTTACTGTTATTAGCAATTTCCCCACATTCCTGGGTAGGCCATGGAAACAATACTCTCATACCATTTCCATTCAATCTTATTTAGATAGTGTAATCCAGCTAGCCGGATGGCTAGCATGGTCTGGAGACTTTGCCTTAAGCACGTTATATTATGGTGAATATGGTAACATATTATGGTGAATATGGTAACAGCGAACCCGGGGCAAATACTTCATAGAGAGTCTCGTGGCCTGGTTATCATGTGATAAACAATTCCGATGCTCAAAATTTTAGTGTGACTTCATTCATCGCTAGTGATACATGGTTGCCATCAGCTATTGTACCCTTCGATGCAGGCTTACTTTAAGCCCAAACATCGACTGCTATTTCTTGCCTCTACCACATTGCTCCTCTAAAATTTATTCATTCAAAGATCTTGAAAAATAATAAAAATATTGACAATAATGGTAATGTTCCCTCCCTTTGATTTGTTACACTTTGTGCAAATAACTCGTTTGTCATCGAGATTTGTTTATTGAACAGTTAAATTCTTATTATGGAAATATATTTTTATTCTTCATTGTTTCAAACTGTTCAGCATTCATTGCATAAATGGTCTCACCCAGTAAAGCCGATGCCTTCGGCAAAGGCTTTCAAGTTCTATGGTTCAAACCATACCTTTATATTGAGAAGAGGGAAAGAGCTTAAAGTATCACTCTTGTAGGGATGTACCAATTTTTTTAATAGTGGGAGTTGGTCCCATGCATAAATAACGGGTGGATTAACTTTTTAGAGAAAGAAGGGAAGGGTTTATATCACAGAGAATCATTATTATGTTTTGGTCCTCCCCGAACATGGAAGGGGTACATAGGGAGTCCATGAGTTCAGGGCCTAAATTTGACAAATGACCCTACCCATCAAGCAATTCTTTTATGGTCGTTATCCATTCAAAGGTGCCTTTAAACTACTATGGTATATCTTAATATAAGTAAAATTATATATAAGCCATATATATATATATCATCACAATTCTATATAAATTTTTACAATCTATCCAAAATCTCCCCTTTCATATGATACAATCTTTTTAAAATTTTGATTGTATTTTATAGTAAAATGTTTAAATACGACCATATGGCCATCATATTTAGGTTGTCAAATTTCCATCCTAACCATTTCTTCTAATGCAAAGGGAAAAACTATTTAAGGTGTTAAATGACTTGTTAAGTATCTCTCTAAAAGTTAGAAGAAATTTTTGGGATGAAAAATAACCCAAAAAAGAGTATTTTGATATATAAATTTTTATTTAAAAGTGAAAATAATATATGTATTATTATGTTGAGTGAAAATATGAAGAGGGTATAATCTTTTTACCAATCCAAAAAATAAAATTTTAAATATTTTAATTAAGAAATATTTTATATTTTGATTTATGAAAATGTGTAATTAATTGTACATGTGGGTAGGTTGAATAGCTATCCAAAACTCTTACATATATGTAAAATTTGGGTTTGAAATTTGATTTGACATTGTAGAAATTCTCTTATTTGGTTGATCAAGATCAAAAGGTAGACATTGCAAAAGGGGCATGTAGTGTATGTTAAACTCAAGGTATAATTTACAAATATGACTATTATGGCTAGTGTTATGGTGCATAAGTACATAACATGCACAAATTCTTCTTGGAGTGTGCCATAACTTGAAAAATCTTGTATCTAATAAAAAAGAGAATAGAGTAGCTAATCCTACCCCAAAAAAAAAACTGTTTCAGCTATTAATAAAGAAAATCTACTTGATGATATTCAAATACTCTTTATATTTATTTGAAAATATTTTTGTATATGCTCTTGTTGTACATTTATTCTAATTTATTTCAATTTAATAAACTACTTATAAATTTGTGTAATTAATTAGATGTATTTGTGAAAGAAAATGTGTCCATCAAATTTTGGTATTACAGCGCCAAATTCTAGGAAATTTCACATTTATATTCATTTAAATAGCATCAAAATTATCATTCTCAATCAATATTTCCAAAAATATTATTAAAAAACACAGTTATATCACCACGCTTTAGTAGCTAGTGAGTCCTTCAAACTGAAATTGGTTTGAACTGATAAAAAATATGATGGCATGTATACTTGGTTGACCTTAGAAGAAATAAGGAATTTTTACATAGTATTGGTAGCAAACAAACTATTGGAATAATCATTATTATTTCGTTATTGAAATGACAAAATATATTTTTTGTTTACTCATTGCACTTTCTATTTTTTATTTTCTACATAATTGTTTTTGATAATGTTAAAAGAGATAACAAGGGTCCCTGCCCTTACAAAAGGCAAAATTAGAATAGATTCCATGACATAGGAATCAACAAAAAAAACTAAACTAAAAATTGAGACAAACAACAACATAAACAACAGGAAATGGAAGCACCAAAAAAACACAAGGAGCCAACAAAAAGAGCCTAGCTAAGTCTTGGGAGAGTGAGACATGCCACAAAGACTTGACACCATGTCTTTTTCTTCAAAACACAAATGAAACTTAACAAATAAAGAATCAATGTTAGTGTAGCATAAAAATATGAATTTCAAACAGATTTCAAAATATTTTGTAAAACCTTAAACTCATATTTAATGCCCCATTGCAAGAGAAAATTAAAGTTAACCATAGAGAAATGATAAATTAAATGCATAAATCAAACAAGATGAATGTTACCAAAGATGTGAAATGTGGTTGCTTTAAGTATTGCCTAACTCCGATGTGAATTTTGTTGGCTGGTATAAATGAGAAACAAAGTTGATTTTTATAAAGTTTGGAGATGGTTTCAAAATGGTAAATTGGTTGAATGACTTGGGTAGTTAGGGTTATGGTAACGGGTTTTGGTTTATTTGTGAATAGTATAGGTTTAGGTTTAGGTTTGTTGTAAATAATAAATTAAATTTATTAATTTTAATTTATTATTCACGGTAGGGTGAAAAGAGAAAAGATTTAATTAATTAATTAAACCTTATGATTAAGGATAGATTAAATAATAAATTAAATTTATCAATTTTAATTTATTGTTTAGGAGAGAGATTAAAAGGAATATTTAATTAATTTATTAAAATTAATTAAATATTCTGACTTTAGGGATTTGATCGATAGTTAGGGGATGGTTTAAGGATGAATAGTAAATATGATTTCTGGTTAAATTTTGATGTCTACATTTTGCCCCCTTTGAGATGATATTGCGAAGCAATGTCGTTTCAAAGAAGATTTAAACATAGGTTTTGGATTTAGATAAAAAAGGGTTGGATTGGGTTGGATTGGATGGGGCTCATAAAAATGAAGGACTAGATAGATGATGCCCCCTCAAGAGGATATGCAAGGACAAAGGAGCTAGATAGACTCTTGAAAAAGAAAAGGAAGGGAAAGAGGTTGAGTTATGCTGATTAAACTTTGAGCAACCTCATGTTTGATATAGCACCTGACATTATACACCAAGGTATAAGGACCAAGGTGACGATGTGTCTTGTGCACCAGCATAATACAACCTTGTCTAACATATGAGGAAGTAAACTTAGAGCATTAAAGTCCTAATGCACAAAAGGTACGATATGACTTTAGATGCAAAGGATAATGTAAAAAGCTATTCCAACATACACAAGATATGAATATTAGTTGGAATGATACAAATGTAATTCAAATGCAAGATGAAATGATGACACACACAAGAAAGCAAGCAAGCATGCATGCATAAATGATTCAAAAACAAACAAGGTGATTGCCCCTATCAAGCTGAAAACTGATGATCGATTAGATTGATTGATATTGATAACGATTGATGATTTATTGATAGCATTGTTAATGTAAGAATGATTTATCTTGAGAACAACATGAGGATTGTATTGTTGCAATGGGAATGATATATCCTGAGAACAACACTAGGATTGGGAATGATGTATCCCATTGATGATGATGATGATGTGATTGATCAATCAGGTTCACAACAAGGCTAGGAACAAGACCATGGACATGATTGGATAGGATAATTTGACTTGATTGATTGACTTGGTTGGTATGGATTAAGGATTGATTTGTGTTTGGATTATTATTTCTTGGAATGATTTGATTGATTTAGATTGATTGATGAGGACTTGATGAATTAAGTGAGTTGAAATGATTTGATTGATGATCTGAGTTGAACGATTTGAATGAATTGGATTTGAAGAAATGTTGTGATTGGTTTGATTTGATAATTGGAGAATTGATTGGAAGAAGTGATTGGAGTGGATTTAGATTGATTGATTGGTATTTTTTTATTGTTTGGGTTTTTGTTGGATATTTGATTTTTTTTTGTATTTTCAAATGTTTTGATTTTTTTTTTGGGTTTTTAGTTTGTTTTGGATGTTTGCCATTGGGTTATGTGTAAATAGATTTGTGGTCTCCAAATGATAACAAATGACAAGGGAGCACCAAGTCAAGAAACAAGGATGGGAAAGTTGGGTGATTTAGGCTAATGAGCGGATTGAATTTGATGAATGATAGATGAGTGGAGTGTTACATCCCCAATTTTTGTCTTGCTTTACTTTTAATATTTACTTGGATATAAGTAAATTGATTATGATGTTTGGATTGGTGACATGGACTATATTAAATGTCCTTTATTGAAATAATGGAAATGATTATGTTATTATCAATTTTTCTATTATGAGATTTGATTTATTAGTTGAATTAATTGAATAATGATACACTGATCACATATTGTTTGGTGACAAGTGAAACAAGATTACAGGTTATCAGATGACTCTCAGGGAAGAGAGAGAGACAGAGAGAGAGAGTATATTTCTAGGAGAGAGATATAGACCTCAAGTTACGATTGATTTATTTTCTAAACTAAGTATAAAGTGTTTAACGAAAATGTGAATTGTGGTGTCATAAGAGGTAAGCTTTGTCTTGACAGTTTACTTTTGAACTCAATCAACAGGTAGTCGATATTGTTTTCAAATCTTTCTTAGTCGTATTAAGTTGTCTTAGTCATTAATAATGATAACGACGTCATTAAGTTGATTTATGACTATTTATGTTTAACATAAATATTATGACATTTTTGTCATCAAATGATAGTCTTATTACAACTATTAAGATATTTGACATGTTATAAATGATCTTTAATGATAAGACATTATTGTCAAAGTTATTATTATGTGTTTATTGTTGATAGATTATGAAGGGGAGACAAGATCAACCCAATCAAATATCTGTAAAACCATGGTTTGATAATATATTATTATTGAATAAACTATATCTATCTAATCTAATAGGCAATGCTATGAGAATTATAATTGATACCTTAGCATTGAATGATGATAATACCTTATATTGAGTCGACTACATTGAAGAAGCCATAGGCTATAATATAGTAGAGTCATTATTATCAATAGTAGTGGATCGAACCACATGTAATAGTGGATTGAGCCACATGTAATGATCATTAATAGATTAGTTAGAATCTCTTTGAAGTGTTAGCCTCATCCTTATGAGGATGACTGTAGTTTTTAACCGCCACAACCGTCGAAGCTTGAAGTAGTAATTGCCCATCGACATGTGGGATATTACGCTTAATATTGGTCATTGATTTTGTTTTAACCATTTTTAAAACTTAAGCTTAAAATGAAGCTAGTAACCGAATGTAGAGGAGAGATTAGTGAGGCAACTCTGTAGGTTCTGTGCCTCTACCTTTATGAAGGAGGTTTTAAAACTTGTTAAGGGAAGAAAAAATAGAACTGGTAAGGAGATTAGAAGGTAGTAGCTGTGTCAGTGGAGGATTACACAGTCTAGTGACATCGATCAAGTGAAACATTCAGCTATTCCAGCCAGCTTAGGTTTATAGACTCATAGGTATTCCTTAGTACATATTTTAATATACAAAAGTAAATCATTTAGCTCATATAAAATGGTATATCATAGTATTTTAGGTGATGGAATGAGCTTGCAGGTAGGAGATTATTTCTGAATTATGATGTGATAGCCATTATCTATTATGAAACAATTTAGAAATGCCAGTTAATTTTTTTAAGTAAGCAATTAGAGTTATTTTCTAGTAGTTGTTTAAGAAAACAAATGCTACTTATATGGTGCATTATCCATCATGCCAATTAGGTTACTATTTTATTTGATTGAGTCGATCTGTATCTTAGTATTTAAAAACTATTGTTCATACCCAATTAGAGAATGGAAGATATAAGTTGTTATCAACTTAAACTCACAGTCTCTTTATTGAGAAATGGTGAGCAAACATACACAAAATTAAACCATAATAAAAAATATAGTATTGTCTTCAGGATTATTTTACAATGCAGTACATTAGCTTTTTAAAGCCTTAGTTATTCCCATATATAACTTCTTACGAGAAAGTAACTTCTCGTAACTTCCCAAAACCTAACTTATAAACTAACATTTATTTAATATGCATAAACTAACAATGTAATACTATATACTATTATGCCAACATTCCCCCCCTTATTACATTGTTCCTGCAAAAGTACCAAGTACCCCCCCTTAATGCTAAAATACTCAACAAAGCTGATTACATAATATGAATACATATTTTATAGAGATCTTCCCCCATAGAACAAATCCTGAACCAAGCAAGGCTCCATCATGCTGTCTCATCTACCCTCAGAAAGGCATAGCTTCGAGCTGTTTTCTTGAGCTCTTTAGTCCCAAGCTCTCAAATCACAGAGTCTTGAATTATTCGACAATGGACCCTAAGAGATATGATAGATCTCTGCCATGTTGTCTAGTGACCACGGAAGGGTATAATTCAAGATCATATACTCTTTGAAGCTCGCTAGACAACAATCCATATTGAGCTCAACACCAAATCCCAAACCTGTCTCCAAAACAAAATCTTCACAAAACATACATTCTTCAAATCTGTCAACTCTGTCAGCATCAATAAAGAAAAACAAAACAACCAAAACCAAAAATGTTTCTCATGCAAAGCATCATCTCAAAGCGAGAAGCTAACTTGAGATGATGGTAAATCCTCCATCCTCTGATGCCGCCAGCCTCCAATATGACCCTATTACACTTTAACCAGCTGATGTCTTGGATGAGTCTTTCAAGGCCTCATTGGGTGTAGTATAAATGGCTCCGAGAGCAACTGATGTAGCCATGATAAAACAAGATGTCGGATTCCACCAAAAGTGCACCTTTTACAATATAGTGTAAACACAATTATATCCTTATAACTCCAACGTTTTCCACCTTATTACTCCAAAATAAAACCTTATATCTCCAATGACAAAATAATATTTAAAATTTATACCTCCCAAGTTTTGAACTCATAACCACCTCATACCAACTATTAATTCCTCCAACCTTCATTTAAATCTTTTTTTATTTTATTCCCTTCCAAAAATTTGGTTCCAAAAATAGCTATGAACCATAATTTTCCAAATGAAAATAGCATTAATGTTTTTAAATGTGAACTTACTATTGCGCGTTCAAATCAAAACCTAAAAATTCTGCACATTTTACTCTCCTTAAAATTTCCTCTTAGAAACTTTTTAACTTTATCCAAAAAGAAATTGTATTACTCTAGGTAATAAGTGAAAACTTTTCAATATTTGCTATAAACTCAACATTTTCCCTCATGTATTATTAGGAAATTTTAGTTAGTTTTAATCTCACCATATGAATTGCCTCTTTCACCTACATTCAATGCAACAGAGAAAATATTTTCCTTTCACAAGTTTGTACTGCCAGCAAACACAAAATTCATCATAAATTCATCATCCATGGTCTTCACTTCATAGTTGTCTTTATCAACCTTCTTCAAACACACCAACTCCCTGATTCAAAAACATGAAATAGGCATCCACAGTTTCTACTGTGTATGTAAATTAACCATCTAAACCGCACCTTTCTTACACCCTAATTAATTTCCCCATATTGATCGGCCACCTCCTCTAATCATTGGATGCTTGGAGGCTGCATTTAGATACAGATTCGTATACCTTCTGTCTACTGAAATAATTATATTCCATAAGATATCATCAAAACACCTCAAAAAAATATCTCCAAAATCACATATCTATGGGAGATCAAACATCAATAAAAACTGTCACGAAAAACAACTAAAGACTTCATTCAAATGTCCATTCATTCAAATGTCCATTCCTATGCGCAATCACACAATGTCCTCCAATTTTTTTTTTCTTTATATATATTGAACATCTCCTTTATACAGTGTGCCAATAAATCATCTATAATGGTAGTTTTAGATTCATTACCACGCAGGCCTTTACTGAGCCATCTCTATGCTTCCCCTAGATTCTAATGCATAGGCACAATGAGCTCTAATACCATATTGAGAAATGGTGAGCAAACATACACAAAATTAAACCATAATAAAAAAATATAGTATTCTCTTCAGGATTATTTTACAATGTAGTACATTGGCTTTTTAAAGCCTTAGTTATTCCCATATATAACTTCTTATGAGAAAGTCACTTCTCGTAACTTTGCAAAACCTAACTTATAAACTAACATTTATTTAATATGCATAAACTAACAATGTAATACTATATACTATTATGCCAACACTCTTTAATAAGTCTGAAGCAAGTTAATGTAGAGTATGAGAATAACCATGTGATAGACTCATGAAGGATGAACTATATTTTATTACCCTTAGTCTTGAGCTATATAGTAATGAGGTTTGAGGAGTTAACTTTATTGTATTATATAGGTTATAAACATGAGCATCACAAATAGTGTTATCTACTAAGAGAACTAGAATCATTTGAATTGTTAGTAAACTTTAGAGTCACATCTAAACTTAGAGATACTAAGGAGGATGGGAATAAGGTTATTGTGAGAATCCCATTAAGAGATATTTGTCATTGTTGTTTATGAAGAGATTCAAAACAATGGATTAGGCTAAGAATACTAAAGAATGACCTAGTAAGGATATTTAAACATAAGAACTCCAAGATATAAGATATGGAGATATTGTTATGTTGTAGTAGAAAAGAACATTAGGGTAACCTTAGAGTCGACTATAAACCAATGGAGTGGCTATGTAATATAGACTTACTCATGTCTTAAGTATTATTATCATGATTCTCAATTTAAAATATTGCATGAATATGGGTGATAAGAGATACAAATTGTGTGAATAAGATAGTATCCAAGTCGAGTAGGGGTGGGTGAACACAATGACTATGTTCTTGACAAACATTATTGAAATCAAAAACTTTGGATAAAGTAATACATTTGTTTTCTACATGCATTATCGGTTCACTATATTTAGAATTGCTCATCTTATCGGAAATCATACTTACCTAGAGGGTATCTAGGGTTGATGGTTGATAGAGTTGAGTAGAATAGAACACTATGTACTTAGAAAAGGCAAATTACCATTGGTCACCTAAGGTCTATATTCCTCGTGAAGGGAAGGGTGACTTCTTATGTGGAAGATGTGTGGGAGACCGTCAGTCTATGGTTGGAAGTAAATCACTAGAAAGATTCTCTCTCTCCAAGCAGGAAACATGCCAGGACTTGTGACAAAGATGTCAGATATTCAGATGCAATATTGATTCCAAATTTGTATATGTAATGATTTTACATTTGTAAACATTGTAAATGAAATGACAATATGGGAATATTGTATTGTGTAAAAGAAATCTTGTAAGTAAAGTTACTTGATTATTTGTTAAATAAAGGAAAATAAATTTCTCTATCTCATTTTTACCTTGTTGAGTTACTTAATAGTAAATTATGGATTTTACTATGTTTTTAGTATGTGGATGTTACATATGGTATCATAGTTACCAGGTTTAGTACTAGGGCTTATGAGACCACTATGCTTACCTATAGTCAACAATATACAGTTAGCTAATGTTTGAAAATTTATGTGCCAGGATGTTACGTTTTAAGAAGATAGAAAGAAAGTCTATTAATTTGAGTCAATGTTTCCTTAAAGGTAAAAGAGAACGTGAGGCCATTATCAAAACCTTTGAGGGAACTAGTGATGAGAGTGAAATTTGGTTGAGTGATACTGAAACTCTAGTGACTGCTTTACCTTAAATCAAGTTAGTGAGAAAGGAGTACTTGGAAAGGGTTAAAGATGAGAAAATAACTTTGGTTAGGTGAGATCCCCGCATACCCGCAACTATTGAGATCATAGAAGTTAGGTCTGATAGTAAGTTAGAGGGTTATATACCTTGTTAGTGCTCAATTTGACTGGATGTTCCCCAGTTATCCCTACAAGGTTGCCATCATTGATCAACAGGATTTTCAGGCCAGGGGCCAACAGTGCAGGAGATAGACTCTATAAATATCTCCTCTTCTTCTTTAGGCTCTGTAGAACCAAGGGGGGTATTCCCTATTCAACATCTATGAAATGTGCTTATTAACTTGGTGGGATGTTGAGACAAAGTAGATAAATCCTCATATATGCAGACCAAAACTATGAAATAAGTGTAAAGAGGCTAGCTTTGGGTGTATGCTCAGTTGTGAATCAGAGGATTTTGGTCCTATAACTACTTCTAAATGTCCTAAAGGTTTGTATTTGAAGTATGGATTTATGTTTTGTATTTGGATGCAAAACTAGGACTTTGATTATAACCTCAATACAAGACTAGATCGGTGCCTATCTCAGGGCTCGGAGTCAATAGTCATACACATGTGATTGATCACCATAAACTCAAATCAACAACTGGGTTTCAAGGGCGGGTTTGTAGTGTCTGCCTTATAGACACTTCCCAAAACTGAGTATTCAGTTATCTCTACTTACAACATCCTTACTGCAATATATTCTTCCCAACACTTATCCCAAAACATTTAATCTACTACTTGACCAGATGTAAAAGATAAAGCATTCAACATAGCAAACCCATATCCTAGAATCTTAAACACTCCTTAGCTATTCAGATTTAGAAGAAGAACACATTCAATTTGGAGACAAATAACAGAATACATGCAATGAAGCATTACTCATTTAAATCAACATGAAACTAGTAAGATTATGCATGAAACGTCCAACATATGATTCATAAACTCACAAGACAACCAAAATAGAGCCACCAATGAAGTTGTATCTTATCACAACACCAAAATTTGTCCAGTTTTCAACAACCACAAAAATGAGGTTCATAGTCCTAATATACTCAGAATGTGCCCTCAACGAAATAGTACCATGGTCAACTCAAAAAATGTCAGATACAAAAGCCTTTTCAAATTGGTGTGCAAAGCAATTAATGTAGAAGGCAGAGAGAAAGGCTAAGAGTGGTTGAACTTGAGCCCCATGCCACCACCTAAGGATTTTCTCCTTCAATGGGGTAGTTAGGTAGTCAATTAGGCCATACGTCTGCAATTCCCTTGCCAATAATGGACAACCTACCTTCAGTTTCTTGGAATGAAATGGTCGCATGCTCTTTGAAATTTTCCTGCCAAGATGATGCAATTGCAGACATGCTTGAAAACTCTCCTTCGATAGTTTACAATAGGGGTGTCGATTCATACCCTCATCGCCAAGATCTATAGCCTTAAATCATGTTGACTAGTCATCAACCATGGAAATCATGCCACATGGGCACCTTTCTCCCATCACTGACTTTTCCTTTCCTTCATTTTACCTTTTTCGCTAGGTATATGCATACTTTGAATTCCTTGTATATGCAAAACCACATGTATATACAACTACCCCTTTCTGCTCTTTAAAAACTTTTGTACATGCAAGAGCATATACATACAACCATTTAATATACAAGGTGGACCCCAAATCTGATTAGAACAAATCAAAATTCAACATAGGTTTGACTTGTATCTCCATTTTGTATCTATCACTTGGTATAATGCATATACAAATGAAATATACATGCCGCAGATTTCATATTTTTATGAAACAAGTTGCAATCACCTTGAAATCTAGCTTGTATCTCATCCTTTTGTATATTGACATATACAAACACCATATACATGCAAGCCACGGACGCCAGCCTGAAATTAGCCAAATCTGACTTTTGAATCAGGTTTGGCTTGTATCCTAACTTTTGTATCTTTGCAATGTATATTAACACATACAAGCACCTAATATACATGCTGCGGATGCCAACCACTTCACTAATGCAGTTAACCTTCTTGTCACATCTCTGCTTGCATATTTTGCTTTGTATCTCAGCCTTGTATGTGTAAAACTACAATTGGTGGACCCCACGATTTGCATCTTCCCTTTGTATCTGTCACTTGCATGTTTCCAATGTATATCAGATATACATTCATTTTTGTATATGCATTGGCCATTGGGGAGACTGTTGCATGAATTGCCGATGACCTTTATCACACCAATAGAGCCTTTGTATATTCACCGATATACACTCAGCTTTGTATGCTCACATTGTATGTCAAACACATATAATTTTCTTTGTATATTTTTTATTGCATGCACCTTTTGCATGTTTTCTCTGGTATGTCTGCATTGTATATTCAAACATACAAACTTAATATACATTCAACCCTGTGACCATCTTTGCATGTTTTCCTGTGACCTAATGCATATTGACTTGCATCATTTCCTTTGTATGTGGCGAATGCACATTTCCTTTGCATATCACCAATGTATCTACCCAATGTACATTCTAAACATACAATGTGATATACATGCAATGTGCTACATACAACAGCAGAATCTTCCCAAAATCTATGATAGATTCCTCAATGTATATTCATCTTTTCTAAGCTCGATATGCATACAAAAACACATACAACCATTTTCTTAATATTTTTCAAAGGCCGATTGAATCTTCTTTGGGCCTGCCAATGGAGAATGCACTTGTACATACAAACATACATGTATATACAAAGAAACACACATGCAACTAGAATTTTTGCACTTTTCAACTGCAAAGGCCAAAATACTTAGAACTTTTTAGGATTTTTGGGAAGGCACCTACATATTTAAATGCTTGAAACAAAATTGTTTATGCAGGCACTAACAATGGCTCCGACTAGGGACGTGTAGGCACAAGACTGCAATGAGAACCAAACCACTTTGGGACAGACCAAGCAAAACACAAAATACAAAACACTAGTGACCATACAAGGCACACATAGACTATTTACACCTAATTTGCAATGTGTACACAGGATAATCATTTATGAAAAATAGGGCTTTAGGAATTGATCGTGCACAGGCAATTCCAATACTTCACCATTTAGGGCATGGAGAAAGTAGGAATCTTCTCCATGAATATTGCTGATTTGATATGGGCCCATCCATAATGGCTCAAATTTATTATGCTTACCCTTATCTTGGCTCTTTGCATTCCAAACAAGGACCAAGTCACTTATCTAAAACTTTCTTTCTACAGCCCTTTTATCAAACAAATATTTTACCTTCTGTTGTATTCTGATATTTGTCTTCTGTGCTTCTCTTCTGGTTTCATCTAATGCGATTAGCTAATTTATCCTTTCATTCATTAAGTCTTCAATCTCTTCATCATTTTCTTGTATGAATCTATAGACTGGCAAGAGATTATTTATAGGTAACCTAGCTACTGCACCATACACTAGCTCAAAAGGTGACCTTCCAATTGCTACCTTCATTGTTATCTAGTCAGCCCATAATGCCATCTTTAACTTTGAATCCCATGCCTTCTTGTTCTCGTCCACCATCCTTTTGATGACTTTCACGAGGCTTTTGTTAGTTGACCATTTCCCTGTGGATGATATGGTGATGCATATGACAAATTGATCCCATATTTGTTGCAAAAATCAACAAATTCACTAGATCTAAAGCACATGGCGTTGTTTGTGACCATTGTGACTGGCACTCCAAATCTGATAATAATGTGTTCCAAAATAAAATCCATCACCACCCTGCTTCTAGCCTTTTTAGTTGGAATTGCTTCAACCCATTTGGTAAAATAATCAGTAGCAACCAGAATCCAACCATGTCCTCCACTTGATTTTTCTGAAATTTCCCTTATAAAATTGATTCCCCACTACTAAAATGGAGTCCCCACAGTTACAATTCTAAGGGGTTATGCACCTTCATACTTTTATTTTCCTGAGAAACTTTGATAGGGATCACACCTTCTTACCATCTTTTGTGCATCTAAGAAAAGGGTAGGCCACCAATAGCTTGCTCTAAGAATTTTGTGGCTTGTTGTCTTGGTAGTGTAATGTCCACCACACACTCCCTTGTGCATGTCATTTAAAATATCTATAGCTTGGTTTTCATCCACACACCTAAGTAGGACACCATCAGGATTCTTCCAATACAATTCTTCGTGAACAATTATGTATTTGATAGCACGTAATTTTAAAGTCCTCTTCTAACTATCACTGAGATGGGAAGGACAATTCAAATTCTACAAGTAATATATAATGTCCTTGCACCATTCAGATTCTGACATATTAATAATTTCATTTTGAACTACATTCACTTGGCATGCTTCCAATTTTGACTGTGTCATCATCTTAGCCAAACCCTGTCCCCTTACCAGTTTTGTGATTTGTATCTCAATGTTGAACTCTCGCAACTTGTTTATCCACCTGCATCTTCTTCCTGTCACTTCCTGCTGAGTAAAAATATCTTTAACTACTACATGGGGCACATATGCAACTATCTAAGAGCCTACTAAATATGGGATGAAGCTTTTGACTGCTTTAACTAATGCTTATGCCTGCTTTTCCGTGATATCATATTTCAATTCAGCTACTTGCAATGACATGCTAAAGAAAGCAATAGGCTACTCAAAACCATCCTCAATTTTCTATAATAAACATGCAGCAATAGAATGAAAAGAAGCAAATGAAAACAACTAAAGTGGCTTAGAAAAATCAAGAGATTTTAATACAGGAGCCATCTTTATAGCTTCTTTGATGTTCTGAAATGATTTAGTTGCTTCACTTTCCCATTTGATAGTTCCACCTTTCTTCAACATTTTAGAGAAATCCTTTGTGACCTCTACAAAATTGGGAATGAACCTTCTAACAAAATTAATCTGCCCAAAAAAAGACTAGATACCTTTCACCATTTTGGGAATTTGAATCTTGTCAATTGCAGCAACTCTTTTAGGATCAATCCCGATTCCATCCTTGGAAACAATGTGTCCAAATAATTTTCCTTCCACTACCCCAAAAGCACATTTCTTTGGGTTAAGTGAAATGCTATATTCCAGTGCTCTAATAAAAATTTGTTCAAGATGCATGCAATGTTACTCCTCCTTTTTTTTATAAGCAGTTAGATCATCTTGATATACAGCTGTTTGAGTCAATTAATCCTGCAAAAATAACATCCATAGCCCTCTAAAATGTGGTGTTTGCATTTGTTAGTCCGAATGACATTCTTACATATACATAAGTTCCCCATGGAGTGGTGAAGGTAGTCTTATATTGTTCATATTCTTTTACCTTCACCTGATTGTATCCTGAAAATCCATCCATCATGGACAAAAGCTCACAACCAGTTACTTTTTGTAGCATAGCCTCCATGTTAGGCAATGGGTAATTATCCTTTAAAGAAGATACATTTAGATTTCTAAAGTCCACACAAAGTCTTATATCACCATTCTTTTTTGTAACTGGGACAAGATTGGACACCCAAGTTGAATGTCTGATAGGCACAATTATTCCAGCCTCCCTAAGCTTCATAAGCTCTTGCTGCATTTTTGGAGCCAGAGTTGGATTAATAGGTCTTTGTTTCTTTCTGAATTGCTTAGCTCCAGGCTTAAATGGGATCTCATGCTAGAATAAATCCTCTCTATAAGCTTTTAGGTCCTCATATGACTAGGCAAAGACATGCTTATATCTCTTCAATAATGCTATCAACATGTTTCTGATGTGTAGTTTGAGTTGTTTGCCAATGTATACCTTTTTGGGGGTCTGATGTGTCCCCAAGTTTATCTGCTCCAAGTCATCCTTGTTAGTAGGAGATGCCTTTGTAACAAGTTGGTCTCTATTGTCAAATGCTCTCTCTAAAGCAATCAGTCCTCTAGGGATTTTATTTGTCTTAAGTTGAATCACTTCTTTCCCCAAAAGAGTCTCTTTTCCATCCACAACTTCTACAAAGTTTTGAAAATCAATCTCTTCATTCTCATATTCATCTATGCAGTACAGGAACCTCAAGAAATCTTTATCATCATCAAATACTTGCCAACTACATATATTTTCTGGTATTGTAGGTCTAATTTTAACCTCAACATTTGTAACATCAGATAGAGTAATATCATCTAGCCTTATGGCCACATTAGCTAAAAAATTTTCCATGACATGTTTTGATCTTTCTATCCAGTTTATTGAAAATGTATCAAATAATTCAATTGTATCCCACACAACATGCTTATATTGTTTTAACCTCTTATTTTTTGAAGCATACTTATCCCTAATCTGGGAAACAATTAACTCTAAATCCCCAAACACTTTTATCATCTTTATCCCATGCTTCAGAGCCACATTCAATCCTAGTAACAGAGCTTCATATTCTGCAATATTATTTGTGCAGGCAAACTTTAATAGGAAAGAGAACCTTAGAAGCTTACCAACTGGAGATAAAAACACAACTCCAACACCAAAGCCTTCCTTTGAGAAAGCTCCATCAAAATACATGGTCTAGAGACCTTGTTGGTCTAGCTCTTGAATGCAGATATCTTTCTTTTTACCCCCTTGATCACCCGAGACAACTTTGAAGTTCTCACAGTCAGTATCCACAAAACAAACATGTTCCTCTGAATCTTGATCCTCCACTATTTTTGATGACTTTTCTTCTTTGACCAGTTTGACATCTTTACCATTCATTGGAATCATGGCATATGATAGATCTAATTGCATACTTCCTCCAATCAATGCTACCCATCTTCTTGACAACACCATACCATATTGTGGCTTTATGTCCACCACTGTTATATTCATTCTATATATTTTTTCTGGATATGCTGCTAATCTAAAATCCACATCCTTCATGGTTCCAATAACTGATACCTCCCTAGCATCCATTGCATAGCATTTTCCACATGCCTTATCTATCTTCAATCCAGCTTGCTACATGATAGCCAAAGGCATGATATTTGTTGACGCTCTAGAATCAAGCATACAATTCCTGATTGTTTTTCCATTAATAACAAGGGAGACATAAAATGGCTCAACCTGTGAAGGGCATTTTGTCATGGTCACCCCCAGATAAATGTCAAGAATCTCATCCTCTTCAATACACAAGGCCTGTTTCTCACCTTGACCCTCAATGTTTTGCCCAGCCTGACAAGCTACTCCTAAATTAAGGGTAATGCCTTATTCTTGATTTCTTCAACTTTCATCATTTCCATCAACGGAATAGAGATCTTCACCTGGGATAAAACTTGAGTTATATCAAAGGGAGCATAATTTTGTATAATAGTTGTAGCCTACGCTGATCCAGCTTTAATCTTAGTGGCCCTCTAACTGTTATATAGGACCTGAGAATCCTTATTTTGATCCTCATGTTGGGGAATTTCATTTTCCGGTCCTTGGGAATCATGACCTATTTTTTGCTTAAAGTTCTTCTAGTTACTATTCCATTGCGTCCTTTGTGGTTCAGCCTTCTTATGATTATGCACTGGTTGATTTACAAAGGTGCTTTTTGGTTGACATGGGTCACCTACCTAAGCTTTACCTCTAAGATTATAATTGTTTTTGACTTGAGTTACTGCCGCAACTGTGAGAGCTCTAATTTCTTCATCAGAATGCCTTCTCAAATTATTCAGAAGACTGTGAGTCCTAAGCATAAGCATAATTATCTTCATCATCTTCATCATAGGGAAAATACTGGCAAACCTGAGTCCCATAACTCATATTTTCATCTGCATCATAGGAAGAATACTCCCTATTTGTGGACAACATATTTACATTATCATCCTCCATACAATGTGGCTCATTGTATTCATCACAGGCAACAACATTATTATATAGAGACTAAGCGATCATACATTGCGAATGTGAGTGAGGCATTTGACATATTATGCACCATGGGGTGTCATGAACAATATTTACAGCCTTCTTCAAAGGATCATAGAGTTTCCCTTGCATTCTGGACTCTTTGATTGGTGTTGTTATGTGGGAGAATGGGTTTACCATTATGCCAGTTAGTGTTATAGGGCATATCATGCAATGATGGTCTCTTTTCTTGTCTTTGGTAAACCCACTTATCAGGACCTATTCCCTTTTCATTTTTAGCAAGTCTATAACTTAAGTCCTTAACAATAATTGTCAATTTATCTAATTTATCCTCAGAAGTAGATGCATTACCTTGAGTACTTTGAGGCTTATTTGGATTTTGCAAAATCTTCACATCATCCCTTCTATTTGTCATACTAGTTGCTTTCCTATTATTATTAATATTTGTTGCAATCCTGAAAGCATCCTTGAGGCTATTTGGACCCTTATCTCTTAATCCATAGATTGTATTAGCATCAAAAGCATTTATGTACAGCACCACGCACATTGGTTCATTAGGTCTCATGTGAGGTGGCAATTTGTTCAACACTTTAGTGAATCTAGCATTAAAAGCTGCAACCTGCTCATTTGACCCCTTAGTGATGCTAGTGAATTCATTTACAAAAAAGCTTGGGTTAGTTTTGTCACCATATTGTTCTTTAAAGATTCGTCTGAAATCATCCCATGATGAAATACTTTGGTCAAGTAGGCCCTTATACCATTCTCTAGCTTCATCAACCAAGGACTGCATAAACAACTTCATAAACACATTCTCATGCTCAACCTCAAAGTTGTCCACAACATTCTGAAAAGCCTTTAAATGATCCTCACTTGACACAGTATTGTTTCCTGAAAACTTTTGCACCTGCGGCCTCACATGTTTGTCAATGGGATTAGGGTAGCTAGAAATACCATAAAAAATAAGCTGCCTAAACCTGTCCAGCTGCATAGGCTGTCTACCAAACTAATTAACACTGGCATTCTTATTTACATTCTAATTTCTCACATTATTTAATGGTACCCTAACATTGTTTACATTCTATCTCTGATCATTCTGTTGATACTGGATTTCATTTCTATGATGGTTTCTCAAGACATTTGCATTATCAAGGGTGGGGATTGCATCATGTTGAGCAGTTCTTAGAGATTGCACTTTTTATCTCATATCATCTCTAATCTTCACAGCTTGTAAATATTCTAATTCAGCTCTTAAGCTTTTAATTTCTTCAGCTAATTGTTCATCTTTGGGCATAGGAGAGGATAGTCCCTTTCCATATTCGTCATCATCATCATCTCTTGGGGAATCAGTCTCTTCAAATCTATCAAAGGGATCCAAGAAAGTGCATTCCTGAAACAACTCTGATCTCAATCTCAAATTAACACATTGTTGTCTTTCATTTACATTCTGGATTTCAGCCTCAGTGTTTGAAAAATAAGGTATTGTTCGCTCTAAAGATCTTGGATTGTATTGAATATTATCATTACTTCTGGGAGAACCCTCTTTACTGGCTTGAATAGTCCCTTTTTTCCTGTACATCATTTTTCTAGGTAATTCTTTAGACAGAGGATTATGCAGGGATCTTCTCCCTTGCATACAAATTTTTACTTTACCGGTTGGGAGATTGTTCGGAGTCGCCACCTACTATTAGGAATTATTTTTCACTAGCAATGTTACACAAAGCAGCCCCCAACAGAGTCACCAAATTTGTTAGTACTCAATCTGACTGGATGTTTCCCAGTTATTCCTACAAGGTTGCCATCATTGATCAACAGGATTTCTGGGCTAGGGGCCAATAGTACAGGAGATAGACTCTATAAATATCTCCTCTTCTTCTTTAGGCTCTGTAGAACCAAGGGGGGTATTCCCTATTCAACATCTGTGAAATGTGCTTATTAACTTGGTGGGATGTTGAGACAAAGCAGATAAATCAGAGGGGCTAGCAGACCAAAACTATGAAATAAGTGCAAAGGGGCTAGCTTTGGGCCTATGCTCAGTTGTGAATCAAAGGATTTTGGTCCTATAAAATCAATCTCTTCATTGTAAATATCCTAAAGGTTTGTATTTGGATGCAAAACTGGGACTTTGATTGTAACCTCAATACAAGACTAGATCGGTGCCTATCTCAAGGCTCAGAGTCAATAGATATACATATGTGAATGATAACCATAAACTCAAATCAACAACTGGGTTTCAAGGGGGGTTTGTAGTGTCTACCATACAGACACTTCCCAAAATTGAGTATTCAGTTATCTCTGCTTACAAACATCCTTACTGCAATATATTCTTCCCAACACTTATCCCAAAACATTTAATCTACTGCTTGAGCAGAAGTAAAAGATGAAGCATTCATCATAGCAAACTCATATCCTAGAATCTTAAACACCCCTTAGCTATTCAGATTCAGAATAAGAACACATTCAACTTGGAGACAAATAATAGAATACATGCAATGAAGCATTACTTATTTAAATCAACATGAAACCAGTAACATTATGCATGAAACGTCTAACATATGATTCATAAACTCACAAGACAACCAAAACAGAACCACCAATGAAGCTGTATCTTATCACAGCACCAAAATATGTCCAGTTTTCAACAACTACAAAAATGAGGCTCACAGTGCTGATATACTCAGAATGTACCCTCAATGGAAGAGTATCATGGTCAACTCAAAAAATGCCAGATACAAAAGCCTTTTCAAATTGGCACTCAAAGCAATTAATGCAGCAGGTAGAGAGAAAGGCTGAGAGTGGTTGAACTTAAGCCCCATGCCGCCACCTGAGGATTTTCTCCTTCAATGGGATAGTTAGCTAGTCAATCAGGCCATATTACTCTCCTTCGACAGTTTAAAACAGGGGTGTCAATTCATATCCTCATCGCCAAGATCTATGGCCTTAAATCATGTTGACTAGTTGTCAACCAATGAAATCGTGCCATGTAGGCACCTTTCTCCCATCGCTGACTTTTCCTTTCTTTCATTTTACCTTTTTCACCATGTATATGCATACTTTGAATTCCTTGTATATGCAAAACCACATGCATGTACAACTGCCCCTTTCTGCTCTTTAAATTTTTTTAGACATGTAGGAGCATATACATACAACCATTAGCCTTCTTGTCACATCCGCTCTGCATCTACCCTGCTTGCATATTTTTCTTGTATCTTGGCCTTGTATATGCAAACCTACAATTGGTGGACCCCACCATTTGCATCTTCCGTTTGTATCTATCTCTTGCATGTTTCCAATGTATATCGGATATACATTCACCTTTGTATATGCATCGGCTGTCGGGGAGACTGTTGCATGAATTGCCAATGACCTTTATCATGCCGATAGAGCCTTTGTATATTCACCGATATACACTCGGCTTTGTATGCTCACATTGTATGTTGAACACATACATCCTCCTTTGTATATTTTTCATTGCATGCACCTTTTGCATGTTTTCTCTTGTATGTCTGCATTGTATATTCAAACATACAAACTTAATATACATTCAACCCTGCGACAATCTTTGCATGTTTTCTTGTGACCCGATGCATATTGACTTACATCATTTCCTTTGCATATCACCAATGTATCTACCCAATGTACATTCTAAACATACAATGTGATATACATGCAATGCGCTACATACAACAGCAAAATCTTCCCAGAATCTACGATAGATTCCTCAATGTATATTCATCTTTTCTAAGACCAATATGAATACAAAAACACATACAACCATTTTCTTAACATTTCTCAAAGGCCGATTGAAACTTCTTTGGGCCCGCCAATGCATAATGGACTTGTGCATACAAACATACATGTACATACAAAGAAACACGCATGTAACTAAAATTTTTGCACTTTTCAACTACAAAGGCCAAAAGACTTAGAACTTTTTTGGATTTTTGGGAAGGTGCCTGCATATTTCAATGCTTGAAACCTAATTGTTTACGCAAGCACTAACATAGCTCAAGATTATGTATCTAAAAATGAGTCTAAAGGATATACTCCTCTTGAGCACAACTTGTGAAGTCATTTCATGTATTAAATAAAAAAACTCTCTACTTTTGAAAAGAAATAAATGAAAAGAGTTGTTTTTGTGCCAAACTATTGTTTAAATTGAGTATTATGTTTAGATTTAATGGGTTACATTATAATCTAGAACTAATGGATAACTCAATATTCTCAGGTGTGATAAATTGATAAACATGGTGCGGACAAGAACTAACCAAGGAGAAAGTGAAGAGGAAAACCAATTGCCAAATAATACGCTAGACCAAATCATAACCATACTTGAGGAAACCAAGAAAAGATTGGGTGATTTAGAGAAGAAACTGAATGACAAATGGAATACTAAGGGAGGAGGTGAAAAATATCATGGAGAAAGTGGAGAAAATAATGAAGATCAGAGTAAGAGTACCGAACCTCATAAAGAGGCAAGGGATAGATTGACCTTGGAACTCTCAAAGGATATGAAAAAGGTTGTTCCACCTAAATTTGATGGGACAAAAACCAAAGATAGTGCAGAAGCTTGGTTAATAGAGATGGAAAAGTACTTTGAGATAAGAAATTACTCAGAGGTGACGAAGGTAGTGTGGGGAGCATTCCAACTGGCAGGAGAAGCATCCACTTAGTGGATGAATAAAAAGATGGAATTAAATTTAAGCTCTCTAAGGGTAACTTGGGATGAGTTTGTGGAACTCTTTCATAAGAGGTGGTTACCACAACTCTATTTTGATTAAAAACTGACTGATTTTTAGAATCTTCGACAAGGAGATATGACAGTGGTAAAATATGGGGAAAAATTTACTCGACTCTTGAAGTATGTTCCATAGTATCAAAAGGATGAGAGATTCAGGATCAGAAAATTCATTATGGGCTTAAATGCTCAAATTGGTCGTGAAGTGGATGTACATGGTCCCACAACAATGGATCAAGTGTACGAGATGGTAATCAAGCAAGAGCAAAAGATGAAATCCATCTCGGCTTATCGTGATAGAAGCCGTAAGAGGTCTAATGGAATTTCTAACAATCAACCTTACAAGAAAAGATGTGAAAAGAGTTATGATAACAAGGGAAAAGATAAAGGACCTAGAAGAACAAAGGTGCATTTGGCAATGAGAAAAAGAATGGCAACTCCAAAAGAAATGAGGATAACAATGCGAAGACTTCAAATAGAAAAGGACCCATTGGGGGATGCTTTACTTGTGGGGGTGACCACTATGCAAATTGTTGCCCTAACAAGAATAAAATGGACAACAAAGAGGTACTACACTATCTACTCAACAAGAAGCATTCCAGCAAAGGATTCATTCATCTCTCGAGAACTTTGTTTGGAGTCCCCATATCTATTTTGATTGATACAAGAGCCATAGAAAACTTTGTTTCTCCTAGAATTTTAAGTAAATTTTCTAGAAAAGCTTGTTACATGTCTAAACCCTAGATAGTAGAATATGCTAACCAATTTAAGACTCAGGTAGAGCAATGTTTGTTTGAAGCCAAGGTTGACCTTCCTTGTCTCTCAACTAAAAAAAATTTGTATGTAGCCTCCTTAGGTTCTTATGATGTAATCCTAGGAATGAATTGGTTATGGAAACATAGAGCTAAGGTTGACTATTTTTCAAAAATAGTTAAATTCTTAGATGACTTGGGGAATCTAACCCAATTCAAAGGGATTCAAAGAGAAGTTAAAATTAGGACTATCTCTGCTAAGCAATTAAAAGGGGCTAGAAGGAAGGTTGTTAGTTGTTTGTAGTCAAGATGGAACAAATGGAAGAAGGGGTAGAAAACCCTAGTTTATCTTTTGAGGAAAAGTATCTTTTTCTATGGGAATTTCAAGATGTGTTTCTAGAAGAACTTCCGGGATTGCCTCCCAAGATGGTGTTTTATTTTTCTATTGATATTAAACCAACATCTGAGCCTATATCAAAAGCACCCTATCATATGATGACAACTGAGTTAATGGAATTGAAAGCACAATTTCAAGAATTGTTGGCAAAAGGCTTAATCAGACCAAATGTTTCACCTTGGGGTGCACCATTTATTTTTGTCAAGAAGAAGGATGGAACCCTTTGTCTGTTTATAGATTATCATATGATTAATAAAGCAACAGTAAAGAACAAATATCCTTTGCCACATATTGATGATCTTTTTTTATTAGATACATGAAGCTTCTGTGTTTTCAAAGATAGATTTGCAATCGGGATATCATCAGTCAAGATTGAAGGATGAAGATATTCACAAGATAGCTTTTAGAACCAGATATGGACACTATGAGTTCACAATGTTGCCATTTGGTTTGACAAATGCTCTTGTTGCTTTCATGAATCTCATGAATAGTATATTCAAAGATTGTTTGGATAAGTTTGTTTTAGTATTTTTGGATGATATACTTATTTATTCTAAGAATGAGGAAGAACATCATCGGCACCTGCAAATAGTTCTATAGAGGTTAAGAGAACATAAGTTATTTGGGAAGCTATCTAAGTGCACATTATTTCAGAAGGAGGTTGAATACCTAGGTCATATCATATCAGGTAATGGAATATATATTGATCCTACAAAGATCACAGCTATTCTCGAATGGCCTATACCAACAAATGTACATGAAGTGTGTGGTTTCATGGGCCTGGCAGGCTATTATAGAAAGTTTGTTCTAAATGTGTCCAGTATTGCTAGTCCAATCACTTCCCTATAGAGGAAAGGAAAGAGATATGAATGGATAGACAAATGTCAGGAGGCATTTAATCTCTTAAAGAAAAAATTAACTATAGCTCCAATCTTGAAAGTTCCCGACCCTGAAGGACAATTTGAGGTAATTACATATGCCTTGAGAGAAGGATTAGGAGGAGTGCTTATGCAAGATGGAAGAGTTATTGCATGTGAGTCTAGGAAATTGAAATCCTATGAGAAAAATTATGCACCGCATGATCTGGAATTGGCAGAAGTAACTCATGCCTTACAAATGTGGAGACATCATTTTTTGGGAAAGACCCTTGTACTTAAATCAGACCATCAAAGTCTTAAGTATACTTTCTCACAACTGCATTTGAATGCTTAACAAAGGAGATGGTTAGAATTTATATCTGACTATGACTTTGAGATAAATTACATCAAAGGAAAAAAAATAGAGTAGCTAATGCTTTGAGTCATAGAAGACATATAGCTTCTATTATTTCTATTTGTAGAAATTTTAGGGATTTGGTATTGCAAAATTTGTCTGGTGATGAGTTTTATGAGCAGGTTAAGTAGGCACTAAAAGATCCAAGGTATGATGGTTTTCTGTTTGAGTTAGATGGACTATTGAGGTATAAATATAGAATTTATGTACCTAATTCAGCAGGATTGAGGGATTTAGTATGGAAAGAAGTTCATACATCACCATATTCTGGACATCCAGGAGTAACTAAACTTCTAGCAGATGTTAAACCTCTTTATTTCTGGAAAGGAATGAAGAATGATGTTGCAAAATTTGTAGCAAGGTTTTTAGAATGCCAAAGGGTTAAAGCAGAGCATCATCACCTCGTAAGATTGTTATATCTGCTTGATGTACCAAAGTGAAAATGGCAAGTTATTAGCATGGATTTTGTTCAAGGACTTCCTATGTCAAGGAAATGACATGGTGCTATTTTAGTGGTGGTTGATAACCTCACAAAAGTAGAACATTTCATACCAGGGAATTTGACTGATGGAGCCCTTGTGTTAGCTTATAAATTTGTGCAAGAGGTGTTTAGATTGCATGGTTTCCCTGAAAAGATTATCCCAGATAGAGATGCATGTGTAACATCAAGGTTTTGGCAAACTTTGCTTTCTGTGCTAGGGATCAAACTTAATGTGAGTACAACTTACCATCCTAAAACTGATGGGCAAACTGAAAGGGTTAATCAAGTCTTGAAAGATTTGTTGTGAATGTATTGCATGGATCAGCAATATAAGTGGGAAGAATACTTACCACTTGTGGAATTTTCTAACAATAATTCCTATCATTTTTCTATTAAGATGGTGCCATTTGAAGCATTGTATGGAAGAAGATGTTGAACTCCTATAAGTTGGGATGAGCTAGAGGATAGGATTAGCATTAGGCCTAAAATGCTAGCCAAAATGGAAGAGAAAGTTAAGCTGATCAAAACAATATTGGTAGAAGCCAATGATTGGTAAAAGAGCTATGTGGATGCAAAATGTATTCCAAGGTAATTTTTTGTTGGAGAAAAAGTTCTTTTGAGGGTTAAACCTCAGAAAAGTTCTATTAAGTTTGGAAAATCTTCTAAACTAGCCCCTTGTTATGTGGGACCCTTTGAAGTGCTTAAAGTAGTCAATCTAGTTGCCTATAGAATTGCTCTACCTCTAGTCTTATCTAAAATGCACAATGTTTTCCAATCAAAAAATCCCAAAAATCCTTCACCCAATCAAAAAATCCCAAAAATCCTAAGTCAATTTGGGTCCTAAAATCCCTAAATCAGTATCCCAAAATCTCCCATCTTGATCCCATAATAAAAATCCCCATTACTCCCAACACCCCATCCAATCAAAAGCTTCAAAATCCAAAATGGTGTGTGCAAACATTGGTCTTGGTTCTCCTCCACCCCACGACATTCCCACATACCTTCATCCCCTAACTTATCTCCCCTATCCTGCATATCTCCCCCATCATATCTCTATGGTCCATGCTTTTGCATAATCCTTTCATCCATCATCTATTTATCCACTATCTTCCATCTATCCATAATCCACATCATAATCCACTATACTCCATCCATACATAATCCACATCATAATCCACATCATAATCCACTACTCCCCACCCATCCACAATCCACATCATATTCCACTATTCCCCATCCATCCATAATCCACATGATAATCCACTATCCCACGTCCACCCATAATCCACATAATAATCCACTATTATCCATCCATCCATAATCCACATCATAATACACTATCTCCAATCACCTACCAACATTGACCATGTGCATAATGACACTCAACATGGTCCATGTGCAACATCCATAATCCACATCATAATCTACTATTCCCCATCCATCCACAATCCACATCATAGTGCACTATTCCCCATCCATCCATAATCCACTATCCCTTGTCCATCCATAATCCACATAATAATCCACTATTATCCATCCATTCATAATCCACATCATAATCCACTATCTCTAGTCACCTACCAACATCGACCATGTGCATAATGACACTCGACATGGTCCATGCGTGACATACATCTATAATGGGACACTATCACCTTGCTATGGAAATAAATGCTTGAGTCCCCATCCTCCATCCAAATCTCTCTCTCTCCCCCCATCAAGCCATCCCATCCAAATAGGAAAAAATCAAAAAAATAAAGAGAAATCATTCAACCAATGGTGAAAACCATCTCGGTGGCACATTGGATAAGTACCATGATAAAAACCTAGAAAATAGCCATCATGTGTAGATTGATTATCCATGTACCATACACTTGAGGGAAAGTTGTCTCATCTATCCCATCTTATCATTTTCCTCCTATCCTATCCTACTCATCCATTACATCCACATATCTATCCCATTGAATCACCCTATCCTCCTTTCCTCTTTTGATCTTGATAAGGATAGGGGCATAAATGTCTAAAACTTTCTTTGGACATTTCTTGACATACTATGAAGTCCACCCATCCCTTCCAAGAATTCTCCCTATCATGCATCCTAATAAGAATCACCTTGCCTTTTTATGCTAAGAGGCATAACCTACAGTGGCAGCACAGTGTGGAGTGTAATGGCGTGAATTTGTTAACAAAAACAAATTTAAAAAATAATTATATAGCTGACATATTAAGTTAATAATCATAAACATTTTAAAAATATAGCCCACAAATGCAAATTAATAATTAAAACATATATATGTATAACAAAAATGTTTGACAACTCTCCAATACCAAAAATAATTAGATAATTTACAGTAGAACAAGAAGAATCTGAACAAGGAAGAAGCCTAATCATGAATTACAAAAAGAAGAAGCACAAAATAAAAATCAAGAAAGGAAAAATAAAAAATAAGAAGCGGCAAAAAAAATCAAAATCAAAATAGCTATTCATAAAATATAAATAATCATCTCTCAAAATTATTTTGTCCTGTTGTTAATTTGTATATTTAGCTTGGTGTTAATGGTGTATGCATAAATATATTATTGAAATATTAAAAAAAAATTAAATAATTTGTCATAATATGGAACAAGTTAGCATTACCTAAATTATTTTATTTACTTTTTACAATTTACAAACATCATAATATATATTTCCAGAAAAAACATGGCACATGACTCGGGGTTGGAACACCCATAAAATCCCCATTTACTTTTAACATTATTTTAATTCACTTTCTTGATTATATGAATTCAGTTTTCTTTCTAAAAATATTTTATGCAGGCCCACAAAATATCTTTAGAAAAATTTATTTATAAAATATAAAATAATAAAATCTATGAAAAATATAATTAATAAAATAATCAAACTAATTTTTTTATTAGTAAGCTCTACCATATTTGAAAAATTAAATTTTATATTTCATAAATTCTATATTCTTTTATATTATTATTAATTTTTCATAAATTTACTAAGTGTTATATTAAAGTTAAAATAGTATTCATTTTTATCTTGGAGTTTTTGGTGATGAAGTCAAAACTAAATATATAAAACTAATTAATTACATTATTCATGGGCCTTTATAATAACCACTACAACCACTTTTGCGAAAAAAAAAACTAAATATACTATTACTTTTATTAGTAATATACTAGTATATTTATATTTAAAAAAAATATATCTAAAGTATGATGAGAGATATCTTCCAATTTGGTGGCATTTATAAATTACTTCGAGTTAGAATATTTGATATGCTCACATGAGTTAATTTAAAGACACTATGTTGTAGGACTTTTCATATTCTTCAAACATAATAAATATTTCATTCCATAACTGCCCAAGTTTTTCTAATTTTTCTATCCATTTGGCTTCCATGAATTTATTTATTTTTTGTTTAACATGATAAAGATTTCACTCCATAACTGCTAAAGTTTTTCTATTTTTCTATCCACGAATTTATTTATTTACACGTTTTATGAATTTTGTTCACATGGAATCTGAATCTTAATTGTTTATGAGAATCTGAATCTTTCAGCCCTTGCTATGTGTGTAGAACGCCTCTCGACATAATAACCTATATTAGTAATTATGTTTTCTTGATCGGTAAGGATGCTTAAAGCATCATAATTATTAATATTAGTAATTAGGGTTAGAATTATGGTTACATTGGGAATTCCAGCTTTGGAAGATATTAAATACATGATCCTCCAAAATTTTCTAACTACTTTATTTATTATTGTTTCTATTAACTTTATATACATATAGAAAAAAATTAGTTGAATTATTTTATCAAACATTATACTACGTAAAAAGAGCTTAGAATCATACAATTCTCTAATATTATAATAATGTGTCAATTGTTGACATTCTATCTCCCATGGTTGCATGAAAGCTTATTAAGGTGAATAAATATGAAGAATATTTAACACCATTAAAAAGTGTTTAACAAGCTACATACCAAATTGTTTCAACAAGAACTAGCATTTCCAAGGTTGCATTGAAAATATAACTATTAATAAATTAGGTTTTGGTATATAATTCAATTTTATTGTGAAAAATTCACACAACACAATATAAAATAGATTACAAATTTAGAAAGAAATGCACTCAGATTATGGAAATATTTAGACTATAAGCTTATTAGAATAGTTACTAAAACTTTTATTATATGATTTTTTTTTACTTTTAAATAAACAAAGTTTGAACCAAAAGAGTGTAATTTTGGGGTTAAAAAGTAAGATCCTAAAAGAAGGCTAAGAGATTCGAATAAAACATGCGTGATTTGTGTAATTTTGAAAGGTAAGAGTATTTGCAAAGAAATAGATAAGAACATTATGTTGACAAATACTATTCTTATGTGTACAACTACTAGGGTGGAAATATGCATGTGTTGGAATACATCATATTATATGTTTGGCTTATGATGTCAAATGATGTATTTAAAAAATTACTCCATACCAAATGGTTTTATCTATTAATATAAATTTGGGAATTAATATTTTACTAATGAAATCATTTCAAATGACCCAACTTAACCCTAACCCTAACACTAACTCTAGTGTTAGAATTAGGGTTAGGGTTAGAATTAGTGGTATATTAGATATGAAAATGGAAACCTAATGGGATTGGCAAGGGTGGCAAGGGTGGCTAGGGTGGGTAAAAGATAGATCTCAACATACCACAAAATTCTAAAAGAGAAGATATAATAATGGAAATTTGATAAGTAAGAATACAATCCCTCAAAAGATCTAAAAAATGATAATGCCATGATAAATCACATATCTAAGACCCAAAAAGTGATATATCATACAAAATGTGTACCAAGTCAGCTCATGGTGGGAAACAAATGGGCAAGAGTTAAGAAAATTATAAGTTTTAAAATTTGAAATTTAGGGGTCAATTCCATGTGATGCAATCTGAGTTTTAAATATTCATGTGGGAAATGGAACACTAATATTGAGGTGATGAATGAGTTTTATGTATGGAACACTAATATTCATGTGGGAAATGGAACACTAATATTGATCTGAGTTGCTTGTTATTGATTTGGAATACCTTTAGAATTATGAAGTAGGGTCATACATGTTGTGGTGATCCCACAATAGTGTGTCCCACTTTTTGGTCAAAGTGGGAGATCAAAATCAACATTTTAAACCAAATTTTCACTTTTTGTCACCTATAGTAACTAAACCGTTAAGAATGCGAAGATGATGTTAACTAGTGATTTTTTATATTTCATGTGTAGATTCTAAATATATATTTTTTAAATTTAAAAATAATTTGTGAATTTTTTATTTAACTTTTAATAACTTGTTTTTCTAGATAACATTGTTTAAAAAGTGACATTTATTCCATAATGCATAACTTTTTTATAGAAAGAATAAAATTTTAAATTTTAAACATAGATTTGTAACAACAATATCTAGTGCACAAATTTTTTTGTAACTTTTTGTTGCATATTTTATTTTTTATTAATTTTTGAAGTCAGATTAGATATAATTTAGACATAGGTTTATTCCATCATGCATAAATTTTTCTATATATATCCTAATTAACTTCTTTTTGTTGAAACAAGAACATCAATATCTAGTGTGTAAACCTTTTTCGAAAAATAATTCTCTATTTTACTATTTTTCCACATGCGTGGAATAGAGACCTTGATGTTTAGTGAAAAAACTATGTTCATGAATAAATAGAAAATAAATATAATTATTAAATTAAATATATTTAAAATTATACTTTCTGGAAAGCTTACTCCAAGGAATACAATCTTGCAAATTATCTTGTTATCTTTTGATTCTATTTTCTAGTCTAAACCAAGGTTTGAAACAAAATAATTTGAATAAAATCTGAAGACTAAGGTGGAAAGGTCATTTCTAGGACCTTCATTCGAAGGAACTTTAAGGTACCTTTGAATCAAGGTTCATAAGAAAAAAAATTCCATAAAAGTAATAAAATGGACCTTCCAATGAAGGCCCATTTTATTCCTTTTATGGAAATGAACTTCATTCAAAGATCCTTTCCATGAAAACATTTGAAAAAAAATTCATCTTCATTCAAAGGTGATATTTGACTCACCTTCAAATGAAGGTGTTTAGAAATTATTCTCTCAACCTATGTCAAATTCTAATATCCCACAAGTGGGACTCACTATTGTGGGTTAACTCGTTGTCTATTTTAGTTAGACTTGGTGTTCATTTTGATTTGTATAATCCACTAAAGGTAAACATTTAGATCACAAGTCTTTATCATAGAAATGATATATGGGAGTAACTGAATAGTATTTTATATTACCTTTAGAAATGGGTAATCATGTTGTATTTTCCTTACTTTCAACTATATCCCTTGAATAGTATAGTAATCATCAACCTTTGGGTAACCAAAGCCTCCAAACATCTACTAATCTAAACATTGGGTGAATCAATTGCTTTCAAAGTGGGAATCATATTTTTCACTTAAGTTAGTGTTTCAAGAAACACATCAACATTTATCAAGGATTGGACCATAATTAAATCCATCCTCAACACTCTAGATAATAAGGCTTCTAGGTTGAGCCTCCTCTATACATTACTTTCATTACAAAATAATAAAGGTCAAACACATAAAGTTTTTATTATCAATTCTATAATAGTGAAAAAGTAGTTTAACCAAGATTGTATTTTATTTTCTATGTTAAATGTTTTAAAAACACTACACTAAGTTAAAACTAGCTCTATGGAATAAAATAATTTTCTTCTTTTGTATCACAAGAAGAACAAAAACAAACTAAACTACCCTAACATGTTTAAAACTTGAATAATTATATTTTTTGATAAGCTAAAACATAGTTGTAATTGTAAAATTTGACCAATATATAGAAAAAAATCTTCAAAGACATCATCTTTGAACAAAACCATAGCTTCATTCCATCCACAATAGCCAAAGATGCTAGTGATTGCATCCATCTGTATTCCATCACTAGGAACAATCCAGATAAAATAGGAACATTGTGACTGTGATAATATTAGATTTGTAGCTATAACTGAAATTGGAGGAACATAATTTTCTTCCATTATGGAAGCCAGATGATGTGAATCATCTAATGTTTGATTAAATTTTGTTGATATTTTATAACATTGAACTCGAGAATCTACTTAAAACACTTTAAGGAAAATGGGTCAAAGTGTAAAACATTTAAAACTATGACCATAAATTATGATTGTTTCTTGATAAATAAATTCACGCTACAAATTAATGAAGAGTATTCATGAATGAGGCTTCATGATGCATCCATAGTTGTTTTCAATTTGGCCAAACAGAGACAACAAATACACACACACACACACACACACACACACACACACACACACACACACACACACACACACACACACACATAGAGATAGCTCACATGTGACTTGAAATACTAACATGACATACAAGGAACTAACTTGACAATACATGCAATGAAAGAACATGAAGATGTCTAAAATTTGTGAGGTAAAAAATGAGGTCAACAACACTAAATGGAAAATTCATTTTCATCTTGTTGTACTACTAGGAAACTTCATAGAAGTTTTCTTTCCTAATACATAGGGTTCACAAAAATCAAAGTCTAATTGGCAATAAAAAGTTATTTTAACCATACCTTTGGATTTTAGTTCTTGAAGACATTTATCTCTAATATTTCTAATCAACTAATGTCATAACATTGTATTTTTTATAAGATGTGTAGGACCCTAATCTATATTATTATTTACTTAAAAAACATGACAGGTATTACATCCAACACTTAGAGTGCTTGCCTCAAGTTTAAACAATGTTCCTAATTGGACTTGTTTTGCCAATACTATAGTAGAACAAATTATTTTATACTTATCCTTATTAAATACCACCTACACAACTACATCATTTATTTTTCTTAACAAAATTAAACTTCTTTCCAAACTTAGATTGTGCAAAACACTAGGAAGGGGTTTAATTCTTCTATCCTTCATCCTTGACTTCACTCTTAACCTATAATCATCTATGTTGAATCATCTCCTAGGAATACTTTACCTGCTTTATTTTTTCATAATCATTAAACCACTCTTTATGAGGAATCAAATGAAATTACATCCCTAAGTTTATTAGTCATTTATCATGGCACTCATATAATCTTCTAGTAGGGTGTGTGTGAGATCATGATGAGTCAAACAGTTGCAATGACAAAGAAAACTTGCTAGATGAAAAAGTTCTAACATTTAAAATTATATTTAGATTTGAATGGATGGAGTGTTAACATTTTGTTTGAATTGCCTTAGATTTAGGCAACTGGGAGTTCTAAAACTTGTTAAAGAAATTTGCAAAACTACCCATTTAGTGTTATCTTAAAATTTTCCACAACTTCATCATTGGAGTTGATAGAATTTTTTGTATTAGATTTATTACAACTAAAAAGGTTTTTAGAGGAAACTATAAAGATTCTAAAATTATAATATATGCCTTGTTATAATTTTAATAGATAATTCTTATTAATTTTCTACATACACTATGTTCCATTTCTTTATGGATGTACATATTAAAAATATTCATAACTTTCAAACTATTTATCCTTTATTAAATCCAAAAGATGCATCACATTCAATGTTTTTTTGTCTATAGGTTGAAAAAAGAGTTTGAATTTCATATTTTTTTACCAAGTTGGCTAGAAAATTATTATTTTTATATTTTTAAAAACTCATAAATAAATTTATTCATTAGAAAAATCAAAAAAATATGCATCACATCTAATCATATGTCCTTTACCTAAATCCAAACCTTGTAGGAAAAATATTTTTTTTCTTATACTTAGGTGGGCTAGAATGACACCTAATTTTTGTATTTTTTTAAAAAAATTGTAGTTCCTTTGAAATATCTAATTTTTACCAAACAATTTTTTATTTTAAAAAAAAAGTAGTAGCCCATAAACTAAATTCAATTTTGTACAACTTTTATCACTACATTATTTTTAGATTATGTAGGTAGCTCATTAATTTTTGGCAAAGTTACTAAAGTCTATTTTTAGCATTTTCATTTCCACTTAAGGGTATTGTTTGGCCCATCTTGATCTTGCACTCACTCAATAACCAAATTTATATCCATTGAATTTTTAGCTGAGGTCATTAATTCTATAGAAGAAGCATCTTCTAAATAATTTCCCCTTCTCAACCCTTTTGCATCTACAATCCCTCTTATAGTACCTTGTTTTACCATGGTTCTAGTAATTTCTTTGACTTCTATTTAGAGAATTAGATTTACCTCTAGATTTTGATATCCTGTACCTTAGCTTTTTGTCCCTTGAATTATTTTTATTTCTTTCACAAGAACGACCTATTACAACTAAGGCATCCTTTAATTGATAATCATCTATACATTTTCTTCTCATTTCTTTTGATAAAAATCTTCTTACTACATGCTCACTTTTGTTTTGTAAATTAGAGTCACTCAGGTTTTTAGCCTGGTCTAGTCCCAGAGAGACCCTTATAGGGGATCTCCTCCCATGGCTTTAGCACCGAGACCACTATTGGGGGGGTCTCAGTCCCTAAGGCATTATCGCCAAGTTCAAACTTGTGACCTCATTGGCCCAGTAAAGGACCACAACCTGCGAGCACGACAACCAAGGCACATATCATGTGAGCACCTTAGCCCAAGCCACAAGGCCTGCGAGCTCTTTGGCCTTGTGGGGGTTTGAACCTTGGTGGCTGCCACAACAACCTTGCGACTTGACCACCGAACCATGCCCTTAATGGTACTACATCCTTACTTTTTAATTTAAAAGTAATGCTGGTGATTTCCATTATTAACTTATCCTAGAAGTGAGGTAAAGAACAAAAAATAATAATACACTTGTCTTCATCATCTATTTTAATGCAACAAAAAATAATTGGCTCACCACAATATTGAAGGCATTAAGATGTTCATCCATAAAGTCATCATCATTAATTGTTACTAAATACAACTTCTTCTAAAGAAAAAGATTATTTGATGGAGACATTTCTTAATAGAAATTACCTAATGTATCCTATAACTCCTTTTTTTTTATTCCTATTGATACGTTCAACAAAACCAAATCTAACAAACACAACTTGACTCAACTCCTTTCCTTCTCCTTCCAACTTGAATAATGGATGGATGATTTTTGATGATCAAAATGAATGCGATAAATTTGTTGTTATACATAAGCATAACATTATATTGTGAAGGTTTATGCAAAGTCAGTCTCAGACCAAAGTGTAAAGTAGGTTGTCTAAATGTTTAAGGATAACCTCACAATTACAAATACAACCTCTGTTAGACAATCAAGTTAAAACTGTATCCAATAGTATCAAATTATGTATAAAGATTAAATTAATGATCAAAATTAAAGATAAGTCAATTAAACTGAATACATATAAACATAAGAATAAGCAATAAGCATAAAACTAAATATAATTAAAATTGGGTACACTAACCCAACTTTACACAAAAATAAGTCATTTATTACTCTATAAACATATTAAGACATTACCCATATAAAATACAATTTTTTTTTCACCATTAGACATATAAGTACCCCATATAAAATACTATGCTTTTAAAGAGAAATCTTAAAGAGCGTTTGCAAACACACATTGTCTTTAACAAGCGAGACCATTTATGTGATGAACGCTGAAGAGTTTGAAAATTGAAGATGTGAATTTATTTCCATAATAAGAATTTAATTATTTGATAAGTGAATCTCGAATACAGACGAGTTGTTTGCATAAAGTGTAAATAATCAAAGGGAAGGAACAGAGTTATTGTCGTCAATCCTTTATTGTTTTTAAAGATCTTTGGAAGATTATTTTTCACCGGGGCAATGTGGTAGAGGGGTGAAATAGATGATGTTGTTAGGGCTCAAAGCAAGCCTGAATCGTAGGGTACTGCAGTTGATGGCAACCATGCATCTCCGAAGATGAAGGAACTCACAATGAAATTTTGAGCATCGGAGATATTCATCACATGATAACCAGGCCATGTGACTCTTTGCGAAGTATTTGCCCCGGGCCCGCTGTTATTATATTCACCATAATATAACGTGTCCAAGGCAAAGCTTCCAGACCATTCTAACCATCCGGCTGACTGGATTAAACTGTCTAAGAAAGATTGCATGTAAACAGTAAGAGAGTAGAGTTTCCATGGCCTACCCAGGTATGTGGGGAAAGAATCGATAACAGGAACCAGATCAGAAGCAGCAGTAACAGTACAGTTGAGAATAGATGTTCCCGTGTTTTGATTTGGATCTGTTCTACCTTGCGCTGTAAAAGTATTCTCCTGCCCGTTCAAGGGTTTCCGTGCATAAATATTGCAGTCCTGAAAAACTACTGCGGCGTTGCCGAAGATGAAATCCACAGTGCCGTAGATGTCGCATTCTCTAAAGAATTGACGGAGGGAGTGAGTGTAGAGAGTGTCTTGGTAGCCCTTTATACTGCAATGGTAAAAAGCTGATAGATCAGAGTCCACTCGTAGAGCTACGGCCTGGAATTTCGCTGCACCTGCCGTGTTTTCGAACGTGATATCGCGTGCAAGAAAACCTGTTCCAACTGCAGCTGCATCAAGACAAGCCAACAAAGAAGATCAGATTCAACCTCACAATAGTAACGGTAAAGACTCAACTTGGGACACATGTACTCCAATTTTTTACTCCCGGTAATGGGACGTCTGGACACGCATTTTAAAGCTATTACAGCGGGCAATGAAGACAGTTATTGTAGAACGATGGAATAAAATAAATAATCTTCTTAATACTATTGTGACGATAAATTGTAATATTTTAAATAAAATTAATGTTTAGGAGCTTTGACTATAATTAGACATCTCTTATAATTTTACTAAAATTTTAAAATGCATTGTACAACTATATAATATAACGATTTAAGTTGTCATAGTTGAATACAATTTCATGCTTCTTAAAATTATAGGTAGCAATTTTAAATTTCTAAAATTGTTTATTTGATAAGGCTCCTTTTTATAACTAAGGTTTCAGGTCTACATCATCAAATATCATGCCACCTCAATATGTTTTTTGTTGAGGTGTCCAAAATGATGCAAAAAATGATTGGACCAATAGTTGTGTGCTAAGTCATGTTTTGTTCGCCTCACCAGTCGGCACGTTGTGCGACTGTTTTTTTCAATTTTCGACCGACTTGTTCAATTGACAGTTTGTACGGACTTGTTCAATCGACAGTCATTCATACTTTCGACAGCATCAATCGACTGAATTTCGACTAAAAACGGGTTAGTCGGCAATATTTCGATGAAAATTGGAAAAAACAGCCAGCACGTTGTGCCGACTGTTTAAGTTCTTCCTGTTTTGTTGGTGTGCCCATGCAGCATCACGTGATTTGTTGCTTTTTAGAGATTTCATTCAATTATAACTATTTATGTTCAACATTTGGTCATTTTTTGATTTACATGTGAAATAATCATTGACAATATATAATATATAAGGTGTTTAATTACTGCTCCTATTCCACAAATACTATAACAACAATTAGATCCCATTCAACTATTAACTCCACTCCCCTATACCCATATGCTATTTTATATCAAGAATTTGTGTGTTGACAAACCACATTGCAATTCTTCTATAAAGATCAAATTTATTACCTCGTACAAAAACCTTATAGTCTAAGAACAACAGCACCTCATGCTACTGTAACAAAGTGTGCGGAGAAGTTTGTTACAAGAGCACCAAAGGTGCCTTTGCAAGGCTTAGTTATCCAAAATACTTTAGTTGTAAGAACATCAATGGAAAAAACAAACTGAAAGAGCTTACCGACAGTTGCAGAATTAAATGTAGTCCATCCATCCCCAACGCTCCTATTCCCAGTAATCACTGTGACATCCATTCCATCTCCCAAGAGCATAACATTGTAGCTGTTTTTAGGAATCTGTATGTATTCCTGGTACACTCCTGCGGTAACATAGATCACATATGTGTCTGTGCTTCTGTAGGGAGCAGCGTTAATTGCATCAGTTATATTGGTGTAATTACCGCTACCGTTCTGAGCCACCGTTACGAGGTTGCCTATTAAAATTTCGCCTGAGCTTTGCAGAAGCCGCCTTCTGTCCGCCCGAGACAACCACGACGGAAACCCATCATCGACCGGTCCATATTGAGCCAGAAAATTATCGTTAGCTAAGTGCCGTCGGCTGTGGAGAGAACGATTCCTAGGAGCCTTCCCCTCAATATAAAATTTCTGCATCAAAGCTAGATTACTGCCTACGGAATCTGATGCGTTAGATATATGATCGGTGAACGAGAACTGGCGGAGGTTTACATTTGCTTGTTGCAAACCATCAAGACAGGTGGCCTGATTAGTAAGAGCTGCGCTCAAATAACACTGAATATCCACCGCATTATGCCATTCCAATGTCGAGTTTTTCCAGTTTGTTGAGTTTGTCAATTTTATCAAACTCCCCGTCAAATAGTCCACCGTAAGACTGTAGAGGTATCTGCAATCCTCTATAGCTTTGCTCTGCATTGACCCCTGACTTGCCGACTGACCGGGAATTGAGCTCTGAACAATTTGAGCTTGACGTAAGCTAAATCTCATAGCAATTTCACTAAGATTTTGAGGGCCAGTTTGTGATGATCCTGAACCTTGAAGCAGGCTCCACACACACAATCTCCGATTGGCTGCCTTTTCGCAGGCGGATTCAATGCTCTTGGTTTGAGAATCGCTTCTTGATTGAGATGAAGAAACAAATATTAGGAGAATAAAGAAACACAACTTAGAAGCCATTACTCAAAAAAAAAAAAAGTCGAATGAGGAAGATTGATGGGTATAGGTTCTGGTATCAACTATTTATGGAGTCGATAAGATGAAAACGAAACCCAAGTGAGAAGGTCCTTCACGTCTTGCGATTAGGTAATTGTTCCTCATATAAGACTGCAGCGTCTTCTATTGACGTGACGAACTGCACGACCTTGTCAACAAGCCTATCAGTTGAATATAGTATTTGATAATTTTGCGCGTCACGTTGAGTAAATAAGGTTTAATAAGTCTATTTCATTCGTAAGCACGACTAGATCGTGCCGTAACCACTAGGTTACTGTAATCAATTTCATTATCAGTTGGCATGTGCCCTCAAACGTGCCTGTGTTCACATTCATTGAACATCACGCATTTCCACGGATCCGATTATCTTTTTTCGCGTGTATTCTGAAGTGAACGAAATAGGTTTAGCACAAAGCAACCATCGCCGTAAGAAAAGGCGGGGGGAGTGGATTATCAATTTCCTTACTCTCCTCAAGAGAGGGGAACTTCAGCACATGACTATGCACCTAGGCCACTCGCTATTCTCTATGCAATTTGTATCTTCTAACACTATACTATCATTATAACATGAAACATGATATATACTCTTATTGTTGGAATACATTAATTTCTCTCACCGTCAGTCAGTCAGCTAGTAAATAATTCTTTTGGCAAGTTCCTAACTATATTTAGTTTGTCTTTATTTAGTGTTTTTTATCTTAGGTAGTTTGTTGTGATCAGATAAGTTCCAAGGAAAAGCATAAAGCATTTAATTATGCAATAAATATTTATTAATTTCTAATTGTCAAGAGCTTTATATAATGAGGCATATCTAAATGTGTTTGTATAAAGAAGTGAAAGTTGTAGAGTTTTTTTTATGAATGCTATAATAGATGGTTTGTTGCCTCTATCCTCCTTCTCTATCTTCCTTTAGAGTGGTATTAGAGTAAAGTTGTTTAAAGAGATCATGGAAGATCTAAGTTTACAATGAAAATGAGGGATCGGAAATAATTAACTGATTCACAATTGAAAGGCCATTGTGAAGAGCAAGGAATAGTGCCACCTGATTGAAGGAATAAGAAAAATAGTGAATTTGCCCCTAAAGAGAGTGGTTGCAACATTGTTGACCTGCCATCACAGGAGAAAAAAGAACCCATCAATTAGATTTCATCAACAAGAATAAGGGAACCCACAATCATAAAAAATGAGAATTAATCAACAATAGAATTAATCATACTAGGATAAATCATCAAATCATACTATAGTAGATTGAATCTCAAGCATGACAATGAGCAATGGTCTCTCTCAACCTCAAATTCCCATGTTCACAAGTAAGAATTATGATTTTTGGTCTATTAAGATCAAGATGTTATTTTGTTCACAAGAAGTTTGGGATCTCGTAGAAAATGGTTTTGTTGAACCCCGAGATTAGGTAGCCTATCAAGCTTTGCCACAAGCTAAAAAAGACTAGCTTAGAGATAATAAGAAAAAGATGCAAAAGCCTTGTTTTAAATCCAACAAGCAATGGATGACTCTATTTTCCCTAGGGTTGCAACAACAACTAGATCTAAGAGGGCATGAGATATTTTAGAAACTACTTATCGGGGAACAACTAGGGTAAAAGTAGCTAAACTACAAACTCTCAACATAATTTTTGAGAATTTGCATATGAAGGGTTATGAGTCCATAGATTAATTTTTGAGTCAATTTAGAAATATAGATAATGAAATTAAATCACAAGGGGAGGAGATAACTGATCAGAAGATTATAGAAAAGATTCTTTCGAGCCTAGCTAGTAAGTTTGATGTTATTGTAGTTATTATTAAATAGTCTAAGGATCTAACACAACTATCTATAGATGGATTGATGGGATCTCTATTATCCCATGGATCTAGGATGAATAGGAACAATAATTCCTCTTTCAAGAATACAGTTAAATCGCAGGTTTCATTCAACAAAGGTAGAGGAAGGTCAAGCTCCAAAGGCAAGGGCAAAAATAATAACCACAGAGGTGGAAGGAGCAATCCAAATCAAGGTGAAAGGACAAATCAAAATTTAAATTCTTACAACTTTAGAGGGTGTAGCAACAACCATAACTAACAAAAATCTTAGAGGTATGCTAAATCAAATATTTAGTGTTATTATTGTAAGAGATTTGGTCATTATACATATGAGTGTAGGAAAAAAAAGTCAATAAATAGAATGTATATTTTTCAAATGTGTCTTACAGAAATTCTAGGTCTTTGTTCATTACATGTCACATTGATCAAGAGAGCACTAGTGACATTTTCTTTTTAGACAATGGGTGTAATAATATGATTGGAAATAGAGATTTTTTTTGCAATTTTAGACAATTCTATGAAGTTAGAAGTAAAGTTGGGTAAAGAGAATAAAGTGTCAATTATGGATAAAGGTGTAGTTAATATTCTTACAAAAAATGGTGAAAGAAAGCATATCTAAAATGTTTAGTTTATGCCCAAATGGAGGCATAATCTCATGAGTATTAGGTAGCTTATACAAAAAGGTTATAGAGTGTGGTTTAAAGAAGCGATGTAGGACTTGAATAAGAGATGGAGGTGATGTGGATCTCATATGAGAATCGATGTTGGGAAATGGATGAGGATAGAATGGATTTCCCTTGTCAAGGGTAGAATAAGGATGGCAATAGGGTACGCAATTAGGTGCGAGGGCATAACATGTGCTAGCCAATGTATGGTCAAAGGGTGGTTTCATGTTTATTGATGGGCGAGGGTATTTCATGGGAAGCTTACTTTTAATGATTTCATCAAGATTGTCAAATTCATCTTGGTCAAAAAGACTATCATCATCATCATCAGAATGAAAGGGATTCATGATTGGGATTGGATTTGGGATGATGTGATGTAGGATAACTTGATGATTTTGATTTTTGAAGGTTTGAGATTTAAGATTTTCTTTGATATCAAAATGACCTTGGATTTGGATTTTGAATTAGAGGGGGTTAATTGATGGATTGATTTTTTAATGATCAAGGTCAATGATATATGACACTTGATACTAGAATGGGATTTGATTTGATTTGATTAATCAAGGTCAATGATATTTGACACTTGATCTTGGTTGGATTTGGATCGATTGGGATTGATTTGGATTAGGCCTAAGGCCATTTTATGGTTGGATTGGATGAGATTTGATTAAACTAAGGGCCCTTTGATGTTTCATTGGAGGGATAGGGATGATTTGGCTTTTTTGACAAAGGCACTTGAGTTTTACAAAGGTGCCTATCTACAAAGGCACATGTTTAGATATAGATTCTCCCAAGTATGAACTAAGGTGCTTGTCTAGGAAAAAGGTACTTGTTTGGAAACACAGACACTTGTTTAGGGATAAAGGTGATTATTTGTGAAAACAAGGCCTCAAGGTTGATGTTAGGGCTTGGATTTGATGGGGAATGATTAGGGACTAAGTCTAGGACCCTTGGATGATAATTTGGATGATTATTTGGAAGGAAAATGATTAAGGTTGGATGAAATTGGATGGGGTTGAAATGGATTAAGTCCTTAACTAATTTTTGATTTTAAAGGGATGATTTTTGATTAAGGATTGGGGATTGGATGTCGATTAGGGATGGATAGAAGGATAATGGATGATTGATTTTGGATGAGGGATAATTGGATTAGATTGGGATTTGGGGTGAAATGATTAGGATTAGGGGATGGATAATGGATGAGATGATTATGATAATGAATTGGATTAGGATAAGGATAGAATGGTTAGGATGGAGATGAGATGACTAGGATAATGAATTATGATGTGGATTAAGGATGATTAGGATTAGGAAATGGATAAGCAAATTGGATTAGAGAAAGGGGATTATGATGTGGACTAAGCATGATAATGGATGAAGTTTGATTAGGATAAAGATGAATGATGAAATTGGATTAAGGAAAGTGGATTATGATTTGGATTATGTTAGCATAATGTATTACATTGTTATGTAACCATGTAGTTACATTAGTTGGTTTTGCGATTATACCAACTGCCTTAATAGTTTCATCAATAGTTGCATATTATATATACATATTTTGTAATTCTTTCAATCATCAAATAAACATTTTTCATTCTCTACCTCTCTCTCAAATGGTATCAGAGCATTTCTGATCACTAGGGCATTGAGTTTTGGTGTAGTTTCCAATCTATGGCAATGAAGATAGGTGCTATAATGAAATGTTGACCTCGTGCTCTGAGTTGCTGTGAGATCTGAGGCCTGATAGCATTAGAAGTGTCCAAGTTGAAGGCAAGAAAGCATTGGAATTAGTTTGTAGGCCCGTCAGAAAGGAGAGAGCCATTTGGAGATTACAATCATTTTTTTTCTGCTATAGAGGTCATTGTTGATTGAAGTCTCCTCATCCACGCCATATAGACTTGAAAATGCTATAGAGGTCTTAGACTATTGTTTAAAGAAAAGGTAGAAGATAGCAAGAAGTGTGTATTCTCCACACCTTTGAGAGGGAGAAATAGTCTGTAAGCCTAAAAGTGGATGTCCACCACACCAGATGCTAGCGGTGTGGCTAGTAATCATGCAAATGAGCCACCTCGAGGTAGATGGGCTATTTTAGAAAGCTCAAGCTTCTATTTTTCCCTTCTAGATGCCCTACAAAACACCAGTAATCTTTAATTTGATGAATTGTTGAGGCAAGGATTGTTAGATTACTTTTTGTTTGATGTACAATGTCAAGCAAGGAATATTAGAGCAAAACTTGACGAGGGTTATGATGTTGATGACAAAGATAAGGTAGAACACACTCCCAAGCATCCCTATCTCACAACATAGGCCTATCGTGCTCATCTCCATGCTATAATTTCTTCTTGAAAGTGATGTACTAACAAATAAAATAATAATAAAGTTATTGTCTGGACTAGTTTTTTCTATTTGTTGTGAACAATGTCAGCCCCAAAATTGCTTCTTTCTGATGCTCAACTTTTGAAAGGGCCAAATTATGCCACATGAAAGACAAAGATGTGGATAATTCTCATTTTTGAGGAGCTATGGGGAATTGTCATTGGTGACATAACTAGACCAGAAGACCTAGATGAAAGGCAAAAGTTTGACAAGGCCGATGCCAAAGCACTGATGTTGATAACACTTAGCATCACTGATGAAGTTCAACCTCACATTCAGGATGCAAAAACATCAAAGGCGGCATGGGATTCTCTCTCCACAATCTACCAAGTGAAGAATTAGACGAAGATCCTCCATCTACAGTCTAAGCTACATACACTCAATATGCACGCTGGTGAGAAAGTTGAGGAATTCTTACAGTGGGTATATGAACTACAAGCTGAGTTTGTTGCGCTTGGAGAAAAGGTGGAGGACAAACTACTTGTCCCAATTACACTGAGAGCTCTACCATCTCAGTTCAAAATCTTTGTCACCACACTGAATATCACAAAGTAAGATGTGTCATTTAACTAATTGGTGAATCTGTTGCAGTAGGAAGAAGCCATTCAATTAGTCCAAGGTGAACTTGAGGACAAGGTCCTGATCTCCAGACAATTAAAAGGTTAGAAGTTTCATGGAAAGTAGCCACAGAAACAATAAGAACATCAACAATCAAAGCCTCCAAAGGCAAACTGATGGTGTCATATATGCAACAAGAACAATCATGACACTATCAACTATTGGTACAATGCCTTAACACAAGGCAATTCAAGTAAAGACAGCTTTTTTGGTTGCAGTGATACTCATCCATCTAAATGCCATCATTATCATAGAAAGCACAAAGGTAATGTAGCAGCCCAACAGGGTGATGCATTAGAAGCAGATGAACCAGAAATAGCCAACTGTGGCATTCATCATAATCTAGTCCTTGTCTCCCAAACCTCACAACCCACGAGGGATATTTGGTTGATAGACTCAGGTGCTAGCAAGCATATGATAGGCAATCGCGAGCTATTCGATGCACTGACAGAACAACCTACTGGAGATAGAGTTTGAATTGCTAACAACAAGGAGTATGTTGCAGAGGGAATAGGCAAGGTCATTATTCCTCTTGGGACAAGTTGTTGTACCCTCACCAAGGTGTTGTATGTTCCTAGTTTGACAATAAACTTGCTATCTGTCAGTCAGCTTCTGAACCACAAACTCAAAGTTGAGTCCCAGGTGAAGGATGGGGTCAAGACCTATCTACTCTCAAGAGAAGGTATGATACTTTCTAGAGAATTTATGAAGTATAGACTATTTGCATTAGATGTTGTCTTCTCCCTTATAGTAGCTCTATCAGCTTCAAGAATAGAATCTACGAGACTCTGGCACTATCGCTATAGGCACCTTTCAATCAGCTCCTTGCATCAGCTCAGCTCCAAACAAATGGTAAGAGGACTTCCTCCAATTTCAAATTCATTGCCTATATGTCCTGGATGCCTTGTAGGTAAACAACACCAAGATCCATTCGAGGCTAGTATCTTCCATGCTAAACATTGCCTTATGTTGGTACACACCAATCTGTGTGGACCCATGCCTACTTCATTTTCAGGACATAAGTACTTCCAATTATTTGTGGATGACTTCTCATGAAAGACCTAGGTGTACTTTCTCAAGAAGAAAGATGAAGCCTTTGCTAACTTTCAGGACTTTCACAAGCAAGTTGTCAAAGAAGCAAGCCAATCTCTTCTTGTCCTCTACTCAGATTGAGGGGGGGAATTCACCTCCAAGGAGTTCGGGGCATACCTAAAGCATCATGGCATCAAGCAGCACCTAACTGTTCCCTATACACCCCAATAGAATGGAGTTGCAGAATGTCGCAATCAGACTGTCATGGAGATGGCTCGATGCATGCTCTCCACAACAAAGTTGGAGGATAGATTTTGGGCAGAAGAAGTGCGGACAGCTGTATATCTCATCAATAGGGCACTAACAAAGATCCTACAACACAAGACACTTGAAGAGGTATGGATTGGACAAAAGCCTTCAATTTCTCATCTAAGGGTGTTTGGTTGCATAGTATACATGCATGTCCCTGGCATTAAGAGAAAGAAGACTGATCCTAAGACACTCCAGCGTATATTGTTGAGATATAGTATTACATCAAAAGCATATCATCTCATGGATCCCGAGACAAAGAAGATACATGAGAGTTGAGAAGTGGTGTGTGATGAATCGTCATTCGATTCCTTATCACAAAAAGAAGAGCAACATCCTCCTACTTCTCATAAATTGCTCTCATAATCAGATGATGAGCATGTGGAAGACTCTCATAGAGAAAGTGAACTACAAGGAGAGTTGTATGTTGATTTGGGCCCTCTAGAAAATATTACACACTAGCAGCAGCACAATCAACCTCCAAAGTGGGTCCAAAGTACAATTAGGGACTCTAACCTGTACACTCTTCTAGACACTTCATGAGGAATTAGAACCATGAGTCAGACAAGAAATGAAGTGAATCTTGCACTCATGAGTACTGTTGTTGATAGCACTGAACCTAACACAGTTTGAGAGGCATTAAGATAACCTCAGTGGAAGAAGGCTATGGGTGTAGAGTATAATTCTTTGATGCAAAATCATACTTGAGAACTTGTCGATCTACCTAAAGGGAAGAAACCAATTGGCTACAAATGGATCTTCGAAACAAAGTACAAGGCAAATGGATCTATCAACAAGTACAAAGCACAATTTGTAGTAAAGGGATATGCTCAACAAGAAGGCATTGATTATGAAGAGAGCTTTGTATCCACTGCAAAGATCAAAACTATCAGAATGGTCTATGCATTGGTAGCACAGAAGGGATGGAAGCTTCAGTAGATGGATGTCAAGAGTGGTTTATTAAATGGTGATCTCAAAGAAGAAGTGTACATGACCCATCTAGAAGGGTTTGTTGATGAACATCATCCACACAAGGTATATCATCTTATCAAATCACTTTATGGCCTTAAGCAAGATCCTAAGGCATGGAACATTAAGATTGATGGTCACCTATTGCAGCATGGATTCACCCATAGCCCCTCTAATCCTAATTTGTATATTAAGAAGGTAGGCATAGAGATTGTCATTCTAGTTTTGTATGTGGATGATCATATTCTCACTAGCAGCTCAGACAGTCTCATTGATGATGTAAAGAATGATCTCAAGAACTCCTTTGACATGACAGATTTGGGGCTACTTCATTATTGTCTTGGCTTGGAGATATGGCAGAAGAAGAACCACATATTCATCTCCCAAATGAAATATGCCAAGACTCTTCTGGAAAAGTATAGAATGGTCAACTATAAGCCTGTTTCCACTCCAATGGAGAAAGGTTTACAACTATCCTATTTCTAGGATTCACCTCAAGTAGATTCCACTCTCTATAGGGAGCTGGTTGGTAGCCTCATCTACTTGACCTACACCAGACCAGACTTGTGTTTTCTTGCAGGAGCCAAAGAAGTGTCATTGGGTTGTAGCAAAGCATGTGTTGAGATATATCTGAGGCACAATTGATTATGGTTTGGAATAAGAAGAACAATTAGTTCTTCTTACAGGGATATATAGACTTAGATTATGCAGGATCTGTAGATGACAGGGAATCAACCTCAGGTTATGTTTTTCATCTCAAATCTAGGCCAATTTTGTGGGCTAGTAAGAAGCAAAATATTGTTTCTTTTTCATCCACTGAGGCTAAATATCACGTCGCACGAGGAGCTATGTACGAAGTGATTTGGTTACATCACATTTTGGTAGATATGGACATTCCTGAAGAGAAGTCACTAGTTCTCTATTGCGACAATCAAGGTGTGTTAAAACTTGTGAAGAATCTAGTTTTCCATGAGTGCACTAAGCATATTGAGGTTGAGTGTCATTACATTTGGGACCAAAATTTGAACCACCACATCCAGCTCCACTATTACCCTACAGACTCACAGATAGTAGATATGTTCACCAAATCTCTTGGTAGGATCAAATTTGAACTATTTAGGGGGTACATTTGTAAACAAAAATGTAATAAGGGGGAGAATGTTACCATAATGTATTACATTGTTACGTAACCATGTAGTTACGTTAGTTGGTTCTACAGTTATACCAACTACCTTAACAGTTTCATCAATAGTTCCATATTATATGTACACATTTTGTAATGCTTTCAATCATCAAATAAACATTTTTCATTCTCTGCCTCTCTCTCAGATTAAAGATGATAATGGATGATAGATTAAAGATTAGATTAGGAAGTGATTAGAACGATGAAGGACTTGATTAAGCTTAATGATGCGATTTGATTAGGATAATGATGGTGATTAGGTGGATATAATGGATTTAGATTAGGACCTTGATTGGATTAGGTTGATTAATTTTGATAATGGTCCTAAATGATGGATTAAGGATTGGATTGAGATAGTTTGGAATGATGTTGGTAGAGTGATTAAGATGATTAGGAGATAATTGGGATGATTATCAGGAAATTGGATCAGGATGATTAAGATAGGTGGATGATTTGGATTAGGATGAGGTGGGTGGCTTGATGCTTAAACTTAGGAAATTTGCAAACAAAATAATTTCACACATAATGTACACAAGTTTACAATGGATTTTGATTTTGGATTAAGGGAGTGCATGGGAACAACAAATGAAGACACACCAAGCATAATAAAACCCTAGATTAGTCAAGCGGGAGTGTCAATCCTTGTGGGCCAACAATACACTATTTATCAAGTGATGGGTAGATAGTTAATGCAAGGTCATGTACCACCCATGCATGCCTTACCTTAAAGGCCAAAGCCTTGCCCAAGGTGATTTCTATCTCTTGAATATGAAAGTATGGTGTTAGTAACTTCTTGGGCCTAATTGGTATCTGATGTACACCACAAGGAAGGATATCTAAAAGGCCTTAAGATAGGATGAACATGGCTTATAGGAGTGTTCTCAATACACTCAAGGTGCATGAGGCTAATGTCTGTGTGATGAGGGGTATGTCTAAGGCATGTATGAGAGGTTAACCCACTCTCCTCCTTCACTTTGCAAGGTATAAAGTTGTTGCAATCTTAGACTAAAATGACAAGTGTCCTCCAATGGGAGAGCCTTTGTATTCCCTCCAAATTTTGTATACCCCACCAGAGCATGTGGGTTTGGTTCAACCCCCAAGGTGATCAAATCCTTGGGCAGACCCACTAGAGGAAAGAAGCCTAGGTGATTTTGATCCCTAAGATCTCCTTTCGATGCAAAGGTAGACCATACACACACTAGGTTCTTGGGATTAACAATCATAAAGAGATTAGATCAAGTCAAATTCTTTGATTTACAATATTGCCAAATGGTGCGAGGAGAGAGCATAAAATTGTGACTTGATCTCAAAAAAAGAAAAAAAGATTTATTAACCCCTTAGAAATGAAATGTGCCTAATGATTAGTGTAAAATGATAAATTCTTTGACAAGTGTGCTACAAAACACAAGTAGGTGGTTTGATATTCTTGTCTTGGACAAATGATAGCTGCACATAATGATGTTAGGAAATTAGGCACATGAATAAAATGACCAAATTCAAAGGTTAGAAGATTTTAATCCCAACATAAGTGAATTATTTTTTAAACAAATATAGATGTTCTTGTTCACATACAGAGGCGCTCATCCATTATAGAGATTCTTGTGTATGAAAACACACACAACATGTGATCTTTGATGAAAACAGAGGGTTAGAACTAGGATTTTTAAAATTTTGACATAACCTCCCCTCTAAAAGTGTCCCCTATCAAAAAATGAATTTTAGATGAGCCAAAAGTGATAAAAATTAGATTTAAATCCCCTAGATATAGAGGCTCTCATCCATGATATAGAAACACTTCATTTTTACATAAATGCCCATCCATTAATAGGCTAGAAAAACATAATTTTGGGCTGCAAAAATTATTGTTAGAGATCAAAATCAAGGGTTAGGATGATTTTAGAATGATAAAAACTTCAAAACCCACTTTTTAGACCCCAAAAATGATGATTTTTAAGGCCAAAATGAAAGATTGAAACATATTGATATCGACTACCCAAGTTCATAGAGAAATGCCCCAGTGTGATATGGAGGTACTCAATCATTAAGAATATTCTCAAGGAGATGTGGAGGTTCTCAAATAGCTCAAAAAAGTGCTCATCCTCCATATACATGCTCATCTAGACTTGCAAGCTTCCAAGAGGCTAAAAACACCAAAAAAATGATTAGATAAGGACCCAAAGCTCCCACTAGGCATGACAAAAAGTGTACATATATAAAATGAACTATAAGAAACAAAATAAACTAATGTTAACCTATTTCATTCATTGACTAATCCAACCTCATGATAAAGCTAAAGGAATGCATACATGAAAGGAAGCTAACTAACTACCATGCAAACCTTGATCTTTGGATGTGCTCTTGATGTCTTGATATGTTGATTGCTCCTCAAATTGATAGCACAATCTTGCATAACATGGAGACTTGAAAATGTCTTGGGTTGATGGTTGTTTATACAATTTTGGATTAGGGATTGGATGGATAGGATTGATTTGGAAGATCAATGGTTGAGGATTGTTGAGAGGATTGGAATGATGAGAGGCCACCAAGTGGCATGATTAGATTCCATACGATAAATATGGTCCTTAGATCAAGGAGAGATCAAGGGTAGAGGATGGCCATGGATAAAGTGGATGGAGAGGATAAAAGGAGGATAAAATGACCTTTTGAACAAAGGACTTGCCTATCCCTTTGTAAGAGACCCATGTGGTCTTGTACAAAAGCCCATCCCTTTGTACATATTGAAAGATGGGAGGCATTTGAATAGATTGATGAAGGATTAGGAATGTGCAAGCACGTGATTAAGTTGAATAAGTGGATTAGTCAACTTAATCAAAAGTGCACAAAATAGGGAATTAAATAAATACAACTATTTATTTAATTTTTGGATGGTGTTAAGGATATTAGATAAATAAATATTTATCTAATGTTGGACTATGGAAAAGGATTTATTAATGAAATAAATGATTAAATTTATTCAATTAATTCTAGGAGGTGGTATAGATCAATAGTGCATGAATAGTGATTTAATAATAAAATATTATTCAGTCATTATCGGAAAAGGGATTGATCAATTAAATGTCTAAATAGGGATTTATCTAGTTAAATGTAGAAGAAAGTGGTTTAGTGATGTCTTGATTGGGGATGAAGTGGTGAGACGATGAGTGGATGATTTTAGGTGTGTATAGTTAGTGTATGTGAATGTGCCACCCTAACATATTTATGCACTATTTCAACTGCATATGCCACCCAAAATTATGGATGCATAATTTGTATTTGTGCATGTGTTAGGAAATGTGATAGCATATTTTCTTTTCATCATTTCTACCCTCATTTAATCCCCATAGACACCCACCCAAATTGGAAAAAATGAACTCAACTGAGGATGACCAGTGACTCACTGTCTATACTCTTGAACCAACTTATTATAGAGGTCATCTATGGGTATGTGCTCGATTTTTCTCAACTACTCTCTCCACCAACTAGAGCTCTATTCTCTTCTTAGGCAAGTTAAAATTGAAATTTTTACATCCACCAACTCCTATTTATAGTATTTTCTCTAATTTTTTTAGAATTTCACCCTAATATTTCTCTCCAAACCCTAATTTTCAAACTTTTTGATCTTATTTCTCCTATTGAGAGACCATCCAAGTCACATAACCCTTCTCACTTCCTCAACAAGGCATCCTTACCTCATTCCTCTCCATCCACATTTTGAACTAACATTATTATCACACCAAATTCATCTTGTATCTCCCCTTCCAACATTAATTAAATAACTCACATTTATTTAATTAATCTAATGATTCCTTTGAAATTAATTAAATAAATTATATTTTAATTAATTAACCTAACCCTTTGTGATGCAAGAGCATCTGGGTGAATGGGCTATCCCGCATCAACCAAAAACATGATAGTTTTTTTTTCTTTCATTTTTGGTGTGTTGTGGTATATTCAAGAAATTATTACCACTGGAGAACTTCTAATGTGATCAAATTTGTAAAATATGAGTTTTCACTAGTTTGTTGTTTTAGAGGCTCCACAAGCAGCTTTTGGAAATTTTTAATAAAAAAACCATAAGGGATGGAGTAAAACACTTTTACAAAGATATTCTTGGAGGTACCATGTTTAATATGCAAAAAAAATTAGAGTAAAATATTTCACGGTTTGAGAGATTTAAATGTCGAAAGTTTGTAAAAATATGAGTTGACAATTCATGAAAAATTTAAAATTTCAAAATCTATGAAGGGTGGAGAGAAATCCTTTTGAAAGGGACCTTGGGACATCATTCTAAGCCTTCTTACCAATTTTCATACGAAACAGAGCAATTTGAGTTTTTCGTCTACTAACACCCTATCTGACACATTATCGCAATTGCATCGAATGATTTTTCTCCTAGTTGTTAATCCAAGTTTGAAAGGTATTTTTCATATTATTTTAATGATTTTATATTTTTCATATGATATGTATGTGTTTGGAGATAATTTCAAATGTATCAATGACGGATTTGAAGAGTAGGCATTAAAGAAACAACACCACATTTTAGCATGATTATTTTGCTATTAAAAAAAGACATAAATATATGTAAAACAAAAGGAGGCATTTGAAACATCTCCTAAAAGGTAGTGAATTCAAAGAGTTAAAAGTGGCTTTTAGAATTCACATTCAACATAGTGAAGAGACGCCTTGGTGTGGAGGCAGATTTAAAAAGAAGTAATGTTGTAGTTTTGAATTAGATTTCTTAGGTAGAGTTTGAGGAGAGATCTTAGCCCATGTGAGAGGCTTGAAGAGAGTTGTGAGCGGGTAGAAGAAAGAACATAGTTTCTGAAATTGGAGTGGCCATTGAGGCCAAACAATGTAATTAATTTGTTACATATGTATAGTTGTTTGTGAGTGCAATTGAATAAATAAATCAAAACGTTTTGTTACAATCTATCTTTGTATTTGTTGTTTTGTGTGAATTTGTGGAGTTCTTTGGAAAGAGGGAGTTTTGTTCTATGTCAAATGGTATCAGAGCCACATGCCTTGAGTGTGGAGAGGATCCACCAGGACTTGCGGGAGAGAAAGTAGTTGTGAAGAGCTCAAATGATTGTTGCAAGTAGAGAGGAGTCTTGAGTAAGTGAGAGTTGGGAAGCCACATAGAGAATTTGTTTTGCCAATTGAGAGTGTAATGGAAGATTGCAGAGCATGAGGTGAGATTGCAGAAGTGAGATGAGATGGGTATATTGTTGAAGAGGCCCATGATATCAGAAGGTTGGAGACAACATCAAGAGAGCAAGATTTTGGCAATGATGGTTGATATAAACATGAGATTAGATCGATTAGAAGTTTGGTAGTGATAAATTTGTCAAGCATGATGAGGAAGATGAAAAGTTGTGTGTAGTAGCAGTTGAAGATAAAGAGGTGGGTAGCGAGAAGGAAGAGGATGAAGATGCATCGATAGAATACAAAGAGGTTGCAATAGTAGAGTGTGGTGAAGATCGTGATTTGTTAGCACAAATGTTGGCGATAGAAGAAGAATTGATGGAAAAGATTACCATAGTAGCGAAGGGTAAAGAACAAAAAGTTGTAGATGAAGAGGATGTGAAAGATGTTGTAGTGGAAATTGATGTTGCAGTTGAGGTAAATTTGTTTTATGATGATGATATTTTGTTTTTAGATAAAATGGTAAAAGAAGAGAGGAATAGAGAACAAAAGTATGTTGTAAATACTATATATATGCTTGTAGAAATGTTGGAGGATGAAGTAGGTGGATTTTGGTGGAGGTTGTCAGTTTTTGATGGGTTAGATCTCATGAAGGAGGAGAAGAGAGTAGAGAGCATTTGGTGAAGGAGGATGGTATATGGTGGATGTGAATCCACAAGAGGAGAGAGGAATGGTGAATGGAGTTGCGGAAGGAGGATGATGCTTGCTCCGACATGGTGCTGGAAAAAGAGAAAGAAAAAATGACTTTGTGCAAATCACACAATGATGGAGTTCATTGTAGGTTATTTACAAACTAAAAGGGTGATTCTATCACTCTACTCCACTTTTGTGAGCCTATGCTCACAAACTCTCTACTCGACTTTGATGGAGGAGCATCCGAGCGAATGGGCTACCCCGCATCAACCAAAAACATGATAGTTTGTTCTCTTTCATTTTTGGTGTGTTGTGGTCTTTCCAAGCATTTATTACCATTAGATAACCTCTCATGTGATCAGGTTTGCAAAATATGAGTTTTCACCAGTTTGTTGTTTTAGAGGCTCTACAAGTAGTTTTTAGAAATTTTTTATGGAAAAACTTTAAGGGATGGAGTAAAACCCTTTTACAAATGTATTTTTGGAGGTACCATGTCAAAAATACAAAAAACAATTAGAGTAAAATATTTCACGTTTTGAGAGATTTAAACACTGAAAGTTTGTAACATATGACTTGACAATTCATGAAAAAATTAAAATTTCAAAATCTGTGAAGGCTGGAGAGAAATCCTTCTAGGAGGGACCTTGCGACATCATTCTGAGCCTACTTGCCAATTTTCATATGAAATAGAGTAGTTTGAGTTTTTCACCTACTAACACCCGATCCGACACATTATCGCAATTGCATCAAATGATTTTTCTCCTAGTTGTTAATTCAAGTTTGAAAGGTAATGTTCATAGTGTTTTAATGATTTTGTATTTTCCATATGATATGTATTCCTTTGGAGGTAATTTCAAATGTATCAACAATAGATTTGAAGAGTGGGCATTAAAGAAACAACACCACATTTTAGCATGATTATTTTGTTGTTAAAAAAAAACATAATTAAATGTAAAACAAAAGGAAGCATTTGAAACATCTCATAAAAGGCAGTGAATTCAAAGAGTTAAAAGTGGCTTTTGGAATTCGTATTCAACATAGTGAAGGGATGCCTTGGTGTGGAGGCAGATTTAAAAAGAAGTAATGCTGTAGTTTTGAATCAAATTTCTCATGTAGAGTTTGAGGAGAGATCTCAACCCATGTGAGAAGCTTGAAGAGAGTTGTGAGAGGGTAGAAGAAAGAACATAGTTTCTGAAATTGGAGAGGCCATTGAGAGGCCAAACGTTGAAATTAATTTGTTGGATATGTATAGTTGTTTGTGAGTGTAATTTGTTGTTTTGTGTGAATTTGTGAATTTCTTTGGCAAGAGGGAGTTTTGTTCTGTATCACTTTGTCTAATGTTTTAGTATTAATTAAATAAATCCATTTATTTAAGTAAATCAATTGTTCCTCCAACATTTCCCCATAACTTAAATAAATACTTAAGATTTATTTAATTACCATATCTTCTCTTGTCATTAGTTGAATAAACTTAGGTTTATTTAATATTAATCATTTGTTTAAAATAAATTAAACTTGCACAAGGCTCCAAAAAATACATTATGATATCCACCCTTCATCTCTTTCAATCCTTGTCTTATTCAATTGCACCTCTCCCATGCTTCCACTTGTAAGCCTCTCATTGCTCCATGCAAATGGGTCAATCTACATATTCTAATGCACAAGATCAAATCTACACTATCCATGATCCTCATCCAAAATATATAAATCTCTCATCTCTCAAGCCACTTTCATAGTTTAAGTAGGATATGTAGAAAGTTCATGTTGCAAGAATTCTTGATCAACCACATCTCTCTCAAAAACAATGACACATCTTGAACATATCCAAGGCATCAATACTTTGTTTTGGTGACAAGTTTGCTATATTTTCATCATTTTTTACACTCTTTAGGTCAATCCAAGGTGTTGTTAAATGTAAAATTAGGTTCTTCGTATGCATTGCTTAGTTGCTTATATATTTCATATTTTAGCATATACATGCACAATTCAAAAATTAGCACAACATACTAAAATAGACCCCTTTTGGCATAAAAATATGTATCCATTTACAATAAAGTGATTAACTATAATATTTGTCACTTGGATAGATTCAAGGTCCTAATATAATATAAAACTTTCAATTTGGAGGCTTTATGATCAATATGCACTACCACACAATAGTAATATTTCTAGTGACTCTATAGTGCTAAACTATTATAGTAACCAAAATGAACCCCTTGTAGTGAGAATTGGCCTCTGCAATGGAAACAGAATGAATGTGTCACTCAAACGTACCTGTAAAAAGAAACAATTATAAAATAAATATTTCTAGGTGATGCAAGATTGCTCAATCGTTGAGATGCCCTTAGTAAAGTTTTGATAGACTATAAAATGATCTCCATTTGAACTAGGGATCAAACATATGATTTAAAAACAATTTGGGACAAATGTACAACACAAAAGCAATGTTTTCTTGTCGAATAATCCTCTTTGCATGAGAGTGATTTGGGGGATTTTGTCACCTAAGAATGCATTTTACTCACCTCCTAAAATTTAAATTTAGAAGAAACATGGTGACTTTAGATAGATCATCGAAGAGTATTTTAGGTGGGGATCTTCAACTTAGGTCAAACTTGTATGATCCCATTGAACATTTTCAAACAAGGATCAAAGACTACATGCAACCATGCAAAATGACTAATTTGTCACTATTTTAGATGTTGATGTAAGATGATTGATGCAATAATTGCTCTATGCTCAACTATTAATAATATATGATGTTCAAATAGATAGTCATCGAATGATGTAAACGTGATATAGGGATTGTCCTTCTACACAACACCCTAACATATAGTTTAAAATGTTTTGTGCTTTAAGTTGTCACATAATGACTAGTAGAAAGAGTTTGACTTGTCCGTGATTTAAATTTTAAATTTTAAAAGTGAAGGCTTAATTCCATGTCACTAAATTGAAGTACATTCATTTTTGTGCTAAAGAATCGATCTAAATAGGCAAATAAAAAAAATGAGGGTGATGAATGGTCCTTTTAAAGATATATACAAACGATATTTATCCAATTTAGGGGTTTTGGTAACTTATATACAACAATACATCACCTATATACTAATCATTATATAAAAATATATGTGATAGTTGTTGGTAGATGCCATGTTATTCCAATGGATGTGTAGTTCAAATGTGTGTGCCAAGGGAATGGATACCAAATAATATAAATGATAAAACAACTGAGAAAATATTTAAAAAGAAGAAAATCAAAATCCATACTACACTCTCATACCACTTATCCTATTTTTATAACTAGCATACCTATATTTAAAAAATATATCTGAAGTACGCTGAGAGATATCTTTCTCTAGGCAATGTAAATAGAGATGAATGTGGTCTTTTGATATGTCATGTAAGGTTTCGTTCTTTGATCTTAGTGGATAGTGATGGCTTCTTTGAAACTGCCATCCGCCTTCCTTTCCATCCCGCTTGCATTTTATTTTTTTTATTTTTTCCTTTATTCCTTTCACTTTTTTTAATATGTTTATTTTTATCACAATCTTATAAAATTTCATAGAATTTGAATTGATTCTTTCAACTCTTATTCTCCATCTGTGTTGTGAATGTAGGAACGCTTCTTGACGTAATTAGTCTATAATTTCGTTAAAATAATGTAACTTTTTTCACTAATAACCCGCTGATATTTAGGCACACTTGGAACACGATGAGCCGGAGTGTACTTAATATAACACAAAAGAGCTTGACTTCAGCCAATTGCGAATTTAACTGCAATAGGTACATCGTCATGTGCTGCAAGTTCCCCTCGCTTGCAGGGAGGAAATTGATAAATCCATCCCCCACCCCGCGCCTTTTGTCTCAAGGAAACTGCTAAACCACGGAGACTGTTTCTCTCTGCCAAACCTATCTTGTTGACTTCAGAGTGGGAACGCGGAAAGAAATGATTGGATACATGGAAATGCGTGTTACTTGTTCAATGAACATTGAGGCACGTTAGAAGGCAGCTGATACTTGGTCATATTAAAATTTTAAATGAAATTCATCACAGTATTGTAAAGAAATAAAATGCTTTACACGGGTAGGTTAAATAAATATATGTAATGATATAAGCCTAAACTAATTTAGATTAATTAGTGTTTGTGTTTGGTTTTTGAATTGAAAAGAAATAAATACGATAAATAAATAAGAATAGAAGAGTACGGGTATTTTAATTTTAAAATTAATAAGTTAAAAATGGTACAGATGTTAAACTGATTTTCCCATGGTTTGATGATTGTGACTTGATTTTATGTGTAGGATTGATTCTATAGAATGTGCACATGAAAATTTATTTGCCTTGCCTTCTTGATATCTAAATTTGTCAAGAGAGTGTCTAAGGACATGGTATAGGATTTTGTGATGGATAGGTTTTCATAGGTAAAATCCCTATGGTTGGCTAGATTAATGATGATGAGTGATTTAGGAGACAACATGCATAGACATGTAGATAAGTCTATATGATGATGTAGTGGACCTAATTCTTTATTGCCCTTTAAAAATTAAAATGCCTTATAATGACTTTCTTCTAGATGTGACACATGCATTAATTGCACATTAAATATCATTACAACATATTAATCAAGTGTGTTAAATTAATTCATTAAACTTGTAATTTGAATATAAATAATTACATTTCAAATTCATTTCTATAGACCTGAGAATAGACAAATTCAAACACTTTAAAAAAAAAACCTTAAAATAAAATAATAAAAATAAATAAACGACAAAATACAAAAACTAATATAAATATAATTAAATCAAAATAAAAAACCTCACCTAAATAAGAAAGTGAATATAGTCCATTCGAAAGTGAAAGAATTTATGCATGTATTGATTAACTAAGACGACAAATTTATTAAAACCTTATTTACTCAATGTAACAAGCAAAATCATTAAATATAATAATATGCAATTGATGAGCTTGTTGACAAGTTGCATTTCACTTAATTTTGTTAATTACGGTCAACTCAATGGAAGAAGCGTACTGAGGCATATCTGAGAAACAATTAGCTAATCGCAAGAGGTGAAGAAACTCCAAACATAGGTTTCATTGACTTCATTATATTGACTTTATAAATAACTGTAACAGAATCTAATCCCATCAACATTCTCCATTCAATTTTATTTTGGAGGAGTAATGGCTTCTACGTTACGCTTTCTGATTCTATTAATATTTATTTCTTCATATCAATCAAGAGGTGATACTCCAAACAATAGTGTTCAATCTGCCTGCCAATTAGCTGCTAATCCTAGATTCTGTGAGTGGAGCCTGTTCCGAAGTGGAGGATCGTCACGAGATGGCCCTAAAGTTCTGAGTCAAATTGCTATGAGATTATGTGGTTAATGTAGATCCTGTGAGTGGAGCTTGTTCCGAAGTGGAGGATCAAGCCAAAATTGTTCTGGACTCTATTTCCCGTGTGTCGTCGATTATGTGGTTAATGCAGAGCCAAGCTATAGTAGATTGCAGTTTCCTCTACAGTCTCATAGTGGACTATTTGACAACGAGTTTGATAAAATTGACAAACTCGACAAACACGACATTGGAATGGAAGAATGCAGTGGATATTCAGAGTTATCTGAGCGCAGCCCTAAACAATCAGGCCACCTGTCTGGAAGGCCTCAATCAAGCAAATGTAAACCTCCACTGGTTATCCTTTGCCGATGATATATCTAACGCATCAGATTCAGTAGGCAGTAGTCTAGCTTTGATAAAGAAATTTTATATTACGGGAAAGGGTCCTGTGAAGCGTCCTGTCCACAGCCGACGGATGTTATCTAACGATGATTTTCTGTTGCAATATGGATCAGTCGATGATGGGCTTCCGTCTTGGCTGTCTCGGCCGGACAGAAGGCGGCTTTTGCAAAGCTCAAGTGGTGACGGCGTTTTAGTGGGCGACGTCGTAACGGTGGCGCAGGACGGTAGCGGGAATTACACCACCATTACTGATGCTGTCAATGCTGCTGCCAACCAAAGCGCAGACAGGAACAACACTTCTATAAGCTGTCCCATCAACTCTTTTAGCACCATCCTCTTTACACAACACAACTCCATGAGAAATTGGAGTGGAGGCTGATTTACAATCAACCATATCAAACTTCTTCAACATATCATTGGCATATTTTGTTTGACAAAGGAAAATTCCATCCTTACTTTGATAAACCTCCATGCCTAGAAAATATTGCATAAGGCCTAAATCTTTCATTTCAAACTCATTCATCATAGCATGCTTGAATTCATCCTTCATCTTAGAACTACTGCCCATATACAACAAATCATCAACATATAAACTCACAATAAGAATATCATTACCTTCTTGTTTGTAGTAGAGGGTAGGCTCACTCTTACTTCTCTTGAAGCCATTCTGCAGAAAATACCCATCAATCCTAGCATACCAAGCTCTTGGTGCTTGCTTGAGGCCATACAAGGCCTTCTTCAGCTTGTAGACATGATGTTCTTTTCCTTGCACCTCAAAACCTTGTGGCTGTTCTACATAAATTTCCTCATCTAAGTACCCATTCAGGAAGGCACTTTTCACATCCATGTGATGAATGCTCCATTTCTTTTGGGCTGCAAGGGAAATCAACATTCTAATAGTCTCTTGTCGTGCTACCGGTGTGAATGTTTCTTCATAATCAATGCCATACCTCTGTGTGAAGCCTTTAGCAACTAATCTTGCTTTGTGTCTTTCAACACTCCCATCACTATGGTACTTAGTCTTGTAGACCCATTTAGTGCCAATCTTTTTCTTGTCATGAGGAAGCTCTGTAAGCTCCCAAGTACCATTCCTATGAATAGCATCCATCTCTTCTTGCATTGCTTGCACCCAAACTTCATTAGCACATGCATCTTCATAACATGATGGTTCAAAAATAGATTGTGAAAATAAAGCAAAATTTATTGTTTCACCTATAGGATTCTCTTCATGTGCTTGGATTGTACTGCTTTGATAGATATCACTTAAGCTTCTTACCTTCCTTGTAGGACTTGGACTTGGACTTGAATTTGGACTTGTACTTGAAACTAAAGAACTAGATGAGGGGCTATTTGGTGGATGTATAGCACTTGGAATTGAAGTATTAGCTGGCTGCTCATGATCAATATCAGCAATAATACCACCATTCAAAACAGATTTAGACTTCTCAACATAGTCTTTTTGATGACCATAAACTCCCCCTTCATCAAAAATCACATCTCTTGAAACAAGAATACTATTAGTGCGAGGGTTATACAATCTGTAAGCCTTACTTTGCTCACTATATCCAACAAAAATGCATGACTCACTTTTGGGATCTAATTTTTGTCTCCTTTGATCAGCCACATGAACATAGGCTAAACAACCAAAAACTCTAAAATGATTAACATTAGGCTTTTTTTTATACCAGGCTTCATAAGGAGTCATCATGTCAAGTGCTCTAGTAGGACTCCGATTGAGAATGTACACTGATGTAGCAACTGCATCACCCCAAAAAGAATTGTCTAATCCTTTGGTATGTAGCATACTCCTTGCCATTTCCACCACTGTATGATTTTTCCTTTCAGCTACCCCATTTTGTTGAGGTGTGTAAGCAGTGGTGAGTTGCCTTTTGATACCATTCATATCACAATAATTCCTAAAATCTCTTGAGCAAAATTCTCCTCCACGATCTGTCCTTAAGCATTTGATCTTACAACCTTTTTCATTTTCCACAAAGGCTTTAAACCTTTTGAATGTATCAAAGGCTTCATCCTTGGCCTTCAAAAAATAAACCCAACACTTGAGTGAGTAATCATCAATAAAAGTACTGAAATATGATGACTTACCCAAACTCTTTGTCTGCATAGGACCACAAATATCTGAGTGAACCAATTGAAGTGGGTAATGGGCCCTCCATGCATTGCCTTTTGGAAATGACTCTCTTGCATGTTTTCCTTTAGCACAACCTTCACAAACTTCCTTGTGTTCCTGAACCTTAGGCAAACCATAAACCAAAGCTTTTGAAGTGAGAAACATCAAACTATGAAAATTCAAATGTCCATATCTGAGATGCCATAACCAACTCTTATCCTCATATGCCATATTGGCAAGATGGCTACTATGTTCACCAAACTTCAATGGGAACATCCTATTCTTTGAGATAGGCACTACTGTAACCACCCTATTGCCTTGATTTTTATCATAAATTGTACATTGCTGATTTTCAAATAGCACCTTATAATTCTTCTCACACAACTGCCCAACACTCAATAAATTATGTTTTAATTGTGGAGTGTAGTAAATATCAGTCACACATTTCTTACCTTCTTTTGTATTCACCTCCATAGCTCCTTTAGCTGCAACCTCCAAGGACTTGTCATCACTAAGCTTAATTTTAGATTTGAAACTTTTATCCATTGTAGAAAAAATCTCAGTATTTCCTGACATGTGGTTAGAACAACCTGAATCTAAATACCAGACTTCTTTAGAACTATTTTTAGCTTTGTCATATGATAAGAATAAATTACCAGAAGAAGCCTCATCATTCTCATTAGCAAAATTAGCACTTCTATTGTTATTACCTTCTTTTAATTTGCATTCCCTTTCAAAGTGACCATACCTATTGCAGTGATAACATTGAACATTTCTTTTATCAAATCTGCCTCTACCTCTTCCTCTTGGACCACCTCTTCCTCCTCTGTTTCCTCTTGAAGAATTATGATTTTGACCTCTACCTTGGCCTTGATTATTTTTTGTGCTTATGCTAGCATTTTCATTCTTTGTAATTTGTACTTTGGAAGCAAAAGCCTTCTCATTACTTTCTCCAGATGAATCTCTCAATCTTTCTTCATGAGGCATGAGAGATCCAACAAGCTGATCAAACTGAAGAGCAGTCAAATCCTTGCTTTCTTCAATGATGATGGCAACATTGTTCCACCTTGGTGTTAGAGACCTCAACACCTTTTTGATCACAACTTCATTGTCCATAGTTTCTCCAAGAGTAGCCATTTTATTAACCACATCTTTTACTCTTACACAATAATCACTCACATTTTCACTTTCTTGCATCTTCAAATTCTCAAATTCTCTTTTTAGTGTCTGCAACTTCACAACTTTGACTTGATCACTACCTTGGTAAGCTTCTTTTAGAGTCTTCCAGGCATCTTTAGCTGTCTGTGCACCTGCAATTCTTGGAAATAGGCTCTTATCAAGAGCTATTTGAATGTGAAATAAAGCCTGTGCATTCTTCTTCTTAGCTTCCTTCTTAGCTGTTCTATCATTGGCTGCAAGAACATTCCAATCAGCTGGCTCTTCATATCTTGTTTCTACAATTTCCCATAAATCTTTTCCTATCAAAAAAGTTGTCATCTTGATGCACCAATAATCATAATCAGATCCATTAAATTCTGGGATTGGCAAAGAGTTAGAATTTGACATGATAAATTTTCTAACTAATTAACCTGCTCTGATACCAAATGAAGATTTTTAAACAAACAAATATGACAGCAGACAAACAAAAAACCATAAAAGGATAGATGCAGACACAGAGAATAAACTTTTATTGCTATTGATAAAAAACAGAGAGCTACAGCTCTTTATTACATTGTATTTATTTTCTACAAAGGAAACTATAAGAAAAAACAGAAACAAGAAACCAAAGATAGCATGATTTACATGCATCATCATGCAACACAAAAGTTGCCAAATTCCTAAAAGCATCTAACAAAAACTAACTAAGAAAATAGAAATTCTAAAATGGAAACTGCACATCTGGCACAGTGCCAGCAATTATCCAACAGATCTATGTTACTGCAGGAGTGTACGAGGAATACGTAGAGATTCCCAAATACAAGTACAATATTATGCTAATTGGAGATGGAATAGATGTCACCGTGGTTACTGGTAATAGAAGCGTCATGGATGGATGGACTACATTTAATTCTGCAACCATTCGGTAAGATACTAAACTCGTTCATTTTCTTAGTTTTGTTGAGTGTAAGGCCCAACACCATAGCTCTATGTCAAACAGTGGCACATTGTTGTGTTGACTGTTTATCAAATTTTTTATTCTGTAAAATTTGGAAGCGCTTAAACAGTCTGTAGGTTGTAAAATGTACCGGCATCAAAATCTGAGTAATTGGTTGACTTTTCTCAATGTTAACCTGAAACAGCATAGTCAAAATAGTCGAGAGTGGGGAGTTGAAATAGTCAAAGTTGAAAGTCCAAATATATTGAAGTCAAAAATTCTGTAAACAGCCGACAATATGCTGGGTATTTACGTGAGGCGTAAAATTTCAACCTTTCATTGTAACATGTAACATGTCTCTGTCAACCTCTTCAAGTACACTATTTCTATATAGAGTCAACACAAATCAACTTATCCAAAAGATTTTGACTGCCCATATATTTACAACAACTGTTTAAGCTTCACCAACACCACAAGGGATAAAGTTAGTCAACTTTTGTAGATGTATACCCTTTACTCTTAACCAAAGAGGTTTCAACCTAAGGATCATCCTCTCATATCAATAGTTAAATGATGAGTCTGATATAAAACCTTTAGATTTTCAAATTTATATTTTTTTTTCATCTTGATAATCTTTGTTGATCAACTAAACCAAATCTAAGGGCTTTATCATGTACAAGAAATCTATACTGTTCGTGGCATTGAAATTCATGTCCAGACGTCTCATTGTCGTGAGTTAAAAATTGGAATAGTGTGCCCCAAGTTGCTACAATGATGGTTGGATCTGATCTTGCTCATTGGTGTGGCATTGCGTAGCTATAGTTGGACAAGGTTTTCTTGCATTTGAAAATACGACAGGAGCAGTGAAGCACCAGGCCGTGGCTCTACGAGTGGGCTCTAATCTCTCAGCCTTTTATCATTGTAGTATCAAGGGCTACCAAGACACTCTCTACGCTCACTCCCTCGGTCAATTCTTCAGAGAATGCGACATCTACAGCACTATGAATTTCATCTTCAGTAACGCTGCAGTAGTTTTTCAGGGCTGCAATCTTTTGGCACGAAGACCGATGGACTAGCAGCAGAATCTTTTTACAGTGCAAGGTAGAACAAATCCAAATCAAAACATGGGAACATCTATTCTCAACTGTAACATTACAGCTACCCCTGAGCTGCTTCCTGTTATCAGCAATTTCCCCATATTCCTGTGTAGGCCATGGAAAAAATACTCTTGTATCATTTACATTCAATCTTATTTAGATAGTGTAATCTAGCCGGCCAGATGGCTGGCATGGTCTGGAGACTTTGCCTTAAGCACATTATATTATGGTGAATATGGTAACATATTATGGTGAATATGGTAACAGCGAACCCGGGGCAAATACTTCATAGAGAGACTCGTGGCCTGGTTATCATGTGATGAACAATTCCGATGCTCAAAATTTCAATGTGACTTCATTCATCGCTAGTGATACATGGTTGCCATTAGCTGCAGTACCCTTCGATGCAGGATTACTTTAAGCCCAAACATCAACCGCTATTTTGTGAAAATTCTATTGTAGCTACTGATTATTAATCTCCTATCGTAAATAGATTATTTTACTGCTGAAAATTAATTCACAGCAAATATTGAAAATAATACAGCCGCAACTTCACAAATAATCACAGAGATAGAAAAAATAAAATATGCAAACTAAACACAATAGTATTGGACAAATTGTCCCTGGAAAAACCTCGAAGGGAAAACTAGTACTATAGATGAAGAATTTTATTAAATCAAATCAAGAGATACATAAATTGCTTGCCTCTTACTGGTAGAGCTCCGGCAATATTCTCCTCTAGAAATTCTTCTCCCAATTTCTCCTGCTGAAATTCCACTGCTGCTGTCTCCAAAGCTATCATTGCGCCCTTGCTCTCACTACAAATCAATTTGCTATTGCTACAAATTTATTTATTTGCTATCACTGCAAATATTTCATGGATGTGTCCTCTCCAAATGCCCATTGATCCTCTTTTATAATCCTCTCATTGAAAACCAATAGCCATAATTTACTTTCAATCAATGGCTAAGATTAATTAGACTCTAACAAACCCTAATGTCTAGAAGTCTCTCGAGAAATCAATTTTCTAGGTATGGAGATAACTACCCTAGTTGTGTTTCCAGCCTTGTAATCACCACCCGAGACTAGAACACCTATCCAAGCTACATTAAAATTAACACTCCCTCTTAGCGAGGAAGGTGTTCTGCATAACACCTAACTTATCTCTGAAGAAGATGAATTTTGCCTTGCCCAATGCCTTTTCAAAATGTCTGCTACCTGCTGATCTGTAGGTATATACTATAGCTGAATAATCCCCCGCTATACACAATCCCTGATGAAATGATACCTAATGTCTATATGCTTCGACCTATCATGAAAAATTGGATTCTCAGATAATTTGATGTAACTCTAATTATCACAATGTATCACTGTAGTCTCAACTCTCTGACCAAACAAGGCTATCAGCAACTTTCGAAGCCATATAGCCTCACATGTTGCCATGCTACCTGCTATGTATTCTGCTTCTACAGAACTCAGAGCCATAGACTTTTGCTTCCTGCTGTACCAAGAGACAACTCCTGATCCCAAACTAAAGCAGCACCCAGAAGTGTTTTTCCTGTCCACTGTACTACCTGCCCAATCTGCATCAGTATAACCTATCAACTTAATACCATCACCTTGAGCATATCTGATCCCATACTTGATTGTACCATGCATATACTGCAACACATGCTTTGCCATTGTCTAATGCACTCTCTTCGGCTCAACCATGAATTGACTAAGAGAGTTTACTGCAAAGGATATATCTGGCCTAGTGTTGACCAAATACATGAGAGATCTAATCAACATCCTATATAAGGTGGGGTCTACATCCTTTTCATTGGATGCGTCTACTTTCTTCCAATTCGTGATCATAGGTGTAGACATGGCCATGCAATCTTGCATCTCAAAACTCTTCAAGATTTCAATGTAGTATTTCCCTTGTCCAAAGAAAATCTCTCCATATGTCTACCACACTTCCATGCGTAGAAAGTAGTGCATAAGCCCCAAATCCTTCATCTCAAACTCTGCTGCAAGGTCCCTCTTGCACTCCTCTATAAGTCGTAGTGAACCTGTTAAAAACAAGTTGTCCACATAAAGAACAAGAATGAGAACTTCACCCCCAACCACCAAGTAGTAGAGGTTAGCATTTGCCTCACTCTTCACAAAGCCTATTCCCTGCAAGTATCTATCAATCCACTCATACCATGCCCTGGGAGCCTGCTTAAGTCCATACAAAGCTCTCTTCGATCTAAACACGTGGGTTTCACTATTGTGTGCTACGCAGGCCTCTGGTTGTTCTATGTATACCTCTTCTACCAATTCACCATTAAGAAATTCTGTCTTAACATCCATTTGATGGATCTGCCATCCCATATGTGCTACAAGTGAGATTATGGCTCATATAGAAGTATACCTAGCCACTGGAGCGAATGTCTCCTCATAGTCTATTCCCTCCTTCTGAGAGAACCCCTTGGCCACAAGCCTTGCCTTGTATTTCTTAATGCTACCATCTACACCATGCTTAATCTTATAGATCCAGCGTGATCTAACCACTGCCCTATCTATCACTCTAGGTACAACCTCCCACACATCGTTCTGCATTATTGAGGTATATTCCTCAACCATCGCATCTTGCCACCCCTGTTACTGTGCAGCCTCCTGATAGCTGGAAGGCTTGCTATCTACCAATTGACTAACCAATGCTACATAGTCATTATACTTGGCTGGTTGTTTCCGCTGTCTACTACTTGTCTTAGGAGCTCCCACAACCTCCTGAGTATCTCTATGTGTCTGTTGAACCTCATGGTTCCTCCTATCAACTATAGGGGATGAAATATCAAACTCCATATCTTCTTGATGCATCTCTTGGATTTGTTATATCTATTGCTCCATACTCTGTGAACTCTCAACACCTGAGCCTGTACCTTTACTAGTAACTATACTCATGCTTCACTGCCCCTATTCTGGTTGAACAATCCTTGGAGCTTCTATTGGCTGCTCATTCTGATCATCTACTGGCAAATCTCTGGACCTCCTATATGCCTTGTCCTCTATGAATTTGACATCACACCTAACTATAATCCTCCTAGTCCCTGGAATAAATATTTGATATGCCTTTGAGGTTTCGTTGTGCCCCACAAAGTACCCTCTCTCTGCAGTCTGATCTAACTTGGAACGTGTAGGACCTGGAATGTCACAAAATGCCAAACTCCCAAATATCCTGAAGTGACTGACATCTGGCTTCTTCCCCGAGAATGCCTCCTCTGGTGTCATCTTACCCAATACCTTATGTGGAACCCTATTCTGTATGTATACTGTTGTGCTGCATGCCTCTGCCCATAAGTAATGTGGCATATCTTGGTCATACAACATAGCCCTTGCTACCTTTGATATAGAATGATTCTTCCTCTCAGCAACCACATTTTGTTGTGGGTTGTAAGGAATGGTCCACTCTCTCTTGATTCCTTCCCTAGTACAGAACTCCTCGAACTCTTTCCTTTTGTACTCGCCTCCATTATCTGATTGAAGAACCTTTACCTTCCTACCTATCAAATTCTCCACAAGAGCTTTGAACTCCTGGAAGTGACTGAAGACCTCATCCTTGGTCTTCAAGAAGTATAAATCATCAATAAAAGTAACAGAGTACTCATATCCTCTGAGAGACTTCATTGACATTGGTGCACATATATCTGAATGTACTAGATGAAGAACCCCTTTGGATTTGGTGTCACTCCTTAGAAAAGTTGCTTTCGTAAACTTCCCCAACACACATCCCTTACATACATCATCATGCTCTGTGCTCACCTCTGGAACATCTGTCACTGTCTCACGAAGCAATTTAAGTGCTCCATGATGTATATGGCCCATCCTCCTATGCCATAGCTCTCCTTGATCTTTAGGATTACTGCTGCTCACTAGTGCCTTAGGAGTATCAAACTGTAATCTATAAAGTCGGCTACTCCTAACTCCAATAGCTATGGGTGATTTCCAATCCTTATGCTTGATTAAAACATGCGCCCCTCTAAAGACTATATTGTAGCCTTTATCCTGAAGGACAGATACAGAAATTAGATTCATGCCCAAGCCTGGCACATGCAACACATCATGAATTAAAATATGCTTGCCATTCTCCCTCTGAAATAGAAAAGTCCCTCTCCCAACTGAATTACACTTGGACTTGTTCCCCATCTGAATCTAGAATTTGATATCCTCCTCCTTGTAGCTGGAGAAGTACTCCCTAACTCCTATCATATGAAGTGACGCTCCACTGTCTATTCACGAAACACCCTATGAGGTTGAGCTAGTTAGGCAAGCTATGAGTGCAAACTCATCCTCCATTCTACTAGAAAGCTCATCTACGCTTGTTGAAGCTACCATCTGCTTCTTGCCTTTCTCTTCACTTTTCTTCCTTTGTGGGCAATCATTGACATAGTGGCTGAACTCGTGACAGCCATAGCATTTAATCTTAGACAAGTCCTTCTTCTTCTCACTTTTTGGATTTGATCCTTTGCCAGACCCCTTCTTTGCTTTCCCTTTTCCTACTAGGGCAATGTTTTCCTGTTCCACCTAATTTTTCTGACTATTACTGCTGGTTCCATTGACAAGACTTAGTCTAAGCTCCTCCTGAGTGAAGTCACTCCATAGTTGATCCCAACTCGATAAAGTGTCCCATCCATTAATAACTTGAACAAAGACATCCCACTACTTAGTAAACCCATTTAGGGCTATTTGTACTAGCTCGTCATCATTTGGTTTGGCTCCAATAGCTGCCAACTCATCCTTAACAAGTCTAAGCCTGGTGAGGTAACTTGTAACGTCTTCTCCCTTGTTCATTTGGGTATTCCTCAACTTTTCTCTAAGAATCAGCTTTTGGTTAGTGGTAGCATTCCGGTACAGATTCATAATGGTGTCCCACATCTTCTTTGTTGTATCTAACTCTACAATTTGTGGAACAATATGATCCTTAACACCATCAAGAATCAACATCCTCACCTTGGCATCTTCCTTTTTATATGCTAAGAGCCGTGTTGCATCTATAGGTAGAGGTACAATAGTGGTCACATAATCATTGATACCATTCTCTTCCAGCAATAAAGAAATTTTGGCTTTCCAGACACCAAAATTTGAGGCTCCATCCAATCTATCCTGATCTCTTTAACTTGCTGAGGCCATCTCAAAAGAAAATAATAATAATAACTTTGAAGAGGTCAAACTGGGTTTTATAAACCCTAGATTTTTATTTATTATTTTTTTTCTCCCCGTGCCTTTTCTGCCCTCAGATCTGCTCTGATACCATGTGAAAATTCTATTGTAGGTACTGATTATTAATCTCCTATCGTAAATAGATTATTTTACTGCTGAAAATTAATTCACAGCAAATATTGAAAATAATACAGCCGCAACTTCACAAATAATCACAGAGATAGAAAAAATAAAATAAGCAAACTAAACACAATAGTTTTGGACAAATTGTCCCTGGAAAAACCCCAAAGGGAAAACCAGTACTGTAGATGAGGAATTTTATTAAATCAAATCAAGAGATACATAAACTACTTGCGTTGTACTGGCAGAGGCAATTCTTCTCCCAATTTCTCCTACTGAAATTCCACTGCTGTTGTCTCCAACGCTATCACTGCACCCTTTCTCTCACTACAAATCAATTTGCTATTGCTGTAAATTTATTTATTTTCTATCACTACAAATATTTCTCAGATGTGTCCTCTCCAAATGCCCATTGATCCTCTTTTATAATCCTCTCATTGAAAGCTGATGACCATGATTTAATTTCAATCAATGGCTAAGATTAATTAGACTCTAACAAATCCTAATGTCTAGAAGTCTCTCGAGAAATCAATTTTCTAGGTATGGAGATAACTATTCCAGTTGTGTTTCAAGCCTCGTAATCACCACCTGAAACTAGAACACTTGTCCAAGCTACATTAAAATTAACATATTTCCTACCTCTACCACATTGCTCCTCTAAAATTTATTCATTCAAAGATCTTGAAAAATAACAAAAATATTGACAATAATTGTAACATTCCCTCCCTTTGATTTGTTACACTTTGTGCAAATAACTCGTTTGTCATCGAGATTTGTTTATTGAAGAGTTAAATTCCTATTATGGAAATATATTTTTATTCTTCATTGTTTTAAACTATTCAGCATTCATCGCATAAATGGTCTCACTCGGCAAAGGCGATGCCTTCGGCAAAGGCTTTCAAGTTCTATCGTTCAAATCATACCTTTATATTAGGAAGAGGGGAAGAGCTTAAAGTATCACTGTTGTAGGGATGTAATAATTTTTTTAATAGTGGGAGTGGGTCCCATGCATAAATAATGGGTGCATTAACTTTTTAGAGAAAGAAGGGAAGGGTTTATATCATAGAGAATCATTGTTATGTTTTGGTCATCCCCGAACATGGAAGGGGTACATAGGGAGTCCATGAGTTGAGGACCTAAATTTGACAAATGACCTTACCCATCAAGCAATTTTTTTTATGGCCATTATCCATTCAAAGGTGCCTTTAAAATACTATGGTATATCTTAATATAAGTAAAATTATATATAAGCCAAATATATATATCATCAGATTTCTATATAATTTTTTACAATCTATCCAAAATCTTCCCTTTCATATGATACAATCTTTTTGAAATTTTGATTGTATTTTATAGTAAAAATGTTTAAATACGACCATATGGCCATCAAATTTAGGCCGTCAAATTTCCATCCTAACCATTTCTTCTAAGGCAAAGGGAAAAACTATTTAAGCTGTTAAATGACTTGTTAAGTATCTCTCTAAAGGGAAAACTATTTAAGGTGTTAAATGACTTGTTAAGTATCTCCCTAAAAGTTAGAAGAAATTTTTGTGATGAAAAATAACCCAAAAAAGAGTATTTTGATATATATAATTTTTATTTAAAAGTGAAAATAATATATGTATTATTATGTTGAGTGAAAATATGAAGAGGGTATAATCTTTTTACCAATCCAAAAAATAAAATTTTAAATATTTTAATTAAGAAATATTTTATATTTTGATTTATGTTAAACTCAAGGTATAATTTACAAATATGACTATTCTGGCTAGTGTTATGGTGCATAAGTACATAACATACACAAATTCTTCTTGGAGTGTGCCATAACTTGAAAAATCTTGTATCTAATAAAAAAGAGAATAGAGTAGCTAATCCTACCCCCAAAAAAAAAATCATTTCAGCTATTAATAAAGAAAATCTACTTGATGATATTCAAATACTCTTTATATTTATTTGAAAATATTTCTATATATGCTCTTGTTGTACATTTATTCTAATTTATTTCAATTTAATAAACTACTTATAAATTTGTGTAATTAATTAGATGTATTTGTGAAAGAAAATTTGTCCATCAAATTTTGGTATTACAGCCCCAAATTCTAGGAAATTGCACATTTATATGCATTTAAATAGCATCAAAATTATCATTCTCGAGCAATATTTCCAAAAAAATTATTAAAAAACACAATTATATCACCACGCTTTAGTAGCTAGTGAGTCCTTCAAACTGAAATTGGTTTGAAGTGATAAAAAATATGATGGCATGTATACTTGGTTGACCTTAGAAGAAAGAAGGAATTTTTACATAGTATTGGTAGCAAACAAACTATTGGAATAATCATTATTATTTGGTTATTGAAATGACAAAATATATTTTTTGTTTACTCATTGCACTTTCTATTTTTATTTTCTACATAATTATTTTTGATAATGTTAAAAGAGATAACAAGGGTCCCTATCCTTACAAAAGGAAAAATTAGAATAGATTCCATGACATAGGAATCAACAAAAAAAACTAAACTAAAAATTAAGACAAACAACAACATAAACAACAGGAAATGGAAGCACCAAAAAAACACAAGGAGCCAACAAAAAGAGCCTAGCTAAGTCTTGGGAGGGTGAGAATGCCACAAAGACTTGACACCATGTCTTTTTCTTCAAAACATAAATGAAACTTAACAAATAAAGAATCAATGTTAGTGTAGCATAAAAATATGAAATTCAAACAGATTTCAAAATATTTTGTAAAACCATAAACTCATATTTAATGGCCCATCACAAGAGAAAATTAAAGTTAACCATAGAGAAATGATAAAATAAATGCATAAATCAAACAAGATGAATGTTACCAAAGATGTGAAATGTGGTTGCTTTGAGTATTGCATAACTTCGATCTAAATTTTGTTGGCTGGTATAAAGGAGAAACAAAGTTAATTTTTATAAAGTTTGGGGATGGTTTCAAAATGGTAAATTGGTTGAACGACTTGGGTAGTTAGGGTTATGGTAACGGGTTTTGGTTTATTTGTGAATAGTATAGGTTTAGGTTTAGGTTTGTTGTAAATAATAAATTAAATTGATTAATTTTAATTTATTATTCATGGTAGGGTGAAAAGTGAAAAGATTAATTAATTAATTAAACCTTATGATTAAGGATAGATTAAATAATAAATTAAATTTATCAATTTTAATTTATTATTTAGGAGAGAGATTAAAAGGAATATTTAATTAATTTATTAAAATTAATTAAATATTCTGACTTTAGGGATTTGATCGATAGTTAGGGGATGGTTTAAGGATGAATATGAAATATGATTTCTAGTTAATTTTTGATGTCTACATTTTGCCCCCTTTGAGATGATATTGCGAAGCAATGTCGTTTCAAAGAAGATTTAAACATAGGTTTTGGATTCAGATAAAAATGGGTTGGATTGGGTTGGATTGGATGGGGCTCACAGAAATGAAGTACTGGATAGATGATGCCCCCTCAAAAGGATATGCAAGGACAAAGGAGCTAGATAGACTCTCGAAAAAGAAAAGGAAGGGAAAGAGGTCGAGTTATGCTGATTAAACTTTGAGCAACCTAATGTTTGATATAGCACTTGACATGATACACCAAGGTATAAGGACCAAGGTGATGATGTGTCTTGTGCACCAACATAATACAACCTTGTCTATCATATGAGGAAGTAAAATTAGAGCATTAAAGTCCTAATGCACAAAAGGTATGATATGACTTTAGATGCAAAGGATAATGTAAAAAGCTATTGCAACATACACAAGATATGAATATTAGTTGGAATGATACAAATGTAATTCAAATGCAAGATGAAATGATGACACACACAAGAAAGCAAGCAAGCATGCATGCATAAATGATTCAAAAACAAACAGGGTGATTGCCCCTATCAAGCTGAAAACTGATGATCGATTGGATTGATTGATATTGATAATGATTGATGATTTATTGATAGCGTTGTTGATGTAAGAATGATTTATCTCGAGAACAACGGAAGGATTGTGTTGTTACTATGGGAATGATATATCCTGAGAACAACACTAGGATTGGTAATGATGTATCCCATTGATGATGACGACGACAATGATGATGATGATGATGTGATTGATCAATCAGGTTCACAACAAGGCTAGGAACAAGACCATGGACATGATTGGATAGGATAATTTGACTTGATTGATTGGCTTGGTTGGTATAGATTAAGGATTGATTTGTGTTTGGATTATTATTGCTTGGAATGATTTGATTGATTTGGATTGATTGTAGAGGACTTGATGAATTGAGTGAGTTGAAATGATTTGATTGATGATCTAAGTTGAACGATTTGAATGAATTGGATTTGAAGAAATGTTGTGATTGGTTTGATTTGATAATTGGAGAATTGATTGGAAGAAGTGATTGGAGTGGATTTAGATTGATTGCTTGGTATTTTTTTATTGTTTGGGTTTTTGTTGGATATTTGATTTTTTTTTGTATTTTCAAATGTTTTGATTTTTTTTTTGGATTTTTAGTTTGTTTTGGATGTTTGTCGTTGGGTAATGTGTAAATAGATTTGTGGTCTCCAAATGATAACTAATAACAAGGGAGCACCAAGTCAAGAAACAAGGATGGGAAAGTTGGGTGATTAAGGCTAATGAGCGGATTGAATTTGATGAATGATAGATGAGTGAAGTGTTACATGCCCAATTTTTGTCTTACTTTACTTTTAATATTTACTTGGATATAAGTAAATTGATTATGATGTTTGGATTCATGACATGGATTATATTAAATGTCCTTTATTGAAATCATGGAAGTGATTATGTTATTATCAAGTTTTGTATTATGAGATTTGTTTTATTAGTTGAATTAATTGAATAATGATACACTAATCACATATTGTTTGGTGACAAGTGAAACAAGATTACAGGTTATTAGATGACTCTTAGGGAAAAGAGAGAGGGAGAGAGTATATTTCTAGGAGAGAGATATAGACCTCAAGTTACGATTGATTTATTTTCCAAACTGAGTATAAAGTGTTTAACGAAAATGTGAACTGTGGTGTCATAAGAGGTAAACTTTGTCTTGACGATTTACTTTTGAACTCAATCAATAGGTAGTCGATATTGTTTTCAAATCTTTCTTAGTCGTATTAAGTTGTCTTAGTCATTAATAATGATAACGATGTCATTAAGTTGATTTATGACTATTTATGTTTAACATAAATATTATGACATTTTTATCGTCAAATGATACTCTTATTACAACTATTAAGATATTTGATGTGTTATAAATGATCTTTAATGATAAGATGTTATTGTCGAAGTTATTATTATGTGTTTATTGTTGACAAATTATGAAGGGGAGACAAGATCAACCCAATCAAATATTCGTAAAACCATGGTTTGATAATATATTATTATTGAATAAAGTATATCTATCTAATCTAATAGGCAATGCTATGAGAATTATAATTGATGCCTTAGCATTGAATGATGATAATACCTTCTATTGAGTCAACTACATTGAAGAAGCCATAGGTTATAATATAGTAGAGTCAATATTATGAATAGTAGCGGAACAAACCACATGTAATAGTGGATCAAGCCACATGTAATGATCATTAATAGATTAGTTAGTATCTCTTGGAAGTGTCAGCCTCATCCTTATGAGGATGACTATAATTTTTAACCGCCACAACTGTCGAAGCTTGAAGCAGTAATTGCCCATCGACATGTGGGATATTACACTTAATATTGGTCATTGATTTTGTTTTAACCATTTTTAAAACTGTAAACTTTGAATGAAGCTAGTAACCGAATGTAGAGGAGAGATTAGTGAGGCGACTCTGTAGGATTTGTGCCTCTACCTTTATGAAGGAGGTTTTAGAACTTGTTAAGGGAGGAAAAAATAGAAGTGGTGAGGAGATTAGAAGGTAGTAGCTGTGTTAGTGGAGGATTACACAGTCTAGTGGCATCGATCAAGTGAAACATTCAGCTATTCCAGCCAGCTTAGGTTTATATACTCATAGATATTCCTCAGTACATATTTTAATATACAAAAGTAAATCATTTAGCTCATCTAAAATCATATATCATAGAATTTTAGGTGATGGAATGAGCTTGCCGGTAGGAGATTATTTTTGAATTATGATGTAATGGCCATTATCTATTATGAAACAATTTACAAATGCCAGTTAATTTTTTAAAGTAAGCAATTAGAGTCTTTTTCTGGTAGTTGTTTAAGACAACGAATGCTACTTATATGGTGCATTATTGGTCATGCCAATTAGGTTACTGTTTTATTTGATTGAGTCAATCTGTATCTTAGTATTTAAAAACTATTGTTCATACCCAATTAGGGAATGAAAGATATAAGTTGTTATCAACATAAACTCACAGTCTCTTTAATAAGTCTAAAGCAAGTTAATGTAGAGTATGAGAATAACCATGTGATAGACTCATGAAGGATGAACTGTGTTTTATTACCCTTAGTTTTGAGCTATATAGTAATGAGGTTTGAGGAGTTAACTTTATTGTATTGTATAGGTTATAAACATGAGCATCACAAATACTATTATCTACCAAGAGAACTAGAATTATTTGAATTGTTAGTAAACTTTGTCATATCTAAAGATAGTAACTTAGAGATACTAAGGAGGATGGGAATAAGGTTATTGTGGGAATCCCATTAAGAGCTATTTGTCATTGTTGTTTATGAAGAGATTCAAAACAATGGATTAGGCTAAGTATACTAAAGAATGACCTAATAAGGATATTTAAACATAAGAACTCCAAGATATAAGATATGGAGATATTGTTATGTTGTAGTAGAAAAGAACATTAGGGTAAACCTAGAGTCGACTACAAACCAATGGAGTAGTTATGTCATATATACTTACTCAAGTCTTAAGTATTATTATCATGATTCTTAATTTAAAATATTGCATGAATATGGTTCATAAGAGATACAAACTGTGTGAATAAGACAGTATCCAAGTCGAGTAGGGGTGGGTGAACACAATGACTATGTTCTTTATGAACATTATTGAAATTAAAAATTTTGGCCAAAGTAATGCATTTGTTTTCTACATGCATTGTCGGTTCACTGTATTTAGAATTGCTCATCTTATTAGAAATCATACTTACCTAGAGGGTATCTAGGGTTGTATGGGTGATAGAGTTGAGTAGAATACAACACTATGTACTCAGAAAAGGCAAATTACCACTAGTCACCTAAGGTCTATATTCCTCGTGAAGGGAAGGGTGACTTCCTATGTGGAAGATGTGCGGGAGACCGTCGATCTATGGTTGGAAGTAAATCACTAGAAAGATGCTCTCTCTCCAAGTAGGAAACATGCCAGGACTTGTGACAAAGATGTCAGATATTCAAATGCAATAATGATTCCAATTTTGTACATGTAATGGTTTTACATTTGTAAACATTGTAAACAGAATGACAATATAGGAATATTGTATTTTGTAAAAGAAATCTTGTAAGTAAAGTTACTTGATTATTTGTTAAATAAAGGAAAAGAAATTTCTCTATCTCATTTTTACCTTGTTGAGTTACTTAATAGTAAATTATGGATCTTACTATGTTTTTAGAATGTGGATGTTATGTATGATATCATAGTTACCAGGTTTAGTACTAGGGCTTATGAGACCACTATGCTTGCCTGTAGTCAACATTATGCAATTAGCTCATGTTTGAAAATTTATGTGCGAGGATGGTACGTTTTAAGAAGACAACAAGAAAGTCTTTTAATTCAAGTCAATGATTCCTTAAAGATAAAAGAGAACATGAGGCCATTATCAAAACCTTTGAGGGAACCAATGATGAGAGTGAAATTTGGTTGAGTGATACTAAAAGTCTAGTGACTGCTTTACCTCAAATCAAGTGAGTGAGAGAGGAGTACTTGGAAAGGGTTAAAGATGAGGAAATAACTTTGGTTAGGCAAGATCCCCACATACCCTCAACTGTTGAGATCATAGAAGTTAGGTCTGATAGTGAGTCAGCAAGTTATATACCTTGTTAGTGCTCAATCTGACTGGATGTTTCTTAGTTATCCCTACAAGGTTACCATCATTGATTAATAGGATTTTTGGGCTAGGGGCCAACAGTACAGGAGATAGACTCTATAAATATCTCCTCTTCTTCTTTGGGCTCTACAGAACCAAGGGGGGTATTCCCTATTCAACATCTATGAAATGTGCTTATTAACTTGGTGGGATGTTGAGACAAAGCAAATAAATCCTCATATATGCAGACCAAAATTGTGAAATAAGTGCAAAGAGGCTAGCTTTAGGCCTATGCTCAATTGTGAATCAGAGGATTTTGGTCCTATAACTACTTCTAAATGTCCTAAAGGTTTGTATTTAAAGTCTGGATTTATGTTTTGTATTTGGATGCAAAACTAGGACTTTGATTATAACCTCAATACAAGACTGGATCGGTGCCTATCTCAAGGCTCGGAGTCAATAGACATACATATGCGAATGATCACCATAAAATCAAATCAACAACTAGGTTTTAAGGGGGGGTTTGTAGTGTCTTCCTTACAGACACTTCCCAAAACTGAGTATTCAATTATCTCTGCTTACAAACATCCTTACTGTAGTATATTCTTCCCAACACTTATCCCAAAACATTTAATCTACTGCTTGAGCAGAAGTAAAAGATGAAGCATTCAACATAGCAAACCCATATCCTAGAATCTTAAGCACCCCTTAGCTATTCAAACTTAGAAGAACACATTCAATTTGGAGACAAATAATAGAATACATGCAATGAAGCATTACTCATTTAAATCAACATGAAACCAGTAAGATTATGCATGAAACGTCCAACATATGATTCATAAACTCACAAGACAACCAAAACAGAGCTGCCAATGAAGTTGTATCTTATCACAGCACCAAAATTTGTTCAGTTTTCAATAACCACAAAAATGAGGCTCATAGTCATGATATACTCAGAATGTACCCTCAACGGAACAGTACCATGGTCAAGTCAAAAAATGCTAGATACAAAAGCCTTTTCAAATTGGTGCCCAAAGCAATTAATGCAGCAGGCAAAGAGAAAGGCTGAGAGTGGTTGAACTCGAGCCCCATGCTGACACCTAAGGATTTTCTTCTTCAATGGGGTAGTTAGCTAGTCAATCAGGCCATACGTTTGCAATTCCCTTACCAATAATGGCCAACCTACCTTTAGTTTCTTGGAATGCAATGGTCGCATGTTCTTTGAAATTTTCCCGCTAAGATGATGGAATTGTAGATGCAGTTGAAAACTCTCCTTCGACAGTTTAATACAGGGGCGTCAATTCATACCCTCATCGCCAAGATCTATAGCCTTAAATCATGTTGACTAGTCATCAACCAACAAAATCATGCCACGTAGGCACCTTTCTCCCATCACTGACTTTTCTTTTCCTTCATTTTACCTTTTTTGCCATGTATATGCATACTTTGAATTCCTTGTATATGCAAAACCACGTGCATATACAACTGCCCCTTTCTGCTCTTTAAAAACTTTTGTACATGCAGGAGCATATACATACAACTGTTTAATATACAAGGCGGGCCCCAAATCTAATTAGAACAAATCAAAATTCAACATAGGTCTGACTTGTATCTCCATTTTGCATCTATTGCTTGGTATAATGCATATACAAATGCAATATACATGCCATGGATTTCAAATTTTAATGAAACAAGTTGCAATCACCTTGAAATCTGGCTTGTATCTCATCCTTTTGTATATCGGCATATACAAACACCATATACATGCAAGCCGCGGACACCAGCCTGAAATTAGCCAAATCTAACTTTTGAATCAAGTCTGGCTTGTATCCTCACTTTTGTATCTTCGAAATGTATATCAACACATACAAGCACCCAATATACATGTCGTGGACGCCAACCACTTCACCAATTCATTTAACCTTCTTGTCGCATCCGCTCTGCATCTACCCTGCTTGCATATTTTACTTTGTATCTCGGCCTTGTATCTGCAAAACTACAATTAGTGGACCCCACCATTTGCATCTTCCCTTTGTATCTGTCGCTTGCATGTTTCCAATGTATATCAGATATACATTCACTTTTGTATATGCATTGGTCATCCAAGAGACTGTTGAATGAATTGCTGATGACCTTTATCACACCGATAGAGCCTTTGTATAATCGCTGATATACACTCGGCTTTGTATGCTCACATTATATGTCAAACACATATAATTTCCTTTGTATATTTTTCATTGTATGCGCCTTTTCCATGTTTTCTCTTGTATGTTTGCATTGTATATTCAAACATACAAACTCAATATACATTCAACCCTGCGACCATCTTTGCATGTTTTCCTGTGACCTGATGCATATTGACTTGGATCATTTCCTTTGTATGTGGAGAATGCACATTTCCTTTGCATATCACTGATGTATCTACCCAATGTACATTCTATACATACAATGTGATATACATGCAATGCGCTACATACAACAGTGGAATCTTCCCAAAATCTGTGATAGATTCCTCAATGTATATTCATCTTTTCTAAGCCCGATATGCATACAAAAGCACATACAACCATTTTCTTAACATTTTTCAAAGGCCGATTGAAACTTCTTTGGGCCTGCCAATGGACAATGCACTTGTACATACAAACATACATGTATATACAAAAAAACACGCATACAACTAAAATTTTTGCACTTTTCAACTGCAAAGGCCAAAAGACTTAGAACTTTTTTGGATTTTTGGGAAGGCGTCTACATATTTAAATGCTTGAAACCTAATTGTTTATGTAGGCACTAACAATGGCTCTAACTAGGGACGTGTAGGCACAAGACTGCAATGAGAACCAAACCACTCCGGGACAGACCAAGCAAAACACAAAATACAAAACACTAGAGACCATACAAGGTACACACAGACTATTTACACCTAATTTACAATGTGCACACAGGATAATCATTTATAAAAATAGGGCTTTAGGAACTGACTATGCATAGGCAATTCCAATAATTCACCATTTAGGGCCCAGACAAAGTAGGAATCTTCTCCATGAATATTGCTGATTTGATATGGACCCATCCATAATGGCTTAAATTTATTATGCTTACCCTTATCTTGGCTCTTTGCATTCCAAACAAAGACCAAGTCACTTATCTAAAACTTTCTTTCTACAGCCCTTTTATCAAACAAATATTTTACCTTCTATTGTATTCTGATATTTGTCTTCTATGCTTCTCTTCTGGTTTCATCCAATGCGATTAGCTGATTTATCCTTTCATTCATCGAGTCTTCAATCTCTTCATCATTTTTTTGTATGAATCTATAGACTGACAAAAGATTATTTACAGGTAACCTAGCTGCTGCACCATACACTAGCTCAAAAGGTGACCTTCCAATTTCTACCCTCATTATTATCCAGTTAGCCCATAATGCCATCTTTAACTTTGAATCCCATGCCTTCTTGTTCTCGTCCACCATCCTTTTGATGACTTTCATGAGGCTTTTATTACTTGACTCTGCTTGACCATTTCCTTGTGGATGATATGGTGACGCATATGACAAATTGATTCCATATTTGTTGCAAAAATCAACAAATTCACCAGATCTAAAGCACATGGCATTGTCTGTGACCATTGTGACTGGCACTCCAAATCTGATAATAATGTGTTCCAAAATAAAATCCATCACCACCCTTCTTGTAGCCTTTTTAGTTGGACTTGCTTCAACCCATTTGGTAAAATAATCAGTAGCAACCAGAATCCAACTATGTCCTCTGGACACTTGATTTTTCTAAAATTTCCCCTATAAAATTGATTCCCCATTGTTGAAATGGAGCCCCCACAGTTACAGTTCCAAGGGGTAATGCACCTTCATACTTTAGTTTTCCTGAGAACCTTTGACAGGGATCACACTTTCTTACCATCTTTTGTGCATCTGAGAAAAGGGTAGGCCACCAATAGCTTGCTCTAAGAATTTTGTGGGTTGTTGTCTTGGCAATGTAATGTCCACCACACACTCCCTTGTGCATGTTATTTAAAATATTTGTAGCCTGGTTTTCATCTACACACCTAAGTAGGACACCATCAGGATTCTTCCAATACAATTCTTCTTGAACAATTATGTATTTGATAGCACATAATTTTAAAGTCCTCTTCTGACTATCACTGAGATGGGAAGGACAATTCAAATTTTGCAAGTAATATATAATGTCCTTGTACCATTCAGATTTTGACATATTAAAAATTTCATTCTGAACTACATTCACTTGGCATGCTTCCAGATTTGACTGTGTCATCATCTTAGCCAAACCATGTCCCCTTACCAGTTTTATGATTTGTATCTCAATGTTGAACTCTTGCAACTTGTTTATCCACTTGCATCTTCTTCATGTCACTTCCTGCTAAGTAAAAATATCTTTAACTATTGCATGGGGCACATATGCAACTATCTAAGAGCCTACTAAATATGGCATGAAGCTTTTGACTACTCTAACTAATGCATATGCTTGCTTTTCCATGATATCATATTTCAATTCAGCTGCTTGCAATGACATGCTAAGGAAAGCAATAGGCTACTCAAAACCATCCTCACTTTTCTATAATAGACATGCAGCAATAGTATGAAAAGAAGCAAATGAGAACAATTGAAGTGTCTTCAAAAAATTAGGAGATTTTAATATAGGAGCCATCTTTATAGCTTTATTGATGTTCTGAAATGATTTAGTTGCTTCACTTTCCCATTTGACAGTTGTACCTTTCTTCAACATTTTAGAGATATCCTTTGTGACCTCTGCAAAATTGGGAATGAACCTTCTAACAAAATTAATCTGCCCAAAGAAAGACTGGATACCTTTCACCATTTTGGAAATTTGAATCATGTCAATTGCAACAACTCTTTTAGGATTAATCCTGATTCCATCCTTGGAAACAATGTGTCCCAATAATTTTTCTTCCACTACCCCAAAAGCACATTTCTTTGGGTTAAGTGAAATGCCATATTCCAATGCTCTAATAAAAATTTGTTCAAGATGCATGCAATGTTGCTCCTCCTTTTTTGAATAAGTAGTTAGACCATCTTGATATACAACTAGGATTGAGTTAATTAATCCTACAAAAGCAACATACATAGCCCTCTAAAATGTGGCACCTGTATTTTTTAGTCCAAATGGCATTCTTACATATACATAAGTTCCCCATGGAGTGGTGAAGGCAGTCATATATTGTTCAGATTCATTTACCTTCACCTGATTGTATCCTAAAAATCCATCCATCATGGACAAAAGCTCACAACCAATTACTTTTTGCAGCATAGCCTCCATGTTAGGCAATGGGTAATTATCCTTTAAAGAAGATACATTCAGATTTCTAAAGTCCACACAAAGTCTTATATCACTATTCTTTTTTGTAACTGGGAAAAGATTGGACACCCAAGTTGAATGTCTGATAGGCACAATTATTCCAGCCTCCCTAAGCTTCATAAGCTCTTGCTGCATTTTTGGAGCCAGAGTTGGATTAATAGGTCTGTGTTTCTTTCTGAATGGCTTAGCTCCAGGCTTCAATGGGATCTCATGCTAGAATAAATCCTCTCTATAAGCTTTTAGGTCCTCATATGACTAGGCAAAGACATGCTTATATCTCTTCAATAATGCTATCAACATGTTTCTGATGTGTAGTTTGAGTTGTTTGCCAATGTATACCTTTTTGGGGGTCTGATGTGTCCCCAAGTTTATCTCCTCCAAGTCATCCTTGTTTGTAGGAGATGCCTTTGTAACAAATTGGTCTCTATTGTCAAATGCTCTCTCTAAAGCAACCAATCCTCTTGGGATTTTGTTTGTCTTAAGTTGAATCACTTCTTTCCCCAAAAGAGTCTCTTTTCCATCCACAACTTCTACAAAGTTTTGAAAATCAATCTCTTGATTCTCATATTCATATATGCAATGCAGGAACCTCAAGAAATTTTTATCATCATCAAATACTTGCCAACTACATATATTTTCTAGTATTACAGGTCTAATTTTAACCTCAGCATTTGTAACATCAGACAGAGTAATATCATTTGGCCTTATGGCCACATTAGCTAAACAATCTGCCATGACATATTTTGATCTTTCTATCCAGTTTATTGAAAATGCATCAAACAGTTCAATTGTATCCCACACAACATGATTATATTGTTTTAACCTCTTATTTTTTGAAGCATACTTATCCCTAATCTGGGAAACAATTAACTCTAAATCCCCAAACACTTTTATCATCTTAATCCCATGCTTCAGAGCCACATTCAATCCTAGTAACAGAGCTTCATATTCTGCAATATTATTTGTGTAGGCAAACTTTAACAGGAAAGAGAAGTTTAGAAGCTTACCAGTTGGAGATAAAAATACAACTCCAGCACTAGAGCCTTCCTTTGAGCAAGCTCCATCAAAATACATGGTCCAGAGACCTTGTTGGTCCAGCTCTTGAATGCAAATATCTTTCCTTTTACCCCCTTGATCACCCGAGACAACTTTGAAGTTCTCACAGTCAGTATCCACAAAACAAACATGTTCCTCTGTATCTTGATCCTCCACTATTTCTGATGACCTTTCTTCTCTGATCAGTTTGACATCTTTACCATTCATTAGAATCATGGCATATGATAGATCTAATTGCATACTTCCTCCAATCAATGCTACCCATCTTCTTGACAACATCATACCATATTGTGGCTTTATGTCAACCACTGTTATGTTCATTCTGTATATTTTTTCTGGATATGCTACTAATCTAAAATCCACATCCTTCATGATTCCAATAACCAGTACCTCCCTAGCATCCATTGCATAGCATTTTCCACATGCCTTATCTATCTTCAATCTAGCTTGCTGCATGATAGCCAAAGGCATGATATTTTTTGACACTCTAGAATGAAGCATACAATTCCTGATTGTTTTTCCATTAATAACAAGGGAGAAATAAAATGGCTCAACCTGTGAAGGGCATTTTATCGTGGTCACCCCCAGATAAACCTCAAGAATCTCATCCTCTTCAATACACAAGGCCTATTTCTTACCTTGACCCTCAACGTTTTGCTCAGCTTGACAAGCTACTCCTAAAATTAAGGACAATGCCTTATTCTTGATTTCTTCAACTTTCATCATTTCCATCAATGGAACAAACATCTTCACCTGGGATAAAACTTGAGTTATATTAAAGGGAGCATAATTTTGTATAACAGTTGTAGCCTGAGCTGTGGTTTTACTCGTATCCTGAGCTGATCCATCTTTAATCTTAGCTACCCTTTGACTGTTATCCAGGACCTGAGAATCCTTATTTTGATCCTCACGTTGGTGAATTTCATTTTCTGGTCCTTGGGAATCATGACCTATTTTTTGCTTAAAGTTCTTCTTGTTACTGTTCCACTGCGTCCTTTGTGGTTCAACCTTCTTATGATTATGCACTGTTGATTTAGAAAGGTGCTTTCTGGTTGACGTGGGTCACCTACTTGAGCTTTACCTTTAAGATTATAATTGTTTTTGATCTGAGCTACTCCCGCAGCTGTGAGAGCTCTAATTTCTTCATCAAAAGGCCTTCTCAAATTATTTAGAAAAATGTGTGAGTCCTGAGCATAAGCATAATTATCTTCATCATCCTCATCATAGGGAAACTGCTGGCAAACCTGAGTCCCATAACTCACATTTTCATCTACATCATAGAAAGAATACTCCCTATTTGTGGACGACATATATACGTTATCATCCTCCATACAGTGTGGCTCATTGCATTCATCACAGGGAACAACATTATTATATAGAGATTGACGATCATACATTATGACTATGAGTGAGGCATTCGACATATTATGCACCATGGGGTGTCATCAACATATTTATAGCCTTCTTCAAAGGATCATTAATTTCCCTTGCATTCTGGGCTCTTTGATTGGTTTTGCTATTATGTGGGAGAATGGGTTTACCATTATGCCAATTAGTGTTATAGGGCATATCATGCAATGATGGTCTCTTTTCTTGTCTTTGGTAAACCTACTTATTAGGACCTATTTCCTTTTCATTTTTAGCAAGTCTATAACTTGAGTCCTTAACAACAATTATCAATTTATCTAATTTATCCTCAGAAGTAGATGCATTACCTTGAGTACTTTGAGGCTTATTTGGATTTTCCAAAATCTTCACATCATCCCTTATGTTTGTCTTACCAGATGCTTTCCTATTATTTTCAATATTTGTTGCAATCCTAAAAGCATCCTTGAGGCTATTTGGACCCTTATCTCTTAATCCATAGGTTGTCTTAGGATCAAAAGCATTTATGTACAACACCACACACATTGGTTCATTAGGTCTCATGTGAGGTGGCAATTTGATCAACACTTTAGTAAATCTAGTTGATGCAGAGTGGAACGCAACGGAGGCAACCTAACAGGAAGGAGCTGCCAACAAAACAAACAGCATGATATTCTTCTCTAACGGCTGAACCTCATCATCATATTTCCCAATAACACCAACTGCATCATCATATTTTAACATCATCATCATATTCCTGATGACCGCAAATATCCTCCGGACGACTACTATTCACCTCCTTCAACTGTCGCCTATCATCATCATCATGATAATCAGCGGCGCAAATATCCTCCGGTTGCACTGTTCATCGGGTGCCAAATACAAACGGCATCATCATGATATTCGATATCACCTTCGTCAGCAGGATATCCAAATATCCGGTTGTCCAAATATCCTGATGACGTTCTACTTCAACAACTTGCCTTCGATGCTTCACTGCCCGACGATACAAGCAACAGCATCATGATATTAAACATCCGGTTCTTCGAAACCTCCTGATGATGCTAATACAACTTCCTGCCTACGCCGATACCTTTCCACTTAGCGACAACAGGATAAACCCGCATAGAGGGATTTCTGAATATCCTGATGACGATGACGTCATACTTCATCCTGTTGAACTCTTCAACACTTAGCCAAAAACTCAACTTTCACACCCGCATCCGTTAGCGATATGCGGATGATGATCTTCCCCGAGAGATGATCCTGACTGCGATATATACACTGAGTATATATCCAACTCAAAACATCATGATGCACCTGCAACATGCAAATTTCACCAACTTTATGACCCGATCCTGATGGCGATGGATTCGCAGATGATGTTGCGGCTCGTTCCGACTAGAAACGCACATGCAGACTCCGGTGTATCCTTCCACTGCATGAAAACACTCACGACCGCATAATTTCACAAAGATTATGTGACGACCGGGCCGGATCACCTCCAAACCAAAATCTAACAGTCTATCTTCTAGACCTAGCACATGAGGATGCTAGGCTGACTTACAGCATGCTCCTAACTGATCTCCTGAACAATAAAAGGCATAAACAGAAAACACAAATGCAATCTAGGCTATGATACAGGACCATTCCACCGATTTGCAGGATCAACCGGTGGAAGGGTTGAAATTAGTCATTAGCTTGCAAAACGGAAATGAAATCAACACAGATGCAAACAGATGATGCAAAAGACGAGATCTTATTCAATTGCAATTCAATGTCCTGAATACAGCTTCACAATGTCTGACCTGCTCTTCCTGAATCTCAACTCAACATCAGTACATCAAATCAAAAGCTATATCACAACTATATCTAAACCCTACAGATCGAAGGTATATATAACAAATCCTTCGAGTACTACTAACATCACTTCCCAGCGGCTGGGAGCTTCCAAGCGGCTGGGAGAGAGGACAGCTCAGACTCTCTTATCCCGATCCCTAACTACCTCTAACTGCCTACACATACTCCTATGCTGAACTATTACATAGCATCGGTCACAGTGGACCTTATTACATGATAAGTCAAACATACTAAAAATAGATTATCCCGTCAGCATGATGATAACTATCCTACATCCTGATCATGTATGTCATCATGCGGACCTATATCCTGATCATGCGTGAGTGCTCCTGCACCATACTCCCCAAAAGAAGAAATCTCAAGTCCACTGGAGATGAGAGTATCAAGGTCGGCACCATGTTTCTGTAGCTGTTCCGCAGTCATCCATACTGCTTCAGAAGTCGGCTGTCCCTTCCAAGAGACGAGGTACTCCAAGTACTTCTTGTTTCTGGTCTGTTTGATCACCCTAGTGTCCAAAATCTGCTGTATCTGTGGAGGATCATGTGGAGGAATGTCTTCAGCAACTGTATCCTGTAGGATAGCCTGATCATCATCTGGATTAGCCTTGTATGGAGTCAAGTCACAGACATTGAAGATAGGAGATAAACCAAGATCAGGTGGTAGTTGGAGCTTATAAGCATTTTGTCCATGTTTTTGCAAAATCTGACATGGTCCAACTTTCTTTTGCATGAGCTTAGTATACTTCCCCTTAGGGAGCCGGTCTTTCTTCAAGTGAACCCAAACCAAATCTCCAACAGCAAATTGAACATCCTTCTTCTTCTTGTCAGCATACTCCTTATACTTTAAGGTTGTTTGCTGGAGTTGGGTCTTAACCTGATCATGAACTTCTTTGATTGCTTCAGCAAAAGCTTCGCCATCTGCACTGACAGGATCTGCTGTAGGTAGTTCTCGCAACTCTAAAATACCTCTGGGATGCATTCCATATACTACCTGAAAAGGCGATTTTCCTGTGCTCCTGTTGATAGTATCATTATATGAAAACTCAGCTTGAGACAGAATATTGTCCCACTTCTCTCCATGCTGTTTTGTCAAGCATCTAAGTAGATTCCCTAAGGAACGGTTCACAACCTCAGTTTGTCCATCCGTTTGAGGATGATATGCAGAGGAAAATGATAAATTGGTTCCCAGCTTCCTCCAGAGGGTTCTCCAGAAATGACCTACAAACTTCACATCTCTGTCTGAAACTATGCTCAAAGGCAACCCATGAATTCTGACAACTTCCCTGAAGAATAAATCTGCAATATATGAGGCATCTGCAGTGGTTTTGCATGGCAAGAAATGTGCCATCTTGCTGAACCTGTCCACTACAACAAAGACACTGTCACAGCCTCTCCTGGTCCTTGGTAAACCTAAAACAAAATCCATACTGATACTCTCCCATGGTCTGGAAGGTATGGGTAAGGGCTGATATAACCCTGCATTAGTTGACCTGCCTTTAGCCTTCTGACAAATTACACAGGTTTCTACAAATTTCCTGACATCTGACTGCAACTTAGGCCAGAAATAATGCCTCCTGACCAGATCAAGAGTCTTGTCTAGACCAAAATGACCTGCCATTGCTCCACAATGTTTCTCCTTGATTATATTCAACCTCATAGAACATCTGGGAATACACAACTGTCCACCTTTGAACAGCAATCCATCTTGGATCAGGTATTCAGAGAACTCAGCATGGTATTTCTCCCCAAAAGAAGTACAGACCTGATATATTTCTCCAAAATCTTCATCAGACTCATACATGGTCTGGAGTGAGTCAATGCCAACACTCTCTAGCTGAATCTGATTTACTGTGAGAACTCTCCTGCTCAAAGCATCAGCAACTTTGTTCCTAACCCCTTTCCTGTGCTTCAAGGTAAAAGTGAAAGCCTGTAGTGTTTCTACCCACTTCATATGTCTGTGGTTCAGCTTCTCCTGACTGTTGATGAAACTCAAAGCTTGATTATCTGTGAAGACTATGAACTCCTTTGGCATCAGGTAATGCCTCCATTTCTTTAGGGATTGAACTAAAGCATACATTTCCAGATCATATGATGAATACCTTTTCTTAGCATCATTGAGCTTTTCACTGAAGAATGCAATTGGTCTACCCTCTTGACTGAGTACTGCTCCAATGGCCATGTGACTGGCATCACACTCTACCTGAAAGATCTTATTGAAATCTGGAAGTGCAAGGACTGGTTGCTGTGCCACCTTCCTCTTCAATGCCTCAAAGGAATCATCTGCTCCTTGAGTCCAAACAAACCTGCACTTTTGTCCTCCTTTGATGGTATCCAACATGGGTGCACAAACATGACTGAACCCTCTGATGAACTTTCTGTAGAAGGTTGCTAACCCATGGAAACTTCTGACTTCATTCATGGTCTGTGGAGTTGGCCAATTCAAAATGGCACTCACCTTCTCCTTATCCATCTGCAGCTTGCCTTGTGAGATGACAAAACCTAAATAGGTGATCTCCTGTTTCATGAACAAACACTTGTCCAAGTTTATCATCAGCTTTTCTTCATGTAGCCTCTTGAGAACCAGCTCTATATGCCTGAGATGTTCTTCTCTGGTGTTACTGAAAATCAGAATGTCATCTAAATAGACTATGACAAACTTACCAATGAATTCCTTCAGAACCTCATTCATCAGCCTCATGAAAGTACTAGGGGCATTAGACAAACCAAATGGCATAACCTTCCATTCATACAAACCTTCATTTGTTTTGAATGCTGTCTTCCACTCATCACCTGGTCTAATCCTGATCTGATGGTACCCACTCTTCAAATCTATTTTAGTGAAATACTTGGCATTTCCCAAACAATCAAGTAAATCCTCAATTCTGGGGATTGGAAACCTATACCTGATTGTGATCTTGTTGATGGCTCTGGAATCAGTGCAAAGTCTCCAAGTGCCTTCCTTCTTAGGTGCTAGTACAGCTGGTACTGCACATGGGCTCAAACTCTTTCCAATCAGACCTGAATTCATCAATTCTTCAATCTGCCTGGCTACTTCTGCATTCTGCTCTGGGGTAAGCTTATAAGCTGCTTTATTTGGAAGTATAGACCCTGGAATCAAGTCTATGCAATGACTGATATCTCTGATAGGTGGTAGGGATCTTGGCATTCCCTCTGAGATAACACCTTTGTACTTATCCAATAACTCTTGGACAGCTGGGTCTATCAATCTGGGCTTCTTCTCTGTCTTACCTACCTGCTGTTGTTCCTTATTCACACTCATACAGGGGATCAGGGCATATGCAACTGCATCTTCGGCTGCTACTTCTTTCATAAACTGTTTGCCTTCCATCAGCATGACCTTCACTTCTTTGCCTTTAGACTTCTCCTCTTTCTCCTTCAATGGGAGTAGTATTACATCTTTACCATCTTTAGTGATCTTATAGGTGTTTTTGACACCATCATGCTGTGCCTTCAGATCATATTGCCATGGTCTACCAAACAAAAGGTTGCAAGCATCCATCTTGGTGATATCAAACAACAACTTATCTTTATATCCACCAATCTGAAACTCTACCCAAGCCTGCTCTTCTACAGTTGTCTGCTGACCTTGAGTAAGCCATGAGACCTTATATGGAGATGGATGAGGCAATCTCCTAAGCTTCAGCTTCACCACCATTTCTTCAGACACAAAGTTCTCAGTAGAACCAGAATCAATCAAAACCTTACAAGCCTTACCTCCTGCTTTGCAAGTGGTTCTGAAAAGGGACTTCCTCTGAGGGGCTTCTTTATCAGGTACCTTCATGGTAGTTACTGTTCTCCTCATCATCAGGGACTCTCCACTTTCTGGATATCCATAATTCTCAGGACCATTTACACTCTGAAAATCATTAGAACTTGTCCTACTCTGATTATCAGGTTCATTGACCAGATTTGTCCTCCTTTCTCCTGCTGAGCTTGTGGCTTTGTCTGGACATCTGCTGGCTATATGGCCTTCTTTGTTACAGTTGTAACACCTGATGGATCCCCTGCCCTGGGATCTTCCTCTGTAAGGTCTTCTACCTCTGAAGTTTCCTTGCTGACTGAAATTCTCTCTCTGACTCTGACTATTGTTGCCCTTGCTATTGTCTTGACTAGACTCTCCTTGATATCCCTGTCCTTGTCCTCTGCCTCTGAAAGGACTTCTTCCACCTCTTTGTTGTCTTCCTCTTCCTCTGTTGTTCTGATCTTGCTTTCTCTTCAGCTTTTCTTCCACCTTCAGTGCCAACTGAAAACTTTTCTGCACTGTATCTGGGTTATGCAGACTCAGATCTTCCTGAATATTAAACCTCAGTCCATTAAGGTATCTGGCTACCTTTTCTTCTTCACTTTCTTTCACCTTGGTCTTCATACAGAGTTTCATGAACTCTTCTGTATATGAGCTGACATCTAGCTCCTTCTGCTTCAGGTTCTGTTTCCTCTTGTGTAACTGGATACTGTAATCCAAAGGAATATAAGCCTCCTTTACCAATTCCATCATCTTCTTCCATGTGGCAACTCTACGTTTGCCCTCCTGCACTCTATCATCCTGAACAAAGTTCCACCATGTCAAGGCAGCTTCTTTCATCTTTGACTGTGCTATCTTCACTCTCTGCTATTCTGGTATCTCCTCTGTCACAAAGAAATTGTTCAGACAGTCTATCCATTCCATTACCGAATCAGGGTCCATCTTACCTGTAAACACTGGCAAGTCCAGCTTCACATCCATGGTTCTCCTCTCCATGGCCTTGAGGGCGTTCAACAACGGTCTCTGGTCTGCAGGAACGACCTCCTCGCTCCAATTAGGGACATCCTCTTCTTCCCTATCATCGTCTCTACCAGAACCTACTTTGCTCCTCAACTTTGCTAATTCATCTTTCAACTCCTGATTCTGAGCCTTCACGGCCCTGCTTTCTGCAATCTGCTTCTTCACCAGAACTGCCAACTCAGCGTTGGTCATCTTTGTTGGGAACTCAGATGTTCCTTCTTCGTCTGACATCCTGCTTATGTTTTCCAAAAGATCCTAAACCTTTGCTCTGATACCACTATGATGCAGAGTGGAACGCAACGGAGGCAACCTAACAGGAAGGAGCTGCCAACAAAACAAACAGCATGATATTCTTCTCTAACGGCTGAACCTCATCATCATATTTCCCAATAACACCAACTGCATCATCATATTTTAACATCATCATCATATTCCTGATGACCGCAAATATCCTCCGGACGACTACTATTCACCTCCTTCAACTGTCGCCTATCATCATCATCATGATAATCAGCGGCGCAAATATCCTCCGGTTGCACTGTTCATCGGGTGCCAAATACAAACGGCATCATCATGATATTCGATATCACCTTCGTCAGCAGGATATCCAAATATCCGGTTGTCCAAATATCCTGATGACGTTCTACTTCAACAACTTGCCTTCGATGCTTCACTGCCCGACGATACAAGCAACAGCATCATGATATTAAACATCCGGTTCTTCGAAACCTCCTGATGATGCTAATACAACTTCCTGCCTACGCCGATACCTTTCCACTTAGCGACAACAGGATAAACCCGCATAGAGGGATTTCTGAATATCCTGATGACGATGACGTCATACTTCATCCTGTTGAACTCTTCAACACTTAGCCAAAAACTCAACTTTCACACCCGCATCCGTTAGCGATATGCGGATGATGATCTTCCCCGAGAGATGATCCTGACTGCGATATATACACTGAGTATATATCCAACTCAAAACATCATGATGCACCTGCAACATGCAAATTTCACCAACTTTATGACCCGATCCTGATGGCGATGGATTCGCAGATGATGTTGCGGCTCGTTCCGACTAGAAACGCACATGCAGACTCCGGTGTATCCTTCCACTGCATGAAAACACTCACGACCGCATAATTTCACAAAGATTATGTGACGACCGGGCCGGATCACCTCCAAACCAAAATCTAACAGTCTATCTTCTAGACCTAGCACATGAGGATGCTAGGCTGACTTACAGCATGCTCCTAACTGATCTCCTGAACAATAAAAGGCATAAACAGAAAACACAAATGCAATCTAGGCTATGATACAGGACCATTCCACCGATTTGCAGGATCAACCGGTGGAAGGGTTGAAATTAGTCATTAGCTTGCAAAACGGAAATGAAATCAACACAGATGCAAACAGATGATGCAAAAGACGAGATCTTATTCAATTGCAATTCAATGTCCTGAATACAGCTTCACAATGTCTGACCTGCTCTTCCTGAATCTCAACTCAACATCAGTACATCAAATCAAAAGCTATATCACAACTATATCTAAACCCTACAGATCGAAGGTATATATAACAAATCCTTCGAGTACTACTAACATCACTTCCCAGCGGCTGGGAGCTTCCAAGCGGCTGGGAGAGAGGACAGCTCAGACTCTCTTATCCCGATCCCTAACTACCTCTAACTGCCTACACATACTCCTATGCTGAACTATTACATAGCATCGGTCACAGTGGACCTTATTACATGATAAGTCAAACATACTAAAAATAGATTATCCCGTCAGCATGATGATAACTATCCTACATCCTGATCATGTATGTCATCATGCGGACCTATATCCTGATCATGCGTGAGTGCTCCTGCACCACTAGTATTAAAAGCTGCAACCTGCTCATTTGACCCCTTAGTGATGCTAGTGAATTCATTTACAAAAAAGCTTCAGTCAGTTTTGTCACCATATTGTTCTTAAAAGATCCGTCTGAAATCATCCCATGATGAAATACTTTGGTTAGGCAGGCCCTTATACCATTCTCTAGCTTCATCAACCAAGGACTACATAAATAACTTAATAAACACATCCTCATGCTCAACCTCAAAGTTGTCCACAACATTCTGAAAAGCCTTTAAATGATCCTCACCTGACATAGTATTGTTTCCTGAAAACTTTGGCACCTGCAGCCTCACATGTTTGTCAATGGGATTAGGGTAGCCAGCAATACCATAAAAAAACAAGTTGCCTAAATCTATCCAGCTACATAGCCTATCTACCAAACTGATTAACACCGGCATTCTTATTTGCATTCTAATTTCTCACATTATTTAATGGTACCCTAACATTATTTACATTCTATCTCTGATCATTCTGTTGATACTGGATTTCATTTCTATGCTGGTTTGTCAAGACATTTACATTATCAAGGGTGGGGATTGCATCATGTTGAGTAGTTTTAAGAGCTCGCCCATTTTGTCTCATATCATCTCTAATCTTCACAGCTTGTAAATATTCTAATTTAGCTCTTAAGCTTTTGATTTCTTCAGCTAATTGTTCATCTTTAGGCCTAGAAGAGGATGGTCCCTTTCCATATTGGTCATCATCATCATCTCTTGGGGACTCAGTCTCTTCAAATATGTCAAAGGGATCCAAGAAAGGGCATTCATGAAACACCTCTGATCTCACTCTCAAATTAACACCTTGTTGTCTTTCATATACATTATGGATTTCAGCCTCAATGTTTGAAAAATAAGGTATTGTCCGCTTTGAAGATCCTAGAGTGTCTTGAATATTATCATTACCTCTGGGAGAACCCTCTTGACTAGCTTGAACAGTCCCTTTTTTCCTGTACATCATTTTTCTAGGTAATTCTTCAGACAGAGGATTACATAGAGATCTTCTCCCTTGCATACAAATTTTTACTTTACTGGTTGGGAGATTGGTCGGAGTCACCACCTACTATTAGGAATTATTTTTCACCAACGTTCTTACACAAAGCAGCCCCAAGCAAAGTCACCAAATCTGTTAGTGCTCAATCCGACGGGATGTTTCCCAGTTATCCCTACAAGGTTACCATCATTTATCAATAGGATTTCTGGGCCAGGGGCCAATAGTACAGGAGATAGACTCTAAAAATATCTCCTCTTCTTCTTTAGGCTCTGCAAAATCAAGCGGGGTATTCCCTATTCAACATCTATGAAATGTGCTTATTAACTTGGTGGGATGTTGAGACAAAGTAGATAAATCCTCATATATGTAGACCAAAATTATAAAATAAGTGCAAAGGGGCTAGCTTTGGGCCTATGCTCAGTTGTGAATCAGAGGATTTTGGTCCTATAACTACTTCTAAATATCCTAAAGGTTTGTATTTGAAGTATGGATTTATGTTTTGTATTTAGATGTAAAACTGAGACTTTGATTGTAACCTTAATACAAGACTGGATCGGTGCCTATCTCAGGGCTTGGAGTCAATAGACATACATATGTGAATGATCACCATAAACTCAAATCAACAATGGGGTTTCAAGGGGGGGTTTGTAGTGTCTACCTTACAGACACTTCCCAAAATTGAGTATTCAGTTATCTCTGCTTACAAGCATCCTTACTACAATATATTCTTCCCAACACTTATCCCAAAACATTTAATCTACTGCTTGAGCAGAAGTGAAAGATGAAGCATTCATCATAGCAAACCCATATCCTAGAATCTTAAACACCCCTTAGCTATTCACATTCAGAAGAAGAACACATTCAATTTGGAGACAAATAACAGAATACATGCAATGAAGCATTACTCATTTAAATCAACATGAAACCAGTAATATTATGCATGAAACGTCTAACATATGATTCATAAACTCACAACACAAGCAAAATAGAGCCACCAATGAAGTTGTATCTTATCACAGCACCAAAATTTGTCCAGTTTTCAACAGCAACAAAAATGAGGCTCATAGTCCTGATATACTCAGAATGTGCCCTCAATGGAACAGTACCATGGTCAACTCAAAAACTGTAAGATACAAAAGCCTTTTCAAATTGGCGACCAAAGCAATTAATGCAGTAGGCAGCGAGAAAGGCTGAGAGTGGTTGAACTCGAGCCCCACGCCGCCACCTAAGGATTTTCTCCTTCAATGGGATAGTTAGCTAGTCAATTAGGCCATACATTTGCAATTCCCTTGCCAATAATGGCCAACATACCTTCAGTTTCTTGGAATGCAATGGTCGCATTCTTTGAAATTTTCCTACCAAGATGATGCAACCACAGACGTGCTTCAAAACTCTCCTTCGACAGTTTAAAACAGGGGCATCGATTCATACCCTCATCACCAAGATCTACGGCCTTAAATCATGTTGACTAGTTGTCAACCAACAAAATCGTGCCATGTAGGCACTTTTTTCCCATCGCTGACTTTTCCTTTCTTTCATTTTACCTTTTTCACCATGTATTTGCATACTTTGAATTCCTTGTATATGCAAAACCACATGCATATACAACTGCCCCTTTCTACTCTTTAAAAACTTTTGTACATGTAGGAGCATATACATACAACCGTTAACCTTCTTGTCACATACGCTCTGCATCTACCCTGCTTGCATATTTTGCTTTGTATCTTAGCCTTGTATATGCAAACCTACAATTGGTGGACCCCACCATTTGCATCATCCCTTTGTATCTGTCTCTTGCATGTTTCCAATGTATATCAGATATACATTCACTTTTGTATATGCATTAGCCATCAGGGAGACTGTTGCATGAATTGCCGATGACCTTTATCATGCCGATAGAGCCTTTGTATATTCGCTGATATACACTTGGCTTTGTATGCTCACATTGTATGTCGAGCACATACAATCTCCTTTGTATATTTTTCATTGCATGTGCCTTTTGCATGTTTTCTCTTGTATGTCTACATTGTATATTCAAACATACAAACTTAATATACATTCAACCCTGCAACCATCTTTGCATGTTTTCCTGTGACCTGATGCATATTGACTTGCATCATTTCCTTTGTATGTGGTGAATGCACATTTCCTTTGCATATCACCAATGTATCTATCCAATGTACATTCTAAACATACAATGTGATATACATGCAATGCGCTACAAACAATAGCAGAATCTTCCCAGAATCTGCGATAGATTCCTCAATGTATAATCATCTTTTCTAAGCCCGATATGCATACAAAAACACATACAACAATTTTCTTAACATTTTTCAAAGGCCGATTGAAACTTCTTTGGGCTTGCCAATGCACAATGCACTTGTGCATATAAACATACATGTACATACAAAGAAACACACATGCAATTGAAATTTTTACACTTTTCAACTGCAAAGGCCAAAAGACTTAGAACTTTTTTGGATTTTTGGGAAGGTGCCTGCATATTTAAATGCTTGAAACCTAATTGTTTACACAGGCACTGACATACCTCAAGATTATGTATCTGAAAATGAGTCTAAAGGATATACTCCTCTTGAGCACAACTTGTGAAGTCATTTCATGTATTAAAGAAAAAAAACTCTCTACTTTTGAAAAGAAATAAATGAAAAGAGTTGTTTTTGTGCCAAACTATTGCTTAAATTGAGTATTATGTTTAGATTTAATGGGTTACATTATAATCTAGAACTAATGGATAACTCAATATTCTCAGGTGTGATAAATTGATAAACATGGTGCAGACAAGAACTAACCAAGGAGAAAGTGAAGAGGAAAACCAACTGCCAAATAATAAGCTAGACCAAATCATAACCATACTTGAGGAAACCAAGAAAAGATTGGGTGATTTAGAGAAGAAACTGGATGACAAATGGAATATTGAGGCAGGAGGTGAAAAATCTCACGGAGAAAGCAGAGAAAATAATGAAGATCAGAGTAAGAGTACCGAACCTCATAAAGGGCAAGGGATAGATTGACCTTGGAACTCTCAAAGGATATGAAGAAGGTTGTTCCACCTAAATTTGATGGAACAAAAACCAAACATAGTGCAGAAGCTTGGTTAATAGAGATGGAAAAGTACTTCGAGATAAGAAATTACTCAAAGGTGATGAAGGTAGTGAGGGGAGCATTCCAATTGGCAGGAGAAGCATCCACTTGGTGGATGAATAAAAAGATGGAATTAAATTTAAGCTCTCTAAGGGTAACTTGCGATGAGTTTGTGGAACTCTTTCATAAGAGGTTGTTACCACAACTCTATTTTGATTAGAAATTGACTGATTTTTAGAATCTTTGAGAAGGAGATATGACAGTGGTAAAATATGGGGAAAAATTTGTTCGACTCTTGAAGTATGTTCCATAGTATCAAAAGGATGAGAGATTCAAGATTAGAAAATTCATTATGGGCTTAAATGCTCGAATTGGTGGTGAAGTGGATGTACATGGTCCCACAACAATGGATCAAGTGTACGAGAAGGTATCAAGCAAGAGCAAAAGATGAAATCCATCTCGGCTTATCATGATAGAAGCTGTAAGAGGTTTAATGGAATTCCTAACAATCAACCTTACAAGAAAAGATATGAAAAGAGTTATGATAACAAGGGAAAAGATAAAGGACCTCAGAAGAACAAGGGTGCATCTGGCAATGAGAAAAAGAATGGCAACTCCAAAATAAATGAGGATAACAATGGGAAGACTTCAAATAGAAAAGGACCCATTGGGGGATGATTTACTTGTGGGGGCAACCACTATGTAAATTGTTGCCCTAACAAGAATAAAATAGACAACAAAGAGGTACTACACTATCTATTCAACAAGAAGCATTCCAACAAATGATTCATGCATCTCTCGACAATCATCAAGCTGAGTATCAAATCACACCCATTGAGATGATAGTTACTTTGTTTGGAATCCCCATATCTATTTTGATTGATACAAGAGCCACAAAAAACTTTGTTCCTCCTAGAATTTTAAGTAAATTTTCTAGAAAAGCCTGTTACATGTCTAAACCCTAGATAGTAGAATATGCTAACCAATCTAAGACTCAGGTAGAGCAATGTTTGTCTGAAGCCAAGGTTGATCTTCCTTGTTTCTCAACTAAAAAAAAATTGTATGTAGCCCCCTTAGGTTCTTATGATGTGATCCTAGGAATGAATTGGTTATGGAAACATAGAGCTAAGGTTGACTATTTTACAAAAATAGTCGAATGCTTAGATGACTTGGGGAATCTAACGCAATTCCAAGGGATTCAAAGAGAAGTTAAAATTAGGACTATCTCTGCTAAGCAATTAAAAGGGGCTAAAAGGAAGGTTGTTAGTCATTTGCAGTCAAGATGGAAGAAATGGAAGAAGGGGTAGAAAACCCTAGTTTATATTTTGAGGAAAAGTATCCTTTTCTTTGGGAATTTCAAGATGTGTTTCTAGAAGAACATCTAGGATTGCCTCCCAAGAGGGTGTTTTATTTTTCTATTGATATTAAACTAGGATTTGAGTGTATATCAAAAGCACCCTATCATATGATGACAAATGAGTTAATGGAATTGAAAGCACAATTTCAAGAATTGTTGACAAAAGGTTTAATCAGACCAAATGTTTCACCTTGGGGTGCACCATTTATTTTTGTCAAGAAGAAGGATGGAACCCTTTGTCTGTTTATAGATTATCATATTATTAATAAAGAATGATAAAGAACAAATATCCTTTGCCATGTATTGATGATCTTTTTTATCAGATACGTGAAGCTTCTGTGTTTTTAAAGATCGATTTGTGATCAGGATATCATCAGTCAAGACTGAAGGATGAAGATATTCACAAGATAGCTTTTAGAACCAGATATGGACACTATGAGTTCATAGTGTTGCCATTTGGTTTCACAAATGCTCTTTCTTCTTTCATGAATCTCATGAATAATATATTCAAATATTGTTTGGATAAGTTTGTTTTAGTATTTTTGGATGATATACTTATTTATTCTAAGAATGAGGAAGAACATCATCAGCACCTGCAAATAGTTCCACAGAGGTTAAGAGAACATAAGTTATTTGGGAAGCTATCTAAGTGCACATTCTTTCAGAAGGAGGTTCAATACCTAGGTCATATCATATCAGCTAATGGAATATCTATTGATCCTACAAAGATCACAACTATTCTGGAATGGCCTATACCAACAAATGTACATGAAGTGTGTGGTTTCATGGGCCTGGCAGGCTATTATAGAAAGTCTGCTCTAAATTTTTCTAGTATTGCTAGTCCAATCACTTCCCTATAGAGGAAAGGAAAGAGATTTGAATGGACAGACAAATGTCAAGAGGCATTTAATCTCTTAAAGAAAAAATTAACTATAGCTCCAATCTTGAAAGTTCCCGACCCTGAAGGACAATTTGAGGTAATTACATATGCCTTAAGAGAAGGATTAGGAGTGCTTATGCAAGATGGAAGAGTTATTGTATGTGAGTCTAGGAAATTGAAATCCTATGAGAAAAATTATGCGCCGCATGATTTGGAATTGGTAGCAGTAACTCATGCCTTACAAATGTGGAGACATCATTTGTTGGGAAAGACCTTTGTACTTAAATCAGACCATCAAAGTCTTAAGTATACTTTCTCACAACCGCATTTGAATGCTCGACAAAGGAGATGGTTAGAATTGATATCTAACTATGACTTTGAGATAAATTACATCAAAGGAAAAAAATAGAGTAGCTGATGCTTTGAGTCATAGAAGACATATAGATTCTATTATTTCTATTTGCAGAAATTTTAGGGATTTGGTATTGCAAAATTTGTCTGGTGATGAGTTTTATGAGTAGGTTAAGTAGGCCCTAAAAGATCCAAGGTATGATGGTTTTCTGTTTGAGTCAGATGGACTATTGAAATATAAATATAGAATTTATGTACCTAATTTAGCTAGATTGAGGGATTTAGTATGGAAAGAAGTTCATACATCACCATATTTTGGACATGCAAGAGTAACTAAACTTCTAGCGGATGTTAAACCTCTTTATTTCTAGAAAGGAATGAAGAATGATGTTGCAAGATTTGTAGCATGTTTTTTAGAATGCCAAAGGGTTACAGCAGAGCATCATCACCTCACAAGATTGTTATATCTGCATGATGTACCAAAGTGGAAATGGCAAGTTACTAGCATGGATTTTGTTCAAGGACTTCCTATGTCAAGGAATCGACATGGTGCTATTTTAGTTGTGGTTGATAACCTCACAAAAGTAGCACATTTCATACCAGGGAATTTGACTGATGTATCCCCTGTGTTAGCTTGTAAATTTGTGCAAGAGGTGTTTAGATTGCATGGTTTCCCTGAAAAGATTATCTTAGATAGAGATGCATGTGTGACATCAAGGTTTTGGCAAACTTTGCTTTCTGTGCTAGGGACCAAACTCAATGTGAGTACAACTTACCATCCTAAAACTGATGGACAAACTGATAGGGTTAATCAAGTCTTTGAAGATTTGTTGCAAATGTATTGCATAGATCAGCAATATAAGTGGGAAGAATACTTACCACTTGTGGAATTTGCTAACAATAATTCCTATAATTCCTCTATTAAGATGGTGCCATTTGAAGCATTGTATGGAAGAAGATGTCAAACTCCTATAAGTTGGGATAAGCTAGAGGATAGGATTAGCATCAGGCCTAAAATGCTAGCCAAAATGGAAGAGAAAGTTAAGTTGATTAGAATAAGATTGGCAGAAGCCAATGATAGGCAAAAGAGCTATGTGGATGCAAAATGTATTCCAAGGCAATTTTCTGTTGGAGAAAAAGTTCTTTTGAGGGTTAAACCTCAGAAAAGTTATATTAAGTTTGGAAAATCTTCTAAACTAGCCCCTTGTTGTGTGGGACCCTTTGAAGTGCTTGAAGTAGTCAATCCGGTTGCCTATAGAATTGCTCTACCTCTAGTCTTATCTAAAATGCACAATGTTTTCCATGTCTTATTTGAAGAAATATGTTGTAGGTAACAATCATATTTTGACTTGGAATTTCCTACAGATGCAAGACCTAGGGGTGGTCACAATTGAGCCACTCAAGGTGTTAGAAACACACAAGCTTCGCCTGCGTAATAGAGATGTCTTGCAATGCAAGGTCCAATGGGATCAATATGCTGAGGAAAATGCTACGTGGGAGGATTATGCTGAATTTTATCAAAAGTTTCCTCATTTATTTAATAATGTTACTAGTGGAAAACAATGAACTTATTTTATAGATACTTTTTAATACTTTATATCATTGAGGACAATGAATCTTTAGGGGAAGGATATGTTACATCCCCAATTTTTGTCTTCCTTTACTTTTACTATTTACTTGGATATAAGTAAATTGATTATGATGTTTGGATTGGTGGCATGGATTATATTAAAATTCCTTTTTTGAAATCATGGAAATGATTATGTTATTATCAATTTTTGTATTATGAGATTTGATTTATTAGTTGAATTAATTAAATAATGGTACACTAATCACATATTGTTTGGTGACAAGTGAAACAGGATTACAGGTTATCAAATGACTGTTGGGGAAAAGAGAGAGAGACTATCTTTCTAGGAGAGAGATATAGACCTCAGGTTACAAGTGATTTATTTGCCAAACTGAGTATAAAGTGTTTAACAAAAATTTGAGCTGTGGTGTCATAAGAGGTAAGCTTTGTCTTGATAGTTTACTTTTGAACTCAATCGATAGGTAGTCAATATTGTTTTCAAATCTTTCTTAGTCATATTAAGTTGTCTTCGTCATTAATAATGATAATGACGTTGTTAAGTTGATTTACGACTATTTACATTTAACGTAAATATTACGATGTTTTTGTCATCAAATAATAGTCTTATTACAACTATTAAGATATTTGATGTGTTATAAACAATTCTTTAATGATAAGATGTTATTGTCAAAGTTATAATTATGTGTTTATTGTCGATGGATTATAAAGGGGAGACAAACTCAACCTAATCAAATATCCATAAAACCATGGTTTGATAATATATTATTATTGAATAAACTATATCTATCTAATCTAATAGACAATGCTATGAGAATTATAATTGATGCCTTAGCATCAAATGATGATAATACCTTCTATTGAGTTGACTACATTGAAGAAGTCATAGGCTATAATATATTAGAGTCATTATTATCGATAGTAGTGGATCGAACCACATGTAATAGTGGATCGAGCCACATGTAATGATCATTAATAGATCAATTGGAATCTCTTTGAAGTGTCAGCCTCATCCTTATGAGGATGACTATCATTTTTAACCACCACAACCGTCGAAGCTTGAATCAATAATTGCCCATCGACATGTGGGATATTACGCTTAATATTGGTCATCAATTCTGTTTTAACCATTTTTAAAATTGTAATCTTTGAATGAAGCTAGTAACCAAACATAGAGGAGAGATTAGTGAGGCAACTCTATAGGAGTCGTGCCTCTGCCTTTATGAAGGAGGTTTTAGAACTTGTTAAGGGAAGGAAAAATAGAAGTGGTAAGGAGATTAGAAGGTAGTAGCTATGTAATTGGAGGATTACACAGTCTAGTGGTGTCAACCTGGTGAAACATTTAGCTATTCTAGCCAGCTTAAGTTTATATCCTCATAGGTATTCCTTAGTACATATTTTCATATACAAAATAACTTGTTTAGGTCATCTAAAATGGTATATCGTAGTATTGTAGGCAATGGAATGAGCTCACCAGTAGGAGATTATTTCTGAATTCTGATGTGATAGCCGTTATCTATTATGAAATAGTTTAGAAATGCCAGTTAATTTTTTAAAGTAAGCCATTAGAGTTATTTTCTAGTAGTTGTTTAAGACAATGAATGCTACTTATATGGTACATTATCGGTCATGCTAGTTAGGTTACTGTTTTATATGATTGAGTCGATCTATATCTTAGTATTTAAAAAATATTGTTCATACCCAATTAGGGAATGAAAGATATAAGTTGTTATCAGCTTAAACTCACAGTCTCTTTAATAAGTCTGAAGAAAGTTAATGCAAAGTATGAGAATAACCATGTGATAGACTCATGAAGGATGAACTATGTTTTATTACTCTTAGTTTTGAGCTATATAGTAATGAGGTTTGAGGAGTTAACTTTATTGTATTGTATAGGTTATAAACATGAGCATCACGAATAGTGTTATCTACCAAGAGAACTAGAATCATTTGAATTGTTAGTAAACTTTAGGGTCATATCTAAAGACAGTAACTTAGAGATACTAAGGAGGATGGGAATAAGGTTATTATGAGAATCCCATTAAGAGCTATTTGTCATTGTTGTTTATGAAGAGATTCAAAACAATGGATTAGGCTAAGTATACTAAAAAATGACCTAGTAAGAATATTTAAACATAAGAACTCCAAGATATAAGATATGGACATATTGTTATGTTGTAGTAGCAAAGAACATTAGGGCTCCAATTGGAAAAGTTGTGGCCTAGATCTAATTTAGCTAGAATGAATTTAGATAGAACATATGTTTCACTAAATTTGACTTTTAGTTGGAAATACTTAAATTTATTTATGTTGATAAGTTGTTCAAAAGTGTGACACAGGTTTGAACTTTTACCTAGGGAGCACACAAAGCACTCTTGTTTTTTTTTAGAAAAATATAACATAGCATATGGTGTGTTCCCCCTAGACTTTTTTTAAGTATTTCACAAATCACTTCAGCGGAAAATTAGTTAACATCATGTAGTTTATGCCTAATTTTTCTCTTAATTTTTAATGAATTTTCAAAGTGGACACATCCTGAAAAATAAAAATTTTAGCGTGTTCCCCCCTAATTTTTTGAAAACTAATCAATTTTTTTTAATGTGTATAGAATAGAATCTAGAATCTAATTATGTATTTTTTTCAAATTTTGACAAACGTTTAAAAATGACACCAGAAATACTAGACATATTTTTTCTACAACAAAAGAACACATTAGCAAAATAAATTGAAGATGTAAACCTTAATGTTATCAATTTTTAGAAAAAATACATGGTTAGAAAGCTAATAAAAACTTGAAGTCATCTTGACATTTTTCGTATTAACATTAAAAAATATGTAAACCTAATAGAGAGTGTTGGTTTTTCTTCTGAATCGGCATCAAGGTTTGCTAGTTCCTATGCACGTGCAGATTCAGCCAATTAATACAAGAGGTTGCGTGAGCTCCTCCCCTTCACTTCTGGTTTTGCTGCACCAAGGGGGGTGTCCCTATTTGCTAAAGATGTAATCTTGACTAGCTCAATGACTGATAGATTTAGCTTGACAGCAACAAGCAGAATACTCTCATGTGTGGACCGAGATTTGCATGATAGATCACAAGGTTGGCAACATTCTTGGACATATGTGTTTGGTTGGGTATGAGAGTATGCAGGGGTCCTAATCTAGGGTTATCTGAACGCAGCCCTAAACAATCAGGCCACCTGTCTGGAAGGCCTCAATCAAGCAAATGTAAACCTCCGCTGGTTATCCATTGCTGATGATATATCTAACACATCAGATTCTGTAGGCAGTAGTCTAGCTTTGATGAAGAAATTTTATATTGTGGGAAAGAGTCCTGTGAAGCGTCCTGTCCACAACCAACGAATGTTATCTAACGATGATTTTCTGTTGCAATATGGATCAGTCGATGATGGGCTTCTGTCGTGGTTGTCTCGGATGGATAGAAGGCAGCTTCTACAAAGCTCAAATGATAGTGTTTTTGTGGGCAACGTCATAACGGTGGCGTAGGATGGTAGCGGGAATTACACCACCATTACTGATGCTGTCAACACTGTTGCCAACCAAAGCATAGACAGGAACATGATCTATGTTACTGCAATACGTAGAGATTCCCAAATACAAGTACAATATTATGCTAATCAGAGATGGAATAGATGTCACCGTGATTACTAGTAATAGAAGCATTGTGGATGGATGGACTACATTTAATTCTGCAACCATTCGGTAAGATACTAAACTCGTTCATTTTCTTAGTTTTGTTGAGTGTAAGGCCCAACACCATAGCTCTATGTCAAATAGTGGCACGTTGTTGTGTTGACTGTTTATCAAATTTTTTATTCTATAAAATTTGGAAGCGCTTAAATACTTTGTAGGGTGTAAAACGTACTGGCATCGAAATCTAAGTAATTGGTCAATTTTTCTCAACGTTAACCTGAAACAGCATAGTCAAAATAGTCGAGAGGGGGGAGTTGAAATAGTTGAAGTTGAAAGTCCAAATATATTGTAGTCAAAAATTTTGTAAACAGCCAACAATATGCTAGGTATTTACGTTAGGTGTAAAATTTCAACCTTTCATTGTAACATGTAACATGTCTCTGTTGACCTCTTCAAGTACACTATTTCTATATAGAGTCAACACAAATCAACTTGTCCAAAAGAATTTAACTGCCCGTATATTTACAAAAATTGTTTAAGCTTCACCAACACCATAAGGGATAAAGTCAGTCAACTTTTGTAGATGTATACCCTTTACTCTTAACCAAAGAGGTTTCAACCTAAGGATCATCATTTCATATCAATAGTTAAATGATGAGTATGATATAAAACCTTTAGATTTTCAAATTTATATTTTTTTTCGTCTTCATAATCTCTGTTGATCAACTAAACCAAATCTAAGGGCTTTATCGTGTGCAGGAAATCTATACTATTCGTGGCATTGAAGTTCGTGTCCAGACGTCTCATTATCATGAGTTAAAAATTGGAATAGTGTACCCCAAGTTGCTACAATGATGGTTGGATCTAACCTTGCTCATTGGTGTGGCTTTGCGCAGCTGCAGTTGGACAAGGTTTTCTTGCATGCGATATCACATTCGAAAATACGGCAGGAGCAGTGAAGCACCAGGCTGTGGCTCTACGAGTGGGCTCTAATCTCTCAACCTTTTATCATTGCAGTATCAAGGGCTACCAAGACACTCTCTACGCTCACTCCCTCCATCAATTCTATAGAGAATGCGACATCTACAGCACTGTGGATTTCATCTTCGGTAACGCTGCAGTAGTTTCTCAGGGCTGCAATCTTTTGGCATGGAGACCGATGGACCAGCAGCAGAATCTTTTTACAGTGCAAGGTAGAATACATCCAAATCAAAACACGGGAACATCTATTCTCAACTGTAATGTTACAGCTGCCCCTGAGCTGCTTCCTATTATCAGCAATTTCCCCATATTCCTGGGTAGGCCATGGAAAAAATACTCTCGTATCGTTTACATTCAATCTTATTTAGATAGTGTAATCCAGCTAGCCAGATGGCTGGCATGGTCTGGAGACTTTGCCTTATGCACGTTATATTATGGTGAATATGGTAACATATTATGGTGAATATGGTAACAGTGAATCCGGGGCGAATACTTCACAGAGAGTCTCGTGGCCTGGTTATCATGTGATGAACAATTCTGATGCTCAAAATTTTAGTGTGACTTCATTCATCACCGGTGATACATGGTTGCCATCAGCTGCAGTACCCTTCAATGTAGGCTTACTTTAAGCCCAAACATCAACCGCTATTTTGTGAAAATTCTATTGTAGCTACTGATTATTAATCTCCTATCGTAAATAGATTATTTTACTGCTGAAAATTAATTCACAGCAAATATTGAAAATAATACAGCCGCAACTTCACAAATAATCACGGAGATAGAAAAAATAAAATATGCAAACTAAACACAATAGTTTTGGACAAATTGTCCCAGGAAAAACCCCGAAGGGAAAACTAGTACTGTAGATGAGGAATTTTATTAAATCAAATCAAGAGATACATAAACTACTTGCCTCTTACTGGTAGAGCTCTGGCAATATTCTCCTCTAGAAATTCTTCTCTAAATTTCTCCTACTGAAATTCCATTGCTACTGTCTCCAACACTATCATTGCGCCCTTGCTCTCACTGTAAATCAATTTGCTATTGCTGTAAATTTATTTATTTGCTATCGCTGTAAATATTTCGCGGATGTGTCCTCTCCAAATGCCCATTAATCCTCTTTTATAATCCTCTCATTGAAAACCAATGGCCATAATTTAATTTCAATCAATGGCTAAGATTAATTAGACTCTAACAAACCCTAATGTCTAGAAGTCTCTCAAGAAATCAATTTTCTAGGTATGGAGATAACTATCCCAGATGTGTTTCTAGCCTCGTAATCACCATCTGAGACTAGAACACCTATCCAAGCTACATTAAAATTAAAACTCCCTCTTAGAGAGGAAGGTGTTCTGCATAACACCCAACTTATCTCTGAAGAAGATGAATTTTGCCTTCCCTAATGCCTTTGTCAAAATGTCTGCTACCTGCTGATCTGTAGGTATATACTGTAGCTAAACAATCCTCCGCTGTACACAATCCCTGATGAAATGATACCTGATGTCTATATGCTTAGACCTATCATGAAACACTGGATTCTCAGATAATTTGATGCAACTCTGATTATCACAATGTATCACTGTAGTCTCAACCCTCTGACCAAACAAGGCTACCAGCAACTTTCGAAGCCATATAGCCTCACATGTTGCCATGCTAGCTGCTATGTATTCTACTTCTGTAGAACTTAGAGCCACACACTTTTGCTTCCTACTGTACCAAGAGACAACTCCTAATCCCAAACTAAAGTAGCACCCAGAAGTGCTTTTCCTATCCACTATACTACCTACCCAATCTGCATCAGTATAGCCTATCAACTTAATACCATCACCTCAAGCATATCTGATCCCATACTTGATTGTACCATGCAAATACCGTAACACATGCTTTGCCGTTGTCCAATGCACTCTCTTCAGCTCAACCATGAACTGACTAAGAGAGTTTACTGCAAAGGATATGTCTAGCCTAGTGTTCACCAAATACATGAGAGATCCAATCAACATCCTATATAAGGTGGGGTCTACATCCTTTTCATTGGATGTGTCTACCTTCTTCCAATTCCTAATCATAGGTGTAGACATGGCCATGCAATCCTGCATCTCAAAACTCTTCAAGATTTCAATGCAGTATTTCCCTTGTCCAAGGAAAATCTCTCCATATGTCTGCCACACTTCGATGCCTAGAAAGTAGTGCATAAGCCCCAAATCCTTCATCTCAAACTCTGCTACAAGGTCCCTCTTGCACTCCTCTATAAGTCCTAGTGAACCTGTTAAAAACAAGTTGTCCACATAAAGAACAAGAATGAGAACTTCACCCCCAACCACCAAGTAGTAGAGGTTAGCATCTGCCTCACTCTTCACAAAGCCTATTCCCTGCAAGTATCTATCAATGCACTCATACCATGCCTTGGGAGCCTACTTAAGTCCATACAAAGTTCTCTTCGATCTACACATGTGGGTTTCACTGTTGTGTGCTACAAAGGCCTCTGGTTGTTCTATGTATACCTCCTCTACCAATTCACCATTAAGAAATTCTGTCTTAACATCCATTTGATGGATCTGCCATCCCATATGTGCTGCAAGTGAGATTATGGCTCGTATAGAAGTATACCTAGCCAGTGGAGTGAATGTCTCCTCATAGTCTATTCCCTCCTTCTGAGAGAACCCCTTTGCCACAAACTTCACCTTGTATTTCTTGATGCTACCATCTGTACAATGCTTAATCTTATAGATCCAGCGTGATCCAACCACTCCCCTATCTTTTGCTCTAGGTACAACCTCCCACACATCATTCTGCATTATTGAGGTATATTCCTTAACCATCGCATCTTGCCACACCTGTTGCTGTGCAGCCTCCTGATAGCTAGAAGGCTCCCTATCTACCAATTGACTAACCAATGCTACATAGTCATTATACCTGGCTGGATGTTTCTGCTATCTACTACTTGTCTTAGGAGCTCCCACAACCTCCTGAGTATCTCTATGTGTCTATTGAACCTCATGGTTCCTCCTGTCAACTATAGAGGATGAAATATCAAACTCCATATCTTCTTGATGCATCTCTTGGATTTGTTGTATCTATTGCTCCATACTCTGTGAACTCTCAACACTTGAGCCTATGCCTTTACTAGTAACTATACTCGTGCTTCGTTGCCCCTATTTTGGTTGAACAATCCTTGGAGATTCTATTGGATGCTCATCCTGATCATCTGCTGGCAAATCTCTGGACCTCCTATATGCCTTGTCCTCTAAGAATTTGAAATCACACCTGACTATAATCCTCCTGGTCCCTGGAATAAATATCCAATATGCCTTTGAGGTTTCGTTGTACCCCACAAAGTACCCTCTCTTTGCAGTCTGATCTAACTTGGAATGTGTAGGCCCTGGAATGTGACAAAATGCCAAACTCCCAAATATCCTGAAGTGACTGACATCTGGCTTCTTCCCTGAGAATGCCTCCTCTGGTGTCATCTTACCCAATACCTTATGTGGAACCCTATTCTATATGTATACTATTGTATTGCATGCCTCTTCCCATAAGTAATGTGGCATATCTTGGTCATACAACATAGCCCTTGCTACCTCTGATATAGAATGATTCTTCCTCTCAGCAACCCCATTCTATTGCAGGTTGTAAGGAATGGTCCACTCTCTCTTGATTCCTTCCCTGGTATAGAACTCCTGGAACTCTTTCCCTTTGTACTTGCCTCCATTATCTGACAGAAGAACCTTTACCTTCTTGCCTGTCGAATTCTCCACAAGAGCTTTGAACTCCTGGAAGTGACTAAAGACCTCATCCTTGGTCTTCAAAAAGTATATCCAGGTCTTCCTAGAGAAATCATCAATAAAAGCAACAAAGTACTCATATCCTCTGAGAGACTTCGTTGACATTGGTCCACATATATCTGATTGTACTAGATCAAGAACCCCCTTGGATCTGGTGTCACTCCTTGGAAAAGTTGCTTTCGCAAACTTCCCCAACACACATCCCTTACATACATCATCATGCTCTGTGCTCACCTCTGGAACACCTGTCACTGCCTCACGAAGCAATTTAAGTGCTCCATGATGTATATGGCCCATCCTCCTATGCCATAGCTCTCCTTGATCTTTAGGATTACTGCTGCTCAGTAGTGCCTTAGGAGTATCAAACTGCAACCTATAAAGTCGGCTGCTCCTAACTCTAATAGCTATGGGTGATTTCCAATCCTTATGCTTGATTAAAACATGCACCCCTCTAAAGAGTACATTGTAGCCTTTATCCTGAAGGACAGATATAGAAATTAGATTCATGCCCAAGCCTGACACATGCAACACATCATGAATTGAAATAGGCTTGCCATTCTCCCTCTGAAATAGAAAAGTCCCTCTCCCAACTAGATTGCACTTGGACTTGTTCCCTATCTGAATCTGGAATCTGATATCCTCCTCCTTGTAGCTGGAGAAGTACGAGCCCTAACTCCTATCATATGAAATGATGCTCCACTGTCTATATACCAAACACCCTGTGAGGTTGAGCTAGTTAGGCAAGCTATGAGTGCAAACTCATCCTCCATTCTACTAGAAATCTCATCTACGCTTGTTGAAGCTACTGTCTGCTTCTTGCCTTTCTTTTCACTTTTCTTCCTTTGTGGGCAATCATTGACATAGTGGCCGAACTCGTGATAGCCATAGCATTTAATCTTAGACAAGTCCTTCTTCTTCTCACTTTTTGTATTTGATCCTTTGCCAGACCCCTTCTTCACTTTCCCTTTTCCTGCTAGGGAAATGTTTTCCTGTTCCACCTCATTTTTTTGACTATTACTATTGGTTCCATTGATAAGACTTAGTCTAAGCTCCTCCTGAGTGAAGTCACTCCATAGTTGATCCCAACTCGATAAAGTGTCCCATCCATTAATAACCTGAACAAAGACATCCCACTACTTAGTAAACCTATTTAGGGCTATTCATACTAGCTCATCATCGTTTGGTTTGTCTCCAATAGCTGTCAACTCATCCTTAACAAGTCTAACCCTAGTGAGGTAACTTGTAATGTCTTCTCCCTTGTTCATTTGGGTATTCCTCAACTTTTCTCTGAGAATTAACTTTCGGTTAGTGGTAGCATTCTGGTACAGATTCATAATGGTGTCCCACATCTTCTTTGCTGTATCTAACTCTACAATTTGTGGAACAATATGATCCTTAACACCATCAAGAATCAACATCCTCGCCTTGGCATCTTCCTTTTTATATGCTAAGAGCCGTGTTGCATCTATAGGTAGAGGTACAACAGTGGTCACATAATCCTTGATACCATTCTCTTCCAGCAATAAAGAAATTCTAGCTTTCCAGACACCAAAATTTGAGGCTCCATCCAATCTATCCTGATCTCTTAAACTTGCTGAGGCCATCTCAAAAGAAAATAATAATAATAACTTTGAAGAGGTCAAACTAGGTTTTATAAACCCTAGATTTTTATTTATTATTTTTTTCTCCTCGTGCCTTTTCTGCCCTCAAATATGCTTTGATACCATGCAAAAATTCTATTGTAGCTACTGATTATTAATCTCCTATCATAAATAGATTATTTTAATGCTGAAAATTAATTCACAGCAAATATTAAAAATAATACAGCCGCAACTTCACAAATAATCACAGAGATAGAAAAAATAAAATAAGCAAACTAAACACAATAGTTTTGGACAAATTGTCCCTGGAAAAACCCTGAAGGGAAAACCAGTACTGCAGATGAGGAATTTTATTAAATCAAATCAAGAGATACATAAACTGCTTGCCTCTTACTGGCAGAGTTCTGGCAATATTCTCCTCTAGAAATTCTTCTCCCAATTTCTCCTACTAAAATTCCACTGTTGTTGTCTCCAACGTATCACTGCGCTCTTTCTCTCACTGCAAATCAATTTGCTATTGCTGCAAATTTATTTATTTTCTATTGCTACAAATATTTCTCAGATGTGTCCTCTCCAAATGCCCATTGATCCTCTTTTATAATCCTCTCATTGAAAACCAATGGCCATGATTTAATTTCAATCAATGGCTAAGATTAATTAGACTCTAACAAACCCTAATGTCTAGAAGTTTCTTGAGAAATCAATTTTCTAGGTATGGAGATAACTATTCCACTTGTGTTTCTAGCCTCGTAATCACCACCCGAAACTAGAACACTTGTCCAAGCTACATTAAAATTAACATATTTTCTGCCTCTACCACATTGCTCCTCTAAAATTTATTCATTCAAAGATCTTGAAAAATAATAAAAATATTGACAATAATTGTAACGTTCCCTCCCTTTGATTTGTTACACTTTGTTGAAATAACTCGTTTGTCATTGAGATTTGTTTATTGAAGAGTTAAATTCTTATTATGGAAATATATTTTTATTCTTCATTGTTTTAAACTGTTTAGCATTCATCGCATAAATGGTCTCGCCCGGTAAAGGCGATGCCTGCAGCAAAGGCTTTCAAGTTCTATCGTTCAAACCATACCTTTATATTGGGAAGAGGGGAAGAGCTTAAAGTATCACTGTTGTAGGGATGTACCAATTTTTTTAATAGTGGGAGTGGGTCCCATGCATAAATAATGGGTGAATTAACTTTTTAGAGAAAGAAGGGAAAGGTTTATATCATAGAGAATCAGTATTATGTTTTGGTCATCCTCAAACATGGAAGGGGTACATAGGGAGTCCATGAGTTTAGGGCCTAAATTTGACAAATGACCTTACCCATCAAGCAATTTTTTTATGGCCGTTATCCATTCAAAGGTGCCTTTAAAATACTATGGTATATCTTAATATAAGTAAAATTATATATAAGACAAATATATATATCATCAAATTTCTATATAAATTTTTACAATCTATCCAAAATCTCCCCTTTCATATGATACAATCTTTTTGAAATTTTGATTGTATTTTATAGTAAAAATGTTTAAATACGACCATATGGCCATCAAATTTAGGCCGTCAAATTTCCATCCTAACCATTTCTTATAAGGCAAAGGGAAAAACTATTTAAGGTGTTAAATGACTTGTTAAGTATCTCTCTAAAGGGAAAACTATTTAAGGTGTTAAATGACTTTTTGAGTATCTCTCTAAAAATTAGAAGAAATTTTTGTGATGAAAAATAACTCAAAAAAGAGTATTTTGATATATATAATTTTTATTTAAAAGTGAAAATAATATATGTATTATTATGTTGAGTGAAAATATGAAGAGGGTATAATCTTTATACCAATCCAAAAAATAAAATTTTAAATAATTTAATTAAGAAATATTTATATTTTGATTTATGTTAAACTCAAGGTATAATTTACAAATACAACTGTTCTGGCTAGTGTTATGGTGCATAAGTACATAACATGCACAAATTCCTCTTGGAGTGTGCCATAACTTGAAAAATCTAAACAAGAGAATAGAGTAGCTAATCCTACCCCCAAAAAAAAAATCATTTTAGCTATTAATAAGGAAAATATACTTGATGATATTCAAATACTCTTTATATTTATTTGAAAATATTTCTATATATGCTCTTGTTGTACATTTATTCTAATTTATTTCAATTTAATAAACTACTTATAAATTTGTGTAATTAATTAGATGTATTTGTGAAAGAAAAATTGACCATCAAATTTTGGTATTACAGCCCCAAATTCTAGGAAATTTCACATTTATATTCATTTAAATAGCATCAAAATTATCATTCTCGAGCAATATTTCCAAAAATATTATTAAAAAACATAATTATATCACCACACTTTAGTAGCTAGTGAGTCCTTCAAACTGAAATTGGTTTGAACTGGTAAAAAATATGATGGCATGTATACTTGGTTGACCTTAGAAGAAAGAAGGAATTTTTACATAGTATTGGTAGCAAACAAACTATTGGAATAATCATTATTATTTGGTTATTGAGATGACAAAATATATTTTTTGTTTACTCATTGCACTTTCTATTTTTTATTTTCTACATAATTGTTTTTGATAATGTTAAAAGAGATAACAAGGGTCCCTACCCTTACAAAAGGAAAAATTAGAATAGATTCCATGACATAGGAATCAACAAAAAAAACTAAACTAAAAATTAAGACAAACAACAACATAAACAACAGGAAATGGAAGCACCAAAAAAACACAAGGAGCCAACAAAAAGAGCCTAGCTAAGTCTTGGGAGAGTGAGACATGCTACAAAGACTTGACACCATGTCTTTTTCTTCAAAACACAAGTGAAACCTAACAAATAAAGAATCAATGTTAGTGTAGCATAAAAATATGAATTTCAAACAGATTTCAAAATATATTGTAAAACCTTAAACTCATATTTAATGCCCCATCACAAGAGAAAATTAAAGTTAACCATAGAGAAATGATAAATTAAATGCATAAATAAAAAAAGATGAATGTTACCAATGATGTGAAATGAGGTTGCTTTGAGTATTGCATAACTCCAATGTGAATTTTGTTGGCTAGTATAAAGGAGAAACAAAGTTAATTTTTATAAAGTTTAGAGACGGTTTCAAAATGGTAAATTGGTTGAATGACTTGGGTAGTTAGGGTTATGGTTTATTTGTGAATAGTATAGGTTTAGGTTTAGGTTTGTTGTAAATAATAAATTAAATGGATTAATTTTAATTTATTATTCATGGTAGGGTGAAAAGCGAAAAGATTAATTAATTAATTAAACCTTATGATTAAGGATAGATTAAATAATAAATTAAATTTATCAATTTTAATTTATTATTTAGGAGAGAGATTAAAAGGAATATTTAATTAATTTATTAAAATTAATTAAATATTCTGACTTTAGGGATTTGATCGATAGTTAGGGGATGGTTTAAGGATGAATATGAAATATGATTTCTGGTTAATTTTTGATGTCTACATTTTGCCCCCTTTGAGATGATATTGCGAAGCAATGTTGTTTCAAAGAAGATTTAAACATAGGTTTTGGATTCAGATAAAAATGGGTTGGATTGGATTGGATTGGATGGGGCTCACAAAAATCAAGGACTGGATAGATGATGCCCCCTCAAGAGGATATGCAAGGACAAAGGAGCTAGATAGACTCTTGAAAAACAAAAGGAAGGGAAAGAGGTTGAGTTATGCTGATTAAACTTTGAGCAACCTAATGTTTGATATAGCACTTGACATGATACACCAAGGTATAAGGACTAAGGTGATGATGTGTCTTGTATACCAGCATAATACAACCTTGTCTAACATATGAGGAAGTAAAATTAGAGCATTAAAGTCCTAATGCACAAAAGGTATGATATGACTTTAGATGCAAAGGATAATGTAAAAAGCTATTCCAACATACACAAGATATGAATATTAGTTGGAATGATACAAATGTAATTCAAATGCAAGATGAAATGATGACACACACAAGAAAGCAAGCAAGCATGCATGCATAAATGATTCAAAAACAAACAAGGTGATTGCCCCTATCAAGCTGAAAACTGATGATCGATTGGATTGATTGATATTGATAATGATTGATGATTTATTGATAGCGTTGTTGATGTAAGAATGATTTATCTCAAGAACAATGCAAGGATTGTGTTGTTACTATGGGAATGATATATCCTAAGAACAACACTAGGATTGGTAATGATGTATCCCGTTGATGATGATGATGATGTGATTGATCAATCAGGTTCACAACAAGGCTAGGAACAAGACCATGGACATGATTGCATAAGATAATTTGACTTGATTGATTGGCTTGGTTGGTATAGATTAAGGATTGATTTGGATTGATTGGTGACAACTTGATGACTTGAGTGAGTTGAAATGATTTGATTGATGATCTGAGTTGAATGATTTGAATGAATTGGATTTGAAGAAATGTTGTGATTGGTTTGATTTGATAATTGGAGAATTGATTAGAAGAAGTGATTGGAGTGGATTTAGATTGATTGATTGGTATTTTTTTATTGTTTGGGTTTTTGTTGGATATTTGATTTTTTTTTTGTATTTTCAAATGTTTTGATTTTTTTTTGGATTTTTAGTTTGTTTTGGATGTTTGCCATTGGGTAATGTGTAAATAGATTTGTGGTCTCCAAATGATAACTAATGACAAGGGAGTACCAAGTCAAGAAACAAGGATGGGAAAGTTGGGTGATTTAGGCTAATGAGCGGATTGAATTTGATGAATGATAGATGAGTGAAGTGTTACATGCCCAATTTTTGTCTTGCTTTACTTTTAATATTTACTTGGATATAAGTAAATTGATTATGATGTTTGGATTGGTGACATGGATTATATTAAATGTCCTTTATTGATATCATGGAAATGATTATGTTATTATCAAGTTTTGTATTATGAGATTTGATTTTTAAGTTGAATAAATTGAATAATGATAGACTAATCACATATTGTTTGGTGACAAGTGAAATGGGATTACAGGTTATCAGATGACTCTCAGGGAAAAGAGAGAGGGAGAGAGTATATTTCTAGGAGAGAGATATAGACCTCAAGTTACGATTGATTTATTTTCCAAACTGAGTATAAAGTGTTTAACGAAAATGTGAACTGTGGTGTCATAAGAGGTAAGCTTTGTCTTGACAGTTTACTTTTAAACTCAATCAATAGGTAGTCGATATTGTTTTCAAATCTTTCTTAGTCGTATTAAGTTGTCTTAGTCATTAATAATGATAATGATGTCGTTAAGTTGTTTATGACTATTTATGTTTAACATAAATATTATGACATTTTTGTCGTCAAATGATAGTCTTATTACAACTATTAAGATATTTGACGTGTTATAAATGATCTTTAATGATAAGACGTTATTGTCGAAGTTATTATTATGTGTTTATTGTTGACAAATTATGAAGGGGAGACAAGATCAACCCAATCAAATATCTGAAAAACCATGGTTTGATAATATATTATTATTGAATAAACTATATCTATCTAATCTAATAGGCAATGCTATGAGAATTATAATTGATGTCTTAGCATTGAATGATGATAATACCTTCTATTGAGTTGACTACATTGAAGAAGCCATAGGCTATAATATAGTAGAGTCATTATTATCAATAGTAGTGGATCAAACCACATGTAATAGTGGATCAAGCCACATGTAATGATCATTAATAGATTAGTTAGTATCTCTTGGAAGTGTCGGCCTCATCCTTATGAGGATGACTATAGTTTTTAATCGCCACAACTGTCGAAGCTTGAAGTAGTAATTGCCCATCGACATGTGGGATATTATGCTTAAAAATGGTCATCGATTTTGTTTTAACCATTTTTAAAACTGTAAACTTTGAATGAAACTAGTAACTGAATGTAGAGGAGAGATTAGTGAGGCGACTCTGTAGGATTTGTGCCTCTGCCTTTATGAAGGAGGTTTTAGAACTTGTTAAGGGAAGAAAAAATAGAAGTGGTGAGGAGATTAGAAGGTAGTAGCTGTGTTAGTGGAGGATTACATAGTCTAGTGGCATCAATCAAGTAAACATTTAGCTATTCCAACTAGCTTAGGTTTATATACTCATAGGTGTTCCTCAGTACATATTTTAATATACAAAAGTAAATCATTTAGCTCATCTAAAATGGTATATCATAGTATTGTAGGTGATGGAATGAGCTTGCCAGTAGGAGATTATTTCTGAATTATGATGTAATAGCCATTATCTATTATGAAACAATTTACAAATGCCAGTTAATTTTTTAAAGTAAGCAATTAGAGTCTTTTTCTGGTAGTTGTTTAAGACAACGAATGCTACTTATATGGTGCATTATTGGTCATGCCAATTAGGTTACTATTTTATTTGATTGAGTCGATCTGTATCTTAGTATTTAAAAACTATTGTTCATACCCAATTAGGGAATGCAAGATATAAGTTGTTATCAGCTTAAACTCACAGTCTCTTTAATATGTCTGAAGCAAGTTAATGTAGAGTATGAGAATAACCGTGTGATAGACTCATGAAGGATGAACTATGATTTATTACCCTTAGTTTTGAGCTATATAGTAACGAGGTTTGAGGAGTTAACTTTATTGTATTGTATAGGTTATAAACATGAGCATCACAAATAGTGTTATCTACCAAGATAACTAGAATTATTTGAATTGTTAGTAAACTTTAGGGTCATATTTAAAGATAGTAACTTAGAGATACTAAGGAGGATGGGAATAAGGTTATTGTGGGAATCCCATTAAGAGCTATTTGTCATTATTGCTTATGAAGAGATTCAAAATAATGGATTAGGCTAAGTATACTAAAGAATGACCTAGTAAGGATATTTAAACATAAGAACTCAAAGATATAAGATATGGAGATATTGTTATGTTGTAGTAGAAAAGAACATTAGGGTAAACCTGGAGTCGACTACAAACCAATGGAGTAGTTATGTCATATATACTTACTCAAGTCTTAAGTATTATTATCATGATTCTTAATTTAAAATATTGCATGAATATGGTTCATAAGAGATACAAACTGTGTGAATAAGATAGTATCCAAGTCGAGTAGGGGTGGGTGAACACAATGACTATGTTCCTTATGAACATTATTGAAATTAAAAACTTTGGCTAAAGTAATGCATTTGTTTTCTACATGCATTATCAGTTCACTGTATTTAGAATTGCTCATCTTATTAGAAATCATACTTACCTAGAGGGTATCTAGGGTTGTATGGGTGATAGAGTTGAGTAGAATACAACACTATGTACTCAGAAAAGGCAAATTACCACTAGTCACCTAAGGTCTATATTCCTCATGAAGGGAAGGGTGACTTCCTATGTGGAAGATGTGTGGGAGACCGTCAGTCTATGGTTGGAAGTAAATCACTAGAAAGATGCTCTCTCTCCAAGTAGGAAACATGCCAGGACTTGTGACAAAGATGTCAGATATTTAGATGCAATATTGATTCCAAATTTGTACATGTAATGGTTTTACATTTGTAAACATTGTAAACGGAATGACAATATGGGAATATTGTATTTTGTAAAAGAAATCTTGTAAGTAAAGTTACTTGATTATTTGTTAAATAAAGGAAAAGAAATTTCTCTATCTCATTTTTACCTTGTTGAGTTACTTAATAGTAAATTATGGATCTTACTATGTTTTTAGAACATGGATGTTACATATGGTATCATAGTTACCAGGTTCAGTACTAGGGCTTATGAGACCACTATGCTTGCCTGTAGTAAACATTATGCAATTAGCTCATTGTTTGAAAATTTATGTGCCAGGATGGTACATTTTAAGAAGACAACAAGAAAGTCTATTAATTCAAGTCAATGATTCCTTAAAGATAAAAGAGAACGTGAGGCCATTATCAAAACCTTTGAGGGAACCAATGATGAGAGTGAAATTTAGTTGAGTGATACTAAAAGTCTAGTGACTGCTTTACCTCAAATCAAGTGAGTGAGAAAGGAGTACTTGGAAAGGGTTAAAGATGAGGAAATAACTTTGGTTAGGTGAGATCCCCGCATACCCTCAATTGTTGAGATCATAGAAGTTAGGTCTGATAGTGAGTCAGTGGGTTATATACCTTGTTAGTGCTCAATCTGACTGGATGTTTCCCAGTTATCCCTACAAGGTTACCATCATTGATCAATAGGATTTTTGGGCTAGGGGCCAACAGTATAGGAGATAGACTCTATAAATATCTCCTCTTCTTCTTTAGGATCTGTAGAACCAAGGGGGGTATTCCTTATTCAACATCTATGAAATGTGCTTTTTAACTTGGTGGGATGTTGAGACAAATCAAATAAATCCTCATATATGCAGACCAAAACTATGAAATAAGTGTAAAGAGGCTAGCTTTGGGCCTATGTTCAATTGTGAATCAGAGGATTTTGGTCCTATAACTACTTCTAAATGTCCTAAAGGTTTGTATTTGAAGTCTAGATTTATGTTTTGTATTTGGATGCAAAGTTGGGACTTTGATTATAACCTCAATACAAGACTGGACCGGTGCCTATCTCAGGGTTCAGAGTCAATAGACATACATATGTGAATGATCACCATAAACTCAAATCAACAACTAGGTTTCAAGGGGGGGTTTGTAGTGTCTGCCTTATAGACACTACCCAAAACTGAGTATTCAGTTATCTCTGCTCACAAACATCCTTACTGCAATATATTCTTCCCAACACTTATCCCAAAACATTTAATCTACTGCTTGAGCAGAAGTAAAAGATGAAGCATTCAACATAGCAAACCCATATCCTAGAATCTTAAGCACCCCTTAGCTATTCAAATTTAGAAGAAGAACACATTCAATTTGGAGACAAATAATAGAATACATGCAATGAAGCATTACTCATTTAAATCAACATGAAACCAGTAAGATTATGCATGAAACGTCCAACATATGATTCATAAACTCACAAGACAAGCAAAATAGAGCTGCCAATGAAGTTGTATCTTAACACAGTACCAAAATTTGTCTAGTTTTCAACAACCACAAAAATGAGGCTCATAGTCATGATATACTCAGAATGTGCCCTCAATAGAATAGTACCATGGTCAACTCAAAAAATGCTAGATACAAAAGCCTTTTCAAATTGGTGCCCAAAGCAATTAATGCAGCAGGCAGAGAGAAAGGCTAAGAGTGGTTGAACTCGAGCCCCATGCTACCACCTGAGGATTTTCTTCTTCAATGGGGTAGTTAGCTAGTCAATCAGGCCATACATTTGCAATTCCCTTGCCAATAATGGCCAACCTACCTTCAGTTTCTTGGAATACAACAGTCGCATGCTCTTTGAAATTTTCCCACCAAGATGATGCAATTGTAGACGCACTTGAAAACTCTCCTTCGACAGTTTAATATAGGGGCGTCGATTCATATCCTCATCACCAAGATCTATAGCCTTAAATCATGTTGACTAGTCGTCAACCAACAAAATCGTGCCATGTAGTCACCTTTCTCCCATCGCTGACTTTTCCTTTCCTTCATTTTACCTTTTTTGCCATGTATATGCAAAACCACATGCATATACAACTGCCCCTTTTTGCTCTTTAAAAACTTTTGTACATGCAGGAGCATATACATACAACCGTTTAATATACAAGGTGGGCCCCAAATCTTATTAGAACAAATCAAAATTCAACACAAGTCTGACTTGTATCTCCATTTGGCATCTATCGCTTGGCATAATGCATATACAAATGTAATATACATGCCGCAAATTTTAGATTTTAATGAAACAAGTTGCAATCACCTTGAAATCTGGCTTGTATCTCATCCTTTTGTATATCAGCATATACAAACACCATATACATGCAAGCCACGGACACCAGCCTGAAATTAGCCAAATCTAACTTTTGTATCTTCGCAATGTATATTGACACATACAAGCACCCAATATACATGCCGCGGACGCCAACCACTTCACCAATGCAGTTAACCTTCTTGTCGCGTCCACTCTGCATCTACCCTAATTGCATATTTTGCTTTTTATCTCAGCCTTGTATCTGCAAAACTACAATTAGTGGACCCCACCATTTACATCTTCCATTTGTATCTGTCGCTTGCATGTTTCCAATGTATATCAGATATACATTCACTTTTGTATATGCATTGGTCGTCGGGGACACTGTTGCATGAATTGCTGATGACCTTTATCACACCGATAGAGCCTTTGTATAATTGCTGATATACACTCGGCTTTGTATGCTCACATTGTATGTCAAAAACATATAATTTCCTTTGTATATTTTTCATTGCATATGCCTTTTCCATGTTTTCTCTTGTATGTTTGCATTGTATATTCAAACATACAAACTCAATATACATTCAACCCTGTGACCATCTTTGCATGTTTTCCTATGACCTGATGCATATTGACTTGGATCATTTCCTTTGTATGTGGAGAATGCACATTTCCTTTGCATATCACTGATGTATCTACCCAATGTACATTTTATACATACAATGTGATATACATGCAATGCGCTACATACAATAGTGGAATCTTCCCAAAATATGTGATAGATTCCTCAATGTATATTCATCTTTTCTAAGCCCGATATGCATACAAAAACACATACAACCATTTTCTTAACATTTTTCAAAGGCCAATTGAAACTTCTATGGGCCTGCCAATGGACAATGCACTTGTACATACAAACATACATGTATATACAAAAAAACACGCATACAACTAAAATTTTTGCACTTTTCAACTGCAAAGGCCAAAAGACTTAGAACTTTTTTGCATTTTTGGGAAGGTGCCTACATATTTAAATGCTTGAAACCTAATTGTTTATGTAGGCACTAACAATGGCTCCGACTGGGGACATGTAGGCACAAGACTACAATGAGAACCAAACCACTCTGGAACAGACCAAACAAAACACAAAATACAAAACACTAGAGACCATACAAGGTACACACAGACTATTTACACCTAATTTACAATGTGCACACATGATAATCATTTATAAAAATAGGGCTTTAGGAACTGACCATGCACAGGCAATTCCAGTAATTCACCATTTAGGGCCTGGAGAAAGTAGGAATCTTCTCCATGAATATTGTTGATTTGATATGGGCCTATCCATAATGGCTCAAATTTATTATGCTTACCCTTATCTTGGCTCTTTGCATTCCAAACAAAGACCAGGTCACTTCTCTGAAACTTTCTTTGTACAACCCTTTTATCAAACAAATATTTTACCTTCTATTGTATTCTAATATTTGTCTTCTATGCTTCTCTTCTGGTTTCATCCAATGCGATTAGCTGATTTATCCTTTCATTCATTGAGTCTTCAATCTCTTCATCATTTTCTTATATGAATCTATAGACTGGCAAGAGATTATTTACAGGTAACCTAGTTGTTGCACCATACACTAGCTCAAAAGGTGACCTTCCAATTTCTACCCTCATTGTTAACCAGTCAGCCCATAATGCCATCTTTAACTTTGAATCCCATGCCTTCTTATTCTCGTCCACCATCCTTTTGATGACTTTCATGAGGCTTTTGTTTCTTGACTCTGCTTGACCATTTCCTTGTGGATGATATGGTGATGCATATGACAAATTGATCCCATATTTGTTGCAAAAATCAACAAATTCACCAGATCTAAAGCACATGGCATTGTCTGTGACCATTGTGACTGGCACTCCAAATCTGATAATAATGTGTTCCAAAATAAAATCCATCACCACCCTGCTTGTAGCCTTTTTAGTTGGAATTGCTTCAACCCATTTGGTAAAATAATCAGTAGTAACCAGAATCCAACTATGTCCTCCACTTGATTTTTCTAAAATTTCCCCTATAAAATTGATTCCCCACTATTGAAATGGAGCCCCCATAGTTATAGTTCTAAGGGGTAATGCACCTTCATACTTTAGTTTTCCTAAGAACCTTTGAAAGGGATCACACTTTCTTACCATCTTTTGTGCATCTGAGAAAAGGGTAGGCCACCAATAGCCTGCTCTAAGAATTTTATCGGCTGTTGTCTTAGTAGTGTAATGTCCACCACACACTCCCTTGTGCATGTCATTTAAAATATATGTAGCCTGGATTTCATCCACACACCTAAGTAGGACACCATCAAGATTCTTCCAATACAATTCTTCTTGAACAATTATGTATTTGATAGCACATAATTTTAAAGTCCTCTTCTGACTATCACTGAGATGGGAAGGACAATTCAAATTTTGCAAGTAATATATAATGTCATTGTACCATTCAGATTCTGACATGTTAAAAATTTCATTCTAAACTACATTCACTTGGCATGCTTCCAGATTTGACTGTGTCATCATCTTAGCCAAACCCTGTCCCCTTACCAGTTTTATGATTTGTATCTCAATGTTGAACTCTTGCAACTTGTTTATCCACTTGCATCTTCTTCCTGTCACTTCCTGCTAAGTAAAAATATCTTTAACTATTGCATGGGGCACATATGCAACTATCTAAGAGCCTACTAAATATGGCATGAAGCTTTTGACTTCTCTAACTAATGCATATGCTTGCTTTTCCATGATATCATATTTCAATTCAGCTGCTTGCAATGACATGCTAAAGAAAGCAATAGGCTGCCCAAAACCATCCTCATTTTTCTGCAATAAACATGTAGCAATATTATGAAAAGAAGCAAACAAGAATAATTGAAGTGTCTTCAAAAAATTAGGAGATTTTAATATAGGAGCCATCTTTATAGCTTCTTTGATGTTCTGAAATGATTTAGTTGCTTCACTTTCCCATTTGACAGTTGCACCTTTCTTCAACATTTAAGAGATATCCTTTGTGACCTCTGCAAAATTGGGAATGAGCCTTCTAACAAAATTAATCTACCCAAAGAAAGACTGGATACCTTTCACCATTTTGGGAATTTGAATCCTGTCAATTACAACAACTCTTTTAGGATCAATCCTGATTCCATCCTTGGAAACAATGTGTCCCAATAATTTTCCTTCCACCACCCCAAAAGCACATTTCTTTGGGTTAAGTGAAATGCCATATTCCAATGCTCTAATAAAAATTTGTTCAAGATGCATGCAATGTTGCTCCTCCTTTTTTGAATAAGTAGTTAGACCATCTTGATATACAACTAAGATTGAGTTAATTAATCCTACAAAAGCAACATCCATAGTCCTCTAAAATGTGGCGCCTATATTTTTTAGTCCAAATGGCATTCTTACATATACATAAGTACCCCATGGAGTGGTGAAGGTAGTCTTATATTGTTCAGATTCTTTTACCTTCACCTGATTGTATCCTGAAAATCCATCCATCATGGACAAAAGCTCACAACCAGTTACTTTTTGCAGCATAGCCTCCATGTTAGGCAATGGGTAATTATCCTTTAAAGAAGATACATTCAAATTTCTAAAGTCCACACAAAGTCTTATATCACCATTCTCTTTTGTAACTGGGAAAAGATTGGACACCCAAGTTGAATGTCTGATAGGCACAATTATTCTAGCCTCCCTAAGCTTCATAAGCTCTTGCTGCATTTTTGGAGCCAGAGTTGGATTAATAGGTCTGTGTTTCTTTCTGAATGGCTTAGCTCCAGGCTTCAATGGGATCTCATGCTAGAATAAATCCTCTGTATAAGCTTTTAGGTCCTCATATGACTAGGCAAAGACATGCTTATATCTCTTCAATAATGCTCTCAACATGTTTCTGATGTGTAGTTTGAGTTGTTTGCCAATGTATACCTTTTTGGGGGTCTGATGTGTCCCCAAGTTTATCTCCTCCAAGTCATCCTTGTTAGTAGGAGATGCCTTTGTAACAAATTGGTCTCTATTGTCAAATGCTCTCTCTAAAGCAACCAATCCTTTGGGGATTTTATTTGTCTTAAGTTGAATCACTTCTTTCCCCAAAAGAGTCTCTTTTCAATCCACAACTTCTACAAAGTTTTGAAAATCAATCTCTTGGTTCTCATATTGATCTATGCAGTGCAGGAACCTCAAGAAATCTTTATCATCATCAAATACTTGCCAACTGCATATATTTTCTAGTATTATAGGTCTAATTTTAACCTCAACATTTGTAACATCAGACTGAGCAATATCATTTGGCCTTATGGCCACATTAGCTAAAAAATCTGCCATGACATGTTTTGATCTTTCTATCCAGTTTATTGAAAATGCATCAAACAATTCAATTGTATCCCACACAACATGCTTATATTGTTTTAACCTCTTATTTTTTGAAGCATACTTATCCCTAATCTGGGAAACAATTAACTCTAGATCCCTGAACACTTTTATCATCTTAATCCCATGCTTCAGAGCCACATTCAATCCTAGTAACAGAGCTTCATATTCTACAATATTATTTGTGCAGGCAAACTTTAATAGGAAAGAGAACTTTAGAAGCTTACGAGTTGGAGATAAAAACACAACTCCAGCACCAGAGCCTTCATTTGAGCAAGCTCCATCAAAATACATGGTCCAGAGACCTTGTTGGTCTAGCTCTTGAATGCAAATATCTTTCTTTTTACCCCCTTAATCACCCGAGACAACTTTGAAGTTCTCACAGTCAGTATCCACAAAACAAATATGTTCCTCGGAATCTTGATCCTCCACTATTTCTAATGACCTTTCTTCTCTGACCAGTTTGACATCTTTACCATTCATTAGAATCATGGCATATGATAGATCTAATTGCATACTTCCTCCAATCAATTCTACCCATCTTCTTGACAACATCATACCATATTGTGGCTTTATGTCGACCACTGTTATGTTCATTCTGTATATTTTTTTCTGGATATCCTGCTAATCTAAAATCCACATCCTTCATGATTCCAATAACTGGTACCTCCCTAGCATCCATTGCATAGCATTTTCCACATGCCTTATCTATCTTCAATCTAGCTTGCTGCATTATAGCGAAAGGCATGATATTTGTTGATGCTCTAGAATGAGGCATACAATTCCTGATTGTTTTTCCATTAATAACAAGGGAGAAATAAAATGGCTCAACCTGTGAAGGGCATTTTGTCATGGTCACCCCCAGAAAAACCTTAGGAATCTCATCCTCTTCAATACACAAGGCCTATTTCTTACCTTGACCCTCAACATTTTGCTCAGCCTGACAAGCTACTCCTAAAATTAAGGACAATGCCTTATTCTTGATTTCTTCAACTTTCATCATTTCCATCAATGGAATAGAGCTCTTCACCTGGGATAAAACTTGAGTTATATTAAAGGAAGCATAATTTTGTATAACAGTTGTAGCCTGAGCTGTGGTTTTACTCGTATCCTGAGCTGATCCATCTTTAATCTTAGCGGCCCTCTTACTGTTATCCAGGACCTGAGAATCCTTATTTTGATCCTCACGTCGGGGAATTTCATTTTCTAGTCCTTGGGAATCATGACCTATTTTTTGCTAAAAGTTCTTCTTGTTACTGTTCCACTGCATCCTTTGTGGTTCAGCCTTCTTATGATTATGCACTGGTTGATTTACAAAGGTGCTTTCTGGTTGACGTGGGTCACCTACCTGAGCTTTACCTCTAAGATTATAATTGTTTTTGACCTGAGCTACTACCGCAGCTGTGAGAGCTCTAATTTCTTCATCAGAAGGCCTTCTCAATTATTCAGAAAAATGTGTGAGTCCTGAGCATAAGCCTAATTATCTTCATCATCTTCATCATAGGGAAACTGCTGGCAAACCTGAGTCCTATAACTCATATTTTCATCTACATCATAGGAAGAATACTCCCTATTTGTGGACAACATATATACATTATCATCCTCCATACAATGTGGCTCATTGCATTCATCACAGGCAACAACATTATTATACAAAGATTGAGCGATCATACATTACGACTGTGAGTGAGGCATTCGACATATTATGCACCATGGGGTGTCATCAACAATATTTACAGCCTTCTTCAAAGGATCATGAGTTTCCCTTGCATTCTGGGCTCTTTGATTAGTTTTGCTGTTATGTGGGAGAATGGGTTTACCATTATGCCAATTAGTGTTATAGGGCATATCATGCAATGATGGTCTCTTTTCTTGTCTTTGGTAAACCTACTTATTAGGACCTATTCCCTTTTCATTTTTAGCAAGTCTATAACTTAAGTCCTTAACAACAATTATCAATTTATCTAATTTATCCTCAGAAGTAGATGCATTACCTTGAGTACTTTGAGGCTTATTTGGATTTTGCAAAATCTTCACATCATCCCTTATGTTTGTCTTACCAGATGCTTTCCTATTATTTTCAATATTTGTTGCAATCCTAAAAGCATCCTTGAGGCTATTTGGACCCTTATCTCTTAATCCATAGGTTGTGTTAGCATCAAAAGCATTTATGTACAACACCATGCACATTGGTTCATTAGGTCTCATGTGAGGTGGCAATTTGATCAACACTTTAGTAAATCTAGCATTAAAAGTTGAAACCTGCTCATTTGACCCCTTAGTGATGCTAGTGAATTCATTTACAAAAAAGCTTGGGTCAGTTTTGTCACCATATTGTTCTTTAAAGATCCGTCTAAAGTCATCCCATGATAAAATACTTTGGTCAAGCAGGCCCTTATACCATTCTCTAGCTTCATCAACCAAGGACTGCATAAACAACTTAATAAACACATCCTCATGCTCAACCTCAAAGTTGTCCACAACATTCTGAAAATCCTTTAAATGATCCTCACTTGACACAGTATTGTTTCCTGAAAACTTTGGCACCTGCAGCCTCACATGTTTGTCAATGGGATTAGGGTAGCCAGGAATACCATAAAAAAACAAGCTACCTAAATCTGTCCAGCTGCATAGCCTATCTACCAAACTAATTAACACCGGCATTCTTATTTGCATTCTAATTTCTCACATTATTTAGTGGTACCCTAACATTGTTTACATTCTGTCTTTGATCATTCTGTTGATACTGGATTTCATTTCTATGCTGGTTTGTCAAGACATTTACATTATCAAGGGTGGGGATTGCATCATGTTGAGCAGTTTTCAAAGCTTGCACATTTTGTCTCATATTATCTCTAATCTTCACAGCTTGTAAATATTCTAATTCAACTCTTAAGCTTTTGATTTCTTCAGCTAATTGTTCATCTTTGGGCATAGAAGAGGATGGTCCCTTTCCATATTGGTCATCATCATCATCTCTTGGGGACTCAGTCTCTTCAAATCTATCAAAGGGATCCAAGAAAGGGCGTTCCTGAAACACCTCTGATCTCACTCTCAAATTAACACCTTGTTGTCTTTCATATACATTCTAGATTTCAGCCTCAGTGTTTGAAAAATAAGGTATTGTCCGCTCTGAAGATCCTAGAGTGTCTTGAATATTATCATTACTTCTGGGAGAACCCTCTTGATTGGCTTGAACAGTCTCTTTTTTTCTATACATCATTTTTCTAGGTAATTTTTCAGATAGAGGATTACGCAGGGATCTTCTCCCTTGCATACAAATTTTTACTTTACTAGTTGGGAGATTGTTCAGAGTCGCCACCTACTAGTAGGAATTATTTTTCACCAGCGTTCTTACATAAAGCAGCCCCCAGCAGAGTCACCAAATCTGTTAGTGCTCAATCCGACTGGATGTTTCCCAATTATCCCTACAAGGTTGCCATCATTGATCAATAGGATTTCTGGGCCAAGGGCCAACAGTACAGGAGATAGACTCGAAAAATATCTCCTCTTCTTCTTTAGGCTCTGCAGAACCAAGGGGGGTATTCCCTATTCAACATCTATGAAATGTGCTTATTAACTTGGTGGGATGTTGAGACAAAGTAGATAAATCCTCATATATGTAGACCAAAACTATGAAATAAGTGCAAAGGGGCTAGCTTTGGGCCTATGCTTAGCTATGAATTAGAGGATTTTATTCCTATAACTACTTCTAAATGTCCTAAAGGTTTGTATTTGAAGTATGGATTTATGTTTTGTATTTGAATGCAAAACTGGGACTTTGATTGTAACTTGAATACAAGACTGGATCGGTGCCTATCTCAAGGCTCGGAGTCAATAGACATACATATGTGAATGATCACCATAAACTCAAATCAACAATGGGGTTTCAAGGGGGGTTTGTAGTGTCTACCTTACAGACACTTCCCAAAATTGAGTATTCAGTTATCTTTGCTTACAAGCATCCTTACTGCAATATATTCTTCCCAACACTTATCCCAAAACATTTAATCTACTGCTTGAGCAGAAGTAAAAGATGAAGCATTCATCATAGCAAACCCATATCCTAGAATCTTAAACACCCCTTAGCTATTCACATTTAGAAGAAGAACACATTCAATTTGGAGACAAATAACAGAATACATGCAATGAAGCATTACTCATTTAAATCAACATTATGCATGAAACATCTAACATATGATTCATAAACTCACAAGACAACCAAAACAGAGCCACCAATGAAGTTGTATCTTATCACAGCACCAAAATTTGTCTAGTTTTCAACAACCACAAAAATGAGGCTTATAGTCCTGATATACTCAGAATGTGCCCTCAATGGAACAGTACCATGGTCAACTCAAAAACTGCAAGATACAAAAGCCTTTTCAAATTGGCGCCCAAAGCAATTAATGTAGTAGGCAGAGAGAAAGGCTAAGAGTGGTTGAACTCGAGCCCCACGCCGCCACCTGAGGATTTTCTCTTTCAATGGGATAGTTAGCTAATCAATCAGGCCATACGTTTGCAATTCCCTTGCCAATAATGACCAACCTACATTCAGTTTCTTGGAATGCAATGATCGCATGCTCTTTGAAATTTTCCCACCAAGATGATGCAACCACAGATATGCTTCAAAACTCTCCTTCGACAATTTAAAACAGAGGCGTCGATTCATACCCTCATCGCCAACATCTATGGCCTTAAATCATGTTGACTAGTTGTCAACCAATGAAATCGTGCCATGTAGGCACCTTTCTCCCATTGCTAACTTTTCGTTTCTTTCATTTTACCTTTTCAACCATGTATTTGCATACTTTGAATTCCTTGTATATGCAAAACCAGATGCATATACAACTGCCCCTTTCTGCTCTTTAAAAACTTTTGTACATGCAGGAGCATACACATACAACCGTTAACCTTCTTGTCACATTCGCTCTGCATCTACCCTGCTTGCATATTTTGCTTTGTATCTTGGCTTTGTATATGCAAACCTACAATTGGTGGACCCCACCATTTGCATCTTCCCTTTGTATCTGTCTCTTGCATGTTTCCAATGTATATCAGATATACATTCACTTTTGTATATGCATCGGACATCGGGGAGACTGTTGCATGAATTGCCGATGACCTTTATCATGCCGATAGAGCCTTTGTATATTCGCTGATATACACTCGGCTTTGTATGCTCACATTGTATGTCGAACACATACAATCTCCTTTGTATATTTTTCATTGCATGCACCTTTTGCATGTTTTCTCTTGTATGTCTGCATTGTATATTCAAACATACAAACTTAATATACATTCAACCCTGCGACCATCTTTGCATGTTTTCCTGTGACCTGATGCATATTGACTTGCATCATTTCCTTTGTATGTGGCAAATGCACATTTCCTTTGCATATCACTAATGTATCTACCCAATGTACATTCTAAACATACAATGTGATATACATGCAATGCGCTACATACAATAGCGGAATCTTCCCAGAATCTGCGATAGATTCCTCAATGCATATTCATCTTTTCTAAGCCCGAGATGCATACAGAAACACATACAACAATTTTCTTAACATTTTTCAAGGGCCGATTGAAACTTCTTTGGGCCTGCCAATGCACAATGCATTTGTGCATACAAACATACATGTACATACAAAGAAACACACATGCAACTGAAATTTTTACACTTTTCAACTGCAAAGGCCAAAAGACTTAGAACTTTTTTGGATTTTTGGGAAGGTGCCTACATATTTAAATGCTTGAAAACTAATTGTTTACGCAGGCACTAACATACCTCAAGATTATGTATCTAAAAATGAGTCTAAAGGATATACTCCTCTTGAGCACAACTTGTGAAGTCATTTCATGTATTAAAGAAAAAAACTCTCTACTTTTGAAAAGAAATCAATGAAAAGAGTTGTTTTTGTGCCAAACTATTGTTTAAATTGAGTATTATGTTTAGATTTAATGGGTTACATTATAATCTAGAACTAATGGATAACTCAATATTCTCAAGTGTGATAAATTGATAAACATGGTGCAGACAAGAACTAACCAAGGAGAAAGTGAAGAGGAAAACCAATTGCCAAATAATAAGATAGACCAAATCATAACCATACTTGAGGAAACTAAGAAAAGATTGGGTGATTTAGAGAAGAAACTGGATGACAAATGGAATATTGAGGGAGGAGGTGAAAAATCTCATGGAAAAAGCAGAGAAAATAATGAAGATCAGAGTAAGAGTACCGAACCTCATAAAGAGGCAAGGGATAGATTGACCTTGGAACTCTCAAAGGATATGAAGAAGGATGTTCCAACTAAATTTGATAGGACAAAAACCAAAGATAGTGCAGAAGCTTGTTTAACAGAGATGGAAAAGTACTTCGAGATAAGAAATTACTCAGAGGTGATGAAGGCAGTGTGGGGAGCATTCCAATTGGCAGGAGAAGCATCCACTTGGTGGATGAATAAAAAGATGGAATTAAATTTAAGCTCTCTAAGGGTAACTTGGGATGAGTTTGTGGAACTCTTTCATAAGAGGTGGTTACTACAACTCTATTTTGATTAGAAATTGACTAATTTTTAGAATCTTTAACAAGGAGATATGACAGTGGTAAAATATGGGGAATAATTTGTTCAACTCTTGAAGTATGTTCCATAGTATCAAAAGGATGAGAGATTCAGGATTAGAAAATTCATTATGGTCTTAAATGCTTGAATTGGTGGTGAAGTGGATGTACATGGTCCTACAACAATGGATCAAGTGTACGAGAAGGTAATCAAGCAAGAGCAAAAGGTGAAATTCATCTCGGCTTATCGTGATAGAAGCCGTAAGAGGTTTAATGGAATTCCTAATAATCAACCTTACAAGAAAAGATATGAAAAGAGTTATGATAACAAGGGAAAAGATAAAGGACCTCAGAAGAACAAAGGTGCATCCAGCAATGAGAAAAAGAATGGCAACTCCAAAAGAAATGAGGATAACAATGGGAAGACTTCAAATAGAAAAGGACCCATTGGGGGATGCTTTACTTGTGGGGGCGACCACTATGCAAATTATTTCCCTAACAAGAATAAAATGGACAACAAAGAGGTACTACACTATCTACTCAACAAGAAGCATTCTAGCAAAGGATTCATGCATCTCTCGACAATCGTCAAGCTGAGTATCAAATCACACCCATTGAGATGATAGTTACTTTGTTTAGAGTCCCCATATCTATTTTGATTGATACAAGAACCACAGAAAACTTTGTTTCTCCTAGAATTTTAAGTAAATTTTCTAGAAAAGCCTATTACATGTCTAAACCCTAGATAGTAGAATATGCTAACCAATCTAAGACTCAGGTAGAGCAATGTTTGTTTGAAGCCAAGGTTGATCTTCCTTGTTTCTCAACTAAAAAAAAATTGTATGTAGCCCCCTTAGGATCTTATGATGTGATCCTAGGAATGAATTGGTTATGGAAACATAGAGCTAAGGTTGACTATTTTACAAAAATAGTTGAATGCTTAGATGACTTGGGGAATCTGACGCAATTCCAAGGGATTCAAAGAGAAGTTAAAATTAGGACTATCTCTGCTAAGCAAGTAAAAGGGGCTAGAAGGAAGGTTGTTAGTCGTTTGCAATCAAGATGGAACAAATGGAAGAAGGGGTAGAAAACCCTAGTTTATCTTTTGAGGAAAAGTATCCTTTTCTTTGGGAATTTCAAGATGTGTTTCTAGAAGAACTTCTAGGATTGTCTCCCAAGAGGGTGTTTTATTTTTCTATTGATATTAAACCAGGATCTGAGCGTATATCAAAAGCACCCTATCATATGATGACAAATGAGTTAATGGAATTGAAAGCACAATTTCAAGAATTGTTGACAAAAGGTTTAATCAAACCAAATGTTTCACCTTGGGGTGCACCATTTATTTTTGTTAAGAAAGATGGAACCCTTTGTCTGTTTATAGATTATCATATTATTAATAAAGAATGATAAAGAACAAATATCCCTTGCCACATATTGATGATCTTTTTTATCAGATATGTGAACCTTCTGTGTTTTCAAAGACAGATTTGCGATTGGGATATCATCAGTCAAGATTGAAGGATGAAGATATTCACAAGATAGCTTTTAGAACTAGATATGGACACTATGAGTTCACAGTGTTGCCATTTGGTTTCACACATGCTCTTGCTTCTTTCATGAATCTCATGAATAATATATTCAAATATTGTTTGGATAACTTTGTTTTAGTATTTTTAGATGATATACTTATTTATTCTAAGAATGAGGAAGAACATCATCGGCACCTACAAATAGTTCTACAGAGGTTAAGAGAACATAAGTTATTTGGGAAGCTATCTAAGTGCATATTCTCTCAGAAGTAGGTTCAATACCTAGGTCATATCATATCAGCTAATGGAATATCTATTGATCCTACAAAGATCATAGCTATTCTCGAATGGCCTATACCAACAAATGTACATGAAGTGTGTGGTTTCATGGGCTTGGCAGGCTATTATAGAAAGTTTGTTCTAAATTTTTCTAGTATTGCTAGTCCAATCACTTCCCTATAGAGGAAAGGAAAGAGATTTGAATGGACAGACAAATGTCAAGAGGCATTTAATCTCTTAAAGAAAAAATTAACTATAGCTCCAATCTTGAAAGTTCCCGACCCTGAAGGACAATTTGAGGTAATTACATATGCCTTGAGAAAAGGATTAGGAGTGCTTATGCAAGATGGAAGAGTTATTGCATGTGAGTCTAGGAAATTGAAATCCTTTGAGAAAAATTATGCGCCGCATGATCTGGAATTGGCAGTAGTAACTCATGCCTTACAAATGTGGAGACATCATTTGTTGGGGAAGACCTTTGTACTTAAATCAGACCATCATATTCTTAAGTAAACTTTCTCACAACCACATTTGAATGCTTGACAAAGGAGATGGTTAGAATTGATATCTAACTATGACTTTGAGATAAATTACATCAAAGGAAAAAAAATAGAGTATCTGATGCTTTGAGTCATAGAAGACATATAGCTTCTATTATTTCTATTCACAGAAATTTCAGGGATTTGGTATTGCAAAATTTGTCTGGTGATGAGTTTTATGAGTAGGTTAAGTAGGCCCTGAAAGATCCAAGGTATGATGGTTTTCTGTTTGAGACAGATGGACTATTGAAGTATAAATATAGAATTTATGTAGCAAGATTGTTATATCCGCATGATGTACCAAAGTGGAAATGGCAAGTTATTAGCATGGATTTTGTTCAAGGACTTCCTATGTCAAGGAATCAACATGGTGCTATTTTAGTGGTGGTTGATAACCTCACAAAAGTAGCACATTTCATACCAAGGAATTTGACTGATGGAGCCCCTGTGTTAGCTTGTAAATTTGTGCAAGAGGTGTTTAAATTGCATGGTTTCCCTGAAAAGATTATCTCAGATAGAGATGCACATGTGACATCAAGGTTTTGGCAAACTTTGCTTTCTGTGCTAGGGACCAAACGCAATGTGAGTACAACTTACCATCCTAAAACTGATGGGCAAACTGAAAGGGTTAATCAAGTCTTTGAAGATTTGTTGCAAATGTATTGCATGGATCAGCAATATAAGTGGGAAGAATACTTACCACTTGTGGAATTTGCTAACAATAATTCCTATAATTCCTCTATTAAGATGGTGCCATTTGAAGCATTGTATGGAAGAAGATGTCGAACTCCTATAAGTTGGGATGAGCTAGAGGATAGGATTAGCATAAGGCCTAAAATGCTAGCCAAAATGGAAGAGAAAGTTAAGCTAATTAGAACAAGACTAGCAGAAGCCAATGATAGGCAAAAGAGCTATGTGGATGCAAAATGTATTCCAAGGCAATTTTTTGTTGGAGAAAAAGTTCTTTTGAGGGTTAAACCTCAGAAAAGTTCTATTAAGTTTGGAAAATCTTCTAAACTAGCCCCTCGTTATGTGGGACCCTTTGAAGTGCTTGAAGTAGTCAATCCGGTTGCCTATAGAATTGCTCTACCTCTAGTCTTATCTAAAATGCACAATGTTTTCCATGTCTTATTTGAAGAAATATTTTGTAGGTAATAATCATATTTTGACTTGGAATTTCTTACAGATGCAAGACCTAGGGGTGGTCACGATCGAGCCACTCAAGGTGTTAGAAATACACAAGCTCTGCCTACGTAATAGAGATGTATTGCAATGCAAGGTCCAATGGGATCAATATGCTAAGGAAAATGCTACGTGGGAGGATTATGCTGAATTTTATCAAAAGTTTCCTCATTTATTTAATAATGTTACTAGTGGAAAACAATGAACTTATTTTATAGATACTTTTTAATACTCTATATCATCAAGGACAATGAATCTTTAGGGGAAGGATATGTTACATCCCCAATTTTTGTCTTCCTTTACTTTTACTATTTACTTGGATATAAGTAAATTGATTATGATGTTTGGATTGGTCGCATGGATTATATTAAAATTCCTTTATTGAAATCATGGAAATGATTATGTTATTATCAATTTTTGTATTATGAGATTTGATTTATTAGTTGAATTAATTAAATAATGATACACTAATCAGATATTGTTTGGTGACAAGTGAAATAGGATTACAGGTTATCAAATGACTCTTGATGAAAAGAGAGAGAGAGTATCTTTCCAGGAGAGACATATAGACCTCTGGTTACGAGTGATTTATTTGCCAAACTGAGTATAAAGTGTTTAACAAAAATGTGAACTGTGGTGTCATAAGAGGTAAGCTTTGTCTTGATAGTTTACTTTTGAACTCAATCGATAGGTAGTCAATATTGTTTTCAAATCTTTCTTAGTCGTATTAAGTTGTCTTCATTGTTAATAATGATAATGACGTCGTTAAGTTGATTTACGACTATTTACATTTAACGTAAATATTACGATGTTGTCATCAAATAATAGTCTTATTACAACTATTAAGATATTTGACGTGTTATAAACAATTCTTTAATGATAAGATGTTATTGTCAAAGTTATAATCATGTGTTTATTGTTGATGGATTATAAAGGGGAGACAAACTCAACCTAATCAAATATCTGTAAAACCATGGTTTGATAATATATTATTATTGAATAAACTATATCTATCTAATCTAATAGACAATGCTATGAGAATTATAATTGATGCCTTAGCATCGAATGATGATAATACCTTCTATTGAGTTGACTACATTGAAGAAGTCATAGGCTATAATATACTAGAGTCATTATTATCGATAGTAGTGGATCGAACCACATGTAATGATCATTAATAGATCAATTTGAATCTCTTTGAGGTATCAGCCTCATCCTTATGAGGATGACTATCATTTTTAACCACCACAACCATCGAAGCTTGAAGCAGTAATTGCCCATCGACAAGTGGGATATTATGCTTAATATTGGTCATCGATTCTATTTTAACCATTTTTAAAATTGTAATCTTTGAATGAAGCTAGTAACCAAACATAGAGGAGAGATTAGTGAGGCAACTCTGTAGGAGTTGTGCCTCTGCCTTTATGAAGGAGGTTTTAGAACTTGTTAAGGGAAGGAAAAATAGAAGTGGCAAGGAGATTAGAAGGTAGTAGCTATGTCGTTGGAGGATTACATAGTCTAGTGGTGTCGACCTGGTGAAACATTTAGCTATTCTAGCCAGCTTAAGTTTATATACTCACAGGTATTCCTTAGTACATATTTTCATATACAAAAGTAACTTGTTTAGGTCAACTAAAATGGTATATCGTAGTATTGTAGGCGATGGAATGAGCTCACCAGTAGGAGATTATTTCTAAATTCTGATGTGATAGCCGTTATCTATTATGAAATAGTTTAGAAATGCTAGTTAATTTTTTTAAGTAAGCCATTAGAGTTATTTTTTGGTAGTTGTTTAAGATAATGAATGCTACTTATATGGTACACTATTGGTCATGCCAGTTAGGTTACTGTTTTATTTGATTGAGTCGATCTGTATCTTAGTATTTAAAAACTATTGTTCATACCCAATTAGGGAATGAAAGATATAAGTTGTTATCAGCTTAAACTCACAGTCTCTTTAATAAGTCTGAAGAAAGTTAATGCAAAGTATGAGAATAACCATTTGATAGACTCATGAAGGATGAACTATGTTTTATTACTCTTAGTTTTGAGCTATATAGTAATGAGGTTTGAGGAGTTAACTTTATTGTATTGTATAGGTTATAAACATGAGCACCACGAATAGTGTTATCTACCAAGAGAACTAGAATCATTTGAATTGTTAGTAAACTTTAGGGTCATAACTAAAGATAGTAACTTAGAGATACTAAGGAGGATGGGAATAAGGTTATTATGAGAATCCCATTAAGAGCTATTTGTCATTGTTGTTTATGAAGAGATTCAAAACAATGGATTAGGCTAAGTATACTAAAGAATGACCTAGTAAGGATATTTAAACATAAGAACTCCAAGATATAAGAAATGGACATATTGTTATGTTGTAGTAACAAAGAACATTAGGGTAACCCTAGAGTCGACTACAAATCAATGGAGTGTTTATGTCATATAGACTTACTCAAGTCTTAATTATTATTATCATGATTCTGAGTTTAAACTATTGCATGAATATGGTTGATAAGAGATATAAACTACGTGAATAAGACAGTATCCAAGTTGAGTAGGGGTGGGTGAACACAATGACTATGTTCTTTACAAACATTATTGAAATTAAAAACTTTGGCCAAAGTAATGCATTTGTTTTTTGCATGCATTGTCGGTTCACTGTATTTGGAATTGCTCATCATATCGGAAATCATACTTAGCTAGAGTTAATTAGGGTTGTATGGTTGATAGAGTTAAGAAAAATGCAACACTATGAACTCAGAAAAGGTAAATTACCACTGGTCACCTAAGGTCTATATTCCTCATGAAGGGAAGGGCCACTTCCCATGTGGAAGATGTGTGGGAGACTGCCGGTTTGTGGTTGGAGGTAAATAACTAGAAAGATGCTCTCTCTCCAAGAAGGAAACATGCCAGTACTTGTGATAAAGATGTCAGTTATTCAAATGCAATATTGATTCCAAATTTGTTTATGTAATGGTTTTACACTTGTAAACATTGTAAACAAAAATAAAATATGGGAATATTTTATTTTGTAAAAAGAAATCTTTTAAATAAAGTTACTTGATTATTTGTTAAATAAAAGAAAAGAAATTTTATCTCATTTTTACCTTGTTGAGTTACTTAATAGTAAATTTTAAATTTTACTATGTTTTTAGAATGTGGATGTTACATGAAGAGAGTAGTGATAAGAAATGGATAGGAAGTGTGTAGGGATGATGGGTGGATAAAAAGGATAGATGATAGGATAAATGTAGGATTTAGATGGGTAGAAGTAGTGGCAATATCATAAAGGTAGGGTGGATACTAGGAATGGTGATAGAAGGATAATGGATGGGAGATATATGATATATGGATGAAAGGAACTGATGATGTGATCTCAAAGGATTACATCACACAGGAATAACTTGCCCCCATTATAGATATTATGCCTTAAGATTCAATGGGGTGATGTTTATTAGGATGCATAATGGGGATAATGCTTGGAAGAGTGGATGGATGGAGGATATTCTTAGAAATGTTTGGATGAAATTTGGAGTATGACAAGAGGTGTCAAAAGTAGTTTTCAACATTTTACCCCTACCTTCATCAAGATCAAAAGGAGGAAGGGAAGATGGATGGTGCAAGGAGGAAGGTGTGAGAGATATGATGGGTAAAGATTGGAAGATAGGATAGGATATAAGATGGGATAGATGTGACAACATGCCCCCAAGTGCAAAGAACATAGATAATCACCTACACATGACACATGTTTATGAGGTTTTTATCATGGTACTTATCCAAGGTACCCATTTACCAAGTTTTCACCATTGGAAGAAATGGTTTTTCTTTACTATTTTGATTTTTTTTTGGGATAATTGGATGGAATAGGTAAGCACTCAAGATTTTGTCTGCATAGCAAGGTGGTAATGCCCAATGATGGATAGAAGTCATTTAGAGACCATGTCAAATGTCATTATGCTAATAGATGTTAGTAGAGGATTGCATGAGAGAGAGATGAATTAAGTGTATAGTGGATTTTGATGTGGATTATGAAAGGTTCATGCAAGGATGGATAGAAGATATAATGGATCATAGATTAGTGAATTCTGATGGAGATTAGGATGGAAGGATAGTGGATTTAGGATGAAGATAAAGAGATAGATAGAAGCATTTATTCAAAAGCATGGACCATAGGGACATTGTGGAAGAAACAAGTAGGATAATTTATGAAAGATGGAGAGATGGAGGTATGTGGGAATGTTGTGGAGTGGAAGTGAACCATGACCAATGGTTGTACACACCGAATTAGATTTTGAATCTTTTTATTGGAAGGGGTATTTGGAAGTAATGGAGATGTGTTCTCATGGGATTGCCATTTAGGAATTTAGGGACCCAAATAGACTTATGAATTTTAGGATTTTTTGATGGGGAGAGGGATGTTTGGGATTTTAGGATTGTGGATGCTCCATTTGAATTAGGTACTTTTTTCTTGGGGACCCAAATCATTTTGGTTTTAAAATTATCTTTTTTAGATGTGGACTTGGGTAACCTTTTTGAATTTGGATTTTTCTTTGATTCTTTGCATTGGTGCCATGTGGCATGAGGATTATTAGGATGTTTTGGTTTGTGGATAGAGGCATCCAAATTTTTATTTTTGAATTCCATGGGGGTGTTTGGGATAGTTTCATGTTTAGTCAATGTGTGCATTTGTTGATCCTGATTAGGAATTATAGGGGATTTATAGGAATGGGATGTATGGATGGAGGGATTAATGGATTTGTGGTAAAGTTATAAGGGGATGTGAGGATGGGAATATTAGGAGTTGGAAGGAGCGAAGGTAAAGTGGGTGGAAGGGTGTTAGGAGTTAGAAGAAGTGGAGGTAAAGTAGATGGATGAAGATGGATGGTCACATGCTTTTTGGGTTTTTAAGATGATGGATGTGGAATGGCAATATATGTTTTATGGGTATGATGAGATGCACCTAGCTTAGGCTTGTATGAAGTGGATTTAGGCAGTGGAAATGCGATACCAACATCTTGATTTTGCTTACCTTGGGGTGTATATCCGAGGCCATATGAGCATGGAGAGACTTTGACATGAAGAGGCTCCAAGATAAGTTGTTCGTGAAGGCCTAAGCCTTTGCCTTGATAGTTCATGTTTTGGAGTATGCGATGGATGATGGGACTAGGTGTGTTTTGGGAACTAGACTTGAGCTCATTATTAGATGGAGGAGCATGGTAGACAATGGTTGTTGCTCTCCTAAGGAAGAACATTCATGAATGAAAGTAGCCAGACTACATGAATAAGTTGATAGATTTGAAATGGGATCACTAGGTGAAAGAGCAATAGGATCTTGATCATCATTATGTGTATTAAGATCCAATGTATTTGTTTGATTATCTATGGACTTGTGGGGACCAAGTGTCTCATCAATGGAAGTGGATGTTGTGGGATGATGGTTAGGACTAAATGGACGATGGATAGGAGTGGTGGAGCTTTCTTGATCATAGATAGTATTGGGACCATGAGTGGAAGGAATGACAAGCTTGTGACCTTGGAATGCATAAAGTAGACTACGAGGATCATCATGGTTTTCTTGATCATAGATAGGATCTCGATCATATATGGGAGCTTGATCATAAATAGGATTAGGTGTGTTAAGGATGGGATCATTTTGCTCAGGGATAGGCTCATCATCATAGATAATATCTTGATCATAAAAAAGGTATAGGTTGTGGATGGGTTGAATATAAGGGCTTAGATATTGATTTGATAAGGAGCAAGGTTGATCATGCTTTGGAGTTGACTCTTGACATAGCTCTTGAGTTTGGATGGAAGTGGAAGCTTCTTGGATAGGTTCAATACATGATGTGGAATGAATTGGGCTTATGCTAAGTGGATCTTCAAGAACATTTGAAGGTTCTTGGATAGTTTCAAGGATAGGAATTTGATGGCATAAGAGTGGTGGTTGATTCCTTCCTAGTAACCAATGGATCGTATCCTTCATTAGCACATGGGTGGATGGACAATATAACAGATGGAGAATGAGGGTGGAAGGTGTAGGATTAGAATGTAATAGAGGGGTAATGGGATTAGGTGTGATAGGAGTGGGATTAGGATCGGGTGTATGGACAAGAGGATTATATATAATCAGATTGGGATTTGGATTTCTTGTAGTAGATGGGGATGAAATTGGTTGAGTGGATTTGGATTTCTCCATAGCTTTTCTTTTGATTTTAGATTTTGTAAGGAATCTTTGAAGAAAGGATTCATTGGCTAATGGATTAGAGCTTGGAAAGTTTGATGGTGGTGTTGGTGTAGGACTAATAGGCTTTGGGATATGCATTCTATTGGATGGTGATGGAGGTTATATATGAATAAATGGATGAGGGGGACTATTAGATGGATGGATGTATGATTTTAAACTTGATGTGGTATTTCCCTTGTCAAGAGTATCATTATGATGACTTAAGGATTCTACAAAGTTCTCATCATCACTAGGATCTACAAAGTTCTCATCGTCATTAAGATCTACAAGGTTCTTATCATCACTAGGAGTGAAATTTCGGTCACCTTAGAGTATGTATGGTTTTGGATTTGAGCTAAATTTGTTGATGATCACAACCATTTTGATGAATGAAGATTGGACTTGGTTCAAGGATGAGAATATGAGAGGTCTAAAAATGATTATATAGGCAATGATTACTTGTGCTATGATGGATAGACACAAGGACAATGATCAAGAAAGGGTATGCTAAACTAAGAGATGATAAACTCCAAGCAAGTTACCCTATCCCAAGATGATGATATGTTCCCTAACTCAAGGATGATGAACCTCAAGTGATAAAAGAAATATGATAGCCAAATGTTTTGACTGAAGACCAAAGACGGGAACCCTAAAAGATCAAAATTGAAGAATGACACCCAAAAGATTGGATATGACTGTGTTTTCACTTCTTTGTTTAAGAACAATGGACTGGTACAGAGGGATAGTTTTGCAGTTGTTTGATTTTTTTTTAAGTTTTACAAGGTTGAGATGTTGCAAATTCCTAGGTGTGATGTTTGATTGAGATTTGTTTCAAGAACACACATCAATCATAGAAGACACATGGCAATCAGATTGGCTATTTTTTATGACATCTTGATGTTTTGCAAACACTTGTAGACATGCACAATCCTAGGCTAGGCAAGGACAATACTTGTCGAGTTCCCACTTGGTTTTACCCAACCGTACCTACTTATGGTGTATAGCTCCAAGAACTTGGGGCACAGGCTCCCCCTTATAGTGCACTCACTTCTTAGGTACACCAAGTTCCAAATCCTTAAGACACGTAGATCTTAAGATACTTTGCTATCTCTTCCATAAGCTGTGAAAATGTGGGATAGCTATTAGAGTTTGATCATTTGACCTCCTGTATCAATAAGTAGAGGGTTTTTCACCACTAAACAAAGAGGTTCTAGTGTATATTTGGGTGACAAACACCTCACGAGCATCTAGAAAGTCACTAAAGGCTTTGACTAACCCTACTAGGAGTTTAATATAGACAAAGGTATGCCTCCTTTCGAGATAGCTCTATATGGTGAGTGCTCATACTGGTTAGACTTGGCTTTGGCCTTATCCTCAATTTATATAGCGGACTGGACAAAAGTACCATTTGGGGTCGCAATTGAGTTCTCCTTGTGGACATGCACAATCCTAGGCTTGGCAAGGACAATACTTTTTGAGTTCCCACTTGGTTTTACCCAGTCTACTTATGGTGTATAGCTCTGGGAACTTGGGGCACAGGCTCCCCCTTCTAATGCACTCACTTTTCAAGCACACCAAGTTCCAAGTCCTTAAGATGTGCAAATCTTAAGATAATTTTCTATCTTTGCCATAAGCTACAAAAATGTGGGACAACTATTAGAGTTTGATCATCTAACCTCCTATATCAGCAACTAGAGAGTTTTTAGCCACTAAACAAAGAGGTTCTAGTGTATATCTAGGGGACTAGTACCTCACGAGCATCCAACAAGGCACTAAAGTCTTTGACTAACCCTACTAGGAGTTTAATATACACAAAGGTATGCCTCCTTTCAAGCTAGCATTATATGGTGAGCGTTCATATAGGTTAGACTTGGCTTTTAGCTTATCCTTAATTTATATAGTGGACTGGATGAAAGTACTACTTGGGGTCACAAATGACATCTCCTTGCAGATGTGTCTCAAGTGTAGGCCCACTCTAAAGCGTAACATAAAAGCAAGACAAGTACATGTTTTTGATCTCCAGGCTTGTACTAAGATGCAAGGAGAGAGCATACACATGCAACTTGCTCACACTTACATGGGGTTCATTTTAATTCTAAGTCCAAATGTGTGGGTAGTTATACAAAATGTCAAAGGAATGCTTTTGATTCTCAAGATCACCAAGTGGTGTGAGAGAAGAGCATACACATTTAATGATAAAAAATGCAAACTACAAGACATGGCAAATACTTGTTAATTTTAACCCTTGCTTATGATGAGACAAGCACTTGAGTTTATTTTTAGACCAACGAATCCAAATGTGATCTAATCTATAAAAAGAAGACACAATGTTTCAAGATTAGATTCTCTGACAATCGAACCTGCAACACATTGATTAGTAGTTTGGAAATTTTGTTCTTTGACAAGTGTAAAGCTGTGAGAAAATGTTAGACCAAGATAAATGATCCTGCAAAACTCAACACGAAATGTTAAATGCATGACAAGAAGAAAATGATTGACAAAGTGAATGAATTTAAAATGATTATACCATAAAATATGAGATGAGTTTGAAAAAATGGCCCTCACCACAATGTAGTTCTCTGAATCCTCTTTCCAACGCCTACAAAAACATGAAAATTTGATAAAAAATGAAAAAGTTATGTCAGTTTACGCAAAATAGCCTCTAAGGGCTAAAAATGGCACTTTGACAGTGTACAAGAAATGTGTTCACATGCAACAGTTATCTTCTTGGCAATTGTTTATTACTATAAAATGTCATGTGAGGACAACAAAATCAAAGTTTAAAGTTATCTGCTTGATGTTACCATTTAACCCTACACACATAAACCACTGATATTAGTATGTAGTGCCCACAATTAATATTTTAAATGACCATTGTTGTAACCAAATGTGAGTCAAACATTAATGTTTGTAGTTAAATTGTATCAACAAACTGTTGGCAAGAGACACTATATGGATTCATGGCTGTTGTCATTGATGGCAACAAAGGTCATCCCACATATCCGCAAGTCATGATGTGTCTCTACCGGAAGTCAGAATAAAGAATGTTGTGGTCTGGTGAAGAAGAACAGAGCATGTGGCAAGGTCTGACAGATTGGTCCGGATCTCTCAGAGGAAGTGTCTTGGTGTAGTACGGATTTGGGGAAGTCAAGAGGACTACCTTGAGTGGTATATTCCAAGGATTTAGCCTCCGGTGATGGACAAGGAAAAAGATATGAATGGTTGAGTACCAGATTCCTGAGAGACAGTGAAAACAGAGGAAGAACTGACTGGTAGAGTATCAGACTGCTTTCTGGATGGGTTACTATTGATGACAGAGGTTGTGAAGGCATGAATCATGTTTGGCCGACATGATTAATGATATCTACAAGTATATGCTTGATCCGCATTGCTTGGTGAGGAAGGATTCAGCCGACAGAATGAAAGTTTATAAGAAACTAGACTGTTCCGGATGCCGACTAGAAAGGTGATGAAATTACTTGTGCGGATATATATAGAGGATGGATTTAGTTGTGAAGTGTGGGGTTGTTGTGGAGATATATGCGAAGAAGTCCAGATAAAGAGCAGAGGTAACAAAAAGGATTCGGTATGTGAAAGATAGCAGAATAAAGAACAGAGGAAAGATGAAGTGCAGCAGATCAGTGTACTGAGCCTAACCGGAACTGAACTCCAGCATATGCAGATGCTTCCAATCAGTTCAAGACTGTGATTCTCATCACTTTGTAGACAGTGTGTCTTCTTGTAGGCAGTGGGCCTCTTGTGAGCAGTGTGCTCGGGCAGTGAGCCCTAATTGGCAAGTGCCATCTTTGTAATTTCCTATTCTTCTAACAGAGAATAATTTTGGGTTAATCACCCCGTGGTTTTCTCCCTTAACAGGGTTTCCACGTCAAAAATACTGTGTCATGTGTTTCTTGTTTTATGGTTAATGTTTTATGTTTGATTTTATGCTGCATCAATTAAAAGGAAAGTTCAATAAGGGAAATAATTAGGATAACTGATTCACCCCCCCCCTCTCAGTTATCAACAATTGGTATCAGAGCTAAGTTCCTCCTAATAGAGCCTAACAGCTTGAGGAAGATCTGGGATTTCAAATGGATGCATATGGTTTAAGGGAGCAACTCAAGACTGCTCTTGAGGATCTTGAACAGTCGAATTCTGAAGTTAGTGAATTAAAGGAAAGACTCAAACAGGCTGATGAATTCATGAGAGAATTAAAAGACAAATTAAGTCTCTCCATGAAAAAGAGAAAGGAGCTGCTTCAACAGTTGGCAAGACAAAGTGAAGAAAGCAATACAAATGAAGAATTGACTGAGCAAACCAAGTTATGTGAAAAGTTATCAAAAGAAGTCATTATGTTAAGACATGAAATGGAATCAGGAACTATAAAGTTTACTCAAGAGATTGAAGAAAAAAGAAAGGCTGAAGACAATCTAAGACAATCTCTTAAAGAAAAATCAGAAGAATGCCACCAGATGGACAGGATTATCAGACATCTTGAATCTGATCTTGAAGATGCCAAAGATAATGAAGGAAAACTTGAGGATCAAATTGTCTCTCTCAAAAGAGACCTTCAAACAGCAAATGAATATAAAGAGAAATTCAAGATAAGTTCTGCTCAACTTGAAGTTCTTCTTGGAAGTCAAAAGAGGACAGATGACAAGTATGGTTTGGGATATGAGAAAGGAGAAAGCTCCGGATCCGGTCAGAAGAATCTTGGATCAGAAAATCCAAGGAGCAGGCCTAGAAGACCTCCGGTAAGACAGCCAAATGCTCAAAGATATCCATCCTTCAATGGATACTGCCACAGCTGCAACCACTTTGGTCACAAAGCTAATCAGTGCAGAATGAGAATGAATCAGATTAATTCATCCTTCTCCGGACAGTGCTTCAACTGCAAAAGGTATGGACACAAATCCCATGAATGCAGAAGTATGCAAGCAAACAAATCATTCAAAGGTAGATGCTTCACATGCAATAGAGTAGGTCATATGGCTAATCAATGCAGATCAAGAGGATATCAGTCAAACATGCAAAGAAATGTTATTTGCCAAATCTGCAATAGGTCCGGTCATAATGCTAAAGTTTGCAGAAACAAGAATCAGGACAAAAGAGGTCCGGTGTATAATCAGAATCAAGACAAGGGTAAACAAAAGATGAATGCGGATGAGGTTAGGAATCAGATGAGCAAGATTTGGGTGAAGAAAAGTTCAGAGAATGTAGAGGTTGGATCCGCACCAGACTCTGGTGCTGATATTTCTTCCAGAAATTAAAAAGTGAGCTCAGGCTCAGGGGGAGACTCAAAGAAAATCTTGTTCCCCCAGCCAAACAAGTGGTGCCGGATGTGGCACAAGATGCGGATCAAAGGGTTTGTAGATATGAGTCTTGAGATACTTCAGTCAAGTTTTCAGAGGTCCGCATGGAGTTATGAAGAAGCTGTGATCGATCAAATAAGACCTGTTCAGGGAGATGCTCCGGTATGATAAAGGATTACAAAAAGATCCGGAAAGATCCAGAAATGCACTATCTTGTGCTGCGGATTGGACAGAGTGTTTGGGATGTTCTTGTAATATGTTACCTCGATTTATTCATGATTGAAAGATCCGGATGATATCCACAGATCAGGACTAATCCGAGATACTCCAAGCTATCCAGACAAGGCAAACCGGAATGATGTAGGTGAAGCATTTATTGCAGACAGATATTAGGGTTCGCGGAGCAATTTAAGGGATTTCTCAAAGGTCATTTACTCATTCTGCACTCGAGAAGAAGCGAAAAGTGGAGCTCTGCAACAAGGTTCATCAAGCACACCAAGGATCTCCTGCCGAAGCTATTGCATAAAGAAATCAATCCAACCACTCCGTGCAAACCGAAGGCGCATAAGGTATTCTCCGTTTTTCATTACCTCACTGCAAATCTTTGAAGAATGGCTACTCCAAACATAGTTAAGATCTCCGATAGACCTCGCCCCTCATTTAAGAAACATCCCTACAAATCATTGGAGGTAGATCCACTAGGAGCCTTCTCTAGTGTTCCTCACGGAGTTTTACACACCGAAGACATTAGGGTTTACATACATGCAAACATTGAGGAATTTGGGGAATTCAAATTAAGAGACCTCTATCACAAGCAGCTGATAGACAATGCTTTTGAGCTTAAACCAGAGTATAAGGATATTCAGAAGAAACAATTTGAGCAATTTATTCATTTCCCCTGCTTTGAAGAAGATGAATGGGTCCGGTATGTACTGAGCAGGATGCATGACAACTTTCTATGGCTAGATAGACCCTGCAAGATCACAAAAGAGGCAATTAGAGCAGTAACTGGTCTATACTCTTCCGGAGGGGTACCTATCCTCAAATCTGTCAAGAACAACATTGTAACTGAGGCCACCGGATCAAAATTTGACAAGAGGGCAATGACCATTGAAGATATTTCGGATCCGGATATCAAATATGCATCAATGATAATAGGATACAAGATCTATCACTCCAGCAGGGAGAATTCTGTATCCGGAACTACAATATACACTGCTTATGAAATGCTAAGAAAGAATGCAGAATATGATCTCTGCGAACTACTGCTAAGCCAATTAATGGAAAACATACAGAAAATCAAGAAGGATAAGAAGAATTCCTTTAAGTATGGTACTCTTATTGTATGTCTATTCTTCTACTTCATGAATGAGCTACCCGGAACAAGTGGATGGGTATGGCAGAATGACAAACCTGTTGCAGTCCAGATAAGAGACTATTTGCATGGACTTGGGGATGCAAAAGCGAGAAATACAGCTCTATGGGGATACTTCAAAAACTTTCAGAGCATGATGCAAGCAAGAGAGAGAATTCCCCAGTCTCTCATTGAGAAATACAAGGACTCAGTGTGCTTTATGGTTGACACTGATCAGTGCCTAATGGAGGCAGTGGAGCCAAGGACTGTCTGGATCATGCCCATGGGGTATGAAGTGGATGAACAGATAGTGGAGCTGCATGTTCAACACATGCTGAGTCAGCCCAAAGATCCTAAGGCAGAAAGGTTTGGAACCTTTGAGGAGCTGAGTGTAAAAATACATGTAGAACTCAGGGAACCTGAGATTAAAAGAAAGGTAAGAAAAGAAGTAGAGCACATTGCTCAAGGCCTAGGTATCTCAAAGGAGGCACTTGATGCCAGCCGGGAAAAGAGGAGGAAGGCCGAGGAAGAAGAGAAAAGCAAAGAAAGTGCTCCGGTTGAAGCTCCCACCCGGACCAGATCATCAAAGAGACCTGCACCTCCCACAACCAAAAGTTCAAAACTGGAAGTTCAGGCATCCGGTAAGAGATCCAAGACAAAAGCCACAAGGGCTTATGGAAGCCAAAAGGATGAAGAGGAAACAGAATCAGATGAGGGAGTAAGAGAAGTAAAGAAACAGAAGAAGAAAGGATCCGGTAAGCCCTCCACAGGCCAAGACAAGGAGGAAATGGCAGAGGTATCTGTTGAGAAGCCCACTCTGTCTCTAGAGAGCATAATCAAGTCGGTCACGGTGGATGGAAACCTTTAGCCAATGACTGAATCATATGATGACTTCAGTGAGGCCGACCAAAAGACTCTGCAGGAGGCCACAGTAAAATATCTTAACATATATAATAAGGCTTTCATTGAAATAATATCTCTTATTCCTAAAAGCCTAGAAAAGGAAATGGAAGTAAGAAAGAATAATGCTCATGCTAAAGATCTTGAGATCCGGGAGCAGATAGCTATTCAGCTATATCCTCAAATTGATCCCAAGACAACGAACATTATCTTCAAAGACTGCAAAGATGAGTTCAGAAGCAAAGCCAGGATGAATCAACTCATGCTTGGCGAGACTGACAAAGTGGCCCAAGAAACAGAAGAGATCCTCCGGAAGGCCTTCAAAAGGTTCAATCTTCCGGTTGTAGAGGATTTAGGTACAGAAACAGCTGAGGACTTGGGACCCTCTGCTCCAGAAGAAGTGGCTCATGAACAAACTAGCATCTCTCCTCCGGTTTCCCCTACAGTCTCCGGATCCAAAGAAGAAGAGCAACTACAGGAGAAGGAAGCAGTGGTGAAAGACAAAGAGGTTGACAGTTCTAAGACTGCAGAAGAAAAGAAACATCTGTCTCCGGCAAGAGACACTGCACAAACTGTTCAACAATTTTTGAGTAAAGAAACTCTAGAGATTGATGAACCGGAGCTTCTAAAAGGCCCATTTGATTTTGACTCTCTCTCTCCGGTACAAACAATGAAGATAGCCTCATTTGCAAATGCCAAGGCAAATGAAAAGCTCCTGAAGTCTCATATGGAAGACTGTGAGTTGATAGAGGCTGCTTCCGGAGTACTTGTAAAAATCATGCCATCAATCCAGATAGATCCGACAGCCTCCTCTTCCGGTAATCTAAAAACCTTAGTCAGCAGTGTTGATACACATTTTGATTCTCTAGAAAAATCAGCTGAAGAAAAGGTCCGGAAGGAATTTTTGGATAAAAGATTTTCAGAAATATTAGAATTAATCTCTAAGGATAGGAAGATTGTAAGCATTGGAATAAGGAGCTTAGAGAATGCTCTTAAGGATGGCGGTGACATCTACAAATTTTGTATATCCTGGTCAAAGGCAACAGCAGCATTTGACAAGAAAATAAAAGAGGAACAGGATAAGCTACAAAGCTTATCTCAAAGTTTTGATCCTCTCTCTTCCTCTATAGTAAATCAAGAATGTCAGACCATTGCAGTCTTGAATGAAATAAAAAATCTTGAGAAGGAAAGGAAGAACATCACCAACCGGATGGGAGAACTTAGAAGGATTATAATCCCTAAGTTGGAAACTATGCATGAGGCCATCAGTGATGCTCAGACCACCGCCCAAACAAAAGATCCGACAGATCTCAAGCGGGCAGAAGCGTTTGCATTTTTGTTGAGTGGTCACATTTCAATTTTGGACAGAATGAAGCAAAGCTGGGCTACAGAAATGATCCAATTGCAGACATCCTTTGCAGACATTCTTCAATATATGTGAGTATGTAAATATGCGGCTAAGTATAAGAAATTTTTGAAAATTTTGTTATGCGGACCCTACCCTTTGCCATTGATGTCAAAGGGGGAGTGAGGAGCAGTGAAAAATGAGGGATCCAACTAAGGGGGAGTTCCAGAAATTGTATATAAGGACAGAGCATCAGCAAAGGGGGAGCATAGTGAAAACACTTAGTCATTTTTCACTAAGTGTTGCCATCAATGCCAAAGGGGGAGATTGTTGGCAAGAGACACTATATGGATTCATGGCTATTGTCATTGATGGCAACAAAGGTCATCCCACATATCCACAAGTCATGATGTGTCTCTACCGGAAGTCAGAATAAAGAATGTTGTGGTCCAGTGAAGAAGAACAGAGCATGTGGCAAGGTCCGACAGATTGGTCCGGATCTCTCAGAGGAAGTGTCTTGGTGCAGTGCAGATTTGGGGAAGTCAAGAGGACTACCTTGAGTGGTATATTCCAAGGATTTAGCCTCCGGTGATGGACAAGGAAAAAGATATGAATGGTTGAGTACCGGATTCCTGAGAGACAGTGAAAACAGAGGAAGAACTGACTGGCAGAGTATCAGACTGCTTTCCGGATGGGTTACTATTGATGACAGAGGTTGTGAAGGCATGAATCATGTTTGGCCGACATGATTAATGATATCTACAAGTATATGCTTGATCCGCATTGCTTGGTGAGGAAGGATTCAGCCGACAGAATGAAAGTTTATAAGAAACTAGACTGTTCCGGATGCCGACTAGAAAGGTGATGAAATTACTTGTGCGGATATATATAGAGGATGGATTTAGTTGTGAAGTGTGGGGTTGTTGTGGAGATATATGCGAAGAAGTCCAGATAAAGAGCAGAGGTAACAAAAAGGATCCGGTATGTGAAAGATAGCAGAATAAAGAACAGAGGAAAGATGAAGTGCAGCAGATCAGTGTACTGAGCCTAACCGGAACTGAACTCCAGGATATGCAGATGCTTCCAATCAGTTCAAGACTGTGATTCTCATCACTTTGTAGACAGTGTGTCTTCTTGTAGGCAGTGGGCCTCTTGTGAGCAGTGTGCTCGGGCAGTGAGCCCTAATTGGCAAGTGCCATCTTTGTAATTTCCTATTCTTCTAACAGAGAATAATTTTGGGTTAATCACCCCGTGGTTTTCTCCCTTAACAGGGTTTCCACGTCAAAAATACTGTGTCATGTGTTTCTTGTTTTATGGTTAATGTTTTATGTTTGATTTTATGCTGCATCAATTAAAAGGAAAGTTCAATAAGGGAAATAATTAGGATAACTGATTCACCCCCCCCCCCTCTCAGTTATCAACACAAACCACTTATCAATGAAAAACCCTAGTGGTGTGATGCTTTAAATGGGCGGTTTTATGTTTTGAAATAGCAACTTTAAATACAATATTAATCATAAAACCTTAATGTTCAACACAAAATGCTATGACTAAACACCAAGGAGAATCTAGCACTTGCAGATTATTCTAACACTTATGCCAACATAACAAAACAACATGCATACCCCAATGTATATCAAAAAGAAACAAATACTAATTAATCAATTTACATTATGCATCCATCCATTTTTGGCCATACATTTCACCTAATCTGTAAACTTTAGAGTTTGTATTTTTTCTCTATATTGATTCTTCTACAGGATCACCACGCTTTATTTGTAGAGGACAAGAAGATTTTAATCCTTTTGTAAGGTAGTATTGAAGTTTAAAAGGCAACAAATAATACGTAGTCCAGTTATAGTAATGATGAAGAAAATGAAGTAAATGTCACAGAGAACCCTGAAAGGACAAACAATAAGTTTAAAAATCTTCGAGCTACCATTACGCTCACAGGAAGTTCAAGGAATATACCAATAGCAACCACAGAAGATTTCAGAAAAAGTAGAGTTGCGGCTATAGGAGGTTCAAGGAATACAACAATAGGTGTGACCGATGAGTTTATAAAAATTGCAACGTGAATTTGCTTTATGGTGTGAGACTATATACTGATAGGAAAATCTAATGAATTTAAAAATTATCTAGCATGAGAATGACCAGATAAAGTTTTTAGCATTTAATTTCTTACAGACTGCTCAAGGCAAATTTCTAGGCACTATAATAAGTAGGGAATGCAATGTATTCTTTACAAAGGCGTGAGACAATTTTCAAGTATTATAATGCACACATATAAAAACCTATCAGGTAATGAAACCTATGCATGGTAGTTAACATTTGACATTGGCTATTGAAATACTAAATATATCGTGGACTTCTCCATTTGTGAATATGTGCCAAGAAACAATGGTTAGAGTAGTTTTAGTTGGCAGTTAGTAGTTCAAACTATACACAAGCGATGACTAAAATCTTAATTATGAGCCAGCAGTTAAAAACAACAACCTTTCTATTAACTGTTTGGAGTTTCAAACATGATGATTAAAGCATCTAACTTGCTCGATCTAGCACAGAGAGACCTAAAATCAAAACAAATCATAATGTCAATTCATAGGATGATGAGGCAAATAAACAAAGGCTATGTGTGTATGTGTATTGTCCAAAATGGATTTTATACTTGAAGATGTCTAAACTACTGCTAAATGCACCAACTATTAGCAAATAGGCCAAACATTTAAACCCAATAGTAAAAATAAAACTCCATCAAACAAACAGAGTTATGAATGTAGTTATTAATACTAGTTATTAGTAATTAAACATTGAAAATGAATGAATGTAAAAGGCTAAGCATTCATCCCTAGTTGGAGACTGCCATACAAATCCAAACTGCCATGAGTCACGATTTTTATCATGATGAGTTAGACGGTTTTTGCTATTTTCAACATAGATCGACAAATAAAACAATGCCTGCGAGCTGCTCTGGAATCAGTGAAGAGGTTAGTTTCATTCCAAGAATTTTTTTTTGAAAGTTAAGTCTCAAGATCATTCTAGAAGTGCATCAAAAACATATAAAAACTCAAGAAGAGTACTTGCAAAGTAATGGATTAAGAAGGAGAATGTTCATGTCGGGTTCACCAATTAATGTAGCATAAAAATATGAATTTCAAATAGATTTCAAAATATTTTGTAAAACCTTAAACTCATATGTAATGTCCCATCACAATGTTGGGATAAGGTGCCATTAACCTTGTAAATCCCAATATTGTATTTATTCTATTTATTATATGTAATTTGTAATAAACCATGAAGAGATGTTCTAGTTTCACTAGCAGGGGTAATTTGAGAGTCACCAGAAGTTATTATAGAGTGACTTTTACTATTGAAAAATGTAAAAACTCATGGTAAATTAGGATAGATATGATCCCTTAAGGAATATACTATTTTTAGCATGTATGACAACTGTCATAATGTTTGGTGAGTGAAGCTATGATAGCTGCAAGTTGTCATAAGATTCGGTGATTCTATGACGCATATGTTAGTTGTATATTTGCTATATTTAGCCCAAGGTTCCTATCATGGAAAGATACTCTTTTTCTAGAATCTATGATGGTTATGATGCATCATTAGATGTTGTAAGAGGCCAGATTTAGTCTTGGGTACCCAACCTTTGCATGGTTGTTTTTGGACAAGTGGAAGGTGCTTGTAAGATGACATTTAATATTTGTATGTTGGGGAATCCCATGAGAGAGAAGGTGAATGCCTAAGATGAGGTGGAAAATATTTCTATAAGTATTTTCCATGTATTAGTTGCTGCAATATAGATTTTAGGTACTCCGGTGCTGCCGGAATGCTATCAGATTGAAGACTGGTGGAGAGAGTTGAAGTGTTGTTGTATTGTAAATAATTTTCAGATTAATACAAACATTTGGCCTCTTTCCTGTGTGGAGTTTTTTACCTGAAAGGGTTTTCTCCATGTTAAACATTGTGTTATGTGTTCATATTTCTGATTTTATATTTTTGTGAAGCATAGTTTTGTTTCTGTGTTACAATCTCCTTTAATAACACAGTTAAAGATTGCAGAAATTTATATTGAATTAGATTTCCATTGAAGTAGTGTTGCTTTTATTTCTAACATTTGGTATCAGAACCTAGCCATCTTTGACTCTTGGGTGGTAGTGTGGAAACTGTAGTTACAGTGGGCGATTTGGTTGTGTTTGTTTTGCAGATCTTGTGTTGTTATTATGGCTGCATCCACCGTTGCATCAACCTCTCAAATGGACATTGAGAAGTTCAACAGAATAGGGTATGAGTTGTGGAAGATGGAAATGGAAGATTTGTTGGAAGAAAGAAAACAATGGTTGGCTGTCCAAAAAGAGAAGAAACCTGATGATGTCTCTCAAGACGAGTGGGATAGACTAGATAAGAAGGCATGGGGAACCATCTAGTTGTGTCTTTCAGACTGTCCTATTAAATGTCGCAAAGGAGGAGACTGCACACAAGTTTTGGAATCGGTTGGGTGAGATCTACCAAGCCAAAAGTATGGTAAATAAACTTTATTTAGAAAGGAAGTTGTTTTCTTTGA